>CM070560.1:31794590-32394590 GCA_036346405.1 Phyllostachys edulis
TTATCTCCCCTCTGTTCGGACCTCCCCGTGCTTGGGTTTTCTGTTAAAGACCCACTCAGGTTTGTGTTTCAAAACCTCTTTGGTCCCTCCAAGCCACGCTTGGTTTTGTTTCTTTGGACCTCCGTGGACCTCTCACGCTCTCTGGGAACCCTTGAGTTCTCTTGGGCGCTCGCAGTCTCTCGGACCTCCCGCCCTTTGGGACCCTCCTAGACCTCCTCGTGGCTATTTGGACCTCCTTGTGTCCAAATAGACCTCTCTCTCCTCTGCGGACTTTTACGTGTCCTTCGGACCTCCTTCGCGGCCTTTAAGACCTCCCTTGTTAGATCTCGCCATTAGGACCTCCTCTCGGGAGATCTTAGCCGTCCGAGTCCTCCCTTAGTTGGATCCAAAGGTTCCACCTCCTTAGGTCCAAGACCTCCTTAGCGCTTGGACCCATCTTTGACTCTCTGGTGTACGCTTGAGGCCTTGCCTTCTTAACCTTAGGACCATCCGATGTGGGTTGGATGGCCCGATCCTAAAACACGTTAGCTTGGTCCGAACGTCCCTTTCCTCCTTGCCGTCCGATTTTAATTAGACGGCCTAGTCTCGTTGGTGCTGCTCGCTTGGTCGAGCGTTCCTTTCCTTCTGGACCGCCCGATTCCAATCGAACGGTTCCGCTTTGATCTTGCGTTTGCCTTTGTTTCAGTGACCTCCTCTCGTTGTTTTGCAAAGACCACCTCCCGGTCCTTCTTTGGTCTTTTGTAAGGACCACCCTCCTAAATCGAGGATATTCTGTTGGTCGGGACCTCCTGCACCTTTGATCTCGGACCGCCGAGGTCCTCCCTTTGAGATCTTGACCGTAGATCTCCCTTTTGGAGATCTACTCGTCGGGACCTCCCTGCACTTTGATCTGACCGTCGAGGTCCTCCCTTGAGATCTTGTTGTAGATCTCCCCATTTTGGAGATCTACTCGTCGGGACCTCCTTGCACCCTTTGATCTCGGCTGCCGAGGTCCTCCCCTTTGAGATCTTGTAGTAGATCTCCTTTTGGAGATCTACTCGTCATGACCTCCCCTGCACCCTTTGATCTGGACCGTTGAAGTCCTCCCCTTGAAATCTTTACCCTTAGACCTCCCTTGTGCACGTCTGGGCGTCAGGACCTCTTCGTTTTGAGCTTTGAGGACCTCTTGTCCAGGACCTCCCCCTCGAAAGTGTCTTGGACCTCTTGCCCAGACCTCACAAAGTGGCCTTTGGCGGGGTGACCCTTGAGGTGGGACCATACCCTTGACCAAGCTGACACCCTTTTGATCGGCCCACTTACCACCCTCTCCACCTTGCAATTATTGCTCTTGCCTCAGAACTCTGTGCGCATTTAATAGGTGTCGGGTCACATTAAATGCAGTCACATCTGAGGTACTTTATTTCAATTCTTTTAGGGCAAGCCCTGCCCTAGTTGTCCCGATTGCCTACCCGTCACTGGGTTTTCCTTGTGGTGCACACTACCAACTCCGGCTATATAAAGCCTGGGCGGGCAAGCCTTTGTAACCTGTTGCTCATTTCTTCCTTCCCTGCCTCACCTGCTCGGTCCTTCCTTGCGCAAGACCTTCCCCAGGAGATCTTTGAGGCTGTGTTAAGCCTCTTGGTTTCCTTTTGGCTGAGTTGGTTTGAGTTCTTTCTGGTTCTTTTGAAGTTCCTTGGCTTAGTGTGGTTTTGCTTAATTGGTTTTCTTGCGAACGTGTAGATCACGAGATTGAGGAGATCTTGGACCCACTCTCTCTCTTGAAGGCTCTCCATTTTGCTTGACCAAGGCAAGCCACAGACCCCCTTTTGATCATCTTGAACCAAGTTTCGTAAATGTATTTCGGTTTTACTTTATCATGCATGGCTATGTTTATATGAAAATGGTTTGGGCTGTAGTTACTTGCCTACTTGCTGTTATGCCTCCTTCATACCTTGTCTCCATCATGTTGTCATGTTCACCTTGTGAGCCTTAGGGTGGATATTTAGTTGGTGTTCTTTGTTATTTGCCAACATGGGGGACGTTAGGTCTTTATAGCCTTGCTTAGAATACGTGGTTTGAAGCGTATCATGCTTCATCTCTAATAATCTTGACTAATAAATATGAAATGTGTGGTGGTGCCATTGTTGAGCGACTATGGCGGGGACGCCTAAATTGTGTTGGACTGTGGTGTGAGATCACTTGGTTAAAATCATGTGCCAAGACGGGTGGTCTTTTGGCATGGGTTAATACAAATGGTTTTTTGAGGCAAAAGGTAGGGAGTGAGTAGTGGGTGCTATGCACGGTGGGTTTGTGGAAGTCTTGCCTTAGCACGATTAAGGACTTCACTTTGTGTCTGTGAACTAGGCCAAATGATTGCAACCACAAGATCATTTTATGGGAATGGTGCTGGCTGAATAATTAGCAATGGGTTGGCTTGGGGCTGTTGTGGTTGGCGTGTGATTAGTTGGCGCAAGAGGGGCACTCCATAACCTGCGGACTTCTAGACCACAGGGAGGGATTGCGAAACCTTAGCGGGCAGCCCGAGTCGGTTCAAAGCTTTGTAAAGGCCTTCTTGCGCTCTCTAGATTGCTCACCTTAGGAAGTGAGCAAGGGTGGCCGGAACCCGTCCGCTAGAGAGATCGTGGATTGTGGGTAAAGTTGTACACCTCTGCAGAGTGTAAAGATCTATTCGAATAGCCAAGTCCTTGGTCATGGACATGCTTTCGATGAAATGGTGCAAGGGGTAGCTGTTTCAAAAGCTTGTGCCACTTGACACTTCCGCGAGATGCCTTAGCTTTGCCTCGAAGAGACCTTGGCCGGCTCAGAGGGGTCAAGGTTGGCTCGGAGTAGTGGTCCGGGGGTTGGTCTGACCTCTGGAGTGGGTGCTCTGGAGTGGGTTTTGGTAAGGACACAGTCACGGTGTGTAGGAACTCCTTCATTTAGTTCTTGGTGTGAGTTGGTGCTCACCCCACCTTTTTAAACATCAAAAGTATTATGTACTATGGTTTTACCTTGCTGCTTTCAATCTATTACTATTTTTATTGTTCAATCGGCTTATGCAAACTAACCATACTGCTCTCCATTGGTAAGTCCTTGCATGAGTATTATTGCACCTTTGCTCTCTGTGACTTCTTGAGTACATTCCAAGTACTCATGGCTTAAGCCCCGTGTCAAAGCAGATTATGAAGATGACCAAATGCGAGCGCAGGCAGACCTCTTGAGGAGGAGTTCTTGACGACTAAGCCACTAGGATGTCCTCCACCCGAAATGACTGTGGTGCTTGTTGGATGGCTTTTGCGTGTTCTCGTGTTTGAGCCCTAGAAGCTCTTTGTTGCGAGTTGTAAGTCCCGTTGGTGTTGTAAGCCCTCGAGTGAGACCTCTTGTTAACAAGCTTGGCCATAAGGTCCTATTATATAAAGTTTAATTTATGCCTTCATCTCTGTTTGACCTCGTGGTTGTGGTATTGGCTTGTGTTCTTGTGCGGGCTAGCTCTGTTGTCCCGGGACTAGCTCAGATGCATGCAGGCGGGACCACTAGGAGGTCCTTCGGGACTGCTTTGGGAGGTCTGCCGGACCTCTCTTAGTGATGTGCTGGAGGTGCTACTGAAGGCGGGTGGCGGCCACGACCTCCGGGAGGTCTTCAAGACCTCTGGGAGGTCGATGTATGACAAGACCTCCAGGAGGTCCGCAAGACCTCTGGGAGGTCTGGCAGACCTCCTCGGTAAAGCTCCATGCGGTGCTACCACATCTTTCCGTGGTGACTTCGCAGCGCAAAAAAAAATAGTCTTCCCAGACCTCTTGCGGTACATCACGGGGTGGGTCTTCACAGTGTACGTACTATTGGTACGCGCTCGCTCTTTTGTTCCTTCATTTATTATTCTCTTGTGTGTTGTGTGTGGGAGTGATGGAACCTGGGATTTGGGGTCAATTTAATTTGGACCGGACTGGAATGTTCTCCTTTCGATTTCATCCGACTATTCGAGCCGAGAGCAACTCGAGATAGTAGCTTTCAAGCTCCAAGCCTCCAACCATGCATGATTGAGTTGAGCTCGACCTGCCGATTCGCAACTTCACATGGCCTCCCTCCGTATTCGGGCCTTGTTTAGAACCTAGGAATTTTAGATGAATTTCGAGAAATTTCATAGAAACCGTTCAAATTCAGTAGGAATAAAAAGATTCTTGAAACAACCCAAAATTTGAAAATTCAAAAGTTTTTGAAACCTTTTTCTTGAATTTGGATTTCTTTCCTTTTTGGCAATTCTCAACCACTTCCGCTTTCCTTTTTGGGCATTTCCGTCTTCTTTCCCCGTCGCCACCTCCTTCTTCCTCCTCATGACGTCATCGCATCGACACCACCACCTCCTTCTCCATTGCCGTTAGCCACCACCTCCGCGCCACCACATTTCCACCGCACCTTCCACCACCTTCGCCACCCCTCCACCTCACCACCGCCACCTATCCTCTCCACATTACCAACCAATTGCGCCTTGCATGCCGCAGCACACAAGAACTCCTCTCTGCTCCCACTACCTCTTCACCAGTTGTAAAAGCCACGGGGCAAGCCTCGCCTCATCCTCCCCTCCAGCCACCCCATCACCCTTTCTCCTCCAAAGTGGCCGGATTTCAAGCTTCCGCTGCAACCCTTTTCTTCCCCGACGAGCAACCGATAAAATCTAACTCCTCCTTAGCTCCCCATCTCTCACAACCCCGACTATGGCATCCTCGCCATCCCGCGCCCACCTTCCCTACCCCAAACCCCATCTGAGCTCTCGCCACCATGCTCTGTTCACCAGAAAAATCCGAAAACTGCACTATTCATTTTCATCTGAAAAACAGTAAATTCAATTACTGTTCACATCCATTTTTTGTTAATAAATAGTAAATTCAAATATATTCATCCATTTCAGCCCAAACACTATTCATTTTTAGCTAATAAACAGTATAACCTTATTACTGTTTATTAACCGAAAACGGTAAACCCTAATTACTATTCTCTATATAAAACAAGAATTCTTGTTACTGTTCACCAACCTATTTTCATACATGAATAGTAAAATAATACTATTCATTATCGACACTTTTCTCTGAAACCCTAATTTGACATTATATGTCATTTTTTACCGTTTCGAGGCAGTGAATCCATTTCTCCACTCTATTTAGTCCAATTGTACATCGAATAAATAACTACCCTCCACCACCTCCCTTTTATATTTCTTTTCCGATTTTATTTACTTGCATGTTGTTCGGCTCATTCCTTGTCAAGCTAAATTTTATTTGGTTTTTTATTTCTTTTCACGCTAGGTCATGACTTGACGACGGACTCTAGAAGACACAGGACAAGACCAGTATTTAAAAGATTTTTGTGCAAGAAGGCAAGTCGCATTCTTTGATCAGTTTGAACCCACATTTCATGTATTTATATTATTACTTTCATTATCGTATTTATGCCAATTACTTTAAATATTTAAATAATACTTTTGAATGCCATGATAAATAGATAAATCATGTTACCCCACATACAAACCCACCTAGCACTTGTAGGCCATATTCACCTTGACAAGTTTAAAATCCTTTGTAAGCCATATTCACCTTGACAAGTTCACATAAAATATTAGCTATATAATTAGTTTTGCCAGTGTGTTTATAAAATCATCAAAAGAGTATTGGTTATTCGTCAATGGTTTTGGTGGAGAGTTGAGGGTTAAGACTAGGATGTTGGACAACCCAATAGACTTGTGAAAAAGTGAGTTGAAGGTGAGGCCTGGAGGGTGGACAGCCACGTGGTGGTGTTAGTCCATCGCCTCACTGTGAGACAGGTAAGGACAAGATCCTTGTGCCAAGTAATAGACACAGAAAACTGCTTAACCATAGGTGTGGTCATTACTCTATAGCTTAGTACACTACTCTTCCAATTGAATATCTACATAATCTAGAATGGTACAGGAGTGGGCCGGTAAGAGACACTCGCTGGGCTACACAAAGGTAAGTGCCGTCAGCATAGGGGTGCAAGATCCATTGTGACCAACGGAGTCTCCCGAGGGCTGTATGGTCCATAGACCTACCAGATAGAGGCTAGAAAGGTGGAGCAATGAAAAGGCTTTGTTATCTCAGCTCAGTCGCACGCTAACATGTTGCATGTTTATGTTATGACAGTACGAGCTTGAGATATCTTGTGGGTAAAGTTGGACAACTCTACAGAGTATATAATTAAAGGTATTCGAATATGCCGTGTTTAGAGTTAATGAAGCTGTGTTAATGGGTGATTCCAATACAGAGGCATAAGTAGAGTTTTTGAGATGATAAGTTGGTTTGTGCAATTGTTGAGAAACCCATGGTGTTATTATTTATTATTGTTTTACTGTTTTAAATACAGAATGCATCCACATATGCCTGTTATGGTAAAACTGTACCATTCCTTTGAACTCCTTGCATGTAATTATTTAGCTTTTTCATGTGGCTTGTTGAGTACGATACTAGTACTCATTCTTGCATTCTGCAAATCATCTACAGAAGAAACTTGGGAAAATACAGAGGCTCCTTGTGAGTAGGATTTGGTAGGCCTCAAGACAACAGCGACTACTGTTATTAGGTCTCGACCGCACTTAAGCGTGCCTGTGGTTTGAAGTTCTTTTGTCTTGTATTATATTAACTTTGGACTTGGATGCCTGTGTCAGGTTAAAATTGGCTGTTAAGCCTTAATCTTATGTAATAAAAGACCGGTTTTTGTTGTAATCGGAAGCTTGCTTGAAATGCTACTTACTTCGCAACTACACATCCTAGGTAGTTGTGAAGGGTTTAACGGTCCCAAATTTTGGGGGCGTTATAATTCCCTCCTTATAAACAGGGTCTCATAGTATCTACCTGTCCGTAGCTGTGAAGCACGGGGAGTTTTCTTGAAACATCGTACGATGCGTATATTTTCATGCAATTTTTTTTGTGTTCTAAATGATACGACATTGGATGTCCCGATCTTTCGATGAGAAGGATTATTTTGATTTGGTGGAGACAACTCTCACGATTTAGTTACCAATCGTACATGATTAATATGCCATCAATCGTGAACCAACTCCGTGATTGTTATTAACCTTGATAGGAGCACGATCGACCGATCATGATTGTCTATTTGGATGCAATCAAAGAACAAGCAAGAACAAGGTAATAAGCAATCTGAAATTGTGAATAGGAATTAAGATTGTATTGATAAGTGGGGTTCCGAAGAACAATATCGCTGTTGAACTCGTCAAACAAGAGGACAAAGTATAAAGTAGCAAAGCTAAACTTCAATCTAACAAAACCCAAAAAACTCTAAGAGTGGCAGACACTATGTATAGGAGGAAGAAGAGAGGGGCGATGGTACTGTTCACGCGTGAACAGTAATGGTGGCCCAAGAGGGGGGGGGGCAAGAGTGGTGGTTACCCTTTGGGCCCAATAATTAATACAAGGCTCTCGGCCCAATGTGAGGTAGTGCAGACACCATATATAAGTGAAGTAAATTCATCGGCCCGTTGAAGTAGAGTTTGGCGTAGCTAAATCGGTGGAAGTAGAGTAGCCTGGTTGGAGGTGGAGTAATGGTTGTATCCAGGAGGATTGGTGTCCTCATCACTAAACAGTCAGTAGTTCAGTACCCTTTTGTAACACGTGAACTCTAGGAGTCACGTAGGAAATATACCTTTTGATGTGAAATTCCCGCGTTCAAAACATGTTGCATTTTCCCTCTTGACCATATGGCTTTGAATAAGTTACGAGAGAAAATGTTTTACGGTTTAAAATATTTTTAGCAAATGCAAGCATATGGTTCGACTTTGGTAATTACTACTTTACTTGCAATCTATATATTGATGTTGGGTGGCTAGGACCAGAGAAACAATTCTCAGGCGGCGGTTTTCGATTTCCTCAGCTGGTCAGCACCCTAGGTGTATTATGTAGACCTCACTAAAGAAATCCTTTACTTTTCGGGGTGGGGCCACACTCAAATTCGAATACTAAAATATCCATTATATTTTAATATCTAGTTCACTCCACTGTTTTTCATGTCTATTTCAAAAAGCAATAAAAAATTGAGAAAAATTAAATTTGAATTAAAAAAATTCGTTCTATTTCCCCTAATTCTGAAAACCATTGGTATTCTGTTTTGTTGGCAAGAGCATTTTTAATCCGAGATTTGAATCTCAGGATATATATATATATATATATATATATATATATATATATATATAGGACTGGGAAATCATCATTGTGTAATTCAGTAATTTCTGAACATATATGTGCTGTTGCAGTAATTAATTGGACAGAAATACAAAATTTAAAGGTTGTAAATCCAAGATTTGAAGTGCACATGTATAGATGCGTCAATATGCATGCTAGCTAGGAATTGTTCCGTACAAAAAAAAGGAATATTAGAATTAAATAGCTAATGAAACATGTATCAGATAAGTACTCAATTAGGAATCAGAGAACACACATACATAAACCATATAGGACCTTATGATTCATAAATTTGCTGACAATAACCGAGTTCTAAACATATATATGCACGAGGAAACAAATTCACCACTTCATGTATATACTTGAACCTTTCAGACCACTAATTTTATTATCTGCATATATAGCTACTGTGCAATAATTTTCGATATAATAGTTCTTATTACACCATTCACACGTACTAAACAGTCATCAGCAGTGGTGGACCCAGGATTTTAGGATGAGTGTTCGGATTTCGGAGCTAGATTGTCCAGATATACCGATACCAATACGCGATACTGTGGGATATCATCCCTCAAAAAAAATATTAATACGACGATACGCGCATATATAATAAAAATAAATAGAAATTAATGATTTCATATGAGAAAATGGGCGATATAAGGCAAGCATAATGGCATGACTTAAACAACAAATTATAGATATCAATGGCGGTTGAGGAGGTGAAAACTAGTAAAATATAGCTATTTTACTTCCATTTCTTATTTTGTTTGAGTTATATTGTTGTTACAGGGTATGGCCAAGACTTGTACTTGGTACTTGGTCATTGTTATTTTCTCTATTTTTCTATTCTGGGATGTAGCAGCTATACCACTAAAACTTGTTTTTTTCCTCTAATAGTGATCGGTAGAGCTCCTGTCTTCTTTTTCAAAAAAAAATTTGTGCTTGGTTCTTGGTTGTCGTTGTTTCTCACTTTTTTTTATTCTAGGTTGTAGTAGCTAGCTAGACTACTAAAATGTATTTTCTAACTCTAATAGTGATTGGTAGAGCTCCTCGCTTTCTTTAAAAAAAACTATGATTACATACATTGTTGATCCTGCTCTTTTTGCACTTTTCTAACTCTAATAGTGATCGGTAGACCACTAGGAAGTATTATTTGTTGCTACTTATACACTAATCAACTAGTAAGTTGACAATTGTTTACTAGGATTTGGAGCTCAATTAGCTAGATTACCCCTATATGTTTTGGTTCAAGTTCGCCACTAAGCGTATAAAGGTCATAAGATCTATTTGCAACACAGAATCTCACAAATAACAATATGATTACGGTGTTCCCAATGAGCCTTAATGTACCTTTCCATCCGTGGGGAAAATGTAATATCCCGATTATTCTTTAATGAATGCAATAAAGTTTGGAGGGAGCAACATAATTTGGAGAGGAGTTTATTGAAAAATTCAGAATTTTTATGGGGGTTTTGGTACCCTGGGTTTTCGGCCCAAGGCAACCTAGCCTTGTGGGCCACCCACTAGTGGTCAAGAGGGGGCATCTAACCCTAGCGCCTCATCCTCCCCTTGCCTCCCTTGGCGAACCTCCTACTCCCACATCTGGTCGCCACTCCCTCTCCTCCCTTGCGCCTCCTCCCTGTCCAGCACCCCTTGCTGTCCATCTCCATCCATTGGTGGTCCCCGCTCCATTGATGCCGGCCAAAGGAAGGAGGAAGAAGCTCCTATGTGCTGCTGGCCATGGTGGAAGAGAATAAGAAGAGGGTAGAGGAAGAGGTAGAGGAGGGAAGGTCTTCATGGAGGCTTGGCGTCGATCTTTGTTCTTGTGGGTAATTTTACATTCCCCATTAGTTTTGGTAGATCTTTCATATACGAAATGTCTCCAATAGCCGATCAGAATCTTTGTTGTAGATTGATTGTTTCTTTGATACATTGTGTATGAAATCGGTTAGTTCGAGTGATTCAGTGATTAGTGTCTCCTGGAGATCGTGGGTTTCAGCGTGGGCTTTCCAGAAAGTATTAATTCATAATTTTTGTATGAATGATGAATTAGTTATGAAATTTACAAATCTGGGTGCTCATTAGGTCTCTAGATTCAAGCGAATGTAATTCTGTGAATTAAGGTTTGGATATAGAAGAATTTGGTCAGTTGATCTACATAAGTTATGTAGATAACTTTATGATGTTTCCAGGAATATAAAGTTCATAATTGTTGGATATTTAGAACGAAAGATATGAATTTTTGAAGTTAATGTCAGAATCTCGTCATACATTTGTGGATGAGAGAAATACTTGGATGTTTGCAACCTTTTTTTGCAAGGTGAGGATAATTGTGATAAATTTATTGAGAAATATAGTTTTCTATAGTTTCCATAGAGTTTTAGAATAGTGGGTTTGGATGTACCAAATAAAAGTTACGAAATTCAAAAGTCAGAAATACCGAAGATGACAGAACGGTCTTGGGATTAAAAACAAAGGTTTAGATGTGATAATTGGATCTTTCGGTCAGGTTGAGAAGTTGTATCTATGCTTGTGTAGATTCCGGAAAAACTAGATTCATGACTTTTAGAGTTTTGACTCAAAAGTTATGGATTTTCCTTTGATAGTGTCGGTTTGGACAGATTGGGTTTTGGGAGTGTATGGATTAAGTTTTGGGTTGCGATTAGGAGCGATTGATTTCATTTTCTCTATTGCTTTGCTGTGCACTTTTGAATGGTATACTTAGTATAATTTACGGTTGCCGGTGATGGTGAGCATGGGGCTAGAGCCTTCCCATCGTCATCATTCGTCTCACGGTTGAGGCAAGTGCAAGCAGTGTAGAAGGAATTGTGATATTTCATTCATGTTAATTGCCATGGTTTAATAATGAAGTATTATGTTTTGATAATATCGCTGAATATTATACTTTCATGATGGATTGAGAATGTGAGTTTTAATTTGCATCATGGCATTCATTCTTGAACCTTGGACTACGTGGTAGCCAAAGGTTGTTTCTTTTGAGGTCCCCGTCATGCATTGGATGGGCATTAGATCCCTGTCATGCATTGGACGGGCTTAGGTCCCTACACTCGTGGAGTATGGGCTTGAGGTCTTTGTGCCTGAGGGCATAGGCTTGAGTATACATCGACGGATGCACTATTCCGCATTACTGGTAATTGCAAAGAAGAAAGGAGTATTCTTGACATATGCATTGCATACAAGCATAAGAGATTAATATGTGATTCATTCCTGATGTTCATAAGGAGATTTGGCATCTTTATTGGCTGGTCATGAAGTTATGTTTAATTATCACTGTTGTACTTTGCTGAGTTATGGATTCACTCTTGTTGTGTTGTTCCTTTTAGGTATCTCTTGAGGCAGCGACATGCATGGGAAGGGGTAGACTTGCTGCACAACACACTTACACTATTCACAGCAAATAAATTAGTTTATTTATCTAAACTTCGAGTTCACGATAACTTCCTTGAGTTTCAGACTGTGTCCATCCTTCGTGGTGGTTGGTTCGATTGTATTCGTGGATGATCTATTTATGCTTTTAGACCTCAGCTGTTGGTTTATTTAATTCGGTTTGATATAATAGCATAGACATGTGATTTGGATTTAGTTGATAAAGCTAAAGATCTATGCTTAGATTAATTACAATTGATAGATGTCATTCTTTATCTTGTTTAATTATGGATGGTGCTAGATCTCGATGATTAGAACTATGTCTTTTAGTTGAATGTTTTGCTGAAAGATTATTATTAAATTGAAATGAAATGGTTCTGTAGAGTAGTTGGTAGCATCCTAGACTCTATGTTGTCTTTGAGTGTTACAGAAAATAAACATATATATATCAACATATATGACTTTACACATTCACCAAGCAATTAATATATGTACAATCTAATCAAACCACACGAACAAATTAAATACTTTAATCTTCTTTCTATCCTGTGCCAAGAGAGCTACCGCAAAGATATAAACATTAACAGACAGGCATGAACAGTACTAGTATTTTGGAAGATCCAGATCCAACCAAACCAATCCAGTCATCCCTAGATTCCCGCTCGCAGCTCCTCAACCCCATGCCATGTGCATCCAATGAGCAATCGTGAACCAATCCAAGATCGATCCAAATAGAACTACCCGGCCGTCTCCTCCAGTCTCCAGCCAGTTCAGCTGACACCCTGCAGAGCAGCACTGGGCATCTATGGGCAGCAGCCGGCGGTTAGCGGGTGTGCGGTACCGGTGCGTCGATCATGGCAGCTACCGCTAGCTGCGAAGTAGGGTCGCGCGTGCGGTGGAGGGCAACGTCCGTCAAGTGGCGGCATGGCAGCTCTTGCCGGCCGGCCGGGAGCACGCACGGCCGCCCTCTCCGACGGCCTGGGTGTACGTACTGCTGGAGTGCTGGTACGCGCTCGCTCTTTTGTTGCCTGTGTGGGACTGGGAGTAATGGAACCTGGGATTTGGGTTCAATTTAATTTGGAATTCGAGCCGCGAGTTAGCTTAACTCAGCTCGAGCTAGCAGCTTCCAGGCTCCAAGCCTCCAACCATGCATGACTGAGTTGAGCTCGACCCGTTCGCAACTTCACATGGCCTCCCTCCCGATTCAGGCGTCGTTTAGAACCTAGGAATTTTACATGAATTTCACAAAAATTTCACAGAAACCGTTCAATTTCTGCGGGAACAAAAAAAGATTCCCTCCTTATAAACAGGGTCTCATAGTATCTACCTACCTGTCTGTAGTCGTGAAGCACGGGGATTTTCCTCGAAACATAGTACGATGCGTATATTTTCATGCAATTTTTTTGTCTTCTAAATAGTCAGTACCCTTTTGGGACATGTGAACTCTAGAGTCATGAAGGAAATATACCTTTTGATGTGAAATTCCCCGTTCAAAACAAGTTGCATTTTCCCACTCTTGACCATATGGCTTTGAATAAGTTCCGAGAGAAAATGTTTTACAGTTTAAAACATTTTTTTAGTAAATGCAAGCATATGGTTCAACTTTGGTAATTACTACTTTACTTGCAATCTATATATCGATGTTGGGTGGCCAGGACCAGAGACATTTCTCGGGCGGCGGTTTTTGATTTCCTCAGTGGGTCAGCCCCCTAGATGTATTATGCAGACCTCACACCGAAGAAATCCATTAATTTTCGGGGTGGGGCCACACTCAAATTCAAATACTGAATTATCCATTACATTTCAATATCTAGTTCACTCCACTGTTTGTCATGTCTATTTCAAAAAACAATAAAAATTTCGAGAAAAAAATAAATTTGAATTAAAAATTCGTTCTATTTTCCCCGAAATTCTGAAAACCATTGGTTTTCTGTTTTGTTGGGAAGAGCATTTTTATCTGAGGTTTGAATCTCAGGTTATATATAGGACTAGGAAATCATTGTGTAATTAAGTAATTCCTGGACATATATATGTGCTGTTGCAATAATTAATTGGGCAGAAATACAAAATTTAAAGGCTGTAAACCCAAGATTTCAAGTGCACACATATAGATTCGTCAATATGTATGCTAGCTAGGAATTGTTCCGTACAAAAAGGAATATTAGAATTAAATAGCTAATGAAACATATATCAGATAAGTACTCAATTAGGAATCACATAACACACATACATGAACCACATAAGACCTTATGGTTCATAAATTTGCTGACAATAATCGAATTCTACACATATATATGCACGAGGAAACAAATTCACCACTTCATGTATATACTTGAACCTTTCAGACCACTAATTTTATTATCTACATATATAGCTACTATGCAATAATTTTCGATATAATAGTTCTTATTACACCATTCACATGTACTAAACAGTCATCAGACGTATAGCTTGTTTACATATATATGTAGCAGTGCAGCAGCAGCGGCCGGCCAGTGAATTATCGCATCTCAACGATTTTGACAAGTCGTGATCCCTTGCCTGCCCAAAAGTTTGGAGAAAGTTCATGAAAAAGGTTGCAATATTGTTATCTAAACAAGATCGATCGATGCGCGATGGTGCGCACGAACAGGTGAGATCGTGTTGCATGCATGAGACAGGTTCAAGGACCATGTATTTATCGACTTACTTTTGCTTTTGCTCCCGTCCTTACTTTTGCCTTTTGGCTTCTGTTTCGAGCTGTCACTCGAGTCTGCTGCACGCACACAAGCCGGAATGACATCATCAGCTGATTGGTTCTTTCTACATAGTACCTTCAATTTGTGGATATAATTAAGTGCATGCAAGCACGTCTAAATTGAGCCTAGCAAAATCCCACTAGGAAGTATTATTTGTTGCTACTTATACACTAATCAACCAGTAAGTTGACAATTGCTTACTAGCATTTGGAGCACAATTAGCTAGATTATCCCTGTAAGTTTGGTTCAAGCTCCGCCACTAGGCGTACATCCGTCATAAGACCTATTTGTAACACAGGAATCTCACAAATAACAATAAAATTTCAGTGTTCCAAACAGAGCCTTAATGTACCTTGCCAACCGGTGGGGGAAATAAACATATATATGGCAAGGTTTTTTGCAGCGGCAGAAAGATAAATAGCAGTCTTGTAGCTGTTCCATGGAGGCATTCATATTGTCCCCTTCTTTACTTAAGTAATAAGGAGTATCCTCTCCCCCTAACTCTAAGACAAAAAAAGAAGTCAGTATCGATTAAGCACTAACCATGAGAGTGTGTCGGTTGACGAGATGTACTTGCAGGTTTAGGCTGATGAGGAACAGTGCGACCAGACCCTGCATGGCGTGTCCAGAAAAAAGGGGGGACTATTAAAGGCATGTATACATGCGTGAGATAGAAACTAGTTACTACCGAAGAACTTAATTGCTTTATGCACATCACATTCTTCTTCTTCTTTTCCTTTTTTGCGAGGATCTTCTTTGAAATCCTTGATCTCGATCGAATATTGCTGGTTTGGTGTTTGTGTGATCTTTGCTACGCGTGCAGCTTATATCGATAGTGAGCCTTAGCCCTAATGTAAGATCGATGTGCATGGGAAATATACTGGAATAGTCATGGAAACTACAAACCTCTTGTATCGATTATGTGTGATATAAGGCATTTTTTTGGTTAGTTTATCTAGAAAATTCAGAATCTGCCACTGAATAACTACATGCTTCACAATATGAAATTCATTTGAGGGCCCACATGCCGTTGATACATGAGTGACATATTATAAAGATTTGAAGTTATTCAATGGCATATAACTAATTGTCTCTTTTATCTAAGTCTTATAAATAAGTGCTACTATATGTATGTTGCTGTGACCAATGGCAGTTAATGCTACCGTTAGTAATACTGTCTTAAACAGTTTTTTTTAAAGTAATACTCCTCCGTTTTTAAATACATGACGTTTGACCAGCGTGCGATCAAACTTATCTAACTTTGACTAATAATATATGAAAAACTATTTAGATTGATCATGAGTGAATAGTATCATTAGATTTGTCATTATAAATATTTTCATAAAATAATAATTTTGTAATTTTTTACTAACAAAATCATATGTAAAATAATGGTCAAAGTTATATAAGTTTGACTGCACGTTTGATCAAACGTCATGTATTAAAAAACGGAGGGAGTACTGTCTTAAACTCTTGAGGCAAAAAAAGAACAACTTCCTAGGTCCTACGCGCATCGGAGGGCCAAATGTATCTTCCTTCGTTCTTCCGGTCAATGCATGATATCAGGTAATTCAGACGTATACTGATGATGATGCATGCCTGTTTCACTATATATATGGTAATTAACGCAACGTAGTCTAAAAGAAAAACAAAAAAAGAGAGTAAATATCGAGTAAGCACTAACCAGGAAGGATTGGCTTTTGCCGATCAGTCTCCCTTACATTTGAGAGTTCTTTTTCCTTGTTTGCATTTCGAACCACACTCGAGTCTGCTGCACGCACACAAGCCGGAATGACCTTTAATTTGTGGATATAATTAAGTGCGTGCAAGCACGTCTTAATTGAGCCTAGCAAAATCCCACTAGGAAGTATTATTTGTTGCTACTTATACACTAATCAACCAGTAAGTTGACAATTGCTTACTAGGATTTGGAGCACAATTAGCTAGATTATCCCTGTATGTTTTGGTTCTAGCTCCGCCACTAGGCGTACATGAGTCATAAGACCTATTTGGAACACAGGAATCTCACAAATAACAATAAAATTCTAGTGTTCCGAACAGAGCCTTAATGTACCTTGCCAACTGGTGGGGAAAATAAACATATACTTCCTCTGTTCGGTATTACATGACTGCAGCCGAGCCAATTTGTTACTACACGACGTCATGTATTTAAGTTCGGAGGGAGTATATGGCAACGCTTTTTGCAGCGGCAGAAAGATAAATAGCAGTCTTGTAGCTGTTCCATGGAGGCATTCATATTGTCCCCTTCTTTACTTAAGTAATAAGGAGTATCCTCTCCCCCTTACTCTAAGACAAAAAAAAGAAGTCAGTATCGATTAAGCACTAACCAGGAGAGTGTGTCGGTTGACGAGATGTACTTGCAGGTTTAGGCTGATGAGGAACAGTGCGACCAGACCCTGCATGGCGTGTCCAGAAAAAAAAAGGGGCGGGGGAACTATTAAAGGCATGTATACATGCATGCATGGTGAGATAGAAACTAGTTACTACCGAAGAACTTAATTGCTTTATGCACATCACATTCTTCTTCTTCTTCTTTTCCTTTTTTGCGAGGATCTTCTTTGAAATCTTTGATCTCGATCCAATATTGCTGGTTTGGTGTTTGTGTGATCTTTGCTACGCGTGCAGCTTATATCGATAGTGAGCCTTAGCCCTAATGTAAGATCGATGTCCATGGGAAATATACTGGAATAGTCATGGAAACTACAAACCTCTTGTATCGATTATGTGTGATGAGGCATTTTTTTTTTGGTTAGTTTATCTAGAGAAATTTCAGAATCTGCCACTGAATAACTACATGCTTCACAATATGAAATTCATTGGAGGGCCCACATGACAGTGATACATCAGTGATATATTATGAAGATTTGAAGTTATTCAATGGCATATAATGAATTGTCTCTTTTATCTAAGTCTTATAAATAAGTGCTACTATATGTATGTTGCTGTGACCAATGGCAGTTAATGCTACCGTGAGTAATACTGTCTTAAACAGTTTTTTTTTTAAAAAAAAGTAATACTGTCTTAATCTCTTGAGGCAATAACAGAAGAACTTCCTAGGTCCTACGCGCATTGGAGGGCCAAATGTATCTTCCCTTCGTTCTTCCGGTAAATGCATGATATCAGGTAATTCAGACGTATACTGATGATGATGCATGCCAGTTTCACTATATATATGGTAATTAAAGCAACGTAGTCTAAAACAAAAACAAAAAAAGAGTGTAAATATCGAGTAAGCACTAACCAGGAAGGATTGGCTTTTGCTGATCAGTCTCCCTTACAATTGAGACTTCTTTTTCCTTGTTTGCATTTTGAACCACACTCGAGTCTGCTGCACGCACACAAGCCGGAATGACATCATCAGCTGATTGGTTCTTTCTACACAGTACCTTTAATTTGTGGATATAATTAAGTGCGTGCAAGCACGTCTTAATTGAGCCTAGCAAAATCCCACTAGGAAGCATTATTTGTTGCTACTTATACACTAATCAACCAGTAAGTTGACAATTGCTTACTAGGATTTGGAGCACAATTAGCTAGATTATCCCTATATGTTTTGGTTTTAGCTCCGCCACTAGGCGTACATGAGTCATAAGACCTATTTGGAACACAGGAATCTCACAAATAACAATAAAATTCCAGTGTTCCGAACAGAGCCTTAATGTACCTTGCCAACCGGTAGGGAAAATAAACATATAATCTCTCCGTTCGGTATTACATGACTGCAGCCGAACCAATTTGTTACTACGACGTCATGTATTTAAGTTCGGAGGAGTATATGGCAACGCTTTTGCATGCGAGAAAGATAAATAGCGTCTTGTAGCTGTTCCATGGAGGCATTCATATTGTCCCTTCTTTACTTAAGTAATAAGGAGTATCCTCTCCCCTAACTCTAAGACAAAAAAAGAAGTCAGTATCGATTAAGCACTAACCAGGAGAGTGTGTCGGTTGACGAGATGTACTTGCAGGTTTAGGCTGATGAGGAACAGTGCGACCAGACCCTGCATGGCGTGTCCAGAAAAAAAGGGGAACTATTAAAGGCATGTATACATGCATGCATGGTGAGATAGAAACTAGTTACTACCGAAGAACTTAATTGCTTTATGCACATCACATTCTTCGTCTTCTTCTTTTCCTTTTTTGCGAGGATCTTCTTTGAAATCTTTGATCTCGATCGAATATTGCTGGTTTGGTGTTTGTGTGATCTTTGCTACGCGTGCAGCTTATATAGATAGTGAGCCTTAGCCCTAATGTAAGATCCATGTGCATTGGAAATATACTGGAATAGTCATGGAAACTACAAACCTCTTGTATCGATTATGTGTGATGAGGCATTTTTTTTTGTTAATTTATCTAGAGAAATTTCAGAATCTGCTACTGAATAACTACATGCTTCACAATATGAAATTCATTGGAGCGCTCACATGCCAGTGATACATCAGTGACATATTATGAAGATTTAAAGTTATTAAATGACATATAACGAATTGTCTCTTTTATCTATGTCTCATAAATATGTGCTACTACATGTATGGTGCTGTGACCAATAGCAGTTAATGCTACCGTGAGTAATACTGTCTTAAACAGTTTTTTTTTTTAAAGTAATACTGTCGTAAACTCTTGAGGCAAAAAAAGAACTTCCTAGGTCCTACGCGCATTGGAGGGTCAAATGTATCTTCCCTTCATTCTTCCTGTCAATGCATGATATCAGGTAATTCAGACGTATACTGATGATGATGCATGCCTGTTTCACTATATATATGGTAATTAATGCAACGTAGTATAGAAAAAAAAGTGAGTAAGTATCGAGTAAGGACTAGCCAGAAGAGCTTGCCTTTTGCTGATCAGCCCTTACTTTTGAGACTGTTTTTCTTTGTTTGCATTTTGAGCCTCACTCGGGTCTGCTGCACGCAGACAAGCCGGAATGACATGATCACCTGATTGGTTCTTTCTACACAGTACCTTTAATTTGTGGATATAATTAAGTGCATGCAAGCACGTCTAAATTGAGCCTACTAGGAAGTATTAGTTGTTGTTACTTATACACTAATCAACCAGTAAGTTGACAATTGCTTACTAGGATTTGGAGCTCAATTAGCTAGATTATCCTGTAAGTTTTGGTTTTAGCTCCGCCACTAGGCGTACATGAGTCATAAGACCTATTTGCAACACAGGAATCTCACAAATAACAATAAAATTCTAGTGTTCCAAATAGAGACTTAATGTACCTTGCCAACTGGTGGGGAAAATAAACATATACTCCCTCCGTTTGGTATTACATGACGACAGCCAAGCCAATTTGTTATTTAAGTTCAGAGGGAGTATATGGCAAGGCTTTTTGCAGCGGCAGAAAGATAAATAGCTGTCTTGTAACTGTTCCATTGGGGCATTCATATTGTCCCCTTCTTTACTTAAGTAATAAGGAGTATCCTCTCCCCCTATCTCTAAGGCAAAAAAAGAAGTAAGTATCGATTAAGCCCTGCATGGCGTGTCCAGAAAAAAAAAGGGGGGAAACTATTGAAGGCATGTATACATGCATGCATGGTGAGAAGAACTTAAGTGCTTTTTATTTTTTGAGAGGAAGAAACTTAATTGCAGATCACAAGGTAATTAGATATACTCTGCTCGGCAGAGAGTCTCAACGCTTTAGATGCGGCATGCATATGCACAACAGACAGCAAATTAAGGGTATTGGTCTTGTGAAGAAAGCGCAACAAGTCCGGACAGACAGAAAGAAAGAAAGCAAGCAAGAAAGGAATATATATATATAGACACACACACTACATAGCCATAGGCAATCAATTAAAGGATACATGATACGTGCATGAGTAGAACTTAATTAGATGCATCCATGGGATTAGGGTATTTGGGGGCTAGCTCACCATCCTTTGTAGGATTTCCATCCTTCCCCATGTTCTTCGAGGGCTTCGACACGCCGAACGCACAGTTCCCGATGTTGAGCTACTTTCTTTAAGAGAAGCAGCAGAGAACAGAACAGCTATATAGCTAGCTTTGCACACCTACTATTGTTAATCTTAATCTTGCTAGGGGCAGATTCAGAACAGGACAAAATTATGTCGTAGTTCCAAGCATGTATATATTTTGGTCCGCGTCTCTTTCGTGATGCGTTAGATTAGTCAATTGAAACCCGCATTGTGCATAAAGTCAGAAAACCCCAGCTAGTTCGTTTGTTTGTTCTGCTTTGTTATGCATTTGTTTGAACGACCCCCCCACCCACCCAATTGCGCGGGTAGCACGTCGTAAGAAAATGCACTGAAATTGTCTTATTTACAAGCGACGTGTTGGTTTTCTCGATCTTGTGGTTTATTTGATGTAGTAGTGTTGTGCATGTCATAGTGCCATGAATGTATATATTTTGGTCTCGAAGTTAATTTAAACTGACTCTTTTTCGTGATGCGTTAGATTACACCAATAGTCAAATGAAGAGAAATTTTACGGTACATTCTACTAGTAGTATATAATTGTAGTATAAATTAAATCTGACTATTGATTTGTTAGGAGTACAATAGACTTATTTTGTATTTTATTTTTTGTGAGAGTATTATGGACTTTTCTAACTAGGGTTGAAAATATTACTCTTGTGGCATGTGATATCCCTCTACCTAATAGGTGTTCTGTTCCCTATCCACCGTATGTGCGGGGAAGTGGAAGAACGGGTCCTCCAACTCCGTTAATTAGCTCGTGTCGCAAGCGCACGGCGGTGACGAGGCCGCATCGTGAGAGTGACATCTAGGACGCTAGAGCCCCGTCCGTAGTAACGGAAGGTGGAGTCTCCAAAGTGACGTCTGTGGATGACCACCTGGGTGACGTACTCGATGGACGCCACACTGGAGGGCGTGCTAAAGACTGTGTACTGAGGCAGGTACAACCAGTCAACATGTTGTAGCATCACCCATAAGGTGTGCTACAGGGTATCCTCCTTGAAGGCGCTAGTGTGATACTGCGGCTCGCAATAGGTCAACATCTATATTTTAAGAAAAGAGAAAGATAGTGATCATTTCTACACATAATAAGAGACATAGATAAGAAATGATACTAAGATAAGAAAAGAATTGTAGCACAACTTTTTATTCGTTCTCTACATTATTTAACAAACACCTATGGTTTATATTCAAGTCATACTACCCCTTGGTCTTATGTATAATTAGACCTTCATAATATCAATCAATTTAACACCAAATGAAGGTAGGAGGGGTTTAAAGGATAGTACATCACATTATTTTCAGAATATACTAAGTTTTGAAATTTTTTGAAAGATCCATCTAAAGTGATATCTTTGTTCGTTTAATAATGGATTTCCAAAAGAACTTCATGTGGGATGTTTTAGTGACTTTTTCAAAACATTTTGGCTCTATTTTAATGCTTTAATTATGATTAAAAATATTTATTTTCAGACGGTATTTCTTCTCCCAAAACTAGGATCTTTTGAAGGAAGATGAGAGGAGATATCAAAAGAATGACTTAGATGAGAGGAGAATGCTAGAAAGGTCCATACTAGCAAAATTCCTAAATTTTCACAATTATTTTTATGATTAAATAGGTTGCTTTTTGAATACCAATTCCTAATCTAACGGTCATTCTAACTAGGGCTTGTCCTACAGTCAATATGGCTATGATACCAACGGTATCGGACCCCGAACTTTGAATACCTGAAGCTCTTATGTGTGTAACGTACTAGTCCCATGATCTGTGACTAGTACACACATCCATAACATTAATAATCACATCCATACAAACATACATACAGAATAAAACAAAGTATGATACACAACTTAAGCAATTACATTATATACAACACAAGGGCCGACCGGCCAAATAAAAGTTTAAGTATCGAAAGTTGCAAAAGTAACAATGGAAGCAAAATATGTAATAAGTCCAAAATTCCAGCGGCATGCCCATCCGAACAATCAGGCAATTGAGAAGTGACATGTCCTAGAAAGATCGTATGCCTAAGTGTGATTACCCCTGGAGTAATGACACAGGGCGAGGATGTGAGAACCCGAGTAATTAGACCTAATCAAATAGTAGTAATTGGTAATTAATGGTAGATACATTCGTCTTAGCAGTAAGCTAACTGTAGTGTTAGTTCATTGTTAAGCAAGTGAATTTAGAACAATAGTGCAATACCTAAGCTGCTTACAAGAATATCTCTCAACCAATCAAAATACAAACATTGCATCATTTAGTTTATAGTACAATCTAGATTTTGCATTTCCCCCTCTTGTTCCTCACTACTGATCACATGAAGCACAGCCCCGGCATAGCCCTAACACAGCCGAAGCTAGCCCCCTTGCACTATTTTCATGTTTCCTCTCTATTCCTCGCTGCCACATCACACGAGCAACATAGCCAAGCATAGCCAAGTGATAAGGCCAAACCTGCACACACAAAGCACCACAACACATTCATTCCCCCTCCCACTTCTTCTCAACCGAAACACTAGAGAGCCACGGCAGAAGGGAGCAAGAGGAAGACCAGAGAGCAAGGGCGATGGTGGCGGTTGAACATAGCGACCTTTGGAGGCCACGCCGAAGCCGAGAGTAGGACAACCACCCTTTTTCCCCCTCACTGCTGGCAGCCACGGATCAACCACCACCGCCCACCGCTGCTGACCATCTTCCCCAAAACCGACAAACCAGCAGAGGTAACCCACCCTTTTCCCCACAACCATTTTGCCATTCACCCATACACATGCACATTCATCATTCCACAGTAGCAAATATAGCTCTTAGTTCATCGGTAACCATCTTAGAGCAATAGGGGGAGGAGTAGAGGGAGAGTTTAGGTGAGGGTTAACCTCAATAGCAAACCGATCCAGGGGCGCCGAGAGTTTGGGGCCAGGCCAAGGCGCCGCCAGCTGGGAGAACGGGTCTGGCTGGAGCGCACCGAGCCAGAGCTGGAAGCTTGGGGAGGAGCCGGAGGGGACCCGAGTGGCGGCACTAGCCATCCGGCTGCGTCGGGAGAAGGGGGCGACTGGGGGTGAGCCAGGCAGGCCACCATGGAGAATCTAGGCTAGGGTGGCGCAACGCCGTCGGTAGGCCAAGAGGGGGAGCCAGGGCGAGCTGAGAGGAAGACGCGTCGGGGGAGTGACGTTGGACCAGGCCGGGTGTCGGGCGCATGGGGAGCCGAGGGCACGGTGGAGAGGCCGGCGGCGGTGGCCGGGCACAGGAGCGGCGGCGGCGTCGGGGGGGGGAGTGGGGAGAAAGAGCATTTGAGGGAGGAAGAGAATGAGATGAGAAGGGGCTGAGTGAGTGGGTGTCGGCCGGTTTAGGAAAAATTAGGGAGAGAGAGAGGGGTAGGTGGAATTAGAGTAGATAATTAGGATTAGGGTTAAAGGAGAGTTGGGGGTAAGGGTATAAATTCCACTAAAATTGTGTTAATTAATGTTTGTAGCAATAAAAGTTAGCAATAGAATTATTAATTGTTAGTGTTTTGCAGTTTTGGACCAACGTTTAGTGCAAGCCGCGTAACCATTGAACCGGATAATCATTTAGGTTACGTACGAATAATTAACCATGAACCAGATCTATAGAAATTAAATGCATGAAAAAGCTATAGTATTTATCTAAGGTTAATTGATTGTAATGTCCCGTTTTTTAGACGGGAATAATAATTACCTTTTGGTTTTCGTTTTTCGTCTGTATTTCAAATTACCAACTATTTTCGAAAATCTTCTAGCTTCCTTAAGCTCAGGTTTGTGTTTCAAATCTCCTCAAATTTTGAAATTCAAATTTCAGTTTGAATTTCCCCGTTTTCAGTTTTTGGCCTCCTTTCCTCTTTCTCTGTTGGGCTCAGCCCACATTGCCCTTGGGCCGGCCCACTCCCCTTCCCCTCTTTTCTTGGCCTGCCCCGGCCCAAGCCTCTCGGCTCAGCCACTGCCCAGGCCCAGCTCTCCCCGTTGGCCATTTCCTGTCTTGGCCAGCAGCCACCAGGCTTCATCTTCCTCGGTCAAGCACCAAGCCACCCATGCCTCTCTCTCTCTTGGTCACCGCCACTGCCACCAGCCTCCTCTGCCGCCCCCATCTCCACGAGCTCCCTGACAGCGCCGCCCTCCTCCGTGAGCTCTCTGAGCCGCCGCCCCCACCCCGTGACCATGGAGCCCACCGCCTCGCCGTGTCCTCTCCGCCAAGCACGGCCACGTCGCGCCCGTCCTCGCTGCCACGACAGCCGGTCCAGTGTGCTCCGCCCCCCCACTCCACGCCATGGCGCCAAGGTCTTCGCCTCGTACCGCCGCCCCCACACCCATCCTCGGTCTAGACCAGGTGCAGAGCACGCATGCGTCGCAGCCACAGCCCTCCCCTTCGGTTATTTAAGCTCTCCTATGCCCCCTCATTCTCTTTGCGCCGCTCCATTTGCTCCTAGTAAGTCCACAGAGCCTCCACCTTTGTTTCCTTCTTTTGGCCGCCACCGCCCCCACTGGCGTCCCGTCGCTCCGGCCACTCTCCGGTCGCACCACCCCTGTCACCATGTACCTTGTTCCCCCGTGAGCATTTCCCCTCATTTGATTTCAGGTTCGGTTAAGCAGGGACGTTGCATTTGGCCTTCTCCCTCTGCTCCGTCCGAGTTCTTCCTCGCCGTCGATCCTTGCCCTCTGTCCACCTCCGACTGCCATTGTTGGCTTGGTGAGCTCCCCTTCACCCCCTCTTGCCCGTACTCTCACTCATTTCTGCTAGGGGCCACCGAACCGCCTCTGTCACCATCACCGAGCCGCCGTTGCCGGTCAGCCCCATCCGCTGCTGGCCACAGCTCATCTCCGGCGTCGCCTTCGCTGTCACTAGGACCGTCTTGCCGAGGGCTCCCTAGCCCTACCCACGCTCGGCGACGCTGCTCCCTCCTCCGCCAACAAGTGGCCGAGGTCTTGGCTTACCGAGAGCCTCACGCGTGGCACCTTGAACGCCCATGTTTCCCTCATGATTAGCGTTAATAAGCGGTTCTAAAACACTAAGCTTTAATTAGCATTAAATAATGGTCTTAACCCCGGTTCCTCTCACTGCCACTAGACCCTGCATAAATAAAAATGGCAGCCATTTAAGTGAATCACTCGATCCCCCTCCCTTCATTCCAATGACATGTGGGCCCCCTGCGCCACTATTCCCTTGGACCAGCAGTTCAGTGTGCATGAACCGAGTTCATGCACTGTGCTGTGCATCGAACCCTCTCTCTCTTTCTTTTAATTCATTGCAATCTTCGTAAATTCCGTTCTCCTCCGTTATAACTCCAAAAATTATGAAACTTGTTTCTAAAAATTTGTAAAATCAAGATCTTGCTAATGGCATAGGTCTTGTTCAATTTGGAGTTCGTTTGTGTATTCTTGTGTATTTATTTGCTCTCTTTGTCGTTGTGCCTTTTTTCGGTATCTTCATCCGATTAGGATTTGAAGATGCCGGAGATCCTCAAGTTGAGCAAGCTCAAGAGTATTAAGATCTCCTTGCCTTTAACCAAGGCGAGTCAATACTTTGATCATATTGATCCTACACTTTATGCAAATTATATTCATTTACTTTAACCAAAATTGCATGCTTTAATTATTTAATCAAATGTATGTTAAAGCTTAAAGTAGTTAAACACCCATTTGTTGATTAACTAATTAATATGCCATCCATTGTTATTGAATTCATTATTCCTTGTCACCTTAGTAAAAATATGGTAATACTAGCTATAGGTTGTACTTAAGCGACATGCTAGTCTTGCTTAAGTACCGGGGTATTAAAATACCCCAAACAATCATTCTTTAAACATGAAATGATTTGGGTAGTTAGTGGTGGTCCATTGACTTAAAGGAATGGAATAAATTGGTTTTACTCCTCAGAACCCTAAGGATTGCTAAAACTATCTGGGCAGATGGTGAGGCGGTGGGTGCTAACGAAGCACATGGTTTGTGGAATGAACCGCCCAGATAACCCTATGGACTTAATCTTGTCACGACCTCCCGTGTTAAACAAGTACAACCACAAGTCTGCAAAGTGCAACTTGGCTTAGTAAAATTATTAAACCCTGAATGTGTCTTACATAGTGGAGAAATGGAAACGCGCAAGCTTGGGTACATCCAGCTTGAATGGGTGAAATTGCCAGTAGTTGTGGGTAGTCCAAAACTACACCCAACGCTGTGAGTACAACGATCCCGTGCAACGTATGGGCGCAACCCCATATGGGTGAGATGATGGAAAGGGCCAGGTAGTTTGAAAGGTTACTGTGACGGTCGCCCAACTACATGACTATGGAATCATGTGGGGTAACGGATATGACTATCTCTTGTGGGTACAGTGTACAATCTCTGCAGAGTCTAAATTGTTTAAACAGCCGTGCCTACGGTCAAAGGCGGACATGGGAATCATAACTTGAGTTAGTTCTATTTTAAACTTTGTGGGTGTTATGGAAAAATGTGGAAGGGCTCACCTAGCCCTGTGTTGGATTTTACCTGAGTCGTCGAGCTCAGCGATGGTGGTAATTGGAGGCAGCTCCAATCAAAAAAAATGCATAAGGTAGAGTTTCCGCCGGAGGGAACCTCTACTAAAATAAATATTGCACAATTACTCTCTTTATTAAAATACAATTTGTTAAAATGCTAAGTGATAGGAATTTGTAATTATGATAATTCAAAACATTGCTTGAGCAAATAAAAGAACCTGAGCCATCCTTGTTAAACCTTGCATGTATATTATTGCATTATGTGTTGGCTCACGAGCACAGAAGTTGTGCTTATTCTCGCTCTGTCCCCCAAAAACTCTCAGAAGTAGTAATCCCTGAAGACTACGCTTTCTACAAGGATCCAGAAGCTGGAGGTCCAGGAGTTAATGAAGCGTAGTTTAGACTTTAGTTGTTCTAGTCTCGCCCCAGTCTAGTTGACTCCGTTGGTGCTTGCGTGCATCCTATATTATCTGAGGCTTTGGGTAATATCGGACGCGCATGGGTTTCCCCAGTCGCTTGCCTGTGGAGAAATATGCTCTACCCTTTTGCTTCGTTGTCGCTTCGCTTTTGTAATGTAATCCTTGGCCTTGTTCGGCCCTTTTGTAAAACACGACCCGATGCGGTCTATGCAAAGCTCTGTTGTGTTAATTAATGAATGGTATGGTTTTATCTCGCCATGTATAATTTGATTCAGAGATGTATCTGTGAGTGCTATCTACTGATCCAGGGAATAGCACGGTGTTTTCACAGAGGATTTGGATTCTCGGAATCCAGGTCCGACACTGATGCAATTAATCGCCATCAGAAACCACTTGATTAATTGAATAGTCGATTGCTTTACAGAATAGGTTATTCGTGACAGATTAATTAAATTAAGAAGTAGCGGTGTAAAAACGTTTAGCCAGTTAGCTTGCGCACGTAATTTTGAACAGGCTTAGTTGCGTGCAGGTGCGTGTAGTAATTTTTATTTGTCTTGTGGTAAAAACCCAAAGTTAGACACTAGCAATACTGTAGGACCGGAAAGGCGACTAGAGGGGGGGTGAATAGGAGCACAAACAATTTTTGCAATCCCCAAAGAGCAGCAACAATAAATCATAACCTCTGCTGCAAAATACCGAAATCGGTACTACCGCCATTATGATCGCGGTACTACCGTATGGCGGTACTACAGCTGTTCATGGTGCGGTATGTCCGATTATCTTGACGAGCTTGCCGACAACGGAGAAAAGAAACCCAAACGGTTGATCAACTTGAGTTTTAACCAACCAAAACCAATCAAACTTGAAACATATCATCTAGAGAATAACAGGAATCTATTCCAAACATCTATTCAATAGATCCACGTCAAAGACTTGACCTTTTTTAGATTTGGTACAGTTCGGTTCAAGAACAGGTCAAGAACGCAAATCTGATCCTAGACTTGCTTGTGGTCTATTGATGATCAAGATGACCTTAGATGGTCTCCCATAAGTCACAGCAAGCATAAGCAACAGAGAGAATCAAGGGAAAACTAGTGGATCATGAAAATCACAAAAACTTCAAATAGAATGCAAGAACAGATAAAAGAACGAATAGAGCTCATCTCAGAAAACTTGCATGGATTGATTGAAGATTGAAGATTTGAGGTTTACAGCCACTCTATCTTGGAGGACACAACTCAATACATGAGCTTACAAGTCATCCATGCCTAAACCCTAGCTCTCCAAAACACTAAAACCACACAAGGGCTTCTCTCGTGTTCTCTTCTTCATCTGACACACTGACACACAAGTGCTTATATAGTGGAGGCTAGATTCTAGGAATATTCTATTAGGGCACCCACTAAACCCTAACACACAATGGGTTAACTCACGCACGCATCTCAAAGCGTCATCTTTGTCTTCGATTGACTTAAACTCTTTCTCCAAGCGTCAACCCGTGCCGCAGTTTAGCCAACAAGTCACAAAGGCGGTATTTGGTGAAATGACCAAAATACCCCTTCTCGATTCTTCTCCATGAACCGAGTCCAATCCTGTCGAAGCAATCACCTGCTCCGCCATGTGTAGGTTGATCAACGGCTCTCATCATGTCGGCACGTCTCTCCCATCCGAATCCCATTGGAACCTCCAAGGCACTTGCACCGAACCCCACGTCGCTTGATCCAACCAGCTGTATCGAACTGCCCGTTCGATCAACCTCGTCCATTCTGTGGCATGCTTGATGAACACATTGACAATAACCCAAAAATGAATGTTTTGAGGTTTGAGAGTAAAAGAAAACAAATTTCCGCGCAAAGACACAATTTGGTCCATCAGCAAGTAAAAGCAAGGAAAATACCAAATTGGCTTCAGAATAGTTGCAGCAAGTGAGATAAGGCAGAGAAAGCAAAGAGAGCTTCAAAATCCAGAAAGTGTCACTTAAGGTCCAAAAAAAAGAACAAATGTTCTATTTGACCTTCCAAAAAAAGCATAGAAAGCATCCAAAACAACATTTTTGACCAAGTTTTCTCCCCCTTTAACAATGAATTCATCAAGGTGCATGGAAGAAGATAGAGCATGAATGTAATGGAATGGCTGCAATTTTTCAAGTTTTCCAGTTTTCAGTTTTTTTTATTTTAATTTTAGCAAAAGGAGCCATGAAGATTATCTATGAAGACTGTACAAGTATTATACCAAGCCATATTATGTGAAGAAGCGATGTTCAATCATGGCAAAACATTTACAACAAAGCTAAGGCCAAAATAGCAAAAATCTGAGATCAAGTAAATGTAAAGCATGACAAGGTGCTCAAGATCATAGTTGAGCTATAGGTATCCAAAAATGAGTCAGGACATGTCTATAAGCAAAATGGAGCCAGAAGCAAGAAAATGAGTCAATTTTGAGCATTTTGAGATCAATTGTGAATCAATTTGTTCAAGCATTTAGAATTTAGCACTTTGAGCACTTTGCTGAAAATGATTGGTTTTATCTTAGTAAAGCAAGTTGATGCGGATCAACCTCAAGGCGAGATTAAATCCGTGGGTTGCCCGATCTTTCATGGTGGGAATTCCCGAACAAATATATGGAGCACGAATTGCAGGATGCAATTCGCACTTAGATAAATAAATCTCACACCCGCGTACACCGCAGCACACGAACGAGAAATAGGGATCAAAGTTCCAACGAGTAACTCCTAGCACCACAGCTAGAAACCCTCACGCCAAGATAAAATCCGAGATTGGAATTCACAAGAACACTCATAGAACAGGGATGAACCCTAACGGCCGAAGGCCAACACGTACACGTGTTTTAATTCATATCTCAAACTTGACTCTCTACATGGTCGCACCCCTTGGCCTTTTATAGGCTTACATGCACACGCACACAACTAAGTTTATTGGACTCGGACTAGAAGTTGTAGCCGATGCATGACACATGCACGTACAAAGATGTGTCCGACTAGAAGTGCTAATACAAAACCAAACACACGTAGACTCAACAAAAACCGACTAGGACTAACACAAACCGAACTGCTGGTGCGCTACCTTGGCTTGGTGCTCCACACTTTACATGCAAGGTGGGCCCCATCCAAGCGCACATAATGAAAGGCAAGAACGTGCATCACACTTTACATGCAAAGGTGGGCCCCATCCTAATGCATGTAGAGAAAGAAGATCACGTAAGCTTAAACAGAAAGGATGCGCAGCCCTGTATTTCCATGCGCCTGTTAAGTAAATCACGTAAAATTGTCTTCTTTGGTCTCGGCTACCAAACTGATTAGTTGTTTCCTTATCTCTGAGAAAACTAATCAGATAAGACTCTTCGTTATCTTCTGATTTGCTTGCAAAACTGAACACAGACTGGGACACATGCACACATGCAACACATGAACTCGTTCCTTGTGCATGTTGTGGTTCCTCGCGTGTCGCCCAGCCCGGCACATGTGCATCCACTGGCACGCCTAGCACATGTGCATCTACTAATCCATGTACGCACATATCTTCCTCCTTGTTGTTAATAAAAGATTGCACATAAGAAATATTATGAACTGGTATTGCATTAGTAGAGGGTGCTTGGGCCACATCACAAGTCCTGGACTAGGAGCCATCTACAACTGCGTTCTAAGCTTCAAATAATTGCCAATTTGTTTTCTTAGCACTGTGCTAGATCTCAAGCCTCACTACAACCATCTCAAGCAACAAAAGCTTAAGAGAGTGGTCTAGGTCATCCAAAACTCCCCTTGAGTTCATGCCTAGTGCAATAGTAAGCTGTCTCATAAGAGAGAATTGGTGAGATCAGATTTTTCGCACAGAAAAGCTCATTTTTCATTTGCTTGACTTAAGAATTATCATAGCTCAACTTAAAACTTAGAATAAGTTCAAGACTCAAATTAGCCTATATGACATGGCATGAATCATGAGAGGATCACTAAAGCAGAACTAGTCACAAGATCCAACATGTCATGTTTTAATTCAGTTTTCTCACAGATAATAGAGCTAGCATGGCAAAAGCTAAGCTAAACATAAAAAGCCATGAAAGAAGTCTAGCAGACTAGCACAAGATATGACAAGGTGTAAAGCAGGAAAACAAGTCATACAAGGATAATAATCAAAGCTCCAAGGATTTATATTACAATGCAAGTTGCTGGAATTGAAAATGCATTATGATACAAATGAATGCAAAAAGAGCAAACTCCCCCTCAAAACAGGCCAAAAGGACTAATATCCCCCAACTCTCCCCGCAAGAAGGCAAAACGAGAAGAATCAAGAGCTTTAGTGAAAATATCAGCAACCTGTTGCTCAGACTCGATAAAAAGAAGCACAACGTCACCTTTCTCAACATGATCTCTAAGGAAATGATATCTAACGTCAATGTGCTTAGTCCTAGAATGTGCCTTTGGATTTTTGGCAATGTTAATGGCGAAGTGTTGTCACGAAAAGAGAACACAACCCAAAGACAACCCATAGTCTAGAAGAGTAGATAAGATCTAGAGAACACGAGAGCAACCATTGGCAAGCACTACATACTCGGCCTCGGCGAAGGATCGTGCAACAAAGGACTATTTCCTAGATGACCAAGAGATAAGAGATGTGCCTAAGAAATGACAAGTGCGAAGTACTCTTCCTATCCACTCTACACAGCAAAATCAGCATTAAAAAAGCCCAAATAGAGAGAGCGAAGAAGAAGAATACCAAAGTCCAAAGTCAAGAGTGTCCTAGAGGTACTGAAAATGCGACGACCGCTTGACGATGAGAGGCTCGAGGAAGCTCGAATCGAGCGCATGCACACACATCAAACTGTAGGTCCGGCCTCAATGCCGTGAGGTAGAGGACGGAGCCGATCATGCTACGGTACTCCTTCTGGTCCACGGGCTCTCGATCCTCATCAGGGTTCAGCACGGTGGTCGTGGCAATGGGAGTAGACATTGGCCTACTGCTTCCCATGTAGAAGCAATCAAGAAGGTCTTTGTATACTTACTTTGATGAATGAAGGTGCCTTCTTTCAGGTTGCTTGACTTGAAGACCAAGGAAGATGGTCAATTAGCCCATCATGCTCATCTCGAACTCCCCGCTCATAGAATCAAAATCTGGACACCAAAGCATGAGAGGAATCACCGAATATAATGTCATCCACATAAATCTTAACCAACAAAAAGTCAACGCCATGCACGAGAGTGAACAAGGTTTTATCTACCATTCCCATTTTGAAATCATTTTTAAGCAGAAAACTCTTAAGCCTATCATACCAAGCTCTAGGGGCTTGCTTCAGTTCATACAAGACTTTAGAGAGTTTAAAAACATGGTTTGGGAACATGGGATTTTCAAAACCAGGAGGTTGCTTGACAAAGACTTCTTCTTCTATGAAACCATTCAGGAAAGCACTTTTGACATCTATTTGAAAAAGCTTGAAGCCCTTGGATGCCGCAAATGCTAGCAAAATGCGAATGGCTTCCAATCTAGCTAGAGGAGCAAAGGTCTTCTCAAAGTCTAAGCCCTCTACCTGGGAAAACCATTGAGCTACAAGTCTAGCCTTATTGCGAACTACCAACCCATCTTCACTTTGCTTATTTTTGAAAACCCATTTTGTTCCAATTACATTATGATTAGGTGGAGGTTCAACTAAGGTCCAGACTTTGTTTCTTTCAAAATTTTCAAGTTCTTCATGCATGGCATTGATCTAAGAGGCATCAGAAAGAGCATGGGTGACATCTCGGGGTTCAAAAGAAGCAACATAAGCATAATGTGCATGAGAATCAAGAGAAATAAACCTGGAGCAAGTGACTCACTCATGTAGATCTCCAATAATCTGCTTTCGGTGGATCTTTGTCATTGAATGCGAAGAGGGGCTCCTGGTGCAGAAGTGGCCTCTACCTCATGAACTGTGGAGGTAGGAGCAGAGCCACTCTGATCGTCGGTGAAGGTAGGAAGAGGCTGCTCATCTGAAGCTGGTGTAGTAGAAGTAGACTCTCCAACCATGTCAGAAGGGACTTGAGGATGGATTGGGTCCTCATCCTCAGAGTCATCATCGACGAAGATGCTCTTAGAAACCTGCGTACCTGCAGCATCGGGTCTAGTACCAAGACTAGCCTCATCAAAAGTGACGTTGCAAGTCTCAACAATCTTGTTAGTGTCAAAATTAAATACACAATAGCCACAAGAATGATCAGGATATCCAAGAAATATGCCATCTGAACATCTAGATTCAAATTTATCAAGGTTGCCATGTTTAAGAATGAAGCACTTGCAACCAAAAATCTTAAAATGAGAAACTTTGGGCTTATGACCAAATCTAAGCTCATAAGAAGTCTTGCCAATCATAGATCTCAAGAATACCCTATTAGAGATATAACAAGCAGTAGAGATCGCCTCAGCCCAAAACCTCCTAGGTGTGGAATGCTCATCTAGCTTGGTCTTGGCAATCTCTACAAGGGTCCTATTCTTTCTCTCTACAATACCATTCCGCTGGGGAACTCTAGGTGATGAAAACTGGTGCTCTAGCCCCCTATCAGAACAGAAGGTGGCAAAGGAAGAATTCTTGAATTCTGTCGCATTGTCACTCCTAATGGCTCTCAAAGCTCCAGGAAGTTCAACAGCAAGTCTAAGGACCAACTCTCGAAAGAAGCCAAATGCCTTGTCCTTAGAAACCAAAAAATAAACCCATGAATACTTGGAGAAATCATCCACAATCACAAGCACATACCATTTCCCACCGGCAGACTGAACTCTAGAAGGACCAACTGTGTCTAAGTGTAAGAGCTGACCAGGTCCATCTGTCATCACTAAGGTAAGATTTGGATGAGAAGCGAAACCATCTTACCATGTCTCTGTGGTGTGCACACTAGATCTCTAACAGCCTTCAACATAGGCAAACCTCTAATCAAATTCTTGCAACTGACTCTAGTCAAGTGATCGAAGCCTATATGTCCAAGCCTACGATGCCACAAAACTAAATCATGAGAGTTAGAAGCCACAAGACACCTAGGGCTAGAAGTAGAAGAGACAGAAATCAGCACAAAAGATCCTTTCAAACCTCACAGATATCAAAGACAAGCTCACCCGAGGAATCTAGAACTCTACACTCACCACTCTTAAATCTCACCTCTAGACCCTCATCAAGAAGCTGAGAAATAGATAGGAGATTATACATCAGCTTACTTACCAAAGCAACGTCCTTGAGCATGAACTTGTTGTTGACGCGCACTGTGCTCTTGGCTGTCACGGTCCCGGTAGAAGCATCCCCAAATGTGATCAATTCATTGCTGGATGCACGTGTGAGGGAGGAGAACCATCTAGAATCTCCAGTCATGTGTTGAAAACACCCGGAGTCAACAAGCCATATGTCCTCCTTCCTCGCACGACGGACCTACAAAGCACGATCTGGAAACATCTGTGCCTCAATACTGGGGTTAGTGATAAAAGACTTGGGAATCCAGTACTGAGTCACATGATGCTTGGGCAAAGCAGTAGAAGTAGCAGTAAAATGGTTAGGAGAAAAATCATAAGAATGCACACAGGAACCACCTAGACCTCTCCGAATCGACCTACCAAAAGGTCGGTACTCCCCCTGTCTAGATGCTACCCGTGATCTCTCCTCACGATACCCTAACCCAAGGCGCTGCCTAGAGCTACCAAAAGAGTCAAAGAAGTCCTCTACGAACTTAGGCCTATGTCTAGTACGAAAGACAGGTTGCCTAGCTCTAGAGACTACATCAGGTGACGGAGCTCCTCTAATGGTTCTCAAAGCACTCATCCTCTCCTTCCTCTCGATCTTGGCTCTACGGAAGCAGAACTCAACTATGTGGCTATCCTTTTTGCAGAAGGTGCAATAGTACTTGACCTTTTGAGGGGTATGACCTGATGAAGTAGAAGCACCTATCTTGCTAGAAGGGGTTTGGGCAAAACCAGTAGATTTAAAGACAATCTTGGATGGCTTAGGAGGTTCTACCTCAAACAGACCACTCTCAACAGCTTTAACAATTTTAGGTGGATGATTCTTGGAATGCTCTAGGGAATTGAAACCTAGGCCACTATTATTCACACTTACCTTAGATTTGTCAAGAATCATGTTGAGGTTCTTCTTCCCACCAGTAAATTTCTCAATAGTCCTGTTAAGGTAGTCAATTTCTTTGATTCGCTCCTCACATGAGGCACACTTATTTGACTTGACAGCCCTATCATACATTTCCTTATAGTGAGCTACCTCAGCTTTCAAAGCCTCACAAGACACATAATAGTTATCTCTAATCCTATCCAACTGCTCTTTGAACTTAACTCTAAATGCTTCTTGTATCTTATCTACATTATGCCCAATTTCAATGCAAAGATTACAAGAATTAGAATCAACATCTTTCTTGGAAGCAGTCATGGACATGGATTGTTCAATTTTAGCTTTCTCCTCTAGAGTCTTGTTTAAGGCATCATTCTCAATTGTGAGTTTAAGACAGTTTTCACATGAAGCAGATTTAGAGAGAAGGATCATTTTAGTCATTTCTTTCATTTTTATCTTATTATTCTCACAATGAGAACAAGTGTTACTAGCATCAAATTTCTGCAATTCTTTCATAGCACTATCCAGTTTTAATTCAAGCAAAGCACAATTTGAGCAAGGTAAAGGAATAGCATCTACAGCAGTCACATCAAGAGCAATGTCACTCATGCAAGCAGGATTAGACTTGAGAGTCTCTAGTTCATCAAAAGCATCTTTCAATTGATTAGCAATAGAGGAATGAGCAGATTTCAGATTTGCTAGTTCATTAAGCAAACTAGAGCAAGAATCACAATCATCAGCAGGATTAATGGATTTGAGCCTATCAACTTCTAGATTCAAGTCATCAATCATGGCATCCTATTTCCTAATCGTTCTTTCTTGCTTATTCAGTCTTTTTTCAGCAAGAACTAAAGCACGTTTCATTTTAGCAAGTGAAGGACGTACCTCATCGGGATCGCTGAAAATATCATCGTCATTGGAGGAGTCGACGTCATGGCTGTCCCTAGCCATGAAGCAGATACCAGTGAAGTCCTGGGCCTTCTTCTTGCCATGAGAGTCATCATCGTCATCCTCTGTCTCCGAGTCCACATCGCTCATGTTCACACTCTCAAGAGCAGCAAGGACCTGGCTGACCAACTTGCGATAGTTGGGCTTCTTGCCTTTTGTGTCCTTGGCTTGAGGACGCCTCCGACAGTCCTTCTCCATCTTGCCCTTCAGCTTGGGGCACTTTGAGTGAATGTGTTTCGGCTCACCACACTCAAAGCAAATGACAGGGCCACCTCTCCTCCTGTTCCTCACCTTGTTGTATAGTCTGGAAAATTTTGTGGATAGGAGGGCTAGGTCATCCTCAGATAGCTTCTCTAGCTACTCATCACTCAAAGAATGCAAAGCGGACATGGAAAAACTAGATGAGCCAAAATCCAATGAATCAGAAGAACTACCCTTAGATGGGTCTACCACCAAAGCCATCGAACCTGTCTTGGGGAGACGCGAGATAAAGTCAATCTCATGCGTCTTCAACCTCGAGTAGAGCTTATCCATGGTAAGCTCACTCATGACAGTGTTGTCATTGATGGATGTGATCTTCATCCCCCAGACCTTCACATCAAGAGCACCCAAAAGCTGGCGTGCGTTCTCAGACTCAGTGAAAACAAGATCAACAGCGCGAAGATCATGAAGAATCTTGGAGAACCTTCTCCATAGCTCATCTAAAGATTCACCAGGCCTTTGCACGATCTTTGAGTATTCTTTCTTGAGCTGGTTCTGTCTCACTTCCTTGATCGCAGTAGAACCCTTGTAGTAATCACAAAGAGTCCTCTAGATCTCGTGAGCAGACCTCAAATGAGCCACGCGCTCAAACTCAGATCGACTAAGACCTTGGATCAAGAAGTTGCGAGCTTTGCTATTAGCCTCAACATCTGGAGTGATCACATCGTCATTGGCCGGCACGACATATGGATTTTTTACTTTAAGCCAAATAGCGTGCCCTTGAGCCTTGATGTAGGTATGCATGCGTGCCTTCTAGTAAGCAAAATCAACTCCATCGAATACAGGTGGATTGGTTGAATACTTGTCAGTCGCCATGACTCCAAAGACCGATTAAGATCGATGAGAAGAGCTAACCGGGCTCTGATACCAATTATAGGACTGGAAAGGCGACTAGAGGGGGGTGAATAGGAGCACAAATAATTTTGCAATCCCCAAAGAGCAAACAACAATAAATCGTAACCTCTGCGCAAAATATCGAAATCGGTACTACCGCCATTATGATCGGTACTACGCGATGGCGGTACTACCGCTATTCATAGTGCGGTATGTCCGATTATCTGACGAGCTTCTGAAGCGGCGAGAAAAGAAACCCAAACGGTTGATCAACTTGAGTTTTAACCAACCAAAACCAATCAAACTTGAAACATATCATCTAGAGAATAACATGAATCTATTCCAAACATCTATTCAACAGATCCACGTCAAAGACTTGACCTTTTTTAGATTTGGTACAGTTCGGTTCAAGAACAGGTCAAGAACGCAAATCTGATCCTAGACTTGCTTGTGGTCTATTGATGATCAAGATGACCTTAGATGGTCTCCCATAAGTCACAGCAAGCATATGCAACAGAGAGAATCAAGGGAAAACTAGTGGATCATCAAAATCACAAAAACTTCAAACAGGATGCAAGAACAGATAAAAGAACGAATAGAGCTCTTCTCAGAAAACTTGCATGGATTGATTGAAGATTTGAAGTTTACAACCACTCCATCTTGGAGGACACAACTCAATACATGAGCTTACAAGTCATCCATGCCTAAACCCTAGCTCTCCGAAACCCTAAAACCTCACAAGGGCTTCTCTCGTGTTCTCTTCTTCAATACAGCACACAGCACACAAGTGCTTATATAGTGGAGACTAGATTCTAGCAATATTCCATTAGGGCACCCATTAAACCCTAACACACAATGGGTTAACTCATGCACGCATCTCAAAGCATCGTCTTCGTCTTCGATTGACTTAAACCGTTTCTCCAAGCGCCAACCTGCGCCGCGGTTTAGCCAACAAGTCACAAAGGCGGTATTTGGTGAAATGACCAAAATACCCCTTCTCAATTCTTCTCCATGAACCGAGTCCAATCCTGTCGAAGCAATCGCCTGCTCCGCCATATGTAGGTTGAACAACGGCTCTCATCATGTTGGCAAGTCTCTCCCGTCTGAATCCCATCAGAACCTCCAAGGCACTTGCACCGACCCCCACGCCGCTTGACCCAACCAGCTGCATCAAACTGCTCGTTCGATCAACCTTGTCCATTCTGCCATGCTTGAGTCACTTGACCTCACTCGGCATCCACGATCGTTTTGGACCTCAGCTCTCCAAGCTTAGTCCCGATCCTCCTCGCCGTTGACCGTCGTTGACCTGCAAGCCACCTACACAGCAATAGACCAAGAAATCGTCTCCGGAAACAAGTTTTTCACAACTTGACCCACATTAACTGAAAACATGCAATATGCAACACATATGCAATGGCAAACAAGGATATGACTTATCCCCAACTCAAACTTACAAGAGAATCAGCTTTTAGTCCACATGCGGTACTACCGCCAAATAAAACTCGGTACTACCGCTTCACAGTAGTACCGCTTCCAGCAATGCGGTCGTACCGCTTTTGAAAGATTCCCAAAAACTCCCAAAAACAAGCTCTCTGGAATTTCCATACCGCAAAAACCACGGTCATACCGAATTGCGGTATTACCGCCAAGCAAGTTGCGGTCATACCGCTCCACAAGAAAATCCAAGACCATTTTGCACTCGTTTTGGTTTTTCCATATCGCTTAACAAAGAAGCGGTCAGATTATACGCTGAGAGTACCGCTGCTTCAAGCGGTACTACCGATACTAGAAAATTGCCACGCTCTCACAAAGGCCTCCGGTGGCACTGCTCTACTTACACGGGTCGTTCGCAATGCGGTATTACCGCTGTTAACACACCGGTACTACCGATTATCCTAACACTTTGCTGAAACTTTCTGAAAAACAGGAATTCCAACAAACCTTCAACCAAATTGCCAATTGTTACATCACTTAGGATCATGAGCATATCCTCATGGTGTTCACAAATACTAAAGCAGTGAGACCGTAGAATGATTGTAATTGAGGGAGTGCTAACTTAACTGAGAACCCGAAAATTGTTATTAAATTAAAACGTGCTAACAAAATAGAAGCTACTAACTTATGTATTCGTAGTATCACTCAAAATCAACTATGTATTTATTTATATTATTATTCGTACCGCCGCATTGCTACAGAAGACGAACCAGCACTAACAGGAGTGACTAATCAGAGATTCGGCGACACCGACCTTTCCTGCAATTACGAAGGCAAGCTATCCTCTTGAACATAAATATAGTTATATTAAATGTAAACCGTATATTGCTGTATTATATGTATTGGATTAAAAATTGTTTCTCCAAAATTTAAATCAAATGATTGAGATGAAAATGATTAATATAAAGATGAAAGAAATGAGAAAGATGATAGGAATGTGATAGAGATAATAATATGGTTGGTAAAGGGGGCCCATTCACTACTACAAAAATGCTAATATAGGACGCCTCATCACAGACGGTTGACTAAAACCGTCTGTATTACATTCAATCACATACGGTTTTGGTTTAGAGACCGTTTGTGTTACTGGCTGCGCTAAAAACTATCTATGAAAAGGTAATATCACAGACGGTTCATAACTAAAACCGTCTGTGAAGTACCACAGACGGTTCATAACTAAAACCGTTTGTGAAGTATCATAGACAGTTATTGTTAATAACCGTCTGTGATAATTCTACATATCACAGACGGTTTTCAACAAACAACCGTCTATGAAATGTCACAGACGGTTCTTAACAATAACCGTCTGTGATATTACTACATATCACGGATGGTTTTTTGTTATAACCATCTGTGATAATATCGCTACAGCTCCTAGTTGAAGCCCGATGAGTTTCTTCGTCGCCGATGCGTCTCTTCGTCGCATCAATGCCACTTGGGCTCCCCGATGCGTCTCTTCGTCTCACGCTCCGAATTTATTCCATGTTTTATAAAAAGGATCATACGCCATCGAAGATGATCATCCTCACATATAACTCTATTACTTATAAAAAAACAGAAATGGCTATCTCTTCTGTTTCCTTGTCGCCGGCAATGATGGCCTACCTAGCAGTACTGTACAAGCACCTCTCTCGCTGTACATTGGCGAGTGCTGCAGAAGAACACTGTTTCAACAGTGTCTTCACTTCTCTGTCTGAGAATTTGCTAGAGCAGGTGACGGCCACCTTCCGTCGTCTTGACATCCTCCTTCGCCGCGTCTTCCGGGTGATCTCCCACTTTCGGTGAGTTTACCGTGTCATCGACGTGGTCCTCCACAACGACGTTGCACGTCTCCAGGAGGCTTGCCGTTACTTGGACTACTTAATTGAGGCAGCGGGCGACCGAGTCGACCAGGCCGAGACCCCTCAAGTAAGGGAAGAGAGCCTATGGGCTCAATTCTTCTTGGTTCAACAGTCCGAGGGTCTTCAGGAGACACTCAAACGAGCGCGTCAGTGGGTGGACGCATTTTAGGCTTCATTCGATCATGAACCGTCCGACACCTACGAAGTATTGAAGACGGAGATAGCAGCCTACCTCCGCCACTAGAAAAAACTTTGTTTATTTATAGGTTTCTACTTTTTTAATCTTTTCATAAGAAGCGACTAGCCACGCTGTTTGGCCATATGAAAATTCCAAAATGAAAAAAAAATCTAGTTTAGAGGTGAAGTTACTATATTAATTATATGTTGAATTATTAATATATATATAGTTAAAGCAAATTTTCAGTAGTATTTAAATGACAAAATTGACATATAAACATGTAATTTCTTCGTGTCATGTAAGTGTATATACAAGATAATATACTTGAGAGGGAGGATGGGGAAAACAAAGCCAGGGGGCCAGGGCCTGAGCGTACGAGGTCGAGCAGGAGAATCAAGCCATGGACGCGGGCAGGCAGTAGGTGCAGGTGGCAGCGCAGTGGACTGAGTGGCAGCGTCACGGATGAGAGTAACTGCGCTGGGGAGTGACGAGTTAGGGTGGGCGCAAACCCTAGTGGCGCTGGGGAGTGACGAGTTAGGGAGGGCACAAACCCTAGAGGCCAGGCTCCTACTAATAAAGAGACTTATCACAGACGGTTCAATTATAGAACCGTCCGCGATAATTATCACAGACGGTTCCATAATAGAATCGTCCGTGATATGTCCCATATCACAGACGGTTCCATAATGGAACCGTCTGTGAAATGGTTAATATTCTTATGCTGAAATTGAATTGATAATTAGTTCATATTAATAGTCCCCTTGCTCTGTGATGTAATGATGTTAATAATCTTATACTAAAATTGAATTGATAATTAGTTCATATTAATAGTCCCCTTGCTCTGTGATGTAAACTGAGGGCTATTGGTGTATGTGCATTCTGTGCATCTTGCTTAGTTCATGCTATGGGTTCAGATTGACAAAATGAATGGGCCAAAATGGTGGGTTTGGTTAATGTTCTCTGATGGGTACTGAGGGTTATTGATGTCGGTTCTTTGTGCTTGGTTTGCTTACATTGGATCGATGTGGTTCGGATGGGGCTTGGCTGCAATTAACTTTTCAGATTTGTATCCTAGGTTAAGATCTCCTCCTTGCGCCCCTGTGCACGATACGCCCTACCATTCTATTCTGATCTCTTCTCTATAAAACCTCAGCGGTGGTTGCTTGTGCCTTTAAACCGGCTATATATATATATATATATATATATATATATATATATATATATATATATATATATATATATATAATATTATATATATCGTTTGTAGTCCCTAGCCCTTTCGATTGGGTCATGAGGAGGATGAGGCAGCTGCCACGGGCAACCTCTCATCGAGCACGCAAGTTCAAGAATGCAATTTGCAAGAGAAAGCGTTGATATACAATTACCTAGATGTAAATCGATAGGTAATTGGACTTCTATCGAGGAATGGTTGGTTGCTGTTACATGAAGTTACATCCCAATCGGATAGAAGTGGCTTTATGTATCAGCGACCAACCATTCCTTGATGTCAAGTCCAATTACCTATCGATGACATCCAGGTAAATGTATGTCCACGCGTTTTCTCTTGCAGCCTCACTTCTTGAATTTGCAGGGGCTCGATGAGAGGTTGCCGTGGCAGCTGTGTCATCCTCCTTCACGACCCCCCGAAAGTGGGTGGGGACTACGAACGATATATATAATATATATATGAAGCTGGTTTTAAAGGCACAAGCAGCCATTGCTTGGAGGTTTTATATGTATATCATAGACGGTTCTAAACACGAACCATCTGTGATAGATAGTTATCACAGACGGTTCTAAACACGAACCATCTGTGATAGTTATATATCACAGACGGGTCGCATCACAGACGGTTTCAAAACCGTCAGTGATGACCTCATGTCATCACTGACACATAAACTTAGACGGCTCCGGAAACCGTCTGTAATGACAATTTTGAACCGTCTGTGAAGACATTTTCTGTAGTAGTAGTGGCAGGTAAGAAATGAGGCAGGAAGTGGGATCCTTTACATATGGTTAAAATATAAGGTCCAACAAAACTCTTACTCGGTCAGAGGCCGTAAATTCAGTACCAACCATTTTCCCGTTTCGGCGGGCAGAAAATGCTACCTTGTTACATGATTATGCTCTCCACATTGGGTAAGTAATATGTGTGAAGGTGATGGAGGAACCCAGAATCGTAAGGAGAGACCGAAAGTGGGGGATCCAAGGCGCTATAGCGCTAAGGTAAAGTGTTGGGTGCAGGATAGAAGCTGCCCCAACCAATATTGCCGGAACTCGGTGTATGACAGGGTCAGCATCGTGACAAGGTAAGCGCCGACGGAAAGTAATGGGTGGAGAAATTAATCAGGTAACCTGGAAAACGTTATGTATTCTGATCTCGAACCCGCATCAAAGAAAATGCGGTGGACCTAGTTCACAGAGAGTTCAGAATAGCTGTGAGTAAAGTGGTACAAGCCTGCACAGCGCTAAATAAAATGATGAATTCATGCCAATCTCCTGAATTGGAGTCTACGGAAACCACTAGGGTTCTATCTTCTCTCCGAGTGACAAGTAGTGTTTTCAGTATTAAAATCTGCCACCTAATATTTTAATGAGTTATTTTCAGAAAAGAAATGATATGGAAAATGTGACTCCAAACATAGATAGTCATACAGTGCATCTTTTGCTATTAATGCTTGCTGAGTACTTTTGTACTCAACCTTGTTAGTATTCTCTTTTGTAGATCTTAGTCCGCCGAATTATCGGCGAGCAGATTTAAAGACATGTGTATCAAGAGACCTAGCTTGGCGAGGGCGTTGACCACGAGGACCAGGGTGAGATGGGCAATTTTTCAACAAATGGGACGAGTGGAAGATCCTTGGAGCACGGAAAGGCAAGCGAAGGGACATGGTCCCATTTTTGCAGTTGTAAATTACTATTTGTAAGAACCATAGCCTTGCGTGGCTAACCGGAAATAATAGTACAGTTTCTATCTTATTGTTCTGCTGCGTAACTCTGGTTAAAGTTTACTATTCGTTAGAGCAGCGTTCTACTGAGCAAACAAATAGTAATCCGTATGCCTAAATATGATTACCCTTAAATAAAGATACGGGACGTCACAATTTTGGTGGCGATTCCTTTCATATTTTACCTGCTGTCGATATAATCGTACGAAGAGCGCGGACTAATGTAAGGAAGGACTGTAGGACCCAGTGTGTTTTTCCTGGATTTACCCCTATCAAGAAAGCATGTCTTGTATGTAGTTCGCAGGTAGACGGATATCTATTTGAAATAACATCGATTTAAACGTTGTTATTCTCATCAAGAATGCATCCTGAAAGTTCTCTGAAGTCTGAACATGACCAACCATACATATATACATTCATTTGTTTCCTAATTAACCGGCCAATGCAGGAGATAGTCTTGCATTTTCCATCCTTCCTGTGGAATCCTACCCTTGAAAGTTGGTGATCCGCGTGTTGACAGATGTTCAAAACTATTAATTTAATTTAATTTGGTTTATAATATTTTTATCTTGAAAACGACATGAATGCATGCCGTGTACAGAGTTATCTGAAGGTCTGAGCATGAAACTGGGTAAGAACTTGTAATCAGAGTTTGATCGTGAAATTTCCTTCATCCTTCGATGCAAATTAACACAATACTTGTGAAATTATTGTAGTAGTTCGCTTGTTAATTGATGGCCAGTTGCATGTTAACTGCCAAGGCGCAAATATGTCTGTCTCTTCTGAGTTATGAAGCCTTGAGATGACACGGCACTGGAGCTAGCTGCTGTATGCAAATAAGATCTTTTCCTTACTCCTTCCATGTCCTAATCAAAATTAATGCATGCAGTCAAGTCGTTTACGCGTAGACTTCAGACCATATATGTATGTCCCTGATCAACTAGACAAAGCAGCCCAAATTAACCATCAAATTTCTTTAAAAGAAGCAGAGAACAGAACAGCTATATAGCTAGCTTTGCACACCTACTGTTCTTAATCTTAATCTTGCTAGGGGCAGATTCAGAACAGGACAAAATTATGTCGTAGTTCCAAGCATGTATATATTTTGGTCCGCGTCTCTTTCGTGATGCGTTAGGTTAGTCAATTGAAACCCGCATTGTGCTTAAAGTCAGAAAACCCCAGCTAGTTCGTTTGTTTGTTCTGCATTTGTTTGAACGACCCCCCCACCCACCTAATTGCGCGGGTAGCACGTTGTAAGAAAATGCACTGAAATTGTCTTATTTACAAGCGACGTGTTGGTTTTCTCGATCTTGTGGTTTAATTTGATGTAGTAGTGTTGTGCATGTCATAGTGCCATGAATGAATATATTTTGGTCTCGAAGTTAATGTAAACCGTGCCTTTTTCGTGATGCGTTAGATTACTCCAGTAGTCAATTGAAGAGAAATTTTACGGTACATTCTACTAGTAGTATATGATGGTAGTATAAATCAAATCTGACTATTGATTTGTTAAGGGTACAATAGACTTCTTTTGTATTTATATTTTTTTGTGAGGGCATTATGGACTTTTCTAACTATTGAAAATATTACTCTTGTGGCATGTGATATCTCTCCAACTAATAGGTGTTCTCTTCCCTATCCACCGTCTGTGCGGGGAAGTGAAAGAATGGGTACTCCAACTCCGGTGGCTCGTGTCGCAAGCGTACGACGGTGACATAGGCCGCATTGTAGAATGACATCAGGACGCTAGAGCTCTGTCCGTAGTAACGGAAGGTGGAGTCTCTAAAGTGACGTCCATGGATGAGCACCTGGGTGAGGTACTCGGTGGACGCCGCACTGGAGGGCGTGCTGAAGACCGTGTACTGAGGCGGGTATAGCTAGTCAACGTGATGTACACTACTACAGAAATGCTAATACTGGACGCCTGATCACAGACGGTTCATCGAAACCGCTCAGATAAACACAATCTCGACGGTTTTTGTTACCCACCGCTCGTGTTATTCTCGCGCTAAAACCGCTCGTGAAGATGTCATATCACGACGGTTCATGTTTGGAACCGTCGTGATACTTCACGAGGCGGTTCCAAACATGAACCGTCTGTGATATTACCCAATATCACAGACGGTTTTTAGAACCGCTCTGTGATACTTCACGACGGTTCCAACATGAACCGTCGTGATATTGCTCAATATCACAAACGGGTTTTGTTAAAACCGTCCGTGATAATTAACTCATCACGAGCGTATATATATAGCTCCGCCTCCCGGCCAAAACAGATATAGTCTTCTTGATCTCCATATCTCTGGCGCCACGATAGGTCCATCGCCGTTCTGCGTGCGGTTTGAGTACATCGCCTCACCTCACTAAGCCGGCTGGTCCATTTCATTGTATATTGTCACCGAGGAGCTTGCCGTCGCCTGCTCACCGATCGACGACCCACCGCGCCTTGGACCTTCCCGACTTTCATTGACACCTTCCTCGTGATCGAGGTGAGATATGAAGCATAAGCATCCTTTAATTTGAGTAGTTTCAGCGTTTACGCCAAATCGCTAGTTTCAGCGCCCATGTGGGACATCACCGTCGGTTCGCCTCAGCGAGACCTTAGGGCCGAGAGCCATGACTATATAGCAATGCGATGTCACCCCTAAGCCCGCTTTGAGCTTCAAATTAATCCTCTGTTTTTAATCATTTAGTTAATAAACTAACGACTCTATGACATGTGGGACCACCATAGATTTTATAAATAAAATCATGAAATAAAAATGAGTCAGCGACAAGTAGGGCCCACATGTAAGTTAATAAAATCCGAAAAAATGTAAAAATGAAAAAATCGTAATTAAGCCTCGGAAAATACGCTTTGAAAGTCATCACCCTTTTATTTATTTTCGTGGTTTTCAATACGAACCGTGTGATGGACCGGTTGGATGTACACCGAGAACCGTGTGAGTGAAGAGTACATTAATGGCGTGGTGCGCTTACAAGAGCCGCCGAGGAGGATATGTTGAATAAGGGCGGAATATATGTAATGTCCATGCATTGATTGCGAGAATCAAGATGTTTAACAACCGAGCGCAGATCGAAGCACACTTGATTCAAGGGGTTTCAAAAGGGTTATACATGTTGGACCACCACGGTGAAGAGCATATTATACAGAAGTCAACGATATGCATATTATACAGAAGTCAACGATATGCCGCCAATGATGTCGATTGTGGTTCCGATTCGGATAGGTTGCACGATGACAATCTAGATCGAGATGCCATGATGCGTAAGGAACCGTGATGAGAGGGAGTATGTTCAATTCCGGGCGTGATGGAGGACTCAGAGAAACCTTTGTTCCCGGGCTGCAAGTCGGAATACACAAGGTTGTCATCTGTGCTTAAACTGCTGAAATTGAAGGCAAGCAACGGTTGGTCCGACAAGAGTTTCACGAAGCTGTTAGGTCTCTTGGCGGACATGCTTCCGGAGGGAAATGAGTTGCCCAAAACCACCTACAAAGCCAAAAAGGTTCTTTGTCCATTGGGAATGGAAGTAGAAAGAATACATGAATGTCCGAACGACTGTATCCTCTACCGTAACGAATATACAAACATGCATGTATGTCCGGTGTGCAACGCATCCCGATACAAGCGTAAGAAGCAATCAGATGACGACGAGGGAATCGAGGTGAAGAAAGGACCTCCTACTAAGGTGGCGTGGTATCTTCCTGTAATTCCCCATTTGAAGCGAGTTTTTGCGAACCCAAAGAATGCAAAACTCGCAGATTGGCACTCGAGGAGCGTAAGAATGACGGAAAGTTAAGACACCTGCTGATTCCGCCCAAGGAGAAACATCGATAGGAGGTTTGCAGACTTGGTGCGGAATTGAGGAATATAAGGTTTGAATTGAGTACGAGATGGAATGAATCCTTTCGGTAACATGAGCAAATGACATAGCACTTGGCCCGTGGACGCTCTGTATCTACAACCTTCCTCCTTGGTTGTGTATGAAGCGGAAGTATATTTTGTTGTCGATACTTATCCAAGGGCGAAGCAACACGGGAATGATATTGATGTGTACCTAGCACCATTGATGGAAGATCTAAAAATCGTGGATTGAAGGGTGCAGTATGGGATGCGTACAAACGAGAGAACTTCACTTTACGTTCCTTGTTGTTCTGCACCATAAATGATTATCCTGCCCTTGCTAATCTGTCGGGCCAGAGTACAAAAGGGGCCAAAGCCTGTACTCACTGCTTAGATGATACCGAGAGTGTGTGGCTGAATCACTCGCACAAAAACCGTGTACATGCGTCATCGTAGGTTCCTTCGGAGGGCTCACCCATACCGCAGGATGAAGAAACAATTCGACGGAGAGAAGGAGGACAGTTCAGCTCCAAGGCATTTAAGCGGAAAAGAGGTCTATGATATGGTTAAGGATTTAGATGTTGTGCTTGGAAAGGGATGTAAATCGAGGACAAGTAAGAAGAACATGTGGAAGAAGAGATCAATATTTTGGGACTTACCTTATTGGGAGCACCTAGAAGTTCGCCACTGCATCGACGTCATGCATGTAGAGAAGAATGTATGTGACAGCTTGATTGGTCTCTTACTGAACATTCGTGACAAAACAAAGGATGGTGTCAACGCACGGCTTGACTTGGTTGATATGGACATCAGACCTGAGTTAGCACCAACAAGGACCGATAAAGGACGAACGCACCTTCCCCGCTTGTTACACTCGTCCAAGGCCGAGAGAACCGAATCGTGCGGTGCTTGCATGGTGTGAAAGTTCCGTCCGGTTACTCGCCAACATGAAGAAACTTGTTTCGATAAAAGATTTGAAGTTAATTGGCATGAAGTCTCATGATTGTCATGTGTTGATGACACAAATGCTCCTGTTGCAATTAGAAGTATTTTGCCGATCAAGGTCCGAGAGACAATCATAAGGCGTGTGTTATTTTTTAACACAATTGCTCGAAGGTCATCGATCTCGAAGGACTAGATGCTCTGCAGATGAGGTGGTGACGACACTATGTGATCTTGAGATGTATTTCCCTCCGTCGTTTTTCGATATCATGGTCCATCTCATTGTTCATATTGTGAGGGAGATAAAGATGTGCGGGCCCGTGTTCCTCGTAGCATGTACTGCTCAAGAGGTTCATGGGAATTCTCAAGTTATATGTACGAATCGATCTCGGCCGAGGGCAAGATCGTCGAAGGTTATGCAACCGAAGAGGTCATTGAGTTACGCCTCGATTACATGGCTCAGGTCGAACCGATAGGTGTGCCTCGATCTCGCCATGAGGGGAGGCTCGAGGGTATCGGGACCATCGGAAGGAAAGCAATCACTCCAAATATGGATGCGTACGCTCAAGCCCATTTCACGGTCTTGCAACACATGGTGAAGTGTCCTCAGATATCGACAAAGACAAGGGGCGTGCTTCGCAATGTAATCCGCTGCGGCGGATGTTTGGATCATGAGACAACACAATGCATTTGTTCAACCAATGGTTGAAGGAGCGACTTGCTAGGAGCTCGTCAAGTGATATGCTGACATGGTTGGCAAAAGGGCCAACATTTACAGTTGTAACATGGCGAGGATATGACATAAATGGGTACACATTCTATACGCAGGCTCAGGATATAAAAAGCACTAACCAGAACAGCGGTGTCCGCATAGATGCATTCAGTACCGATGGGCTGAGGAGCTCCTACTATGGGCAAATATAGGAGATATGGGAGCTCGACTACGTGCTTTTCAAGATCCCCCTATTTCGGTGCCGTTGGGTCCATCTCCCACAGGTGAAGGTCGACAAGTACGGCGTCACTATCGTCGACCTCGAACGTGTCGGATACAAAGACGAACCATTCGTACTGGCTAACCAAGTTGTTCAAGTCTTCTATGTTATCGACCCGGCAAATAAGAAGCGCCACGTAGTTCTTCATGGAAAAAGGAGGATTGTCGGAGTTGAGAATGTACTGGACGAGGAAGAATACAATCAATTTGACGAGTTGCCTCCTTTTGGAAACGGCATAAGGGTCGAGGAAGAAGAACATGACGAAACTAGCTACATACGCGTCGATCATCATGAAGGGCTAATTTTTAAAGATTAATTGAACAATGTGTGTATATGTATATACATTCGATGAATGGTTAATTTTAGTTCATTTGAGTTAATTAATTGATTTGTCTTTGTGAAATAGATGTGATTGTTTCTCAAATGAATGTGAATTGGATATATATACATGTACTTGTTGTCTTTTCTCGCTTGTTTCAGAGGGCATGGCTAGCATTTCGAGGCTAGCCAATAAGCGAATCGATCTAGATATTAACCAATACAAAATAATATCACGACGGTTTGAACTACGCATCGTCTCACATGTATATACATGACGGTTGTTTATCAAAACCGCTCATGCTATATATATATCACAGACGGTTGTTTATTAACACCGCTCGTGATACATCATATATCATGAGCGGTTCTAAGTTAGAACCGTCATGATATCATATATCACGAGCGGTTGTTTATTAAAACCGCTGCGTGATTCATCACATATCACAGAGCGGTTGTTTATTAAAACCGCTGGATGATATCGCATATCGCTGCAGCGGTTCTAAGTTAGAACAAATGCTCAGGATAGGTATCCTGATTTGTTCTAATTTAGAACCGCCTCGTGATGTCCATCCCTATTTACATTCAGACTCTAGCTAGGGTTTGCCGCGCCGCCACTCTCAAACGATTAAGTTTCTCAACTCCTCTCGCTCCCTCCTCCCCGAGCCCGTCGCCACAGTCCTCGAGCCCGGCGCTTCTCCTCCCGATCCCGTCGACGCCGCCTCCTCCTCGGCCCGGCGCACCTCCCCCGAGCCCGCTGAGCCTCCTCCTCTGCCCGGCCGCGCCTCCCCGAGCCCACCGCGCCTCTGCCCAGAGCCCGCCGCCTCCTCCCCTCCCGAGCCGTGCGCCTCCCCTTCGACGCCCTGCTTGCTCAGATCTGCCCCTGCTTTCGTCTGTCTCGTCGGCGCCTAAAGGTAACCAATGCCGAAGTTACCGATCGACCCCACGCCTTTCCCTAACTATTTCTATCAATAATCTGTCATGGTCCTTCATGATAATTGTACATGTTTTAGGAATTTGTATTTGTTCTAGTCAGTTATTCATATGGTATTTGTTTTGATACTGCTACTAGAATACATTGCAATGATAATTCTATTTCTTGTGAAGATGTCTTCCGCTCATTCTCGAGTCATCGCCACCATGTGTCTCGATGATGCACCATCCTCTCGAACAATATCCAACCGCGTAGAAGAAAAGGAATATCGAAAAGGCCCACGGCCGATTTACCATCACGGAGGTCGATCACCGGGACCCCTATCAATCCTCGCCGAGCGGCGCCCGATTCCGGAGAATGGTGGAATAGTTGCACGGAACGGGTCAAGATCACCTATGATTCGTGGAAGGTGGTGCCCGGACCACTGAAAACTGCTGTGTTGGCGGAAATTCTCGCATCGTTCGAGATCCCGGAAGAACTCCTGGACTCCGTGCGACGAAACGCGTTGCTACAGGCGTGCAAAGCGTGGAAGAACTTCAAGAGCACGCTTGTCAAGAACTACGTGGAGAAGGATCTAAAGCCGCCCTTCCACAAGTATCTATTCTTGGAAGAGTCCTGGCCGAAGTTTGTGGCGAAGAAGACGGCAGATGAATTTAAGAGTGAAAGTCACGGCGCACACGGCCCTCCAGCAAAAACAAGCACCCCCACGCACTCGGATGGCTGGATATGGGTAAAGCCCGATATGGAGGGATCAGAACAGCGAGCAAGCGGTTTGAATCTCTCCTGCTATTTCCCGAGATCACTAATGTGCGCGCCCGACAGTGGTTATTTGCGAGGTTATGTATTCGGCCCACGGGGGAAGTGTACTTTCCAAACCCCAAAGACCGTGAAGTGTCCCAACGCCGTAAGATATCGAACTACCTAGTTTGTAATTACTCCATAACTTCATAGGAAGTGAAATGACATGTCGGGCTATATTGCGATAACGTTGAGTGCACAATCTTCCCAAGGCTCATTCCAGCAGATAGGGAGAAAGATATACTCTCTGCGGCCCTAGGAAACAAAGTGAGCATCCGGATCGCACGAGAGGCGCCGGTGTTTTTGTTACATGGGAACAATGGTTCCAAGCGGACTCGGATCGCATCGAGTAGGAAGAGAGCCAAAGCCGAGCACGATGCAAAGCTACGAGAGGATCTTCGTGCATCCCTCGAGATGAGCTCCTTTGAAAAATTCAATCAATCCTTTGAGGAAAGGATTAGATGCGTTCGAGCAAAAGCGAGATAGAGACCTTTGAGGAAAGGATTAAGGGATTGCAAATGCCAAGTCGGTTGGAAGCCCCTACCCCTACTATACCGCTAGCCGCCCCCAAACATCCGAGTAGTCTGCTGGCGTCAACCCTAACCCTACCACAATAGGTGATGACAGATTTTTCGTCGATGACATCCGGTAATAATTATTATCTCGGAATGCTCAATCCATTGATAGGCTGTTGGAGTAGCTAATTTTGTATCGTTATGTGCGAGGTGGCTACGGCGCAAGCTCCAAGTGAGATATGTCTCTGTTGCCCTAGATGTTGCTTGGGGCTGTGTATCCATCCCATGTCGAGCTTTGGTGCACAGTGCAAATCTAGCGCGGGTTTCGCAAAAGTGAATGTGGGCGGTGTTTGTGCCAATTTCGAGGCCGTCCGCTGAAAATTCCCCAAACGATGAGGTCATGACTCTAGGGCAAGCCGTTGGAACATTCATCCAAATGGCCCAAGGAGGACATCTACCGAGCTACTGCTCCGGTGTCAACTTTACGGAATGTCCTGCGAAGCGGCATCAAGTCCACGGACTGATCGCACCGGTTACTACTGACCTTGACATGGCAAGGGCCCGCTGCATCACATGCATCTACACCTCGTGCTCAGTCGACTCTTGTGAAGTCGACCTATACAAAGCGAGGCAGCAAGGGCAAGGGCAAATCAAGACGATCGAGTCCTCTCCTAATATCCCTTCTTGCCGTTATTCGGAAATACAAGCCAGGCGAGCCGTTGCTCGAGAAGTTAGACAGCCCTACCCTAGGACTGGATTGCACGGAATTGCATGCATGGTACATGGAACAGTCCAACAAGCCGGTTGATCAACGATGCTCGGGTGTCACCGTCAAGTTCAAGGAGCATCATTTTAACCACGTGTATCAAGACGCCTGTCTTCACGGTGACCTTCGACGACTTGTTCGTCTCTTCAACCTCGGCGAGCTCGGCGTCTCAATCATACGATCTTTGGACCATTGTAAGTGTGTACAATCACGGTCAATGTTCGTGTAATATCGATAAATGTTATATATAACTCCTAGCTTTTGTATAATAGATACATGATCCGTGAAGCCGAAGAAGGAAATCACCGGTAGGTTTCCTCGACCCACACGTTGTCTCCGAGCAAAGCATCACGGCGAATGCAACATTCGTCGAGAATTACGTTATAGATTTTTTCATGGCTCACCGCAACAAGGAATTCATACTTTTGCCCTACAACCAGAAGTAAGTAGTGTTGCACTACTGGCTATACTTGTTGATTTGTACTTTATAAGCAACACGAACTTAGGTTTAATGACCATCTTGACATACATGTAGGTTCCATTGGATTCTAATTGTAATTATACCAAAACGGAAATAAGTAATATACCTAGATTCCCTCTGAGGGCCACTCACAACTTCACAGCTATCCGGAGTTTAATCATCAGGTAAACACATTTCCTCCATAGAAACTCTATTGTAGTCTTTCCTTCCTTTGCAATGGCTAAGGCTAACTTCTTGGAGTCACGTAGGGTGTTCGACGTGTTACATGCTAAAGGATGGAATATCAAGGGAAGGACGCTGCAACATGATCAAACATTCCCGGTACTTGCTAGCTAGTACACATTAATCCTATATAACACTTCGTAGCAATGCCTCTCGAACTAACCAATTCTATTTTTGCAGTACCACCAAGAACGCTTAGGCATAGCGTCTGTGGATACTATGTTTGCCACAACATGCAACTACTCATCGGTTCCGCGATCTGAGAGACCATGTGGAGGTCGTCCCGTGTGAGTGATGAGTAATTGACAAAGGTTTTAGGTCGATCGAGTTTGGTTTGTGTGGTCGGACCTTGTCGTTCTTGTAGTTCACGCATTTTCGTGAAGTCATTCATTTGTCGGGAAAATCGAACGACCGCCGTGTTATGGGTGATACGACCGCAGGCGGTTGTACCGATTGGTAAATGGCGGTTGAAGAATTCGAGAGAAATTTGTTTCTCGTGTTCTGGTCTTCATGGAAATCGGAACGACCGCAGGTATTGGAGCGGTACGACCGGAGTGCGGTTGATCCGCTGGTAACATGGCGGTTGTACCGATTGTATTGTGAGTTTCGGCCATTTTGGTGATTTGAGTTTTGGGATAGGTCATATCCAGGTGTGTTCATGCATATGTGTTGCATATTGCATGTTTGAGCTAACGTTAGGTCAAGTTGTGAAGAACTTGTTCGGTTTCGTGTTTCTTATGCGTGTGTGGTGCGGGACGTCGGCGGAGTCGTGGCGAGACACGGTGGACTGGACTAAGCGCAGTGGCGTGAGGTCGAACGGTCGAGGATGTGTCGAAGGCAGCGTGGACTCGAGGTGGTTGCGGCGTCTTGAGACAAGGGCGTGAAGCTTCCCGGAAGGTCGTAGAAGGGCGAATCGGAAGTCGCAAATTTGCCTGGCGGGCGGGCTCCGTTGGACTTAGCGGGCGTAACGGGGAGGAGACCCGTTAGCCAAGGCTATATAAAGGATTGGAGGGGCTGCATGCCCTCTTGAGCACTTGAAAAGGAATTAGGGTTTGCTAGAGTCAAAAGAGTCTTTAGTGGCTGTTTTTCTCTTTTGCTCTTTAGTTGTTGAGAGTGGAGGTAGAGGCGAGTAGTGCTCCTGCTTGTCCCTTCTTGGTTTGTGTTCATCTCCCTCATGAATAGATGAGTGTTGGTTCTTGAGTTGTGAGAGTGAGGAGATGGATTGAGCTTACATGTAATCATCCCTCTGGTTCTAATGTCCATGCGTATGGGGATGTATCTCTTTGTATTTCGCTCTTGATTCAATGAATGGAAATCTGAAGTTTTCTTCTATTCGTGCTCTCTGTTCTTCGTTCTCCCTTTTTGTGATTTTCGGGGCTTTCTTCAATTCGGGAGTTTTTTGCTTGGTTCTTCCTCTTGATCTTGCTTGCTGGGACATGTGGGAACCTATCTAAGGTCATCTAGATCATCATCCACCCACGAGCAAGTCGTTAGATCAAGTTTTGTTTTTGCCCGGTTTTGAACCCACCTTCGTTCAAATGCAAAAGGATAGGAACCTTGGCATGGATCTCTGAAATCGTTGCTTGGAATAGGTTCCTAATATCTTCAGGAAGGTGTAGTTCAATTTTGGTCAAGTTTGGCCGCGTAGATCAAAAGTTTGATCGATTTTCGTTTTGAAACCCGAGCTGATTTTACCTGCTCCAGGACAATCGGAACGACCGGCGTAACACTACGGTTGTACCGATCTTCGCGAACGACCGGCCGTAACACTACGGTTGTACCAAGATTGCGGAACGGACCGGCCGTTTACTGCGGTTGTTCCGATTTCCTGAGTTTCTTGAGAACTTCTGATTTTGTTTCTTTGTTTGTGGGGTGAGGTGGATTCAACACAAGACTTCCTCGTGCTTAATCTTTGATCTTCATAGCTCTCATAGCTATTGGAGTGATTTACAAGTTGAATCCATTCTTTGCGAAAAATATTAGGTGCTCCTATTCACCCCCTCTAGTCGCCTTTCAGGTCCTTCAATTGGTATCGAGCCGGTTAGCTCTTTTCAATAGATCTTAACGGTCTCAAGAGCGTGGCGATGGACAAGTACTCGACCAAGCGCTTTGTTTTTCGATGGCATCGATTACCCTTCGGAAGAGCGAATGGAGACATACATCGGGCCGGTATGCCATCTGGCGAAAGGTCAAGGTTCGATTCATTGTTCTGCCGATGAGAACATCAATGCCGGAACATGGTTGATGTTGAGGCGAATGCAAAGGCAAGAACATCATCATCCGGGGTTTGAGTCGTAGTGAGTTTGACCGCATATCTCACTGTCGTCCGCCCTCACGATATCTGGGTGACCCTCGGCGCATACCATGAGGGCACCACCCAGATCAAGGCAGTTCGACAGGACCGGTTCAAGCGAGAATACAACAAATTTGAGATGCTTTGTTGGTGAGTCCCTAGATGAGTGCTTTGCGTTTTCACAAGATCTTGAGCAACCTCCGGCGGTCGGTCTCACATACCCGACTTCGGACAATGCTCGTCGGATGCTCACGCACTCGTCTGCGTGTTTGGGAGATGAAAGTGACCACCATCAAAGACACGAGCAGACCTCTCGACTTTGACTCTTGATGCGGCAGTACTCACGCCTCAAGACTCACGAGATTGCGTTGTCTCTCGAGGTCGAAGTCTGATCGATGGCCTTGGTCACCGATCGATTCGACCTCTGGTTCTCTTCTTGATTAGTTGTGTGGTTTCTCCTTGTCGCTCTCTGTACATAATCGATGATCGGTTAGAGCGACTCGAGGATGAGCGGTTGCCCTCCTAGCTCGGAAGTTTTCTCATGCTTACAAGAGGAGGAGGGACAGAAGAGGAGGACCGTGATTTGCTTGAGTGTGGTGGCCCCAACCACATTAAGACAACCCCCAAATTGGAGAAGGGCAAAAACGACTCTGGCGGTTCGGGCAAAACGACTACACCGACAAGAACGCAACAAGAAGCCTCCGGCTCGGGCGCTTGACAAGAAGAAGTTCATAACCGGCAAAGCCAAGAAGCTCTTCCACAGCGTCCTCACCGCCTTGGCGACCTCGACCTCGGCGAGGTGGAGGGATGGAAGCGACGATGACGGGACGGGTGACCAAGAGCCCAAGGATGGCGGCGGCGACTTCTCGGCATGTGCTTCATGGCCCTCCTCGGCGAACTCAATGACAATGGTGTACTCCGACAGGGACGAGGTAGATCCCACCTACGAACAGCTCAATCATGCTTTTCTTAAGCTAGGAGGTTTTCATGCTAAAGCTAAGGCTAGGTGTCTTTGAGTTAGAGAAGGAAATAGATAGGTGTCACTAGAGATTATTGCTCTTACATCTGCTCCTTCTAGTGATGATTGTGATACATGCTCGCTTTCTTTGGTTGATATGGAGAAGTTAAGGACCTCACATGATAGTATGTCCTCCGAACTTGATAGTGTTAAGGTGGAGAATGTTAGTGCGCTTCTTTGAGTTAGAGTTGAGTAGGATGGTACATTACCCTACTTATTCTTGATGAGACTACTTCTCCCACCTCATGTGAGGGTAAGGACATTCTTTGCTAGAGGATCTTATGCCATGCTCCTTGATCTGCTTGAGTCTTGTGAAAATTGCAATAACTTGAAGATGAACTTAAAGCAGGCGAGATCATAAAATTGTTGAACTACAAGCTTCTTTACTTGAGCCGATTGTTTCATGCTTGAGCTGTCCTAAGTTAAGCTACTTGAACTTGAGGTCGTCTCCAAACGATTTCAAGATATGATTGATCATGAAAGGAAGTTGGCTCGGTTTGCTTCTAAGGACCTGTTAGCTCACCATGCATTAAGTGTAACAAACTAAAATCGACTTGATTGCTTTGGATGAGAAATGTGTGAAGCTAACTAAGGATCTTCTAGAGAAGTCACATTGTGCTTGCAATATGATTGTGGAGAAGGGGAGAAGCCCGGGGTAAGGATGAGGCGCTTAGCGTGAACCAAGCGGCTAGCGATGGGGAATTTGTTCCTTGAGTCGTTTGTGCGTGCACAAGCCATTCTTCCCTCTTCTTTGGTTCTTCTTTTGCTCCTTACCTTCTCTTGTCTCTTCTTCCCCCTGCTCTTCTTGCACCTCTCTCTTTTGGAGTGTCGGTACCTTATGAACACTCTCGAGAGATTTGTAGAGAGCAAGAAGAAGCTCAATCTTATTCTAGACCAATCTAAGATCTGCAGATTTAATCGAGGTCTAGGATATGACTTCTTTGAGGACATGAGGAAGCATCCACTGCCGTGCTCGGACCCATAGCACTGAGTGTGATCGAGGTGAGCCCGGGACCGAGAAAGTCCATTTCAAGTCGGCGGGCTATGTCGAGGGAGTTTCGACGATGAGGTAATTTCACATCTTGCTTCTACCTCTCGAAGGTGAAGTATCTTTGCACCTTACAGTCGGAAGGATGGACACTGATCGTCGATGCTTGGTAGCGCCAAGATCAGCGTAGAGACCATGTTGAGTCTCTTAGGCGCATTGAGTCGGCCCCGGACCTTGAGTGCACCTAAGACCAACACGAGGTCTAGGCTTGTTTCTTTGATGGGTTTGTGCGACATCGAGGACTTGGTTTTCGAGTTTTACGGTTTTCGTCCTCATCTTTTTTCGATCGTGACTTCGCCGTCTGAGGGTAGATCTCGTTTTCCCCATCGAGATAGCTACCCGGCGTGTTCGACATGTTGCGTGTGCTCAGACTCGCTCGCCGTAGCGATCGGACCCGAGAACGACTTAGTCTACTCTTAGACCTTACGCTTTGAGTTCTGAGGCGTAGGGTAGATAGAGGTCGATCGTGCTTGACTACTTCATCGCTCGGCGTGTTATTCGATATTGGTGCCAAAATCATTGTTGATTTATCGATCTTGAGACTTTACTCTCTGTTTGACTCGGGTTCGCGGGTAGGGAAGGAGAAGGTTTGGCTTGTAGACTCGGTTGTTCTCGTCATATAATAGGAGACTCCGTTGGTTCTCCTCCTAGCCCGCGCTCGGTGATGAGGCGATCACCTTCGGAGGACGCTTCGTGCAGGCGCGTCATCGCCAAAATCTTGTCGCGTATTAATGCTTCCTTTATTCTTAAGGATGTTGCCTTGGTTAGTAAGCTGCGGTACAATTTGCTTTCGGTTTCTCGACTTCTTGATAGCGGTTTGAGGTGAGCTTTAAGAAAAACAATTGCAAAATTCTTGACTCTTGGTGAAATGCGGTTTGCGGGATTTCTCGTTATGGGAGGATCTTTCGTGCTGATTTTTCGATTCTTGGTGATCCTCTCCGGTGTTTGGTTATACGAGTCCGCGATCTCTCTTTCTGGCATAGGAGACTTGGTCATATTGGATTTGACCATTTGACCCGAGTTAGCAGCCATGATCTCATTCGTGGTCTGCCGAAACTCAAGATGGTCAAAGATCTTGTTTGCACTCCATGCCGGCACGGCAAGATGGTTGCCGCTTCTCATCCTCCGGTCACAGTTACTATGACCGATGCACCGGGACAGCTGCTCCACATGGACACAGTTGGACCAGCTCGAGTGCAGTCAGCAGGAGGGAAGTGGTATGTTCTTGTTGTGGTCGATGACTTCTCGAGGTATTCTTGGGTGTTTTTCTTAGCCTCGAAGGATGAGACGTTTTCACATTTCCGAGGTCTTTTTAGTAGGCTGTCTGTTGAGCTCCGGGTGCCTTCTGAGCGATCCATGATGACAATGTACGGAGTTCAAAATTCCTACTTTGAGAGTTTCTGCGGTGAGGCAGTGTAGAGCACGAGTTCTCTTCTCCATCGTCCCTCGGCAAAATGGCGTTGTGGAGAGGAAGAACCGTACCTTGGTTGAGATGGCGGGGCGATGCTTGATGAGTACTCTACACGAGGAAGTTTTGAAATTTGAAGCCATTGCGACCGCGTGCCATGTTTGAATCGAGTTTTTCTTGGGCACTCCTACATCGCACTTCTTATGAGTGAGATACGCTGAAAGCCAGCGTCTCTCATTTTCGTGTGTTTGGTTGCAAGTGCTTTATTTTGAAGTGCAGGAACCTAGATAAGTTCGAGTCACGTTCTGTGGCGGTATCTTTCTAGGCTACTCGACTTCTTGGCGGGCTTATAAGTGCAGGCTGAGTCTAGCAAAATGGTAGAGACTGCGAGGTGACTTTTGGCGAGGCGGTCAGGGACTAGGCGAGATATCTCGAGTTCTTTAGAGCAGTCCGAGACCATCTTTGTGGATGATGAGGGACGATGGAGATGTGCGGTTGTCTACGATCCTGTCTCTCATCCACTCCTTGAGGTGCCGTCTTCCACCGCACCTCGAGGTGATCGACCCTGCCTTCGCTTCCTCTGGAGCTAGTGGCTCTGTTCCTACCTCGTCGGCTCATGAGGTAGAGGCCACTTCTTCATCTCTCCCGGGACCTCCTAGACACATCCGAAAGTTCATCCTTGAGCGAGATCATTGGAGATCTTTTGGCGTGTTACCGCTCAAAATCGGCTTATCTCAATTCATCTCCATTACGCCTTCATTGCCTCTTTTGAGCCCAAAGATGTTTCTCATGCTTTATCGATGAGTCATGGGTCAATGCCATGCATGAGGAGCTAGAAAATTTCGAGAGGAACAAGGTGCTGGTCGCTTGTTGAGCCCCCACGAGGCCACAATATCATTGGAACCAAGTGGGTGTTCAAGAACAAGCAGTGAGGATGGGGTAATCATCAAAACAAGGCGAGATTAGTAGCTCGGGGTTTTCGAGTTGAGGTCTAGACTTTGAGAGACCTTTGCCCCTGTAGCTCGACTTGAAGCCATTAGAATCACGCTTGCCTTTGCGGCTTCTAAGGGTTTCAAGCTTTACAGAGATGGACGTGAAGAGTGCCTTCCTCAATGGCCTTATTGAGGAGAAGTCTCGTCCAAGCTGACCTCAGTTTGAGAACCCCAAATACCTAACCATGTCTTCAAGCTTTCAAAAGCTTGTATGGACTAGCGGGCTCCCGAGCTTGGTATGAGAGGCTTAAGTCCTACTTGATAAGTCATGGTTTTGAGATGGGTAAAGTTGACAAGACCTTGTTCATCCGCCGGCAGCTCGACCTTCGCTTTCGTCGGATCTATGTCGATGACATTATCTTTGGCGGCTCTTCCCATACTCTGGTTTCCCGGTTCTCGGATGTCATGAGCACCGAGTTTGAGATGAGCATGATGGGTGAGTTGACATTCTTTCTTGGCTTCCAAATCAAGCGGACTCGGGAGGTACTTTTCTTCATCAAGGCAAGTACACTCGTGATCTCTGAGCAACCGACATGAGTGATGGTAAGCACGTAGCCGACTCCCATGGCTTCTCTGACCTATCTTGATCCGAGATGAGGATGGCGAGCGAGTTGATCAAAAGGAGTTTCGCGGACATGATTGGCTCCTCTTGTACCTCAACGCCTCGAGACCGGACATACATTTTTACGTGTGTTTGTGCGCTCGTTTCGAGCTTCTCCTCGCGTTTCTCACCGCCCGGCGGTGAAGCGCATCTTCGGTACTGCGGCGACCATTGACTATGGTATCTGGTACTCTTCCTCATCTGTCTTTCCTTGAGAGCCTTTTCTGAGGATCAGACTTATTTGGTCATGTAGGATAGATAGGAAAAGCACTGCACTTTGCCAATTTCTTGGCACTTCTCTTGTTTCTGGTCTTCAAGGAAGCGATGCAGTGTTACCTGATCCACCGCAGAGGCCGAGTATGTTCTTTGCGCCGATTCTTTGTAGTCAAGTGCTCTGGATGGCCGACCTGCGGGACTTTGGGTTAGTTATCGGCAGTGTTCCACTCTTTTGTGATAACACTTCTGCGATTAACATTGCCAAGAACCCAAGGCGACATTCTCGGACCAAGCACATCGATATTCTTTTCCACTTCCTTAGAGACCATGTAGAGAAGGCGATATAGTGCTCGGTTTGTGGAAGTGACCACGGTTGGTGACATTTTCACCAAGCCATTGGATAGTTCGAGGTTTTTGACTCTGCGAGGAGAGCTTGGGGTGGTTTGTCCTTATGGATTTGTAGTGAGGGAGCTTTGGGTTTCTTGCTTTACTATTTTATTTATGCTCTTGCTCCTTACTATTGCATTGCATTTTGGGTGCATTTGGGATTAGTCCTCCTAGCATAGATTAGAGTGCTTCTTTTGTCTAGTTGTTTAGATTTACTGCTCTTATCTTGTGATTCTAGGATCTTGCTTATTAGTGTCTCTTCTCACTAGGTTGAGCTTACTCACTTCTTATAGGTTCTAGCAAGGGTTGGGCCACCCTTGGGTAGGCGAGGAACGTGTTTGCTCCTTAGTGTGTTAGCAGGCGGTTGATAGTCCTAGAGTCATATGGGGTAGATGAGAGTCGATCTGAGCCATAGTATTCTCTATATCTTATCTATGCTTTAAGAATTTTGTTTTATGTTTTCTTTGCGACTTCTCGATTTATTGTTTTGGTTCAAGGGAGTTCATTTGGGAGTTTACGGAGCTTAATATTGACTTAACTCAACTTGAACTAAAAGTTGCATCTATTGTTGAGGGGGCTGGATCTTACGCATTTCTAGCATTACGCATTGTAATATAACTACATTGAGCCTTGATTATTATCCTGCTATGACATGTTTACAATGCTTTACACCTTGCCATGACTTGTGCTTATTTGCTAGATTTATCATGACTTCATATGTGTAGCCTAGCTTTTGCCATGATAAGTTAATTAAAATTGCTCAACTTAAACTAAAACTTGTCATGTTAGCACTCGAGATTAGTCTTTCTTGAGCTATCCTTTTATGATTCATGCCATGTCAAATAAATTTGGGTAGAGTGATGAATCTATATTGAGCCTTAGAAAGAGCTATTTTAGTCTCTTGATGATGCATGAGTTAGTACAACTTGTTAAAAGGCAAAAGATCTCTTTTGTCTTGAAAAAAGCTGATCTCACCAATTCTCTCCTATGAGACGGCTTGCCATTGCACTTGGCATGAACTTAGGGGGAGTTTTGGGTGACCTAGACTATCTTCTTAAGCTTCTCGCTTGGAGTAGTCGCATAAGGCTTGAGGTCTAGCACATGATAAAACAAAAATCTGGTTGTCAACAACCTTGAATTTCAAAGATAATATATCATTTGTGCCCAAATTTGCTTAAAGCTATCAAAAGAATCAAGTACTTAACCAATGTTTCAATCTTGAGCTTATAGCACTCTTTTTGGTCTCAATTTAAGCTTCTTAGTTCCGCTTAGCTTATTGACATGGCTGCATCATCCTTGGATATCTCTAGCGAGACTTTGCTCATTGATGACTTGACTTGCTCACATAATGTACCTCATTTTCAGATTGTCATCTATGTGTTCTAGCTAGCTTATACATATCTTGTCATGATCTAGATAGCCTTTTTATTAAGTTATGGCTTGGTGTATTACATGTTGGTCATTATGGATAATTCTCATGGCTCAAAATGCTTAAATAAACAAACTTGACCATTTTCATCCATTAACATGTCATATTCTCTCTATTGCATCTTGATCGTTTATTGCCAAAAGGGGAGAATAGAGAAGAAAAGTCTATGGGGAGCAGTTTAGAGCTTTGGAGATCAATTTGCTCTTTTAGTTGTTGCTCTAATGTTCATACATCGACATGGTCATTGTTTCACTCTTCTTCTTTGGACCATGTTGGATTCTTCAAACTCAAACTCAACTTTGCTCTTTTGGAGTTTGTCAATATACTCATCAAGGGGAGATTGAGAGACCATGTGGAGGTCGTCCGTGTGAGTGATGAGTAATTGACAAAGGTTTTAGGTCGATCGAGTTTGGTTTGTGTGGTCGGACCTTGTCGTTCTTGCGGTTCACGCATTTTCGTGAAGTCATTACGGTGTCGGGAAAATCGAACGACGGCCGTGTTATGGAATGATACGACCATGAGGCGGTTATACCGATTGGTAAATGGCGGTTGAAGAATTCGGAGAAATTTGTTTTCGTGTTACGGTCTTCATGGAAATCGGAACGGCCTTGAGTATTGGAGCAATCGGCCGAGTGCGGTTGATCATTTGGTAACATGGCGGTTGTCTGGATTGTATTGTGAGTTTCGCCATTTTGGTGATTTGAGTTTTGGGATAGGTCATATCGGTGTGTTCATGCATATGTGTTGCATATTGCATGTTTGAGCTAACGTTAGGTCAAGTTGTGAAGAACTTGTTCCGGTTTCGTGTTTCTTATGCGTGTGGCTGCGGGGCGTCGGCGGAGTCGTGGTGAGACACGGTAATTTGGACTAAGCGCAGTGGCGGTGAGGTCGAAGCAGTCGGGATGTGTCGTCAAGGCAGCGTGGACTCGAGGTGGTTGCGAGGCGTGCGAGACAAGGGCCTGAAGCTTCCGGAAGGTCTGAAGAAGGCGAATCGGAAATTCGCAAAGGCTGCACTGCGAGGCGGAGCTCCGTTGGACTTAGCGGGCGTAGCAGGAGGAGACCGTTAGCCAAGGCTATATAAAGGATTGGAGGGGCTGCATGCCCTCTTGAGCACTTGAAAAGGAATTAGGGTTTGCTAGAGTCAAAAGAGTCTTTAGTGGCTGTTTCTCTTTTGCTCTTTAGTTGTTGAGAGTGGAGGTGTAGGCAGAGTAGTGCTCCCTGCTTGTCCCCTTCTTGGTTTCGTGTTCATCTCCCCTCATGAATAGATGAGTGTTGGTTCTTGAGTTGTGAGAGTGAGGAGATGGATTGAGCTTACTTGTAATCATCCCTCTGGTTCTAATGTCCATGCGTATGGGGATGTATCTCTTTGTATTTCGCTCTTGATTCAATGAATGGAAATCTGAAGTTTTCTTCTATTCGTGCTCTCTGTTCTTCGTTCTCCCTTTTTGTGATTTTCGGGGCTTTCTTCAATTCGGGAGTTTTTTTTTTGCTTGGTTCTTCCTCTTGATCTTGCTTGCTGGGACATGTGGGAACCTATCTAAGGTCATCTAGATCATCATCCACCCACGAGCAAGTCGTTAGATCAAGTTTTGTTTTTGCGGTTTTTGAACCCACCTTCGTTCAAATGCAAAGGATAGGAACCTTGGCATGGATCTCTGAAATCGTTGCTTGGAATAGGTTCCTAATATCTTGAGGAAGGTGTAGTTCAATTTTGGTCAAGTTTGGCGCGTAGATCAAAAGTTTGATCGATTTTCGTTTTGAAACCGAGCTGATTTTACTGCTCGGGACAATCGAACGACCGGCCGTAACACTACGGTTGTACAAGATCTGCGAACGACCGGTCGTAACCTCGGATTTGTACCGCCTTTCGCGAACGAACGGCCGCCGCTTTACTACGGTTGTTCGATTTCCTGAGTTTCTTGAGAACTTCACGATTTTGTTTCTTTGTTTGTGGGGGTGAGGAGTGGATTCAACACAAGACTTCCTCGTGCTTAATCTTTGATCTTCATAGCTCTCATAGCTATTGGAGTGATTTACAAGTTGAATCCATTCTTTGCGAAAAATATTAGGTGCTCCTATTCACCCCCCTCTAGTCGCCTTTAGGTCCTTCACGATCACCAATGATCCTCGGGTTTGTCAATCTTTCAACAATTATTTCATATATACTTACCAATTTATATAAGCCCGAATTTAACCTTCATATCGACGGAGTTGCGAACATCGGCTGGCTGCGTTGGAGCGAGCGAGCTCATAAAAATTCGATCACACCTTGCGTCATTCTGAGCAGAGATGTAATGTCCGTTTCTCTTAAGTTTCTTGCACGGTTTTCAAAATAAAAGTAACCATTTGGCTTTATTGAGAATCCAAAGCTTAACGAGGCGTTTTGAAATCTGGAGAGTTCAATTGGAATTAATTAAACCTTAACTAAGTTCTTTGTTGGTGTTCCTTCTTTGTCTCGAGCCTCTCTGTGTGTCCACAGGTTTGTCTCTTCTCTCTTAACTTCCTTTGTTGGGTTGAACCTCTTTGAGATCCGGACCTCTCTCTTATCTCCCCTCTGTTGGACCTCCCAGTGCTTCGGGTTTTCCTATTAAAGACCCAGCTCAGGTTTGTGTTTCAAAACCTCTTTGGTCCCTCCAAGCCACGCTTGGTTTTGTTTCTTTGGACCTCCCGTGGACCTCTCCACGCTCTCTTGGAACCCCGAGGTTCTCTTGGGCGCTCGAGTCTCTGGACCTCCAGGCGCCCCTTTGGGACCCTCCTAGACCTCCTCGTGGCTATTTTGACCTCCCTTGTGTCCAAATAGACCTCCCTCTGTCCCTGCGGACTTTTCTGTGTCCTTCGGACCTCCTCCGCGTCCTTTAAGACCTCCCCTTGTTAGGATCTGGCCATTAGGACCTCCTCTCGGGAGATCTTAGCCGTCCAGGTCCTCCTTAGTTCGATCCAAAGGTTCCGACCTCCTTAGGTCCAAGACCTCCTTAGCGCTTGGACCCATCTTTGACTCTCATCGGTGTATCGCTTGAGGCCTTGCCTTCTTAACCTTAGGACCATCCGATGTGGGTTGGATGGCCCGATCCTAAGAACACGTTAGCTTGGTCGAACGTCCTTTCCTCCTTGCCGTCGATTTTAATTAGGCGGCCTAGTCTCGTTAGTGCATTCGCTTGGTCGAGCGTTCCTTTCCTTCTGGACCGCTTGGATTCAATCGAGCGGTTCGCTTTGATCGTGTTTGCCTTTGTTTCGGGACCTCCTCTGGTTGTTTTGCAAAGACCACCTCCCCGGTCCTTGCTGGTCTTTTGTAAGGACCACCCTCCTAAATCAGGATATTCCTGTTGGTCAGGACCTCCCCTGCACCCTTTGATCTGGACCGTCGAGGTCCTCCCCTTTGAGATCTTGACCGTAGATCTCCCCTTTTTGGAGATCTACTCGTCAGGACCTCCCCTGCACCCTTTGATCTGGACCGTTGAGGTCCTCCCCTTGAAATCTTTACCCTTAGACCTCCCTTGTGCAGGTCTGAGCATCAGGACCTCTTCGTTTTGAGTTTTGAGGACCTCTTGTCCAGGACCTCCCCCTCTGAGTGTCTTGGACCTCTTGCCCAGGACCTCACAGTGGCCTTTGGTGGGGGTGACCCTTGCGGTGGACCATACCCTTGACCAACTGTACACCCTTTTGACTGGCCCCACTTACCAGCCCCTCTCCACCTAGCAATTATTGCTCTTGCCTCAGAACTCTGTGCGCATTTAATAGGTGTCGGGTCACATTAAATGCAGTCACATCTGAGGTACTTTATTTCAATTCTTTTAGGGCAAGCCTTGCCCTAGTTGTCCCGATTGCCTACCGTCCTTTGGGTTTTCCTTGTGGTGCACACTACCAACTCCGGCTATATAAAGCACAGGCGGGCAAGCCTTTGTAACTTTGTTGCTCATTTCTTCCTTCCTGCCTCACTGCTCGGTCCTTCCTTGCATAAGACCTTCCCCGGGAGATCTTTGAGGTGTGTTAAGCCTCTTGGTTTCCTTTTGGTTTGAGTTGGTTTGAGTTCTTTCTGGTTCTTTTGAAGTTCCTTGGCTTAGTGTGGTTTTGCTTAATTGGTTTTCTTGCGACGTGTAGATCACGAGATTGAGGAGATCTTGGACCCGACTCTCTCTCTTGAAGGCTCTCCATTTGCTTGACCAAGGCAAGCCATAGACCCCCTTTGATCATCTTGAACCAAGTTTAAGTAAATGTATTTCGGTTTTACTTTATCATGCATGGCTATGTTTATATGAAAATGGTTTGGGCTGTAGTTACTTGCCTACTTATTTGTTATGCCTCCTTCATACCTTATCTCCATCATGTTGTCATGTTCACCTTGTGAGCCTTAGGGTGGATATTTAGTTGGTGTTCTTTGTTATTTGCCAACATGGGGGACCGTAGGTCTTTATAGCCTTGTTTAGAATCGTGGTTGAGCGTATCATGCTTCATCTCTAATAATCTTGACTAATAAATATAAAATGTGTGGTTTGGTGCCATTGTTGGCTTGACTATGGCGGGGCGCCTAAAATGTGTGTTGGTGTGGTGTGAGATCGCTTGGTTAAAAGCTGTTGTGCCAAGGCTGGGTGGTCTTTTGGCATGGGTTAATACAAATGGTTTCTTTGAGGCAAGAAGGTAGGGAGTGAGTAGTGGGTGCTATGCACAGTTGGGTTTGTGGAAGTCTTGCCTTAGCACGATTAAGGACTTCACTTTGTGTATGTTGAACTAGGCCAAACAGTGCAACCACAAGATCATTTTATGGGAATGGTCTGGGCTGAATAATTAGCAATGGGTTGGCTTGGGGCTGTTGTGGTTGGCGTGTGATTAGTTGGCGCAGAGGGCACCCCATAACCTGCGGACTTCTAGACCACAGGAGGGATTACGAAACCTTAGCGGGCGGCCGAGTCGGTTCAAAGCTTTGTAAAGGCCTTGCAGCGCTCTCTAGGCTGCTCACCTTAGGAAGTGAGCAAGGGTGGCCGGAACCGATCCGCTAGAGATCGTGGATTGTGGGTAAGTTGTACACCTCTGCGAGTGTAAAGATCTATTCGAATAGCCAAGTCCTTGGTCATGGACATGCTTTCGGTGAAATGGTGCAAGGGTAGCTGTTTCAAAAGCTTGTGCCCTTGGACACTTCAGCGAGATGCCTTGGCTTTGCCTCGAAGAGACCTTGGCCGGCTCGAGAGGGTCAAGGTTGGCTCGGGTAGTGGTCAGTGTTGGTTTGGACCTCTGGAGTGGGTGCTCTGGAGTGGGTTTTGGGTAAGGACACAGTCACGGGTGTGACGGAACTCCTTCATTTTGGTTGTGGCTGTGAGTTGGTGCTCACCCCACCTTTTAAACATCAAAAGTATTATGTACTATGGTTTTACCTTCTTTGCTTTTCAATCTATTACTATTTTTATTGTTCAAATCGGCTTTGCAAACTAACCATCTGACTCTCCATTGGTAAGTCCTTGCATGAGTATTATTGCACCTTTGCTCTCTGTGACTTCTTGAGTACATTCCAAGTACTCATGGCTTAAGCCCTGTGTCCATGATTATGAAGATGACCAAATGCGAGGCGGTCTGAGACCTCTTGAGGAGGAGTTCTTGACGACTAAAAGGCGCCTAGGGCGTCCTCCACCCGACGGCTGTGGTGCTTGTTGGATGGCTTTTGCGTGTTCAGTGTTTGAGCCTAAAGCTCCTTGTTGCGAGTTGTAAGTCCCGTTGGTGTTGTAAGCCCTTAGTGGTGAGACCTCTTGTTAACAAGCTTGGCCATAAGGTCCTATTATATAAAGTTTAATTTATGCCTTCATCTCTGTTTGACCTCGTGGTTGTGGTATTGGCTTGTGTTCTTGTGCGGGCTAGCTCTGTTGTCTGGGACTAGCTCGGATGCAGGCGGGACCACAGGGAGGTCCTTGGGTTTCTTTGGGAGGTCTGCCGGACCTCTCTTAGTGATGTGCTGGAGGTGCTCTGAGGCGGGTGGCGGCCACGACTTCGGAGGTCTTCAAGACCTCTGGGAGGTCGATGGCGGACCAAGACCTCTAGGAGGTCATAAGACCTCTGGGAGGTCTGACAGACCTCCTCGGCAAAGCTCCATGCGGTGCTACCACATCTTTCCGTGGTGACTTTGCAGCGCAAAAAAAAATGGTCTTCCCAGACCTCTTGCGGTACATCACGGGGTGGGTCTTCACAGTTGGTATCGAGCCACAGTGGTTGTAGGGCGTGACCCTAGGTAGAAAGGTCGGTTTAGTTTTGATTCAAAAGGTTATTTTCTAAAGCAAAACAACTTAAAATCGGTTTGGAGGTTCTTACCTTGTTACGGTTCTATGCTACCCTTAACTTGTCCAAATCATTTCTTACCCTGTTCTACTTCAATCTTAACTCCCTCTTTAGTTCTGTTATCTTACCCTTGCTGGAACCTCGATTTTAAGTCAAACATGACCTCCTTGCCTTTGTAATTTCCGTAGGACCGACTATGGTAAGGTTAGGGTTAGTGGTCCTATTCTAAGTCTCGCCTAGCTTGTGTCTTTAAGACCTCTGTTTTGAAGCTTTGGTTGCCTCTTTTGGCCTCCTGGCCTTTTGGTTCTCTCTTGGGTTTAACCTAGTTACCCTTTTTAGATGCTCTATCTTTCTCTCTGATCCCTCTTATCCTCTATGCTTTCTGTCTTACCTATTAAGCCTTTAGAGTTTTGTCCAGATGGTGCAGACTCGGCAGTCCACAAGTTAGGGTGAGCCCCCAGAACAGTTGCCTCCACCTCCACCTCCTCCAGTGGCAGCAATAGACCCGGGTTTTGGGCAGTTTATGGCGGCATAAGCCCAAATAATGAGCTCCATGATGCAGAATATGCACCAGATTATGGCTCAACAAAGCCAGACCACCAATGCTTTACTTGCCATGATGAGTCATAATAGTCAAGCTGCGGCGGCGCCACCCCTCCACCCCGGCTCACCATCGGTCAAAGGTGTCGAGTTCATGAAGACACGCCCGGCTACATTCGAGCTCCCTGAGCCATTAGATGCAGATGATTGGCGAGATCAGCGAGAAAAAGTTGGATATTGCTCATTTGTGAAGGCAGGGAGAAGGTTTTGTTTTCCTCACATCAACTGGAAGGACTGCGGTGAGTGGTGGGACACATTTGTGCCTCACATGTTGACCCCAGAGGATCACTTGGGCGGAATCGCGGTTGCTTTTCGTCACTCGCATGTCCCGATGGGAAGGTAGAGATGAAAAAGGAAGAGTTTAGAGAGCTCAAGCAAGGCGGCATGTCGGTGGCGAGTATCTCACAAAGTTCACCCAATTGTCACGTTATGCTCGTGAAGATGTGGCTACGGATGATGCACGGTAGAAGCGCTTCAGCGAGGCCTCCATCGGTTTAAAAGTTCAAGTTGTGGGCAGCGATTATCACGATTTCCGGCATATGGTGAACAAGGCAATGCTCATTGAGGAATCGAAGAACTCTCTGAGTCCTTCAAGAGAAAGGTGCCACCCTCGATGCTCGGCAAAGACCTCCCGGCGTGTCAAGGCGTTTGTGCAGATACCAACCCAAGCGCCAAGGACCTCTTGGACCTCCCAGACCTCTGTCAAGACCTCATGTCGCCCTGACCAGCGCCGCCTCCTTTGGCAGCACCAAGTCAACCCAGCTGACCCCCCACGGCGAGGGATCACTGTTTCAAGTGTCATCAAGTGGGGCATTTGCCAATCAATGCCCATGAAGGCCGAGGCAGTATAAGGACCTCTACTTGAGGACCTCCCTCGGCCAAGACCTCGCGGTAGTAGGACCTCCTCAAGCCGGGACCTCCCGGACTTTTGGAAGGGGCCGTGTGAACCATGTGGCGATGGAAGAAGCTCAGACCTCCTCGGATGTGGTACTAGGTATGTTCCTAGTAAATTCGATCTTGCATTGCAATTTTGTTTGACTCTGGAGCTTCCCATTCGTTTATTTCTCGGAGTTTTCTTTGCAAAGCACCGGTTTGAGTTGTTGCTCTTAAGTCTACCTTGTTGGTTCAATCCCGGCTCGAAATAAGTCTGAACGGGGTTGTCCACAAGTGAAAATGGTCATAGAAGGAGTAGAATTTCTAGCCAACCTTATCCTTTTGGACACGGGTCCCTAGATGTGATCTTGGGCATGGGTGGCTAGTGACCACCATGCCATGTTGGATTGTAGTGGCAAATGTATCTCTTTGACCAGCCCTAATGGTGCCCTTTGTGAAGTTTTGGCCACCTCGGGCTCCAAGGAGCCCTATCTTGCAGCGCTCAAGTTCAAGTTTTGAAGGATGTCCCTATTGTTAAAGAGTTTGTGGATGTGTTCCTGATGAGCTCCAGGGAATGCCCCAGACAGAGACCTTGAGTTTGTCATTAACCTTGTCGGGGACCTCCCCATCTCCAAAAGGCCCTCTGATTGCATGTTGATGATCGGTGGAGTTGAAGAAGCGGTTGGAAGATTTGCGAGCAAGGGTTTTATTAGACCTAGCTCCTCACCTTTGGGAGCCCAGTGATTTTGTGCCTAAAAGGATGGCACTCAAAGGATGTGTGTGGACTACAGGGCTCTCAATGATGTCACCATCAAGAACAAATATCCTTTGCCCGAATTGATGATTTATTTGATCAATTGAAGGGGCTGCTGTGTTTTCAAAGATAGACTTGAGAGCGAGGATATCACCAACTCAAGATTCGCAAGGAAGACATCCCTAAGACAGCTTTTTCAACTAGGTATGGGTTATTTGAATTCTTTGTCATGTCTTTTGGGCTGACCAATGCCCTGCCTATTTCATGAATTTGATGAACCAAGTGTTCATGGAGTACCTAGACAAGTTTGTCATTGTCTTCATTGATGACATTCTTGTATATTCAAGAGTGAAGAGGAGCATGCAAGCCATCTCTTTTCGGTTTTGGGGAAGTGAGGGCTCATCGACTCTTTGCCAAATTTAGTAAGTGTGAGTTTTGGCTAAAAGAAGTGGTCTTTTGGGGCATGTTTTGTCAAAAGAAGGAGTGTCTGTCAACCCTAGTAAGGTTCAAGATGTGCTCAATTGGGAACCCCCTAGGGCCAGTGCCTCAAGTCGGGAGTTTTCTTGGCATGGCGGTTACTCTGAAGGTTTATTGAAGGCTTCTCCCGGATTGCAAGACCTCTCACTCGGTTGTTGAAGAAAGAAAAAAGTTCCTTTGGACCTCGGTTTGTGAACAAAGCTTCCAAGAGCTCAAGAAGAAGTTGACCTCTGCTCCGCTTTTGGTTCTTCGGATGTCGGGAAAGATTTTGAGGTCTATTGTGATGCATCCAAGCAAGGACTTGGTGTGTTCTTATGCAAGGCAGAAAAGTGGTAGCTTATGCTTCAAGGCAGTTGAAGCCTCATGAAGCAAACTACCCTACTCATGACCTTGAGTTGGGCTGCTTGTGGTTCATGCCTTAAAATTTGGCGCCATTACCTTATTGGTAATATGTGTGAAATCTACTGACCACAAAAGCCTAAAGTACATCTTTACACAAGCGATTTGAATTTGAGGCGAGAAGGTGGCTTGAGCTTATTAAGGACTACAATGTGGAATTCATTACCACCGAGCAAAACCAACGTGGTGGCGAGATGCCTTGGCGAGAAAGTTTATGCTAATACTTTGATGATCAAGGAGAGCCGACCTACTTTGTATGAAGAATTCTTGAAGCTTAGAATTGAGTTAGTTGAAGAGGATTCTTAGCGACACTTGAAGTGCAACCCACATTGCAAAAAGCAGATCAAAGCTGACCCAAGAGGAGATGCTAACATCCAAGAAATCAAGGCCAACATAAGAAGGGAAGGTGCAAGGTTTTCTATAGGCGACCTAGGTGCGATGCGGTTTGATAAGAGGCTCTGTGTGCCCAATAACCTGAGCTCAAGGGAATAATACTTAAAAAGCACATGAGACATTGTATTCTATACACCCGGGAACTACAAAAATGTACCAAGATATCAAGGAATTGTCTTGGTGGCGAAAATGAAGAGAGAAATAGCGATTTTGTGGCCAAATGTGACACTTGCCAAAAGGTTAAGGCGATGCACCAAAGACCTAGAGGACTTTTAGTGCCTTTACCCATACAGAGTGGAAATGGGAAGAGGTCGGGATGGACTTCATAAGCTGGTTTACCTCGTACCCAAGCTGGTTTTGATTCTATTTGGGTCATTGTGGATAGATTGACAAAAATAGCTCACTTTATTCCTGTGAAGACTACCTATTCTAGAGACAAACTGGCCGAGATCTACATGGCAAAGGTTGTGTGCCTTCATGGTGTTCCAAAGAAGATAGTCTCAGACGAGAGGATCCCAATTCACCTCCAAATTTTGGCAAAAGCTACATGATGCCTTGGGCACAGACCTTAATTTGATGGCGTACCACCCACAAGCAGATGGCCAAAGCGAGAGAGTTAATCAAGTCCTTGAGGACATGCTAAGAGCTTGCGCTCTGGAAAGGCAATCTAGTTGGGACAAGATGTTGCCATATGAGAATTTTCCTCTGACTACCAAGCGAGCCTTCAAATGTCCTTTTGAAGCTATTTATGGGAGAAATGTAGGACTCCTTGTCTTGGGCGAGAATCGGGTGAAGGCCAAGTTCTTGGCCCGGACCTGCTAAGGGAAGCCGAAGATCAAGTGAGATCTATAAGGGATAAGCTAAGGGCTGCTCAAACTCGGCAAAAGAGCTATGCAGATGTTAGACATCGAGACTTAGCTTTTGTTCGAGGAGACCAAGTCTACCTCAAAGTATCACCCCTCAAAGGTATCGGCGGTTCGAGTTAGTGGGAAGCTTGCTCCAAGGTTTATTGGTCCCTTTCGGTCCTTGCAGAAGAGTGAAGTAACCTACAAGTTGGACCTCCCACCTCGGCTCATTTGGAGTCCACAATGTGTTCCATGTTTCACAGTTGAAGAAGTGCTTATGTTGCCGAGAGGACGAGATGCCTTTAGAAGCTGTGGACCTCCAAGAAGACCTCACTTCGAGAGAGCACCCCATCAAGATTTTGGGCGTGTCGAGAGAGAGTTACAAGGAACAAGACCTCCAAGCGGTGCAAGGTGCAATGGAGTAACCACTCTGGCCAGAGGCAACTTGGGAGCGTGAAGAGGACCTCAGGAAGGAGTTCCCTCACTTGTTCCCTAGCTCAGCCTGAATCTTGGGGTCGAGATTCCCTTAAGGAGTGAAGGTTTGTAACGTCCCGTTTCTCTTAAGTTTCTTGCCTGGTTTTCAAAATAAAAGTAACCATTTGGCTTTATTGACAATCCAAAGCTTAACCTGACGTTTTGAAATCTGGAGAGTTCAATTGGAATTAATTAAACCTTAACTAAGTTCTTTGTTGGTGTTCCTTCCTTGTCGAGCCTCTCTGTGTGTCCTTGGGTTTGTCTCTTCTCTCTTAACTTCCTTTGTTGGGTTGAACCTCTTTGAGATCCAGACCTCTCTCTTATCTCCCCTCTGTTCGGACCTCCCCCGTGCTTCGGGTTTTCCTGTTAAAGACCCAGCTCAGGTTTGTGTTTCAAAACCTCTTTGGTCCCTCAAGCCACGCTTGGTTTTGTTTCTTTGGACCTCCGTGGACCTCTCCACGCTCTCTCGGAACCCCCGAGTTCTCTTGGCGCTCGAGTCTCTCTGGACCTCCCAGCGCCCTTTTTGGGACCCTCCTAGACCTCCTCGTGGCTATTTGGACCTCCCTTGTGTCCAAATAGACCTCCCTCTGTCCCTGCGGACTTTTCTGTGTCCTTCGGACCTCCTCCGCGTCCTTTAAGACCTCCCCTTGTTAGGATCTGGCCATTAGGACCTCCTCTCGGGAGATCTTAGCCGTCCAGGTCCTCCCTTAGTTGGATGCAAAGGTTCCGACCTCCTTAGGTCCAAGACCTCCTTAGCACTTGGACCTATCTTTGACTCTCATTTGTATCGCTTGAGGCCTTGCCTTCTTAACCTTAGGACCATCCGATGTGGGTTGGATGGCCCGATCCTAAGAACACGTTAGCTTGGTCGAGCGTCCCTTTCCTCCTTGCCGTCCGATTTTAATTAGGCGGCCTAGTCTCGTTGATGCATTAAGCTTGGTCGAGCGTTCCTTTCCTTTCTAGACCGCTTGGATTCAATCGAGCGGTTCGCTTTGATCTTGGCGTTTGCCTTTGTTTCTAGGACCTCCTCTGGTTGTTTTGCAAAGACCATCTCCCGGTCCTTCTTTGGTCTTTTGTAAGGACCACCATCCTAAATCAGGATATTCCTGTTGGTCAGGACCTCCCCAGCACCCTTTGATCTGGACCATCGAGGTCCTCCCCTTTGAGATCTTGACCGTAGATCTCCCCTTTTTGGAGATCTACTCGTCAGGACCTCCCCTGCACCCTTTGATCTGGACCGTTGAGGTCCTCCCCTTGAAATCTTTACCCTTAGACCTCCCTTGTGCAGGTTTGAGCGTCAGGACCTCTTCGTTTTGAGCTTTGAGGACCTCTTGTCCAGGACCTCCCCCTCTGAGTGTCTTGGACCTCTTGCCCAGGACCTCACAGTGGCCTTTGGCGGGGGTGACCCTTGCGGTGGGACCATACCCTTGACCAACTGTACACCCTTTTGACTGGCCCCACTTACCAGCCCCTCTCCACCTTGCAATTATTGCTCTTGCCTCAGAACTCTATGCGCATTTAATGGGTGTCGGGTCACATTAAATGCATCACATCTGAGTACTTTATTTCAATTCTTTTAGGGCAAGCCTTGCCCTAGTTGTCCCGATGCCTACCGTCCTTTGGGTTTTCCTTGTGGTGCACACTACCAACTCCGGCTATATAAAGCACAGGCGGGCAAGCCTTTGTAACTTTGTTGCTCATTTCTTCCTTCCTGCCTCACACCTTTCGGTCCTTCCTTGCATAAGACCTTCCCGGGGAGATCTTTGAGGTGTGTTAAGCCTCTTGGTTTCCTTTTGGTGAGTTGGTTTGAGTTCTTTCGGTTCTTTTGAAGTTCCTTGGCTTAGTGTGGTTTTGCTTAATTGGTTTTCTTGCGACGTGTAGATCACGAGATTGAGGAGATCTTGGACCCGGCTCTCTCTCTGAAGGCTCTCCATTGCTTGACCAAGGCAAGCCACAGACCCCTTTGATCATCTTGAACCAAGTTTCATAAATGTATTTCGGTTTTACTTTATCATGCATGGCTATGTTTATATGAAAATGGTTTGGGCTGTAGTTACTTGCCTACTTCTTTGTTATGCCTCCTTCATACCTTGTCTCCATCATGTTGTCATGTTCACCTTGTGAGCCTTAGGGTGGATATTTAGTTGGTGTTCTTTGTTATTTGCCAACATGGGGGACCGTAGGTCTTTATAGCCTTGCTTAGAATCGTGGTTGAGCGTATCATGCTTCATCTCTAATAATCTTGACTAATAAATATGAAATGTGTGGTGGTGCCATTGTTGAGCGACTATGGCGGGGCGCCTAAATTTGTGTTGACTATGGTGTGAGATCACTTGTTTAAAAACTATTGTGCCAAAATGGGTGGTCTTTTGGCATGGGTTAATACAAATGGTTTCTTTGAGGCAAGAAGGTAGGGAGTGAGTAGTGGGTGCTATGCAATTTGGGTTTATGGAAGTCTTGCCTTAGCACGATTAAGGACTTCACTTTGTGTATGCATTGGCTGGGCCAAGCGATTGCAACCACAAGATCATTTATGGGAATGGTGCAAGGCTGAATAATTAGCAATGGGTTGGCTTGGGGCTGTTGTGGTTGGCGTGTGATTCGTTGGCGCAAGAGGGGCACCCATAACCTGCGGACTTCTAGACCACAGGAGGGATTGCGAAACCTTAGCGGGCGACTGAGTCGAGTTCAAAGCTTTGTAAAGGCCTTGCAGCGCTCTCTAGGCTGCTCACCTTAGGAAGTGAGCAAGGGTGGCTGGAACCCGTCCCGCTAGAGAGATTTCTATTCGAATAGCCAAGTCCTTGGTCATGGACATGCTCGGTGAAATGGTGCAAGGGGTAGCTGTTTCAAAAGCTTGTGCCCTTGGACACTTCATGAGATGCCTTGGCTTTGCCTCGAAGAGACCTTGGCGGCTCGGAGGGGTCAAGGTTGGCTCGGGTAGTGGTCGAGGGTTGGTGCGGACCTCTGGAGTGGGTGCTCTGGAGTGGGTTTTGGGTAAGGACACAGTCACGGGTGTGGCCAGAAACTCCTTCATTTTGGTTGTGGGTGTGAGTTGGTGCTCACCCCACCTTTTAAACATCAAAAGTATTATGTACTATGGTTTTACCTTCTTTGCTTTTCAATCTATTACTATTTTTATTGTTCAAATCGGCTGCGCAAACTAACCATCTGACTCTCCATTGGTAAGTCCTTGCATGAGTATTATTGCACATTTGCTCTCTGTGACTTCTTGAGTACATTCCAAGTACTCATGGCTTAAGCCTGTGTCAAAGTAGATTATGAAGATGACCAAATGCGAGGCGGTGTAGACCTCTTGAGGAGGAGTTCTTCGATGACTAAGCTGCCTAGGGCGTCCTCCACCCGAAGCGACTGTGGTGCTTGTTGGATGGCTTTGCGTGTTCAGTGTTTGAGCCCTAAAGCTCCTTGTTGCAGTTGTAAGTCCCGTTGGTGTTGTAAGCCCTCGGTGGCGAGACCTCTTGTTAACAAGCTTGGCCATAAGGTCCTATTATATAAAGTTTAATTTATGCCTTCATCTCTGTTTGACCTCGTGGTTGTGGTATTGGCTTGTGTTCTTGTGCGGGCTAGCTCTGTTGTCTGGGACTAGCTCGGATGCAGGCGAGACCACAGGAGGTCCTTGGGACTTAGCTTTGGGAGGTCTGCCGGACCTCTCTTAGTGATGTGCCTGGAGGTGCTACCGAGCGGGTGGCGGCCACGACCTCCAGGGAGGTCAGTGGCGGACTAAGACCTCCAGGAGGTCCGTAAGACCTCCTGGGAGGTCCTGGCAGACCTCCTCGGTAAAGCTCCATGCGTTGCTACCACATCTTTCCGTGGTGACTTCTCGGTATAAAAAAAAATGGTCTTCGGACCTCTTGCGGTACATCACGGGTGGGTCTTCTGTGAGCAGGTCATAAATCCAAATGGGAGTTTCCACGAGTGTAGCAGATTGAACTTGATTGAGATAGATTGAACATAATGGTACATGTGTGTAAATTAATGTACATTGATGGTTAAATTTAGTTAATTGATTTGTGAATTGGATGTGTGCTTGTTTACGAAATGAATGCAATTTTGATGTGCTACGAAATGAATGAGAATTGGATGTGCTTGTTTGAGAGGGCATGGCTAGCATTTCTGAGGCTAGCCAATAAGCGAAATAGATTTAGCAATGCAAAGACTACGAGGCAGTGCGTAGATGAAAGCGAAATGCGTGATGATCGACTACCCTGAGCGATGCGTATATGAAACCGTGCAGTGATAGTGAACTATCGCGAGGCGGTTTCATCTGACCGTCTGTAATAATCGACTATCCTGAGCGGTTTCATCTACGGACCGTGCGTGGTAGTCGACTATCACGACGGTTTTATCTACGGACCATCGTGGTAGTCGAATATCACGAGCGATTTTATCTCTGAACCGTTTGTGGTAGTCGACTATCACGAGCGGTTGCATCTGAACCGTCTGTGATAGTATGTATTACTGAGCGGTTCAAAAACCGTCTGTGATGACCATTAGCATTGCTGACCCATAAACTCAGACGGCTCACGGAACCGTCTGTGATGGCGTTTTTGAACCGTCTGTAAAGGCCTTTTCTGTAGTAGTGGTAGCATCACCCATAATGTGTGCTGTAGGGTACCCTCGATCCTTGAAGGTGCTAGTGCGATACCGCGGCTCCCAGTAGGTCGACATCTATATTTTAGGAAAAAAGAAAGTTATTGATCATTTCTACACATAATAGGAGACATAGATAAGAAATGATACTAAGACAAGAAAAGAATTGTAGCACAACTTTTCATTCGTTCTCTACATTATTTAACAAACACCTATGGTTTATATTCAAGTCATACCACCCCTTGGTCTTTATGTATAATTAGACCTTCATAATATCAACCAATTTAACACCAAATGAAGGTATGAGGGGTTTAAAGAATAGTACATCACATCATTTTCATAACCTACTAAGTTCTGAAATTTTTGGAAAGATCCAGCTAGAGTGATATCTTTGTTCGTTTAATAATGGATTTCCAAAAGACCTTCATGTAGGATGTTTTAGTGAATTTTTCAAAACATTTTGGCTCTGTTTTAATGATTTAAATATGATTAAAAATACTTATTTTCAGAGGGTATTTCTTCTCTCAAAACTAGGATCTTTTGAAGGAAAATGAGAGGAGATATCAAAAGAATGACTTAGATGAGAGGAGAATGCTAGAAGAGGTCATACTAGCAAAACTCCTAATTTTTCACAATTATTTTTATGATAAAATAGGTTGCTTTTTGAATACCGATTCCTAATCTAATGGCCATTCTAACTAGGGCTTGTCCTACAGTCAGTATGGCTCTGATACCAATGGTGTCGGACCCCGGTCTTTGAATATCCGAAGCCCTCGTGTGTGTAACGTACTAGTCCCATGATCAGTGACTAGTACACACACATCCATAACATTAATAATCACATCCATACATACATAATAAAACAAAGTATGATACACAACTTAAGCAATTACATTATTTACAACAGAAGGACCGACCGGCCAAATAAAAGCTTAAGTATTGAAAGTAGAAAAAGTAACAATGGAATCAAAATATGTAATAAGTCCAAAATTCCAGCGGCATGCCCATCCGAACACTGAGGCAATTGACAAGTGACAAGTCCTAGAAAGACCAGTCACCGAACCCACCGGTTCCGGGTGCGAAGAAAACGTCGTCCGGTGTAGGCTCATCCTCTAAGTCTAAACAATAATTCACAATATGCTACTAAATAACTACGTGATACACAATATGAAATTAATTGGTGGGCCTAAATGCTAGTGAGACATCATTGACATATTATGAAGATTTGAAGTTATTCAATAGCATATAAAAAAAGTAATACTGTCTTAAACTCTTGAGGCAAAAAAAAAAGAACTTCCTAGGTCCTACGCGCATTGGCGGGCCAAATGTATCTTCCCTCCATTCTTCCAGTCAATGCATAATTACTAAAGTTAATTCTCTCAAGAAAGGGCGAGCTCCGGCCCTGGCCACGTCGACCGAAAAACATCGGCCGTCCGATCGCCTTCGGACGCCCGGGATCGCGCCAGCGCTTGAGTCCATCCGTGCGCTCTCGAACCGCCACCGCATCATCCACGAATGCCTAGCTGCGAGCCCTAAACTCCCGTGCCACATCTCCCTCTTCTCGGCTCTTCGCTCGCTCCATCCTGAGCCACCGCTCCCTTCGCTCGCTCCGTCTCGCGTAGCCACTCCTTCCCCTCCACCTCCTGTCCCCTCCCTCTCAACCCGCACCGCCGCCACTTCCCTCTTCCTTCCTCGTCGTAGCCGCTCCCTCCCTCTTCCTCCCTCCCGCCCCCCTGGTCTCCCTCCCCGGTCGCCGCCTCGGCGCCTCCCCCCTTCTGTCCCCTCACCTTGAGGCCGCCTAGGCCCGCCCCCTTGGTCTCCCTCCCCGGTCGCCGCCTCGACACCTCCCCCCCTTCCGTCCCCTCACCTTGCGGCCACCTAGGCCGCCGCAGCCGTTGCCACCGGCCGCCTTGCTTTCGATCTCCTCTCCGCCTCGCTCTGTCTCCCCTGTCGCCCACTCGGTTTCCCTCCCCCGCCGCAGTCATTCATCGCTCTGTGCGCCAGCCTTTCCCCATCCACACGGAGAGCCATCTACCCCATCTCCACACACGACCACACCCTCCTCCCTCCCTTCCCAGTTCCCACAGGCAAGGAAGGTGGCGGGATGGCCTGACGAGCGCCCCACACTTCCCGTGCGTGCGCCGCCTCGGATGCTCTCGGAAACGGCGCCGAATACAGTGGTGGTTGCGGGGATCTTGCGGTGCACGCTGGATTTGTTAGCCCTGTCTCCTCCGGGCGAAGCGGTGGAAGCGAACCACATGGTGAGGCCTCCTCCCCTCCCCGCCGCTTCGTCACCTCCACCACGTCCCCGTCGTCCCAGTGGGTCCTCTCGCCCGCCTTGGGCGCCGAACTGCGGCGGACGCGCTTGGCGGCCGCACCGCGTTCTCTCTGGCTCAAGGTGCGTGCTAATCAAAGCTTATGCGATTCATGTTCTCTCCTTGACATACCAGAGAGTTCCTAGGCCTGTTCTTGCGGAGCTAAAATATGTATCTGTTTAGATTAATTATGGAAGTCCTACAGGGTGCATACGCTTTCATATGAGCTTGCTCTGACAAATTTTGCATGATAATGCTAATTCAAATGTCATATTAGATGATAGCTGTTAATATTCTTTATGTCAAATAAATGCATCATCATCATCCAAATCACGTTGCTTATCATATTAGGTGATAACTGTTAATGTCCTTTATGCCAAATACCTATGGAAATGTTATCCACATAATGTTTTCAATGACTTTTATATAGCCAACTTTGTAATACATGCGAACCGAGGTATGCATACATCCTTGATGAAAGCAAGATTGAAAATTATTACCCTCATAGATATCTTCGTTGAATTGTAAATCAATCCTTATCCTAATGTCAATGATTAACAATGTATAGTCTAACTGTAGTATAATTTATCTTTAACTTTATTTTGGTCTCTCGTGTGCAGGTTCGTGGAACCATAAAGAACTTGCGAAAACCATGCACTAATCTATTTGCTAAATTTGTCTTGGACCCTCTTGCAACTAGGACCCTCTTTAGGTGGAGAGACTTTCCACTCTGTTGGCTATCGAGTCACTTCGGAAAAAATGGTTTGCAGGATTGTAGTTGAGTTCACTTCAGGTGGAGAAACTTTCCACTCTGTTGGCTATCGAGTCACTTCTAAAGGATTTACATCTATTATGCCATGGCTGGCTGTGAGTGAGACTAATCTTCCTACATTTAAAATAGGAGACACTGTTAGTACTTATAAGGTTGGCATATATAAGGTAAGGTTTATGAGTTTTCTCACATCACCTGAGCTCACCTTTTTTTTGTATATGAAATTATTGACAAATCATGATTCTTCATTAAGTGAAGCACCACACCTCCTGATTACCTTAATGAAAGTGAATTGACCTCTCTCATGGAGAAGAATGGCAAGGCACAGATGCATCAATTCCTGTTCATGTAGACAACATTTGTGAGCGTAGCTATACCCAAGTTATTTGAGGTCTTTTCTATCCAGACATTCATGAGCATCTAATATACTGAATTTTTTTGTTCGCATGTCTATGCTTAGATATGTAAATCTACAAAATGCCTAAGTGCAGCTACTTATCTTTGTTAAAGGTAAATTCTCGAAGAAGATTAGTATCAACAGCCCTGGGAACTACATTGATAAGAGGATATCACTGTATTGATGCTAATCTCTGCTTGCCAGATACACTCAGGACAATATGAGCATGCCTTCAGCTCTGTCTTAGCTTCGTAATGAAGTCATCATGGTATAGTTCAAAATAGTACATCTATATGGCCATCCCTCTTCCTCTCCCGCTCAACAAGGGGCTCCTTGCATGATATTCTCCACGGTAAGGAACAATAAGTCTTCTATTTTCTTTCATAGACTCTTAGTTTGTTGCATTCTGATATGCTTCATGAAAATAGATATCTACTTCAATAAAATGACATTAGACACGATGCTCTGGCTATCATTTAAACGATGCATTGCATGTGATCATCAAAATAACTCATGAATTCATCCCCACGCCAATGTCGCTGGTGAAAGGAGCCCAGCCAGGTCCAGTTCTATCATGGATGCAGCAAGTGAGAATTGCCTTAGGTGCCGCAAAAATAATTTAATTCCTCCATGAGAAGACAGCCTTCTGCATTCTGTTAGGTATGCCATGACTGGACTTATGTCTGATTATGCATCAAAAGAATATTGAATGGATGGATGAATGTATGTTTGAATTAATGAATGATGCTACTAATTAATTACTGATAGAAACCAGTGTTCTCATCATTGCGTTATTTTTTTCAGGTGCTGCGTCATCCGCTCCCAACCATGTAATCGATTATGTAGTGATGTAATTCTCCTGTTTAGTGAATTCTGATTATACATCTGTTTAGTCACTTCTGATTATGCATTGATTAAATGTTGAATGGATGGATGAATGTATGTTTGAATTAATAAATGATTACTCGTGTGGTTCATTTAATAAAATGATATTACCATCACACAGTTCTCTGGTTTTTACCATTATATTTGGGATGTGATATTACCTGCTGCTAGATTTTCGTATGGTATTTGAGGATTTACTAATTAATTAATGATAGAAACCATTGTTCTCATCATTGCATTTTTTTTCAGATGCTGCGTCATCCGCTTAGTGAGTTTTGATTATGCATCAATGGAATATTGGATGAATGGATGAATGTATGTTTTAGTTAATAAATGATTACTCTTGTGGTTCATTTAGTAAAACGATATTACAGTCATATAGTCTTTTGGTTTTTAACATTATGTCGGACTATGCATCAGTGGAATATTGAATGGATGGATGAATGTATGTTGGAATTAATGAATGATGCTACAGAATTGCCAAATGATTATTTGGGGCCATAGTTCTCTGTCATGCTAATCTGGATGAATGCTAGATCCATGTTTGTTCCTATCATACTACATGTTTAGACTATCTTCTTGTGCAGCTCACATTTCCTCACCCTTTTTTTTTTCCTAAATGTTGCCAGACGGTGATTTGAGGTAATAGTTCTCTGTAACGCTAATCTAGATGAATGCTAAATCCATGTTTGTTCCTACCGTACTTTATGTTTAGACTTTTTGTGGGTGTTGCACGCGTTTCCTCATTTTTTTTATGCTAGATGGTGTCTCTGTCAAAATGTTGTCTATTTGTCCATTGTCGAACCCGGAGCGAAGGATCCCGAATTCTCTGTGTTCATACATTAGTCGGGATAGCTAATGTACACAATCAAACAAAAGTGATAATCAAAACATATCACGCATTTTATTAATATTTATTCAGAGTTTATTACAAAGGGCCTGAGGCCAAATAAAGTAAAACACAGCGGAAGCAGAATAATAGTAGTAGACCCAACGATTCACCACAGTAATAAATGCTGGGGCGCTGACCTAAGCGTCAAGATCCTCACCGTCTTGATAGATATCTTCTCCTGAATAAAGATTATTCAGCAAGAGTGAGCACTACTACCGTGCTCGCAAGTTACACCCAATATGGAATTGATATGCATGCATAAGGTAGACAAAGGATACTGGCAAGGTTATTTTATGTAAGCGGCGGTTTTAATTTAAATAATCATATTAGATTACAAAGCCATTTTATACAATAATCTAAATCACCATTTTAAATAACAATAGTTTATTGTGGATAACCTCCATAAAAGATGATGGATATCCTCCAATCACAATGGCTACCCTAATTTTCCCACAGGACTATCCATCCCGAAATTATCTGTTGAAATCATTTTAAAACCAAAAACAAAACTAACTCGAGTGGCTTTGCTAGCATGTCCATGACCGTGGACGCGGCTATTCAATAGTTTTACACTCTGCGAGTTTGTACAACTTTACCCACACGAGATATTATACTCTTTGTGTCGGCCAATCCACGCTTCCTAAGGCGTGTGTGAGCAAACATCACAAGGCCGTTATAATGTTCTACCTTAAAGTACTTGTGCAGCTAAGGTTTCGCTTCCATTGGTGACCAGTCCTCAAAAACCCCTCTTGCGCCAGATGGGAAAAGCTGCTCACCCGACACCCATACATACAACATAGCACAAATAACTAAAAGGTATTACAAATTATTAAGCGAGTCCCGCCCATACAGACATGTGGTTGTACGATAAGGCATAACAAAATGCGCTCAAAGACCGGTCCTCAATTGACTTGGGCGTCATTCAATTTAAACCACAGGTCTTAATCTTAACCAGACTAAGCAGGTGCATAAACTCGCACCCACCATTCATCATTTTCGCCCAAGTCCAAACCCTTTTGATTTTATTTCTATAAAACCATCTTTACAAATTCTCTATGGTAAAACAATACCATAGTTTTAATTTTCAAAGAAATTTTATTGAGTTGGCTAAAATTCTCCCAAAAACATAAATCATGGTCTAAGTATTTGCGAAGCATTTGATTATTAAACATAATAATTTATCTAAGGTGACAAAGGAATGTCAAGGCAACATCCAAAATTTGGCATACAAGGATAATAGGAATAACTAATTATTTAAACAGGAATTTGAAATACTTGAATAAAATTATGCATGCATTTAATAATTTAAAAACTGAATTTAATTAACTTTAAAATAATAGGGGCAAAATGGTCAAAGTATAACTTGCCTTCGTTGCAGTCTGGAAAATCTACGTCTTGAGAAGTATCTAATTCCCCGGAATCGTCAAAGTCTAAACGTGAAAATAAGGCAAATCAAATAAAATTCAAACAAAATTCAGAAATACAAAATAAACCAAGTCTAAATATAATAATTTTATTTTATTGAGCTAGATAATCAAATTATAAAATTTTAGAAATTTGTTTCACTAAATTTGGAGTTAGGATTCAATTATTATGAATTTTATAAATTTTAACCTAAATTTGATATTTAAAAGAATTCTAAATTCTAAAACAGAACTAAAATGAATTCTAAATTGAATTATTATATTTTTTTTAGTTAGACAATAATTTTCTAAAATTTTAGCAACTTGAATCATCTAATTTGGAGTTATAATGCAAAAGTTATGAATTTTCCAATTTTATTCCTGAATCTGTCATTTAAACAATTTCTTGAATTATTTTTCTAAAGAAATTCTATTTATTGCGCAGGATGACGTCAGCGATGATTTTCCGGGATTTAAATGAATTTGAATTACTTTTCTGACAGGTGGGACCTACATGTCATTGACATGGCTCACATGGACCAAGTCCATGGAGCCCTAAGCCCGAAGGTGTGGAGGTGTGCGTGGCGTGGCCTGGCCAACTGGCTGCCACGTTGGACCGGGTGCTGAGGTGGCACCTTGTTGGCGCTGAGGTGGCCAAGCCACGTAAGCACGGCGAGGGGTGGCGCTCGGTGGCGAGCTCGCCGTTGCTAGGGGCTCCGGCGAGGGAAATGGAGGGCTTCAATCGAGAGAGGAAGCGATGGTGATCAAGATGCTCACCACGGCGGCACTTGGGCTCCACTGGTTCGCCGGCGACGAGGAAAAGAGCGGCGGTGCGGTACGGGTCTCCGGTGAAGCGACACTCCAGTGGATCTCCGGCGAGGGCGAGGCGTGCACTGGGACGGCGGTGATGCTGCGATGCCGGAGCTGTGGTCAAAGTCGCCTGAGCGGGCGTGACCTCGCCGGAATTGACGAAATTCCTCGCCGCGGTGGCCGGCGAAGAAACCAGAAATTCGATGTATAGAGAGGAGGAGAGGAGGGGCAAGCGAGGGCTCGGGGTCGGCAAGTGAAGGCGGAGCCGGGGCGCTCATTTATAGGGCAAGGGGAGGACGCGGGAGGGAGATCGTGGTCGGATTGAATGCGGCGGCGATTGGGAAATCCGGCAATCGTGGGTGTGGAAGAGGGAGTAACGGACGGAGAGGAGGAGGCGGGGTTAAAGGAATTGAATCTGGCGATTACGCGAGGAAGGAAGAGGAAACGCGGGATTGTCGAAGCTTTCACGAGGCGGCCATGGCGACCAGCTCGGGCGCTTTGGAGAAGAAGGCACGGGGAGAAGAGAATGGGTGAGGCTCTGGATTTGCATCGGATGGCTGGAGGATGCTCTGGCGTGGTACGTTACTGTGGCCGTCCGATGCACATCGGACGGTTCAGAGATGGGGTAGGCGGGATGAGAGGCCGGTGCAGTGTGGGCCGACTTGGGCATGTAGCAAGAAGAAAAGCTTGGCTGAGCCAAGGTTTCGCCCAATTACTATTTGAGCGATTTTCTTTGATTTATCATTTTAAATATTCATTTTAATTCAATTCAGGTTTTAGAATATAGCAAAATAATTAAAAAAATTCTAGAAAAATTCTCATAAATTATTAGAGACATTTTATACTTAATAAAATTATTTCCAACTTAAACTTGATAATAGATTTTGTAGTTAAATTTATTTTATCTTTAACTAATTAGGGAAAAGTTTTAAAATTTCAAAATTTCCACAAAAATAAATAAATTTTAAATTTTCTCTGAAATTGAAATTTTGGGTTGTTACAAACCTTCCCCTTAAAGGAATCTCGACCGAGATTCAGATTTGACCACCAGAGATGGGGATACTCGCCTTAAGATCTTCCTCTCGCTCCCTGTGGCTTCACTTTCGGGTGGTGGCTCCAATCGACTTTATATGATCGGATGATCTTGCTCTCGTAACACGCTCTGCGACGCCTAGAATCTTGATTGGTTGTTCTACATAAGTAAGGTCTTCTTGTAGATCAATACTTTCTATAAGAGTCGATCCTCCGCACTCAAGGCACTTCTTTAGTTGTGACACATGAAAGACGTTATGTATCGCAGACAAGGAGGTTGGCGGCCCAACCGATAAGCGACTTCACCTCTCTTGCCAAAATTTTGTAAGGACCCACAAATCAGGGTGCGAAGTTTTCCTTTGGTTCAAACCTTCTTACTCCTCCGAGTGGAGTAACTCGAGATAAACAAAATCTCCTATTTCAAAGGTCAATTCTCTTCGACGGTTGTCAAGATAACTTTTCTGGCTTCGGGTTTGAGCTACTTTCAAACGTTCTCTTATTGTTTTAACCTTGTTCTCGGCTTCTTTGATTAATTCGGTCCAAGAATTGGTGCTCTCCTACTTCATCCCAAAGGAGTGGAGTTCTACATTTTCGCCATATAAAGCCTCAAATGGAGACATCTCAGAGACTAGCTTGGTAGCTATTGTTGTACGAGAATTCTGCAAAGGGCAGATTCTTGTCCCAACTTTTTCCATAGTCTAAGGCACAGGCTCGAAGCATATCTTCAAGAACTTGGTTGACGCGTTCTGTCTGACCATCCGTCTGAGGGTGATAAGTCAGATCAAGTTGAGTCTGGTTCCTAAAGCTTCGTGAAGACTCTTCCAAAATCGGGAAGTGAACTGAGAACCTCTATCGGAGACAATCTTCTTAGGTACACCATGTAAACAAACAATCTTGGCCACATATAATTCAGCTAGTTTGCTACTCTGATAAGTGGTCTTGACTGGAATGAAATGGGCCACTTTAGTCAATCGGTCAATTATCACCCAAATGGAGTCACATCCTGTTTGGGTCCTAGGAAGTCCGGTAATGAAATCCATACCAATTTCTTCCCACTTCCATTCAGGAATCGGTAGTGGTTGCAACAAACCAGCGGGTCTTTGGTGCTCTGCCTTAACTCGTTGACATATATCGCAATGTGCGACGAACTCAGCGATTTCTCGTTTCATGCTGACCCACCAATATTTCTCCTTCAGATCCTGGTACATTTTGGTACTTCCGGGATGAATGGAGTAGGGTGATTCATGAGCTTCTTTTAGAATTGACTGTTTTAATTCCTCGCGATTAGGCACACAGATGCGATTTCCAAACCATCTTGTTCCTTGCTCATCCTCGAGAACTCGGGCTTTGCCTCTTCTCATATTCTTTTTGATTTCTTTGATGTCTTCGTCTTCTAACTGTTTTTCTCTAATCTGACTCTGAAGAGTGGGTTGAACTTCCAAAGCATTGACACATCCTTGGTTGACAATCTCCAGATTTAGATGCTTCAGTTCTTCATACAATTTCGCCGATTCTTCCGAACCAGATGGTATTGCAACACGCCTTTCTACTCGGGGCATCTGCAACTACATTTGCTTTACAGGATGATAATGAATTCCAAGGTCGTAATCTTTTATCAGCTCTAGCCATCTTCGTTGTCTGAGGTTGAGTTCTGACTGAGTAAAAATGTATTTCAGACTCTTATGATCCGTGAAAATCTCACAGAGGTTACCAATAAGATAATGCCGCCAGATTTTTAGAGCATGCACAATTGTCGCTAACTCGAGATCATGAGTCGGATAATTTCTTCGTGTGGTCTTAATCGACGAGATGCATAAGCCACTACTTTACCTTCTTGCATAAGTACACATCCAAGTCCTTGACGGATGCATCACGAAGATTTCAAAATCCTTATGAATATCGCAAAAGATAACACCGTGCGCATACACTAATCTCTTCTTCGTTCTTGTAAACTCTTTTCACACAGCCTCTGTCCATTCAAACTTTTTCTCCTTTTTCGAAGTTGAGTCATGGGTCTTGCTATCTTGGAGAACCCTTCAATAAATCTGCGGTAATACCCGCTAATCCAAGGAAACTTCTCACCTCTCGAGACAGACTTGGGTTGTTTCCAATCCATTACGCCTTCAACTTTGGTGGATCTATCGAACTCCTCCTCGCCGACACAATATGTCCAAGGAATGCCACTTGACTTAGCCAAAATTCGACTTGCTAAATTTGGCATAAAGTCGATTCTCTCGAAGTTTTCCCAAAATTATTCTCGAGATGATCCTCGTGTTCATCTTCATTCTTTAAATAAATGAGAATATCATCGATAAACACAACCACAAACTTATCCAAGAATTCCATGAACACTTTGTTCATCATATTCATGAAGTAAGCGGGCGTTTGTCAAACCGAACGACATCATCGTGAATTCATACTGATCCATATCCGGTTGTGAATGCGGTCTTGGGATATCTTCCGTCTCGATCTTCAGCCAGTGATAGCCGATCTCAAGTCAATCTTTGAAAATACACTTGCTCCTTTAATTGATCAAACAGATCATCTATCCTAGGTAGCGGTACTTATTCTTGATTGTCACTTCATTAAGTGATCCAGAATCCACACACATTCTCATACTATTGTCTTTCTTCTTGACAAATAATACCTGGCGCTCCCCAAGGTGATGAGCTTGGCGTATATAACCTTTCTGCTTTTAGTTCCATTATCTGCTTTCTTCATCTCTCGCCAATTCATTGGCGGCATTCTATAGGGTCGCTTTGAGATTGGGGCGGTCCTCGACTAAGTCAATTATAAATACTACGTCCTGTCGGGTGGCATGCCGTAGTTCATCGTGAAAACATCAGGAAATTCTTGTACCATCGGTATATCTTCAAGCTTTAACTCTTTCAAATGGTTAGAACTGATCTTCCTCCCAGATTAGTCTTGGGCTTGAATTCCACCGAGATTCCTTGCTTATTGGTAAGAGCAATAGACCTATTGGCACAATTTATTTGTCCTTGATTCTTGGCTAGCCAATCCATTCCAAGAATCACATCCAAACCTTGAGAATGCAAAACTATCAAATCTGCTAGGAAGGTTACTCAGGATATTTCAAGGGTAAGGTTTGGGCAAAGATAACTAGTTCTCATTTTCGAGCCAGGGAGTGAATTATCATAGGATTATCTAAAGGAGAGATAGGTAACCCATGTTTTCCCACAAATTTATTGGAAACAAAAGAGTGCGATGTTCGAATCAAATAGAACTAATCGGTAGTCAATTGATTGGAAACGCACCAAGGACGACATCCGGTCGCTTGAGCTTCCTCTGTGATAACGTGGTTCACACGCCCTTCAGATAATCGGATCGCGGCTTTTGATTGCCACCGTGGTGGAACTCTGGTCTTGGCCTAACGGTGGTGCACCTTGCGACTTCTTAGGGCATCTCATAGCATAATGCCCCGCCTCGTTGCAAAGGGAAACAAGTCACTCCAGCTTGATGAAATCGATTCTTCTCGCCGAGACCGACCTCCAGTTGAGTTGCTACGGAAGCCTAAAGTATTGGGGCGCTGCGTTGGTACTGGAGCTCTGAGGGTGGAAGACCGAAATCCTCCACGCTGTGGTGGCCGAGGCTGTGTAACGCGAGGCTTGGGTTGTCCTCCAGCATTGTACTTCGAGCGCCATCCTTCGCTATGTTCTCCATCTGCGCAGATGTTTGGCCTCTGGCGAAAGCTTTATTCACTAACTGCTGGAAGTCAGTGTAGTCATTGGAGACCAGCTGGACTGAGATCTCATCGTTTAAACCATCCATGAACCTTTCCTGCCTTTCTTCATCACTAGCCACATCTGCTGGGGCATAGCGAGCAAGCTGGTTGAATTTGTGCAGGTATTCCCCCACTGTGCGGTTGCCTTGTTTGAGCGCGTGGAACTCTTTCTTCTTTAGGGTCATTATCCTCAAGGAATATGTGCATGGCGAAAAGCCCGCACAAACTCCTCCCAAGAGATAGTCTGCGCATCAGCATGGGAGATGTTATAGTTATCCCACCATTCTGATGCGGGACCGGTGAGCTGATGAGAGGCAAACAGGACTCTCTCACGATCAGTACATTGAGTGATATCCAGCTTCTTCCCGATAGCACGGATCCAGTCATCGGCATCCATTGGCTCAGGTCTTTGGAGAAGGTCGGTGGACGACACGCATAAATTTCGCCATGGTCAATCTTTGTGCGGTGGAGGTGGTGGTGGTGCTTGAGTGGTCTTCGCTTGGTTGATGTTAATGGGTGAGCTAACAGTGTCTATCGATAAATTGATTGGCCATCATCCGCGCCAATCGTGCCCTTCTTTTGGTGGAGGAGGTGGTTGCCGACAGGTTTTCCGGTAATCTGCGTTTGGATTTCCTTGGCCTTGAGCGCTACCCATCGCGGCGTGTGGTAACCATCTGTGGAATCTTCTAAAGACTCGTAATAGAGTATATAAATAAAGTTCTAAGGAATAATATTTTTAACAGCCCAAGAACTAACAAGCACAAGACAAAAGAACCAAATTTTGCCAAAAATAGTCCTTTTATTACTTTATTTTATTGTTTGATTATGGCTATCACAAGAGACATTGATAGCTCATAATTCGTGCATCTAACGATCATATGAGATACTGACTAAGGTGTAAGAGGGTATAATCTGCCTGCAAGTACTACCTCTCTCGCCTTTGTATATAGCCACTCTTCTTCACGCTTCGGCCTTTCTTCTCAGATCTAGCAGTACATTCGAGTATTACGTAGTTCATCCAGAGTGTTCCCGAGGCATAATCCATTGCCTTAGACAGTCCACTTGGTGAGTAAGCTCAGAGAGTCCTCATACTCAGCGAGACTAAAGGTGCTATCCAAATTTAGCCTGAATGTGCATGGGGTGGTAGTGAAACTTCGAGTCCTCAAAATAATTGTTGTAAATATGGCGAGGCGACGTGTTGCCTCTCCGCTGCATCCTCAAGTCCATCAACGAAATTATCACGCCTCTTTGGGCCAAGATGTGGTGGTTTGTGTTTGGTTGAAGGTTGGCGTGAGGATTACTTCAAGTCTCCAACGCTCTTGGTTCCCCACTTTATACATGTACCCTTGATAAGTTGGTCTCTGGTTGTAACCTAAGTGTTGCATCATCTTCCATAGAAGTGCACCCGTTGTCCTGAAAATTCCATGGGAAATCCGGGTTGGTTGTTCAGCCATCTACAATTTAAAGAATAAGATGAGTTGATAACCATTTTAAAAAGAAGTGTTGAGAAGACTCTTGAATAGACTCAAAATATGTTTAGTTTTTGAAAAATAAATCCTTAAGAAAATTCTAAGGCCACGTCCTCTGATCGATATGGCTCGATACCACTTTTGTCGAACCCGGGAGCGAAGGATCCCGAATTCTCTGTGTTCATACATTAGTCCAGGATAGCTAATGTACACAGTCAAACAAAAGTGATAATCAAAACATATCACGCATTTTATTAATATTTATTCAGAGTTTATTACAAAGGGCCTGAGGCCAAATAAAGTAAAACACAATGAGCGAAATAATAGTAGTAGACCCAACGATTCACCACAGTAATCGCTGGGCGCAGACCTAAGCGCCAAGATCCTCACCGCCTTGATAGATATCTTCTCCTAATAAAGATTATTCAAAGAAGAGTGAGCACTACTACCGTGCTCGCAAGTTACACCAATATGGAATTGATATGCATGCATAAGGTAGACAAAGGATCTTGGCAAGGTTATTTTGCGAAAGCGTTAGTTTTAATTTAAATAATCATATTAGATTACAAAGCCATTTTATACAATAATCTAAATCACCATTTTAAATAACAATAGTTTATTGTGGATAACCTCCATAAAAGATGATGGATATCCTCCAATCACAATGGCTACCCGCCTAATTTTCCACAGACTATCCATCCCGAAATTATCTGTTGAAATCATTTTAAAACCAAAAACAAAACTAACTCGAGTGGCTTTGCTAGCATGTCCATGACCGTGGACGCGCTATTCAATAGTTTTACACTCTGCAGAGTTTGTACAACTTACCCACACGAGATATTATACTCTTTGTGTCGGCCAATCCACGCTTCCTAAGGCGCAGTGTGAGCAAACATCACAAGGTCGTTATAATGTTCTACCTTAAAGTACTTGTGCCCGCTAAGGTTTCGCTTCCATTGGACTGACCGTCCTCCGAAAACCCCCTCTTGCGCCAGATGGGAAAACTGTCTACCCGACACCCATACATACAACATAGCACAAATAACTAAAAGGTATTACAAATTATTAAGCAGTCCTGCCCATACAGACATGTGGTTGTACGATAAGGCATAACAAAATGCGCTCAAAGACCGGTCCTCAATTGACTTGGGCGTCATTCAATTTAAACCCTGGGTCTTAATCTTAACCAGACTAAGCCCGTGCATAAACCTGCACCCACCATTCATCCTTTTCGCCCAAGTCCAAACCCTTTTGATTTTATTTCTATAAAACCATCTTTACAAATTCTCTATGGTAAAACAATACCATAGTTTTAATTTTCAAACAAATTTTATTGAGTTGGCTAAAATTCTCCCAAAAACATAAATCATGGTCTAAGTATTTGCGAAGCATTTGATTATTAAACATAATAATTTATCTAAGGTGACAAAGGAATGTCAAGGCAACATCCAAAATTTGGCATACAAGGATAATAGGAATAACTAATTATTTAAACAGGAATTTGAAATACTTGAATAAAATTATGCATGCATTTAATAATTTAAAAACTGAATTTAATTAACTTTAAAATAATAGGGCAAAATGGTCAAAGTATAACTTGCCTTCGTTGCGATCTGGAAAATCTACGTCTTGAGAAGTATCTAATTCCCTAATCGTCAAAGTCTAAACGTGAAAATAAGGCAAATCAAATAAAATTCAAACAAAATTCAGAAATACAAAATAAACCAAGTCTAAATATAATAATTTTATTTTATTGAGCTAGATAATCAAATTATAAAATTTTAGAAATTTGTTTCACTAAATTTGGAGTTAGGATTCAATTATTATGAATTTTATAAATTTTAACCTAAATTTGATATTTAAAAGAATTCTAAATTCTAAAACAGAACTAAAATGAATTCTAAATTGAATTATTATATTTTTTTAGTTAGACAATAATTTTCTAAAATTTTAGCAACTTGAATCATCTAATTTGGAGTTATAATGCAAAAGTTATGAATTTTCCAATTTTATTCTGAATCATCATTTAAACAATTTCTTGAATTATTTTTCTAAAGAAATTCTATTTATTGCTTGCAGGATGACGTCAGCGATGATTTTCCGGGATTTAAATGAATTTGAATTACTTTTCTGACAGGTGGGACCTACATGTCATTGACATGGCTCACATGGACCAAGTCCATGGAGCCCTAAGCCCGAAGGTGTGGAGGTGTCGTGGCGTGACGTGGTTGCCAATGGCTGCCACGTTGGACCGGGCCGAGGTGGCACCTTGTTGGCGCCGAGGTGGCCAAGCCACGTAAGCACGGCGAGGGGTGGCGCTCGGTGGCGAGCTCGCCGTTGCTAGGGGCTCCGGCGAGGGAAATGGAGGGCTTCAATCGAGAGAGGAAGCGATGGTGATCAAGATGCTCACCACGGCGGCACTTAGGCTCCACCGGTTCGCCGCGACGAGAAAAGAGCGGCGGTGCGGTGCGGGTCTCGGTGAAGCGACACTCCGGTGGATCTCCGGCGCGGGCGAGGCGTGTAATCGACGGCGGTGATTTGCGATCTGCCGAGTGTGGTCAAAGTCGCCGAGCGGGCGTGACCTCGCCGGAATTGAAATTTCGCCGGTGGCCGCGAAGAAACCGAAATTCGATGTATAGAGAGGAGGAGAGGAGGGCAAGCGAGGGCTCGGGGTCAAGCAAGGCGAAGGCGGGCGCCATTTATAGGGCAAGGGAGGACGCGGAGGAGATCGTGGTCGGATTGAATGCGCGGCGATTGGGAAATCCGCAATCGTGGGTGTGGAAGAGGGAGAATGTGGACGGAGAGGAGGAGGCGGGGTTAAAGGAATTGAATCGGCGCATTTACGCGAGGAGGAAGAAGCGGGATTGTCGAAGCTTTCACGAGGCGGCCATGGCGACCAGCTCGGGCGCTTTGGAGAAGAAGGCACGGGGAGAAGAGAATGGGTGAGGCGCTGGATTTGCATCGGATGGCTGGAGGATGCCTGCGGCGTGGCTGTTCTGTGGCCGTCCGATGCACATCGGACGGTTCAGAGATGGGGTAGGCGGGATGAGAGGCCGGTGCAGTGTGGGCCGACTTGGGTACAAGGCAAGAAAAAGCTTAATGAGCCAAGGTTTCGCCCAATTACTATTTGAGCGATTTTCTTTGATTTATCATTTTAAATATTCATTTTAATTCAATTCAGTTTTAGAATATAGCAAAATAATTAAAAAAAATTCTAGAAAAATTCTCATAAATTATTAGAGACATTTTATACTTAATAAAATTATTTCCAACTTAAACTTGATAATAGATTTTGTAGTTAAATTTATTTTATCTTTAACTAATTAGGAAAAGTTTTAAAAATTTCAAAATTTCCACAAAAATAAATAAATTTTAAATTTTCTCTGAAATTGAAATTTTGGGTTGTTACATCCATGCTGCTTTGGTATTTCTTGCCATGTGATGCACACAATCTAATAGTCTGCTTTGTTGCATGTGACTAAATATATTCATTTTGTTTCCTTTTATAGCTATGCTTATTCAAGATGCAGCTCCTCTATACGAAAGGTAAGAATCCGAGCTCCTAACCAGTTTTCAGAGCCCAGGCATGATTCTCTTATTAATTAGGTTTACCGTCAGATTTTCTTTTTTCGTATAGATTGTTAGGTCATACTCTCACATAGACTACCTCTTTGCTGATTGTTAGGCCATACTCTCACATAGACTATCTTTTTGCTGATCATGGTGTCTTTTTTAGATAGTTGTACCACGGTCTAAAAGGTTTGTATCTGAATCTGATGCAAATTTTTATCCCTTTTACATCGGTACGCATGTAAACCCTCATGTGCAGCTATCTAGAATGACTATATTAATTCTTATAGTCTATTTTTTTTCATCATGTACCAAAAAAAACTACAAACAAAAGTTCTAGATTATATTATAGACGTGACATTTTGTATAATCTGTCAGAAATAACACACCCTTTTTAGAGATATTGATCTTCCAAGATTTACTTTATGCTAGCATGAAAGTATCTATTATGCATGCTATTCTTTACCTGAGAATAAATGGAAAAATGTTCTATTCTAAGACAGTATCTATGCATCCAATTGTTGCTAACTGCAAATATCTGTATATTCTTCCATAGATTAAAAACTTGACAGTTGAATTATGCTACTGTAGTAACCTTTATTCACAAGTCCCTTTGAGCTATTACATTTATCAAACATCTATGCCCGCCAAACATCTATGCCTGCCAAACATCTTTACCAAACAAAACTTCTCGCCGAATCCAAAAAATAAAAATAAACACCAGCGCCACTAGTATCAGGTAATTCAGACGTATACTGATAAAGATGCATGCCTGTTTCACTATATATATGGTAATTAATGCAACGTAGTTTAAATATATCGTTCGATATTTTCCGTCAAGAATTAGTATAACCTGGATGGCATGGAAATGACAATGGAATTGCTCGAGCATTGACTAATTAACTTGGTCGCATTATTCAAATTAATCTTTATATTTTGTTCAGGGAATAGCATGCATGCGCGCATGGTGAGGTTTACTGAACACGAGATGGCAATGGATCCATGCATGTAGGTGGTGATGAGGTATTTTGATCCATTCAAGGCCAGCATTTTAGTCGTTTGCGCGTATATGAGTTCTGAAGCCCACCGCGGCTAGCTCATATGGATGCTCCGGTTTGAAGTTTGAACTCTTGATACAATATACGACTTGCTACTCGATGGATGCATGCAGCCTTAATGATCTGTTCTTGTACTTGCATGTTGCATTCAATCTTGACAGAACTTAATTTCCATCTAGTTTCCGTGTGGCGACTCGTGTGAGCTCAGTTGCTGATACTGGGCGTGGTTATAGTTTTTTTACGAGTTTTTTTTACGGTACACGTGATTCAACAGGCCATCTATTCTTTTTCATATGATGGTTTGAATTAGTTAGAATTTAGTTGCAGCTACTTTGAGTTGTTGCTACATGCCACGCCAAACGTGCTTATATAGCATACGGACGGAAAAATCCTGAAAATTGCATCTCATTGAATCGATCGCGCATGATTTCTGTCGAGGAAGTTATTTTTTTGGTTGCCTGCTGTCGATTCTGCCTGCATATGCACAACCGAGACAGCAAATTAAGGGTATTGGTCATGTTAAGAAAGCGCAACAAGTTTGGAGAAAGAAAGAAACAAAGGAAGGTGCAGAAAAAAAACGCAGATTCCAGGATCATGCATGCAAGCACGTACGTGTTGATTAATTAACTAATCTCGCCATTGCCAACATCGATTTTCCTTGTAAATTAATTAAGGTAAAAGTTAGAGGCTTCGAAACTACTTAATTAGGCTCATGCGTAACATATACTAGGAGGTAGTATATGTTACGCGCGATATGCCACGCCGTCCAACCTGTCGATCGTAGAAGTGATTCAATGACGGTGATGATATGGAGTATCGCCTATGGATCAGAATTCTTTCACTGGATTGAACAATCTATAAGCAATAATAGAATGATGTAATATTTGTATATTATAATGTTTGCAACAGGAAATTTATTGTAATGACAAGGTTTGAAACGCTACAATACTACTACATAGATATCTCCTACATGGCAGATGCCAACCGGCATAACATGGCATAAACTATACTTGTGCTTGAAGTAAAACAACAGGGTCACTTTTTGTCGAACCCGGGATTAAAGGATCCCAGATTCTCTGTGTTCCAACACTAGTCCAGGAACAGCAAGTGTACACAATTCACAAATATGGTAACAAGTCCACAACACGCATTTTATTGATAATATCAGAGTATTTATTACAAAAGGGCACTTGGCCTAAAGAAAATTACAGCGGAAAGAAAAAGATAGTGGTAGACCAAATAATACGCCACAGGCAATTGTCTGGGGGCGCAGCCTAGCCATCCAAGTCCTCCTCATCCTCGAAGTACTCCTCCACTGAGATTATTTGCAATAAGCAAGGATGAGCACTACTACCGTAATCGCAAGTTACACCCGTTAAGTAACAGATTCAATGCATGCATAAAGGATATTTCAAAGGAAGGCTTACAGGGTTCTTTTTGTATAAAGCCATGTTTCTTTCAAATATTTATACTAAGTTCCAAAGCAGTTATTCTATATCTAAAATTCATTTTATAAACTCAAGTTTTATAGTTGGATAACCTCCATGTGAAATATGGTGATGGATACTCTCCTATCACAAGGCTAATCACCCAAATTCCCAATTTGATAAACCATGTGTCAAATCTATTTTGAATTCAAAACCAAAGTCTAACTTTGAGTGGCAAATGCTAAACATGTCCATAAACGTGGACACGACTATTCGAATAGGTTTACACTCTGCAGACGTTGTACAACTTTACTCACATGACACGAATTCTCTAGTTTGTCCGACATAATTCTATACCACTGCTCACTACCTTAGGTAAGCGGTCTAAAGCACGTGACAAGGCTTTTACAATGCTCTACCCTACAGTATTTGTGCCCGCTAAGGTTTCACTTTCATTGGATTATCCATCCTCTGGAAGCCCCCTCTTGCGCTAGGTGGGAAAAATGTCTAACCAACACCCACACATCACATAGCACAAATAACAGTACAGTATTGCAAATTATTAGACCTAGTCCTACCCATACTGGACATGTGGTAGTACGATTGTGATTTAGCAAAAGCGGCTCTCAGGCCAGTCTTTAAACAACTTGGGCAACATACCACAACCCTGGACTTAATCATTAAAAAGATTAAATCCTGTGCATAAACCTGCGCCAGCTTAACATCCATTTTGCCCAAGTTAAACCATCTTTTAATTTTATTTTGTTTTCAGAATTATTTCCAAGAGTCCATGGTAAAACAATACTATAGCTTAATTTTAAACAAGATTTGAATCATTGGCTAATTTCCCCAAATAAAACATTTTGGTCTAAGCATGTCTTGGCATAACATTTTCCAATGATCCTAGTTCATACTAATGTATTAACCAGGTTTTACCTAGGATGTCAAGGTGTGTAGTTCAATACCAAAGTTGGCCATACAAAGAATTATTGGAATATCTAAGGATTTAAAAGCAGGTATTTAAATAACTGAATTTAAATAAGCATGCAATACATAATTTAAAACAAAATTTAAATAATTTTAAATACTGGGATTTAAACATGTTCAAGAATGCAACTTGCCTTGCTCAAAAGTCTGGTTGTTGATTATTTCTGGTTCCTCGGACTCGTCGAAATCTAAACGTGAAAATAAGCTAAATTCAAATAAAATTCAAAAATAACTTCAAATGAACTCCAAATGAAATAATTTTGGTTTAATTAGCTAGATTATGATTTTAGAAAATTTTAGGAATTTGAATCACCCAATTTGGAGTTTGGATGCAAAAGATATGAATTTTAGAAGTTTTAAACCTAATTCTGCAATTAAATAAATTTCCTGAATTATTTTTCTAAAGAAAACTCTATTTATTGCACAAAGCCGACGTCAACATTGCACAATACTACGGAAATGGTCACTGACAAGTGGGCCCGCGGTCCATGGACTCGGTCCACGCCTGGTCAAGGTCCACGATGAACCCGGCCTACGGAACAGTGCACAAGGGGTGTGATTGTGCGCTGCGCACGAGATTACGTGGCGCCACATCGGCGTTGACTCAGCAAAATATGTGCACATGGCACTGACATGGCATCTACATGGTTGTGCCACGTAGGACCGGCGACGGCGGTGCTCGGGTGATGGCCTCGCCGGCGTTACACGCCACGGCGAGGTGCGGGAATGTGCGCCAAAGAGAGAGGGGACGACGAGGGACTCGGTGCGCTACCTTGAAGCGGAGGGGCGAGGTGTTAAGGTCATTGATGGCGAGATTAAGTGGCGGTGGCACGGGGTTGACGACGAAGAAGGTGCTTCGGAGGTCCTTGAGGCGAGCGAGTGCGCGCACTGGGTGGCCCACGTGATGGCGATCGCGATGGTGCAGTCGGGGGTGGCAGAGCGTCAACGATGGCGACGAATTCGGTGGCGGACCGTCTAGGGCTCTGGCGGCTTCGAGCTTCAATTCCAGCGGCTAGAGAGGGCTAGAGGGGCTGGGAATTGGGGAAAGGGCTGAAGGGGTGGATGCGCAGATGTTGCCCCCTTTTATAGAGCTCGGGAGGCACTAAAACGGCGAGAACGTGCGCAGCAATTCATTGCCAGCGCCGCGGCGAGATAAAACGGAGTTAAGGGGGTTTAAGGAGAAGGAAACGGGCACCGTGAGTGTGGTAGATATCGTGGAGCATAATGGCATCAAGTGCACTTGATCAGATGAAGTAAAGAGGCAAGTTATTGAGCTCGGACGTGGGCGGTAATGGCGGCGTCGCGAGGTATATGAAGGGCGCGGAGATGACGGCGCTGTGGCAGTGGTCCCACTAGTCAGCAAAAGAGAGTGAGCAGTAAAGTAATGGGTGGTCTTTTGACTGTTGGATTGGGATCCAATGGTCACGATTGAACGGGACGATAAGGCGTCCGAATGGCTAATTGAAATCTGGCCGTTCGTTTTCGATCCAAGGGTTGACGAGGTGTTGCGTGGGCGAGCGGGCTGTGCAGCATGGAATGGTGGTTTGGGCCGGCTGGGTTTCGGCCCAAATACTATGCTGAGGTTTTTAATTGATTTACCAATTTATTTAATCCAGATAATTAAATTTGGTTTTAGAAAATAGCAAATAAAATTAAAAAATTATAAGAAAATTCATAGAAATTCTCAAAGACATTCTGGACTTAAATAAAATAATTCCAACTTAAACTTGGTAATAGTTTTTGCAAATAAATTTGTTTTGGCTTTAGAATAATTAGGAAAAGCTTTTAAAAAGTCCAGAAAATTCAAGATAAATAATTTAAGTTTTAATTTGCCAAAAAGGAAAATTTTTGGGATGTTACACTTTTATTAGCTGTCCCAACATCAACAACGATGGATGTAAATTCATTGCCCTCTTAAGGAAAACTTCAATGGTAACCTTAATACCTTATCAAGTCCCAATCAACCACCAGTGGAGTCAAAGCCACTAATGTTTTGTAAATTGGACCTCCTCTAGAAATATAGCAGTAAGTACCATGTACGTATGAAATTATTCCATCAGCTTTTTTAGATGCCTTGTTAGCACCATACGTGACAACTACACCAATCCTTGATCCAGCCCTCGTTGGTTTGACCTGTGTAAGGACATCCAAAGTTACATACTGACCAAAGGCAACTCCGGAAATAAACTTACAACTCAAGCATCATAACTTATCATTACTTTGGCATTTTCTTTATTCATATTGATGCTTTCGAGCCATTACTTCAATTCTGACATGGTCAACCTGTCCGGCTTTGCCATAGATGACACATTCAGGACCCATTGTCAAGCAACAGCACACCTCACCATTCACAAGACAAGTGAAACACGGCCACCATCACACATCCACAATAACAATAGGGTGTTATTGCTTGTTTTCACAAAAAAAATGCATATGTGTGCATTAAAAGTTGTTTGCCTTCTAAAAAACTCCTAAAGAAATAGAATGACCATGCTGTTAACAGAGAGATAATATGTATTACATCTAGTACACAACATAGTAACAAAGAAGCTTGGTCTCTACAACAAAGTCTATTACTATGCATTGTACCGAAATAAAGTTATATTCAGGATCGAACGAATCAGGTCATTTGGATGATTGGTTTGGCTGATATGTTTTGAATTTACACAAGGGATCCGATAATGGTCAGGCATCACATTTCGCTGGCAATCTATAAAAGATAGTAGTGTTATAAACCTTGTCATCGGGTAGCATTTCAATAACCCCACTTATTCATAGAATGATAGTTTTTTATTCTAATAAATTCCAGCCTATGTAATGAGCAGTAAACTAATTTCACGAGATAAGACGGGAAGATTTGATCAGATCAGAAAATGTTGAGGATAACACTAGAATGTGCCCTCCCATCCAAGTACTGAAACGTCGTAAGAAGTATCGCAATAACAGTAGCAATTACACGATTAGAATGTTGCTACTCTCACACCAAGCATGTTAAACTATACTCCAGCAACATGATTAGTAAATATGATAGACTGATAGGAAAATAAACTATTTCATGTAGAGCAGTAAAAAGAAACAAGCTAAACCAAATGGAGCAGCAACTTCTCACATTTCATTTCTAAGTTGAAATAAATAGTAAAAAATCATGCACCAAGACACTGATATGAGTTCATCACTAAATATGACCATTCATCCAAAAGTTGGCTTTAGTTCAGTACATAAAACTATCACATGGGAACAAATAGATTTAGAAATGGAGATGAGCTAGTTTTTCATGGCTAGGTGATTGATCTTTGCCTTCCTAATTACCAGCAATTGATCTCCCTCTCTTTAAACGATGGTGTAGGTTTCATAGTCACAGAACATCATCTTAATTTTAAGACCCCAAATCAGATCTTATGCATGAAAAAAAGGAATCTGAAAGCAACAGATTATACCTCAATTTGAGCCCTCCTCTTTGGGTTAGCAAATATGTGGAGTTCCAAATGATATATACGAATCAAAATGATGGAAGAATACAAATCTTCAAAGCAAATGCAACTTCCTAAGTCTAATTTTCTCTTGCACTAAAATTTATCTGACATATCTACACTTGAAGATATATCAAGTACTTGAAGTACCTATCGACTGACAAATATATCAGTGGACACCTAACAATATACATTCATCTGTAGCTGCACTGCACACGTGAACCACAGAACAATCCATGTGTTCTTACATTGTCCCTGTGATGGGAAATGAATTGTTTAGTTAAAGCCGTAAAACCCAACCAACTGCTGCATTGTTGTGATAAATATGATGGATTGATGAGTTTCTTCAAAACCAGAACTAAGAAAGACATTTCATAGAAAATGCCATGCCAATCCTAGAGCTCTAGTTCAGGAACTTCTTGAAGCATAGATTGACAATTGAGCAAATGCTATACGACAATTGGTGGTGCAAGAACAGTAATGGTTGGGTGTGTGTCTATGTATTCTAGTTAAAATCGAGGCAAAATAGTCATTAAAAGTTGCAAAACTTAACAGGATAAAATGGACCGAATATTTTTAAAATTATATATTGAACATGTCTCACAAAGAGAGGTCTAACCTTTTTTAACATATTCTGTATTAGTGCCCTCCAATAACCGTGGCCATTCCTTTGTAGTGCACTGTAGAAAATGTAATGCTATCATTTTGCTGTCAACAAAATAAGGAAAAACTCATACAACAAGAGAGTATGTAAATATTTATCATTCCAGAGAAATAGCACATAAAGATATTAAATAAACATGATGTATCTAACCTTATGCAGAACAACCCACAAAGGGCCCTGATCTGATAGAGGTCTTGTTTGATCAATAGCAACAAACAGAATGCCTTTCTTCCTGCAATACATTTTAGAAGGATGAAAAGCTGATAATCTGGACAAAAATGAAAACCGCATGTTGCAAGCTAAACATAAAATAAGTCAGTTTGCAGCATCAGCTGACAAATAGAAGTAGCAAACACATAGCTTCAACACTTCAACTACAACATGAAAAAATAGTACCAAACTACAACTTATGAGCATTTTATCCATTCTGACAAGTCAGGACAGAGATACTGTAACTCCATATGATATCCAACAATAGGAAAGAAAAAATATGCATGCACAATACTTTTTTCTAATAATAATAACAAAAGAGGATTGTTAAAATAGTTATGTTATCTTGTAGCAGTAGTTTTCGTACTTGGTTATTATTCTGAGAACATTCACTTTTAGAGTGTGACTACGAAAGAGTTGTGCTCGTAATTAAAGAGCGAGAGGAGGGGTAGTAAACACATGTACTGGAAAATCAGTAGCATAAACGAACACACCAATAACATGCCTTTAAATATTTTATTCCTTTTGCTACCTGGATACCGAACACTCTATATTTCTTGCATCAGAAGAAGGTCTACATATTCCTGTTAAAATCGAGGCAAAATAGTCAATAAAAGTTGCAAAACTTAACTGGATAAAATGGACCTAATACTTTTAAAATTATATATTGAACATGTTTGACAAAGAGAGGTCTAACCTTTTTTTAACATATTCTATATTAGCACCCTCCAATAACCATTGCCATTCCTTTGCAGTGCATTGTAGTAAATGTAATGCTATCATTTTGCTGCCAATAAAATAAGGAAAAACTCATACAACAAGAGAGTATGTAAATATTTATCATTCCAGAGAAATAGCACATAAAGGCATTAAATAAATGCGATGTATCTAACCTTATGCAGAACAACCTACAAAGGGCCCTGATTTGACAGAGGTCTTGTTTGATCAATAGGAACAAACAGAATGCCTTCCTTCCTGCAATACATTTTAGAAGGATGAAAAGCTGATAATCTGGACAAAAATGAAAACCGCATGTTGCAAGCTAAACATAAAATAAGTTAGTTTGCAACATTAGCTGACAAATAGAAGCAGCAAACACATAGCTTCAACACTTCAACCACAACATGATAAAAATAGTACCAAGCTACAACTTATGAGCATTTTATCCATTCTGACAAGTCAGGATAGAGATACTGTAACTCCATATGTTATCCAACAACAGCAAAGAAAAAAATATGCATGCACAATACTTTTTTCTAATAATAATAACAAAAGAGGACTGTTAAAATAGTTATGTTATCTTGGAGCAGTTGTTTTCGTACTTGGTTATTATTCCGAGAACATTCACTTTTAGAGTGTGACTACGAAAGAGTTATGCTCGTAATTAAAGAGCGGGAGGAGAGGTAGTAAACACATGTGCTGGAAAATCAGCAGCCTAAACGAACACACCAATAACATGCCTTTAAATATTTTATTCCTTTCGCTACCTGGATATCGAACATTATATTTGCTGCATCAAAAGAAGCAACCTATGGTCCTGTCATTGCAAATCCTGAATGAATTTCCCCATCTGATAAAGGAACAAGCCATTGCTTTTGTTGATACTTAGTCCCATATCTCAGCAGGACCTATAACGTGATTTTCATATCATAAATCATCGTATACCAAATTATTCGCACCAACCATAATAAAGCACTCAAACTAACCGTAATAAAGCATTCAAGCCTGAGACATGTTTTAAGACCCTTCTACAAATGAGTAGCATACTAAAGATAACATGGGTCATTTGTAAGGAATAACATAAAAACAAAATCTATCAATGCTATACACATTTAGAAAATAGAATAAGGAAAACTCATAGTCTGATTTTGTTTTTGGATACCCAAAACTGCTGGATCAAGATGCAAGAGGATAACTGGTAGTGTCATGGCTTGTTAAACACCATTAAGAATCTAAAGTTACATATAGGTCAAGGATTTCAGAGAACAGTTATTTCGCAAAATATGTATGACTAATGGGTAATGGCGCAAGATGTAATGACTGTCTTTGGAAATCTTTCCTTATAAAAGAGCGTACATAATTTGGTCTTACCTCCGTGTTACTTGTATTGGGTGCAGCACATAAATATCTATGGAGTCCAAACTAAACGACCCATAATCTCACACAAATATCCATACTCCATGTTTATGAGGCCTGCACCTAGCAAAATATGAACCGGACCTCCAGGAGAAACATGAGGACTGGCCTTATATAGCAGCTCTCTTGATCTAGCGGCACTATCAAGCTATAGATCAACCATCTTAATCAGCGTAGAACAAGCAAGCACAAAATTCAAAAATAAATGCATCAAACATTAGTTAAGTAAGAAATAATGTGCTAGATTTCCAGGATCAGGTAAACAAAAAAAGCCTTATGTAGCAACTCTCTTGATCTAGCGGCACTGTCAAGCTGCAGGTCAACCATCTTAATCAGTGTAGAACAAGCAAGCACAAAATTCAAAAATAAATGCACCGTACATTAGTAAAGTAAGAAATAATGTGCTGGATTTCTAGGATCAGGTAAACAAAAAAAGGTGCAAAGGAAAAGAGAAAGATACCGATATAAAAAAGTTCCATAGTCCCTCCTTCTTTGCTAATGCTTTCAAATTTTCTTCATCTGGATGAATTGTCCACCGTGAGGTTGATTGCACATGCTTTTAGAAGCCATCCTCCATTGGTTATATGCGATCTTCCATTAAAAAACTTGGAGCCGCATAACCTTTTCGCTAGGAACATATCTGCCTTGATCTTTTGTCGAAGTCGAACCTTCATGCTCTCTATCGAATTCTTGCCACAGAGCTTTTGAGACATGCATGCATACCTAATATTAAAGGTAACAATGGCTAGCTAACAATACAATAAAAATGTCACGGCTCACGTGCGTAAACATACAACTACAGAACGCATAAATTAGAATGGTGAATGGAAACATGTGTGGTGGGCAATCAAAAATCACATCACCTTGAGCTCGCTGATGAACTGGTCGAAGCAGAGGCGGGTGCCATGGAGAAGGTGCTAGACGAACTCGTTGCTCTGTCAGGGGCTTCTTGTGGCCTCATAGGTGTGGTATCACACTGGGTTTGATGACGGCGAAGCTGTATTTCCCCATCCCGTTTCCCACCTCGCCGATCGGCGCCATATCGCACGGGCGGAGAGGGGAGCAGATGACGACGGGGCAGGGGAAGAGGGAAGGGGAACGCATGAAATAGGCAAAATGATGAGTAGATGGAGCAAGAAAGGCTGGAAACCAGTGGGCGGCACCGAAACAGCAAACCTCAGTCACGACCAGAGACACCACGAGTCGCGTGCGGAGGATGCGGCCCGGCGTGTGCGAAGGGCAAAAATCGACCAGACGAAATAGGGAGTCCTTCGTCTCCTGTGGCCTCCACAAGCCGCACATCGGCGGTCAAGGAGGCTTCGGTGATGGGCGAGCTAGGCTGAGCTAGAATCCGGCTAGGCGACCAGGCGGTATGCCGGGGACGGCGATGGCAGCAAGGAAGGCGACAAGAGGGAGCGGCGGGGAAGGAAATGCGGAGAGAGGGGAGAAGGACCGAGGGGTGGATCCGCGGTGGCGGCGGCAGCGGTCAGGGTAAGGAAGCGGGTGGGAGGAAGAGGGGGCCGGCACGGGAGAAGGGGAGGAGGGCGAAGCGGAGCAGGTGGGTGGCGGGGGCGGCACTGGCAAAGGTCAAGGGTGGACGAAGCCAGCGTAGGGTGGCGCAAGACAGTCGGTTTCGCATGTAAGGTGGAGGCGGCGGTGCGGAGTGGGGAGGACGAGGCGGCGGTGCGGAGCGGAGGTTTGGATCCTGCGCAAACGAACAATAAAGGGCGAAGAGAGCATAGGTGTCGAGGAGCAGTGGGGTCGGCGGGTCCGGCGCGGGCAAAGGGGAGGAGGAGCGGCGGGTGCGTCGGTGGCGAACGGGAGGAGGTGAGCGGCGATCACGGCGCGGGCGAAGGGAAGGAGGAGGGCGGCGCGGAGGTGGCGACGAAGGGTGGAAGGGAAGGAGAGGGCAGTGCGGCCAACAGGGGCGAATGGGAGCAGGCGAAGGGGGCGGCGCATGCAAAGAGACGGGAGGAAAGGAATCGAGGCGACGGGAAGAATCGCGAACCTGGCGACGTGGGACGCGCAAGCGCCGTCCCTTTCCACCACGCGCTCCTGGCAGAATCGGGCGGCCCGGAGGCAATCGTGTCACGATCCGACGACCGGTGTTTTGCAGGTGACGTGGACACACGAGGGAGCTGCGATTCTATGGGCTTTAAAAGAAGTAGATATATATATATATATGTGTATATATATATGTATATGTGTATATATATATGTATATATATATATATGTATATATATATATATATATATATATATATATATATATATATATATATATATATATATATATATATATATATATATATATATATATATATATATATATATATATATATATATATATATATATATATATATATATATATATATATATATATATATATATATATATATATATATATATATATATATATATATATATATATATATATATATATATGCTCGAGTGATCAGGTGAGTACCAGCAGCAGATGCCTTTTCCCCAGCCTCCGGTGTAATGTAGGCTGGACGTTCTTCGTAGGGGGAACCTTGTGCCATTCTAGGCTCGGGTTTAGTAGACCCTGCAATGGCATATGAGACAATATACATACATAGCCATTAGCCAATCAATTAAGGGGCCGACTAAGCTACAGTCACTTTTTTCGGCACGTTGGATCACTATCCAATGATTTCTTTTTTTTATGTTGAAAAAATCTAAACTAGACAAAAGTAAATTTAGGTGAACCCTACAAATACGAAAATAAAATAATATTTTTTAAACTACACAAAAGTAAATCTAGATGAACCCTACAAATACAAAGACAAAACAAAAAATTCTAAACTAGACAAAAGTAAATCTAGGTGAACCTTACAAATATAAAAACAAATAGAATTAAAGTTCCAGTAAAGATGTGCTAAAATTGCACGTCACTTTGGTAATACAATTTTAGGCTTAGTACCGTGCAATTATAGGTGACTGGGTTTTAAGAAAATTTCAGGCGACTAGGAGCAAGCAAAAGCGATCAATTAAAGGATAAATGATACGTGCATGAGTAGAACTTAATTAGATGCATCCATGGGATTAGGGTATTTGGGGGCTAGCTCACCCTTCTTTGTAGGAATTGGAGTTTCACCCTTCCCCATGTTCTTCGAGGCCTTCGACTTGCCGAACGCACTGTTCTTCAAGGCCTTGGTGTTGTTTAGCTACTTTGCGTTGTTGCATGCTACATGCCATGCCAAATGTGCTTATATACCATAGGGATGGGAAAATTCAGGAAATATCATCTAATTGAATCGATCATGCATGATCCTTCTTAGTACCAGCATGATCGAGCATGATTTTGGTGACGATTCCATTCATATTTTACATGCTGTCGATATAATCATACGAAGTCGATCACTACTAGAAAAGGGGGAAAACCTGATGGTCCCGAATTACCCTGACGGGCCCGCAACAGCCGTCAACATTTATTATTTTGGTGACGGTAATAATAGCACCGATAGCAAAATTACAAATTTCTTGACGGTTATAATAAAACTCTCACTAAAATCAATTTTCCTGATGGTTACGCCCGTTAGGTTATTTGTTTGGTCTATGCACGTGAAAAACTTCCATTTTTTTCATCACGCGCCCACCGCTCAGTAGCACATTCAAAGCCCTTCCTCTCCCGTTAAAAAACCTAGAAAGGTCATCCCCAAACCGCGCACCGCCTCCATGCATATTCTTGCCGCCCCCGCCGCTTCCACGCCATCGCCGACCGCGCCCGCCACCTCCACACCATCTCCGGCCACCACCACTCCCTTCTCTCGAAAGCCCTAGCTCCACGTCCTCAATCCGCCGCCTGCACGCCATCTCCGGCTGCGGCAGTCCACATCCTCAATCCGCCACACGCCATCTCCAGTCGCGCCCGCCGCCTCCACGCCATCTTCGGCCGCCACCACTCCCTCCTCTCGAAATCCCTAGCTCCACATCCTCAATCCACCGCCTCCACGCCATCTCCGACCGTGGCGGTCCACATCCTCAACCTGCCGCCTCCACACCATCTCCGGCCGCGCCCGTCACCTCCACGCCATCTCCGGCCGCGCCCGCCGCCTCCACACCATCTCTAGCTACACCCGTCGCCTCTACGCCATCTCCGACCGCACCCACCTCCTCCTCTTCAAATCCATAGCTCCACATCCCCAATCCGTCGCCCCCACTATATACGACATCTCTTTTATTGTTGCTTCTCTTAATTTTCTGGATTGATTATCCACCGAACTACTATTTAGTCAGCATTCTTTTGCAATGATTATATATTTGTTTTTCCTTTTCCCAGAATTTTGGATTCACATCAAAGGATGAAACCTCTGCCTTGAAGGCCGTCGACTTTGGCTTGTCTGACTTTGTAAAGCCAGGTTGGTCCTATAGAGTTCCATTTGGATATGCATATACCACTGGATACTAAAAACCACTAGATCTATTCTTCAAGTTTGTTTACTTCTGGTTGGGGCTGCTTCCACTGATATTTTGTTGAAGCATTGATGATTTGTGCAACTGTGGTGAATACTAAGCTACAAATTGCTACATTTCCTAGATGCAAAAGAATGTAATGATTTATACTGAATTATGCTTACGGCTTACCTCATGGTGTGTCAATGATCCAATGTCTGCTGTCAACTTTATCTTATTCATTGTACATTATGGATTTCCTTTGTGCTATCTTAAATTCTTAATTGTATCCTTATGATTTGATGGTACAGGTATAACTACATAATTTCCACTGGTTAGCTATCCCATACAATAATGACTTGCCAAATGGAAATGTCAAGATACCCTTAGACTTGTCTCTCATCAATAATTAATTAACTAACTAACTGGACTAATTCTTAAATTCCAGTGACTATATAAATAGGCAAATAAAATCATCTTGATTGTCCAAATAAATTGACTGACATATATCTTACATCTATTGGATTGAACTAATTGAATTGATTTTTGTGTAATGTCCCCCAGTATTTGTGCCTACAGAACAAATACAAAGTTATAAATGACATTTGCTTGTAACTTCAGTTCCTGGAGCCAACTTTCTTGAGCTAAAGTTTATCATGGTTACTAATAACATCCTTTAGGATAACTAATCTGCTAGTATTTGGTTTTACCTGAGAGGAGCATTATGTATTAATTGTATGTGCGTATAATGTGACGACCCGGCCCAGGGCTTACCCGAGAGGTCCCTCAGGACCTCTTGGGAGGTCCGTAAAGGACTCCCAGGACGTCCCGTGGGACATCCTGGTAGGACCGCCCAGACCTCTCGAGAGGTCCGGTTGGACCACCCGAAGGTCTGGGGTCCTGACCCGAGGAGGTCGTTGGACCTCAGACCTCCCCAAGCTCCACGTCCCGACCCGAGGGAGGTCCGAGAGGGACCAACCCGAGGAGGTTGTGGGGCTTGCGGACAAGCCTCAAGTCCTCTGTGATCCAAACCAGCCCCCAGAGATCAATGACTAGTTCTCACAGCAAGCAAGTGATAACATACACATCCACAAAATGCTTTATTAATAACAAAAGAGAGTTGATTACAAGGTGTTGCTCACAAGCTCTAGCAACCAAGAGCAACACACACAGCGAAAACACCAAGGGACAGACTCCATCCACTACACCACAGGTGATTGGCTAGAGAGCGCGACCTAATTGATTTGTTCCTCTTCATCAACAAAGAATTCTTCACCTGCTCAATTCATCAATCAAGCAAGAGTGAGCACAACTACTGTACTTGCAAGTTACACCCATCAAATAACAGTATGACATGCATAAGGATATGTCAATGGAAGGCATATTAAGGTTGGTTTGCATAAAGCTAATTTTATTTCAAATACAAGTACTAAGTTCCAAAGCAATTATGATAAGTAAAAACTCCTTTTCAAAACTTCATTTTCAGTTGGATAACATTCATCAATATGGTGAAGGATACCCTCCTGTCACAAGGCTCCCCGCCCATTAACCATTTGGATAGAAATCCAAAACTAGTTTCAAATGTCCTTTGAAAACCAAAACCAAGAGCTAACTTTGAGTGGCTTTGCTAGTACATCCATGACCGCGGACACGGCTATTCGAATAGTTTTACACTCTGCAGAGGTTGTACACTTTACCCATATGATATGAATTCTCTAGTTTGTTCGGCATCCATCTACACCACCTCACACTTCCTTTGGTGAGAGGTCTAGAGCACATGACAAGGCCTTTACAAAGCATCACCCCAACGCAGTCCACCCTCACTAAGGTTTCACCCCCTTTGGACTACCCATCCACAGGGTTCAGGCCCCCTCTTGCGCCAGGTGGGACTACAAAGGTCATAACAAGACTACCCACCGCATCCACAGGATCAACCGTGATGGAGCTTTGCAAATTAGTTAGCCAGGTCCCTTTGCCCATTTCTCAGGACATGTGGTTGTATGAGGGTGATATAGCCCATTATAGGCATAGCAAGATGCGGCTCAAAGACCGGTCCTCATATGGCTTGGGCGGCTAACACAAACCCCTGGGCCTCAACCCTACCCGAGTTGAGCCCGTGCATACCCTGCACCAACCAAACAACCAATCCACCCAAGACCAAATCCATTTGTCCATTTCTATTTTTCCAAAACATTTATCAAAACCTCCATGACAACCCAATGCCATGGCTTTGAAAGCATTTGATGTTTCGGTCTGATGGAAGAAGCATTCCCAAATCAAGATTTTGGTCTAAGCAAGACTAAGCTTTCATTTTTCATAAATCTCTGGTCCTTACTATTGCAAAAACCAGATTTTATCTAAGGTGACAAGGTGGTTGATTCAACATAGACAGTGGCCATACAAAGGGATCAGGTATAGCTATGAACCGAAAGATAGGCATTGAAATAACTTAGTAAAAGTAAGCATGCATACATCTTTGAAAACAACATAAGTATCTTGAAGTAATGGGTGCAATATGATCAAGAGTGTAACTTGCCTTGCTCAAAGTCTTGAGCTTCTTCTTCTTCTAGGAACTCTTGCTCCTCACGGCCTTCGTGATCTACACGGTGAAAACCAAATAACTCAAATAGAGCTCCAACAAGATCCAAAGAACTCCAAATAAACTCAAACCATAAAACCAACTGAGAGTTTGGGAGGTCAAGAGAAGGTCCCACGAGCTTGCTGGAGAGGTCTTGAGACTCAAGAGAGGAGGTCCAAGAACTTGGAGGGAGGTCTAAGGAATGCTCGGTTGAGCTAGAGAGTGAAAATGAGGAGAAAGTGAGAGAGGAAGGGCTGCCCAAACTATATAGAGTTGGAGCCCTGGAGCTTTCCCAAGCTATGGTGTTCAGGAGTTTTGTAGAAAGGACGATGAAGGCAAGCAAGAGATGTGACAAAAGCATGTCACGGGTGCTGCAAAAGTGGTAGCATTTAATGCGATTCAACATGCATTAAATGTGGGGAAGATTTCCTTGCACAAGGACACAGTCAAAGGATAAAGGAAAACTAGGTGTGACTGCCAAGTGGGGACAGCCAAGACCCGAAGGGAGGTCCTGCAGAGACCTTGAGGAGGTCCTCACCCACTGGGGAGGTCCTGACGGTTGGATCTCCAAAAAGGAGGTCCAACGGCCAAGATCAAATGCAAAAGAGGAGGTCTGCAGAGGTTAAGAGGAGGTCCTCACCCGCAAGGGGGTCCTGACGGTTGGATTGAATCAAGGGGGAGGTCTGGATGGTCAGGATCTAATCGAAGGGGGAGGTCTTGAACGGTCACGATCTCAAAAGGGGAGGTTTGAACGGTTAGGATCTCCAAAGGGAGGACCTAACGGTCAGATCTGCAAAGGAGGAGGTCTAGACGGTTAAGATCTCCAAGGGGGAGGTCTTAACGGCAAGATATTCAAGGAGGGAGGTCTAGACGGTTAAGATCTCCAAGGGGGAGGTCTTAACGGCCAGATCTTCAAGGAGGGGGGTCTGGATGGTTAAGATCTCCAAGGGGGAGGTCTTAACGGCCAGATCTTCAAGGAGGGAGGTGGGCGATAGAGAGATAGGAAGCGGGAGAAGTAGGAGCTGCTAGATTTCAATCGGATCGCTCAAAATGATTGGGCCGTTCGGACCAACTGAGCTAGCGCTAGATCTCAGCCATTGAACTGAATCGGGCGGTCCAAAATGGTTGGGACGCTCGGACCGTCCGAACGCCTCTGCAAATCGGACCGTCCAGCCAAGATCTAAGGGCTCAAAGAAGGTGGGACGTTCGGACCATCCGAACGTCTCACCAAGATCAAACCGTTCATTGCAAATCGGACGATTTACAAGCGATATAGGTGCAAATTGATAAGGAGGAGGTCCTAGAGGACCTGGGGAGGTCCTAGTGGGCACAAAAAGACCCAAATAAGGAAAGGGGAGGTCCTAGAGGACACAGGGAGGTCCTGAAGGACATGGGGAGGTCCAAATGAACAAGGAGGAGGTCCTAGAGGACATGGAGAGGTCCTGTAGGACACGGGGAGGTCCAATAAAGGTAAGGGGAGGTCCTGAGGAACGGTAGCACCGCAAAGTGCGGGCGGTGCTACCGGGTTGGCACCGAAGGAAACTTCCAGAGAGGGTTTCAAGGATTTAAGGAACGGAAGTAAGTCCAAGTGGACACAATGGTGTTCAAAATACATAGAGAGGGAGTTCAATGGATTTGAGAAAGATGTGGACTTGGAGAAGTCTAAATTTGGGAAGGAACCACAAAAGAAAGCGTAGATCAGGGAGGGCACAACCACTTGAGGAGGTTTAGTCCTAAGGAGATCCGGTCCAAAGATGGACAAAGTCTGGACAGAAGAGGGAAGATCCCCAAAGCTCCAACAACTCAACAAACCATCAAGGAATTTTAGTTGAAGTTTGAGTTAGTCAACTTAAATCCATTCTGAAATTTCAAGTTAAGCTTTGAATTCTCATCAAAACAAAATAGTTCTTTTTATTTTCAAATCTTCAGAAAGACTCTGAAAATCAAGGTGTTACATATAATACGATAGTATTCAATTTGAGTAGATAACCTGAAAGGTGCAGTGTGTGTTATCTATGTGTATATACCATTTTAGCTGCTAAGATATACGAAACAAAAGTAAATTCACGTTCTAGAAGAGCATAAAGAAATTGTTTTTCTCCTTTATTAGTTGCTGTTGAGCAGGATTATACTGACTCGGAGGCTTTCTTTAACTAACCTCCTCCTCCTCTCAACTGTTGCTGCTTGTAGTTACTTGCTGGTGTACCAGTAGCTAGTGCATTTGGCTTTTGATTTGATGCCAGCTAATGGCGAGATATGCAGAATCATGAAATCATTTGATGGATGGATGTTGTGGTTAGGGATGGATGGATGGATGCCCTCCATCTCCTAACAACCAGTGGGTGGACCTAATTAAATCCAACCTGCTGCTTGTCTTGCACTATAAATTACAAATCCGTCCTGCTGCCGCTGCTGCCGGTGCCTACTTCCGTTCTATCCTACTACTATCTAGTATCTAGTACCGCTCTCTTCTTTTTCCTTTTTTTACTTTCTTGTAACCACCTTGGTAAGCTCTCCTTGGTAAAATAATTGGTATGATTAGTTTGATCGGAAGGAGTGTAGGACCCAGTGTGTTTTTCCTGGATTTAGCCCTATCAAGAAAACATATCTTGTATGTAGTTCTTAGGTAGACGGATATCTATTTGAAATAACATCGATTCAAATGTTGTTATTCTCTTCAAGAATGCATCCTGAAAGTTCTCTGAAGTCTGAACATGACCAACCATACATATATACATTAATTTGTTTCCTAATTAACCGGCCAATGCAGGAGATAGTCTTGCATTTTCCATCATCCTTCCTGTGGAATCCTACCCTTGAAAGTAGGTGATCCGCGTGTTGACAGATGTTCAAAACTATTAATTTAATTTAATTTGGTTTATAATATTTTTATCTTGAAAACGACATGAATGCATGCCGTGTACAGAGTTATCTGAATGTCTGAGAATGAAACTAGGTAAGAACTTGCAATCCGAGTTTGATCGTGAAATTTCCTTCATCCTTCGATGCAAATTGTAGGATCGTTAATGACAATAAGAGAGAGGTGAATGATTGTATAAGATTTTTCGGTGAAGCAAAAAGCTATGCTTGACAGGATGACGCCTTGCCTCAGTCCTCCTAGCTGTAGCCGCTACCACCTAATCAATTTTGCATCTGTATGTACAGGTACAGCCACCGACAGCCTCCTGCCAATATCTGTCTAGCCGCACAAAGCCTCTAGGAGCCGCCGCAATCCTCTTCACCTTACAGCTGCATGTACAGCCGCATGCAAAACAGCCGCCGGCACTAAGCACTTTTCTCTAATCCTTCAGAGCCACCGTGAACTCATTTATAATGCAAAAGCAAAGGCTCGACAACATGTATGCTCCAACAGTTTGCACATCAATCAATCACATCCACACATGAATACTTCACGGCATGTATTCATTGAACCAAAAACCTCACCGTGAGACTTAATTGCTTCCGCCACCAGCTAGCACATCTCCACGTGAAAGCACAAGCACATCCACCGCTCCTTCTGCAATCTGCGAGACCGCGTCAAGCCTCAGGAGCCGCCGGCCCTAACGCGTGATATATGTTCCGTTCAACTCCAGTCCATAGCCGAACTCCTAATTCTTTTTATACCCTGCCTCCAAGCCCTAATCACCCATATACGGCTCACTAGTCCTAAGGCCTAATACGTGGGCTTTTATACCAGATTACAAAGCCAATTTTGGACACCCCAAAATTATCATGTGTCGTAGCCTCTGGACCACACCTTCGTAGCTCCAACACGCATCATCCATCTTTGATCTCCATGCGTCCCAACTCGAGCCCTACCGTCTCCTCCAGCATCCTCGACCTTCTGGACCATGACTTCACACAAAGCCATCTCCCGGTCACCACTGTAGACCACGATCGCCTTCGAGTTACCCTGCGCATGCAAAGACCAAAACATCATATTTTCCCGGCACAAGTTCTTCCCAACTTGACCGACATAAATTCACACACAACACACGCCTCAAATAACATCAGTGCCCAATATTGTCAATTATTCATCAACTAAAATAAACTAGACCTAGCCACATGGTCTAACACAAATTAATACAATACTTGTGAAATTATTGTAGTAGTTCGCTTGTTAATTGATGGCCAGGTGCATGTTATCTGCCAAGGCGCAAGTATGATCTGTCTCTTCTGAGTTCTGAAGCCTTGAGATGACACGGCACTGGAGCTAGCTGGTGTACGCAAATAAGATCTTTTGATTACTCCTTCCATGTCCTAATCAAAATTAATGCATGCCGTCAAGTCGTTTACGCGTAGAATTCAGACCATATGTATGTCCCTGATCAATTAGACAAAGTAGTCCAAATTAACCATCGAATTTCTTAAAGACAAGAAGCAGAGAACAGAACAGCTATACAGCTAGGTTTGCACACCTACGAGCTTGCACTATTCTAGACCTTGAATTGCGGTAGTCTAATAATGGACATGACAATCTATTCTTAATCATGCTAGGGACAGATTCAGAACAGGACAAAATTATGTAGTAGTGTTGTGCATGTCATAGTTCCAAGCATGTATATATTTTGGTCTCGAAGTTTTAAACCGCGTCTCTTTCGTGATGCGTCAGATTACAGCTACCTCGTTTGTTTATTCTGCTTTGTTATGCATTTGTTTGAACGACCCCCCCCCCCCCCCGGCACCCAATTGTGCGGGTGGTACGTCGTAATAAAATGCACTGAAATTGTCTTATTTAAAAGCGGCGTGTTGGTTTTCTCGATCTTGTGGTTTAATTTGATGTAAATACGAGGCTACGAGGATGCATGAAATGGCAAAATGGATAGCACTCGTCTTATTCGCTGATTCTTAATTTTGGGAAACAAAACTTCATAGTGCGCACAACTACAGCTAATGGTCAACCGAAGACGTGTTTACCTATCTAGTCAGTTCATTCTAAATCCAGTGAGATTTCTTCAAGGATAATAACCCAGTGTTTAGTGAAGGCATGACGTTGTTCTCTTAGTTTTCATGTCAAAACTCAATAACTTCGTTGCTAATATGTTAATGCAAGATAGCTTATGCATCATTCCTTAATTAATTTGAGATGCTTTGGAGAATGAATTTAATTTAAATGGAATATTTGTCGTTGGAGCAAAACTAATTATATTGTTGTAACTAGTAGAACCTACAGTGATTTGTGGTCTAAAATCCTTTGTTCACATTGGTGAAATATTAGAATTATCAAAAGTTTAGGGATCTTGATCAATTTATTAGAATATTGCAAGGTTCAAGTTGATTTTGGCGCGGATGCTAAAAGAAACAAGATATGGGGATTGGGATAGGACCAGGAGGTCTCCATGTAGCTAAGGAAAGTGGCTCGAGGATCTATGATCGTTGGAGGCGAGCCAACATAATGTCATGCGACGGCGTTATGGATAGCGTCGGTGACAATGGCGTAAGCGCCCTGTTCGAGCTAAATTGAGGTGTGCTTCTACATTAGTAGCTTACCAAGATCACTGGGGTCCACCTGTAAGTGAAAGAGAGGGGGGAAGAGATTGATAGGTGGGGCCGGGTTGACAGGGAGAGAAAGAAAGAAAGAGAGAGACTAACGAGAGGGTCCTACATGTAAGAGAGAGAAAAAGAGAGGAGCTACCTGTAATACCCCGAATATCAATTAGGGAGAATATTATTCGGAGAGGGAATTTATTCAATATTCGTTAGCTAATGCAATAAAGAAAAGAGAGAATAATCAATTGGAAAGGGTTTTCTGCAAAGAATCGCCAACCTGGGCTTGGGCCTTGGCCCAAAAGGCCCATGTGTGGCTGGCCAAGTAGGGGGGGGGCGCCTCCCTCTCTTCCACAAACCTTAGCCGCCCCTTTGGTTCCCCTCCTCCGCTCGGCCGAATTTTCCCCCCACCCCCTTCACCTTGGCAGCCGCCACCTCCTGCCCTCTCCCTCCGTTGGCGCCTCCACCTCCACCTCTGTGAGAACCCCGGGTATTTAACTTGTAATACTTAACCATTAAGATGATTCAAGCATTACAAATCAAATATCTCGACTCTCTCAGATATGTACTTCCCAGAATTGCAGTACACATACCCCATACAAAAATTAAGCATCAATTCCATTCAACACATAGAACCGAAGTACAATAAGCAATTCAAAAGACATACAGTATAGAGTTATTACAAAAGGAGTCGACCGGCCAAATGACAACTAAAGAGTTAGATAACAGCGGAAGCAAATAGCCATAAGATGGCGATAAGCAAAAGCCAATTAGTGTGCCTTTAACCCACAAGGCAACCAACCGGGCCACCATCCTAGTCGTCAAACCCACCGCACATCTCACAAAAGTGGATCCCTTGGGGATCAGCTTCCTCCTCTGCAACAATTTGTTAAGCAAAGCAAATGAGTACAAAAATGTACTTGCAAGACATACGTGTAGTGTAACAGGCCTATACATAGCTACATGCAAGCTTATTTAAGTGGAGGAGGCTCTAGACTCATTTTCAGCATAAAGCAAGTTTTCATTTGCAATAATGTAATAGATTTAAAGCAATTTTACAATCTATTTTTAGTTGACAAAACAACGAGATATAAGTAACAATAATAACAAGACATCCTGGAAGTGGCTAACCCAATAGCCACCACAACAATAGCATGAATTCCCCATTCATACCACCCACATCAAGTTTTAATTAAATGTTATAGTCTAGTTCTCACGGGGCGTATCCAAGCGTGTCCATAACCTAGGACGAGGCTATTCGAATAGTTTGAACCCTGCAGGGGTGTACCAATGTACCCACACGTCAGACCGCTCCTTATTGCCACGCGATAAAGCACACTTCCTTTGGTATGCCGGCAGAGCTGAGTCCTATGAGACATTTTCAATATTCTGTATTAACTACGAGTCGCCCATATGGAAGAAGCCCATATATTGATACGGAGTCATCAAAAATGCTCACCGCCTTATAAAGGACAATGCTCCTTGTAGTGGATAACCTCCACCACTGCTCACCCAAACACACACAAGTTTCTTTTTCAACACAACGCACACAACCACCATGCGACCCAGAGCTAACACACGCCAAAGTACTAAGTCAAGAGAGGTTCCATATGCCTCTCCTTGATTGACTTGGGCACCATTCCATCACACCATAAGATCACACCATCAACCATTGTGCCCAAGTCTCAAACATTTCATTTTCAGTTTCAGTTTTTGACTCTATAAAGTAACAAAGCACAAAGTGCTGAGCATAATGATAATAATAATTTTGTGTGATCAAGATTATCGACTAAGTCAATACCGCCCAATTCTACCGGTAGCTAAGCATTTCTATGCATGACACTGCAAAGACAATAAAAGAGCATAATTAAATCACCGGGCTCTATTTCACCAGCGATATTAATAACTTATGTTTTGTGGCTGGGGATAACAATTTAAGGGCAACCATGCAACAGGAATAGCTACCTCTAATCGGGAAAATAAACTTTGACACAAAAGCATGCATACATACAATTTGTAAACAGAGTATTAGACTTGAAAGTAATGGGACATTTATGATCAAACTGCATGCCTTGCTGGGGATAACTTTCTTGCTACAGAGGGTCACTCGCGCAATCAATAATTTCGTTGGAACCTAGCGAAAGAAGTCGAAAGCACTATAAGAACGAATAACACCGAAAAGACCCAAAAAGTCAAATTCATCCAAAAATCATGAAAAATTCACAGAAGGTAGAGCATGATTTTAGCTAAATTTATCAATAAGAATCAATTTATTTGGATGTTCTATGCAAAAGTTATGACAGTTTGAATGTCAGTTTTCCAGAAAATCCAAATAAATTGCAACCGGTTACTGTTCATCCAAAATAATTATTTTGGTGAAAATTTCCAGAGGTGTGGTGTACTTGAAATTTTTATGGTAGGCAGAGAACCACATGAGATAAACAATGGAATTTGATTCACCTCATTTGGAGCTAAGATGAATTTCCTATGATTTTTCAAAGCTATGAAAGTAGTACACAAGTTATATGTAAAATAAGATTTTCAGTAACAGTATCATGCTCACAACTTATTCTACAATAAACTACACTAATATAGGATTCCAACAAAGTTGAGTTTACTCTTTTTGGAGTTATAGAGAAATACTTATGTATTTTTGAAGTTAAAGCAATTTTTAGTGCAACAATAATACTAAACCTAAAGTAATTTTGCCAAAAGTGTTTTCTGTAATAGTAACATGATTCAACCCATTTTTATATTAAAGTACATTTATAAAGGAAACTAAAAAAATTTGAATCATCAATTTTGGAGCTAAAATGAATTACTTATGCAATTTTGAAGTTTAACCAATTTTCAGTTCACAAATAAAGCATTTCGGAAATTATATAAACATAACATACTTTTTATACCCAGCGTAACCTAGCCAACGGTCACAGACCAGTGGGGCCGTGGTCAAAGTTTGACCTAGTCAAATTTGACTCAGCCCCGAGCGAAGGTGACGCCGAAAATGTTGATGGCAAGAATGATGGGCCAAGGTGAGCAATGAGGCTACCTTGTTAATGATGACACTGATGAATTATGGTAATGACAATAGACATGTGCATTTGCATCATTACATTCATTTCTGAACCTTGGACTACGTGGTAGCCAAAGGTTGTTTCCTTGATGGTCCCCGTCAGGCATTGGTTGGGCGTTAGGTCCCCATCATGCATTAGACGGGCTTTGTTCCCCACACTTGTGGAGCGTGTGCTTTGTTCCCAGTGCCTAGAGGGTACAGGCCTTGAGTAGGTATCGACGTATACCCTACTCAGCATTGCCGGTAATTGCTAAGAAGTGAAGAGATGCATTCATGACATGTCATTGCATTTCTGCATAAGATATGGATTTGTGGTATATAATGCTGTTGTCATGATGGGATTGTTTGTTCCCCCTTTGACTGCTTATGATGTTATCATAAGAGATGGGTTTGCGGTATATACTGCTATTATTTGATGGGGTTGTTTATTCCCTTTGACTATTTATGATGCTATGTTTGATTTACTATTGCACTTTGCTGAGTCGTAGACTCACACGTGCTGTGTTGTGCTTGCTAGGTACCTTTTTGAGGCAGTGACATGCATGGGAAGGGGTAGACATGGTGCATGTCACATTACCACAAACCATTCACATTCGAATAGATCGGATTGATGATTTAGAACTTGAATGACCTGCTTAAGTAATCATTTATGATTACACCTTATGCTCTCAATAATTTGTAATAGAGTTGATTAGAAGATTACAGATGCCCTTTTGATTATGCTTTAGTTGTTTAGCATATTTTGGATGTCCATTGGATGATTCGTTTGTTGAATGATGCTAGATTAAACTGTTTGAACCTCCGGTATAGCCATCTATACAAGAGAGGCTCTGCCGGATTTTAGAGAAATGTCTTAGTTGATAATGGTTATAGTGTTAGTTTAGTAGCATTCCAGGCCCATGTTGGGCTGGAGTGTTACAAATACTTCATAGACGGTTTCATACAAAAATCGTCTGTGATTTTACCATGGCTTGGAATGCCAATCCTCCGTCGCACCCTTGTCTTAGCTGTGAGGACCCCGGTTTATTAGGCTTGTAATGCTTAGTCATCCATTGACCCTAGCATCACAACCAAAATAACCCGTGTCTTCGAGATATGTATACTTCCCAAAAATGTAGTATACACACCCCTTTACAAAATCATGCATCAATTCCATTCAAGACATAGAACCAAAGCACGAACTAGATTAAACAAAAGACATACACAATATAGAGAGAGAGCTATTACAAAAGGGGCCGACCGGCCAAAAACAACTAAGAAAGATAAACACAGCGGAAGCAAGGCCATAAGATGGCGATAAACAAAAGAGAGCCACATGGTTTGCCTTTAGCCCACAAGGCAACCGACTGGGCCGCAAAGCTAGTCTTCCCAACCGCAGCATATCTCACAAAAGTAGGGCCCTTGGGGCTCTACCTCCTCTACAACAAAGTTATTAAGCAAAGCAAATGAGTACAAAAATTGTACTCGCAAGACTAACGTGTAGTATAACAGAACTATAGTTAGCTATATGCAAGTTTTATTTAGGTGGAAGGCTTTAGGCTCATTTTAGCATAAAGCAAGTTTTCATTTGCAATAATGTAATAGATTGAAAGCAATTTTGACAAAGTATTTTTAATTGTTGAAGTAACAACGATACCATAATAATAACAACAACAGGTAGAACAACCTAGAAGTGACTAACCCAATAGCCACCACAACAATAGCATGAATTACCCATTCATACCACCCATGTCAAATTTTAATTAAAGGTTATAGTCTAATTCTTGCGGGTAATCCCCAAGCGTGTCCATAACCTAGGACAAGGCTATTCGAATAGTTTTAACCCTGTAGGGGTGTACCAATGTACCCACATGCCAGACCGCCTTTTCGCCACTAGATTAAGCACACTTCCTTTGGTATGCCGGCACGGCTAATTCCTACGAGGTATTTCCAATGAATGATGCTAATTATGAGTCGCGACAACCAGAAGGGTAGGAGACACCGGCCCAGCCTAAGCAACTGCGGGTGCTCTTCCCCTTATAAAAACAGTTTTAACCACCTGTGACCCACAATTAACACCTCCCAAAGTACTTAGCCAAGAGAGGTCCCATATCCCCCTCATGTGGTTAGCACGCAAAAATGCTTGGATCAATGGCGCAAGTAATTCGGTCCTTGGGGACTTAGGTACCATTCCATTCACACCCAACAGATCACACCAACATCCATTGTGCCCAAGTCAAACAGTTTTGTTTTCATTTTTATTTCTTTACAAAGTAACAAAGCACAAGATGGACATAATGGAATAATAGTTTTTGTGTGATCAAGGTCATCGACATAATGTCGACAACCGCCCATTTCTACCGTTATCTAAGCATTTCTAAGCATCATCACGTAAACTACTAAGTGATAAGAGTCCATCCATCGAACCTTAAATCACAGCAAGATAATCCTAGGCTTAGTAGTAGAGAATGAACATTTACCTACAGAGTATGCATCTATAGGCCCAACTAATCGATATTTTAACACAAAGTAGCATTCATACATACAAGTGAAACGAAGTATTAAAATTTTAAAGTAATGGGACAATAGGGATATGATCAAACTGCTTGCCTTGCTGTGGCTGTTCACTATGCTGCAAAGGATCACTCACGGGATCAACGCGCTCGCTAGCACCTAACGAAAAAGCGATAAAGAACCGATAAGAACGAAGAAAACTAAAAAGACTCCACAGCAAACTTGCTCCAAATGCTCTAAAATTTTTACAGCAGGAAGAGCAAGATTTGTAAAGAATTTAGCAATAAGAACCAATTGATTTGGATTCTCAATGCAAAAGATATGGCCAAAACAAATCTGCTCAGCCTGGAAAATGCTGGAAAATTCAATTCGGTTACTGTTTATCCGAATTAAATTCCCTAGCACAATTTTTCAAAGAGGTGTTGCACTTGGGATTTTTATGGTAAGTCAAGAACCTTATGAGATGAGTAGCACAATTGAGTTCACCTCATTTGGAGCTATGATGCATGTTTTATGATTTTTCAAAGACATGAAAAGGAGCACAACTAAAATGCACCCACAATTCTTTTAAAAATAGTGACATACCTAAATCATATTCTACCATTTAGTGCATTAACAGAGGAAGCCAACAAAGTTGGATTCACTCAAAAATGATCTATAGAAAAACACTTATGCCTTTTACAAGTTTTGGAACAATATTTAAAGTTAATTTCTAAACCTATTTACAATTCCATTTTCTGGAGCTGAACTGAGCTCACAATCATTTTTAGATTAGAGCTCAAGTCAAACCAAAGCTACCAAAATTTGAATCAACTAAAAAGGAGCTAACATGAAAAAGTTATGCATTTTCAAAGTTTATTACCTTTTTCAGTTCACAAATAAGTCCATCGGAAATTTCTAAAAACCAAAACGACAGGGGAGGACATGAGCCGTTGATTCTCAATCGGACGGCTCAAGACCTCGGTGAAAACACGCACGCGCCCGCGCAGATCCAACGAACATGGGCTGTTGATCTTGGATCCAACGGTCCATGTCCTCCCGGCAACGCGCGCGTTTGGATCTCGCGCGCGCGAATGGAGCAAAAGTTATGAATTTTAGAAGCTCAGGCTGTAATCTGCCTCTCGGTTGTGGACAGAAGAGTTTTACTTGACTATTTGCAATATTTGTTGCACAATGGAAATATTTGAGAAAATTTTATTGAGATAGTTGGTTTCCTCTATTTTCCAGAGAGTATTAGAACAATGTGTTTGGTTGAACCAAACAAAAGTTATGAAATTCACAAGTTAATCATACCGAAGATGGCAGATCGGTCTTTGGGATTACAAACAAAGGCTTAGATGAACTAGTTTGATCTTTTGGTCACCTGAGAAGTTGTAGCTAGGCTTGTGTAGGTTCTAGAAAAATTGGATTCATGGCTTTTGGAGTTTTGACTCAAAAGTTATGAATTTTTCCTTAACAGCTGTTCATTTGGACAGATTTAGGAATTTGAGAGTGTTTTGATTAAAAGTTGGGATTGCGATTAGGGACGTTTGTTCTCTTTTTGTTTCATTGCATTGCTGTACACTTTTGGTTGGTGTACTTAGTATATTGTTTTACGGCTGCTAGGTGGTGGTGAACCCTAAGGCTAGAGCTTTCTATCGTTGACTTCCGTATCACGGTTGAGGCAAGTACAATTGATCTGTCTTGTTTGTTATTTGTTCCACTTGATTGATGAATGTGAAATGGGTAATTTCGGTACTCCTTGTTTTCCTTCATGGTTGATATACCCTGATTCTTCGATAATATGTTTACGTTCAACATATACATTCGTTCTTTCTTTCGTGTTCACCATCGAATCGGGTAGTGAAGTCCCATCATTCCAACATGGGCAAGTACTTTAATATTCTTAAAGCTAATGAATGCTAATTGCTTGTTGTTCGTGACTGTGTTTTTCTATGACCTATGATAAAATTCAATGGTTATGTTCCTTTCAGATTCGAGTATTCCATGATTACAGCTTGGATGTCTTTCATTATTCATATTTCATTCCATACATCCATTATTCATGTTTCATCCACGGGAGTGGATTATAAAGACCCATCAATTCCAGTATGGGCACGTAAGACCCACCATTCCAATGTGGGCAGATTGGGACACCCGTATGAAACGTTCTTCATATGGGACTTGGATCCCCGTATTTTGTTAAATACGGGCTTAGGTGAGCACCGACGGGTGTCTTACTAGTTATACCGGTATATGCATGTGTGTAGTCCCTTCATTTCATTCATTCCATTCATTCAAATATTCATTCTATATTATATTCATATTCTTCAATGATGTTGTCGTGATCATGATTGTTGTATGTCCAATTATTCATTGTACTTGCTGAGTCTCGGAGTCATTCTTGCTTTGTTTGTTTATTTTAGGTGATCATTGATGTTGGCTCAATTGGGAGGGAGTAGACACGCACTATTCATTCACTTCATCATATTCAAGTTCAACCTTACGATTTAGTTTCTATCTTTCATTCGTTATTGATGAACTGTAATAAATAAATTTAGATGGTGAAAGATACCTAGTGCTATGTTATAGTTGATTAAGTATTACTTGTGATCTTTGATCATTCCTTCGATATAATTGCTTGGATTCAGACTATATTCATGCCATGGTTCTATTGAATATAGATGAGATAGTGTTCAAATTCTTCCGCATTATGGTTGTATGTTACATTATTTAGGTGGCATCTTGGCTTCCGAATAGCCAGGGTGTTACAGTTATCCCATGGTGTTCATCATCTCATGAGCATCACATCTATAGAATCAGTTTTTGCATGCAAGATCTTTTGAGCATTTTGCAAGAGCGAGGAAAGTGGCACACACTGTGTGCTCGTGGCTCCTTGTAGCCACGGGAGAAGATTGGCCAAGGTCGACCCAAGGGGACCAGGCGGCCTACGATAGCACCGGCTCTGGAGTAGTGTGAAGCCAAGCTAACTAGTAGCGATCACTTGAGGAGGTACTGGGAGGAGGCGTCGGCCAGCTTGGGCGGCAGCACAAGCATGCACCATGCATGCTGCTCGACCATGCATGCAGCTGAGCAGCTGCAGCAAGCGAGAGCAAGGCAGTAGGCGCAAGGCACTGGAGGCGGTCGGTGGTAGTGGCGGCCAGTCCATGCGGCCGGCAAGGGCGCGATGGCCAACATGGCAGTAGCTTGGCCAAGGCGAGGTCGAGGATGCGCAGCTGCGGCGGCAAGCGGCCAGCGAGCAAGGCGACGGCTTGGTGGCGCGGTGGCTCGACGAGGTGATGGAGAGCTATAACATCCCCAAGTTAATTAATGATAATTAGTATGCATTTTATCAGCATGCATGACATTTTGGAAACATTTGCACCATTTATTGAACTTGGAAAATCTCAAAACAAGTTTAAACATACAACTTAAATCTAAACTCCAAAAGAAATCAAGAACAAAAACTTATGATTATCTTCTAGAAATAATTTATTCAAATACTGGAATATTTATCATGAAAAAATATAATTTTTACCAAATTTTTGGGAATAGATTCAACCCTCAGAAAATTCAAACACAATACAATTACACATTTTAAGTTTGAATTTAAAATGAACAATATATAATATGAAAAGTGGGTTTTCAAATTTTATTTGGGAACTAGGATGTCCCAGGAACACCCTTGAATAATTTCAGAATTTTCTAAATTATATTTCAATTTTTAAAGCCTCGGTCAAATGCTTTTGTTTTTGGTCAAACTGAATCAACCCAGGCTCAGCACTGTTCAAAGGGCTCGAGCCTTTCATTGTTTCAACTCAGGACCGACCAAGCCACTTGATTTGGCTGGGTCAACTAACCATACCTCGCGCAAGCCATCCGATCAGAATTCAACGACCTAGATCGCATTCTGTTTGGACAGTCTGATCTTTCCATTAAATCCTGGCCACCCATTTTAGATCGTACGGTCCAGATGAAACCGGACCGAGCCACCTACTGTTTGACCGACTGGACCTAGCTCGCCGCGTGGTTAGACCAAACCGCCTAATCGCACTAGGCCGAGCCACCTTTTCCTTCTGCCGCTGACACGCCGGGCCCGCGTTGTCAGCCCCTTCCCTAACCTCTCACTGGCTCGGTCAGGGCTTGAACGCCACGGGGCTGCCGCACTCTGCTGCTTCCCCGTTTGCGCCAATGAAGCCCCTGCCTCACCGCCCTCCTTGGCCACTCGTGAAGCTTTGTGGGTTCACACCGCTTCTTTCTCCGTCATCTCCTTCAGCTTAAACCCCCTCCAGCTCCCCCATTTTGCTGCAATTCTCCTCCTGTCCGAGAGGAGGAGGACGCTATTCTGTGCACTTAGCTCAGGTAAGCTCCTCTCCCGAGTGACCTCTTCCTTCTACGTCCAACGCCGCCTCCATTTCCTCTGGCCAAAGCTTTTGTCTTCGCTTGTAGCGCTCGGAACTCCAAGGTTGTCTTCCTTGTCTCTAGAGCGCGCACTGAAGGCCACCGCCGGGTGGATCTTCGTCATCTTCATGTCCAGTGAGCTTCCTTCTGAACTCTGTGCGTCACGTGGTGCCTTTAGGTATTAGAATCATTTCTCCTCAATTCTTTGGTCGGATTATTCAGAGGATCGTTGGAATTTTGAAGTTCCCCCTTTTCGGCCACGTAACCCATTTTCTTCACTGACGCCGGCACGGTGAGTTCCCCTTCGATTCTACCCTCTGGAACCATCTCATGGACCCCCTGGTGCTATATCCACCTCTCATTTTCTTTCCTTGTCCATAGAACATCCCCGTCACGGTGACCTCTGCACCCGCACTGGCTCTCCTCCGCTCAACTCCGCCGCCGACGCGCCACCGTGCCTGTCCGTCGGCGACGACACCACCAAAAGGTAGCCCTTGTTATTGTCTTCCCATTTTTCCTTGGCCCGTGCACCCTCCGGCCTCCCTTCATCGGCGACAAGCGCGGCAACGCCGCGGCCGCCCGTGTCTCTGTTGCCGGAAATTCCGACCGAAAACGTAGCTCATTAATGAACCTAATCTGAGATTAGTTAGAGCTAATGATTGTTTAGAGTATTAATTAGTTGTCTTAAAGCGGTAATGCCTCTATTACATGTGGGCCTGTGCGTTCTGGTTTAGTGAATGTGTAGATTGGGAAGAACATTTTCTCTTAAGGAAAAACGTATTGATGCATTGCTTAAAAACAAGATTACGCTTTACCAGTTGGAAGACGTATTCATTTGAATACGCCTTTAGCACAGTTTCAGCCAAGACTGAGTCAAAGCTGGGGTCAAACCCTTGACCCCGGTCCCGCTTGTCAGTCTCTAAGGCTAGCTGGACCCGAGTACAAAAGGTAATTAATACTTAAGGAAAATTTGGAAATGATTTAGTTATACACTGGAAATTGTATTAATTTGAAAAATGCATAACTAATTCATTTTAGCTCCAAAAACAGTGAAACCAATTTTGATAATTTTCTTATTAAATGAACTTTTTTGTAAATTTGGTTTAAAACATACCACTGTCCCAGAAAATATATTTGGGGGAAAATGACCCAAAACTAAATTTATTTATACTCTAGAAAATGTCTTTAACTTGTAAAACTCATAACTATTTCACCTTAACTCCAAAATGGATGAAACCAGTTTTGATAATTTTCTTTTTAAGTGAACTTTATTTTGAAACAGGTTTCAAACATGTCCCTATAACAGAGAATGTAGTTTTGGAAAAATGATCCATTAACTCTATTATTTTTACAATAGAAAAAGGCTGATAAATTTGGAAATATATAACTAATTCATAAAAACTCCAAATAAGGTAAACTCAACTATTTTGGTCTTATAATATTATCCTCTTTTTATCTATGTAATGCTTTGCCTTACCACTACTCTACAAATTTTGGCCAAATAATTAAATTACATGAATTAAGACATATTGGAAACTGAAATTCAAACCATCATAATTCTCACATGCTAAATCCAAATGGAATAATTATTTCACCTAAATTCATCTAAAATCATGACCTACTTACTGTATAAATTTCATGCATTTTTGAGTAATTTGAATTTTCAGCATTATTTAGTATTTATTGCAATATTGTCTATCATTAGGTTTTTCGACGATACTGATATATTCGTGAGATCTATTTGAGTGTAACCTGAGATTTAACAAGTGGTACAGCAAAGGTGCGAGCACCCTCCTCTTGATCATATTGCTCCTACTGATTTTAAAATGTTTTGTATGAATTATAACCTCCCAATTGCATGCTATTTTGAAAAGTATGTTCATGGGTAGAAATAGTTAATTCCCTACTTGCTGCATTGGCCCTCCTTTGAATGTTGATTACCCTTTTACCTTGAATGATTAAGGCTATATGTTATATGGGTTTCTTTGCTAATTTGTAGAACGATGCTTAGTCGTGCTAGTAGTTGTAGTCGATAACGGTTGATGGAGCTAGTCCATCGGCCGATGGATCAAATTGAATCTTGATGAAATTTGAGGATTATATGGATTTGATTATTGTTGAATTTGAGGAAAATGTCCAGATCTACGAATCTGATTATTATGAACTTGTTGGGAAGGTTGTTTTTGTTGTGTGTCAGACTTGGATGGGTGATAGGGTGATGAAGGGGTGGTCCCGGATTCGCGTAGCCCTGTCTGGGTATTTCAGGACCGGTCTATGGTGTGATGAACCAACTCTTACGTACAACCACACGCTGGGATAATGGCGAAGGCTTGGCTTAATAATTTGTTGTGTGTTAGCTATCAAAACACAATCAGATTGACAATTGTTGTTGTTTGGTTTTAATGACTCTCTTGTCAATCTGGGGGGGGCATGTTATATTTTTATTTTCTTGCCCTTAAGGGTCTCTAGATGATAGGGACTTACTTACACAATGGGGTTCACCTGTGGTGCTAGGCGACTTTAGTTTGCTATGGGATTCTGATCCTCGGGTGGGTTGATAGTTAGGACATGACATTGTAACGGCCTCATTATGCTACCTTAGTCACACTCCAAAGGAAGAGTGCATTGGCCGACATTACGAGGTATGCATATCGTGTGGGTAAAGCTGTACAACTCTGCAGTGTCAAATAAATCTATTCGAATAGCCGTGTCCCCGGTTATAGACATCGCTTGTGGGAAAGCATGCATAGTTAGATTATGGGAAATTAAGTTTGGGTTATGATGGAAATTGTTGTGTCATTATGTTAGTTGTCCAGATCTGAAATGTTATCTTGAACCGGATGTTCGCTTGTTAATTTTGTTATGGAATGAATTGTATCATGAATGAGATGTTCGTGTGTTGATTATATTTGGAGATTATATTGTTGTTGATCATTACTTACTGTTATACCATGTTTTATAAATGTTTTAAAATGTCAATTTGAATCTATACTGTTTATCTAATTGCAAAACTTGCTTTATGCTGAAAATTGACTAGTGTAGTAGCCTTCCTTTGATACTTACATGCATCCTTATTTTTCTTGAAAAGTCTCGCGAGTACAACTTTGTACTTAAAAATTATCTATTTTTCAGGTGAGAAGTCCTTCGAATTGGGTAAGGTACTTCAGATGCTACGACTTTAACTCCAGTTGGTTGCTTGTGGGATCGTGGGCATGCCAACTTGGTTATTCCCTTTTTATTTTAAGTTTGTCTTCCGCTGCGATTTATTATTTGATAATTACTTTTGGCCGATTGGCCCTCTTATGAAAACTTATATATTATGTTTCTTTTCAATGATGTTGTAATTACAATTCCTTTACTCTTGTATGATTGTGTATGGATGTGATTGCAATGTTGTGTACTAGGATATGTGCATGTTTGCCACTGATCCTTGGGAGCTAACATGGGACACATATCCGGGCAATCGGAATCGCTTATGTTTCATGTTAAGTGTTGCACAATCACTTGGCTTGAAATAGATCTGATGCCGAGTCCCCACAGCGTTCGTATCAGAGCCAAACTGACTGTAGGTTAAAGTTGTGGCAATGGACGTTACTAGGATTTTGATTTGCAAAGAATATTTTCAAAATATCAAAAGTTTGGCAAAAATGCAAGTAATATAATTCCTTTCTTTCTTACCCATCCTAGCATCTATTTATTATCTCAAGGTTCTTTTGATTTGAGAAAAATCATTTTCTCTATTGCTCGTCTCTCTTTTCCAACACTAGAAACGTTAAATAGTTGTCGGTAAAAAGAATTGGTGGAAGAAAGAGAGAACGACGCCTTGCTGTGATTTTAAGATTATGTTAGGGTTTTTCCTTAGATATTATACACCCTAATTATATTCATTAGCTTGTAGACACTGGATTTTGTGTAGACTATTTGCTCTCTTTTGTTCCTAGTAGTTGTGCATCGCCTACGGGCGGGGTATCGCAACTATGTTGAAAAAACTAACTGTGTTTTCATTTGTATCTTGTGCTGTCCACATAGACCATAGCACCCCATTTTGTTGTTGCATAATTGTGTTCTCATTGTGCATTCATGCTAGGTTAAGTTACCCCCTGCTATCAATTGCTTACCTTATGCTTTTTCCCTCGTTCCTTTTTGTTGGTTGCTAACAAGTTGTATGGCAATAGGATGTCGGGTCTTAAAACTCATTTGACGTCGGGAGTAATGGAGGACTCACAGCCCATGGGTTCTCAAATCACCGATGTTCCACCCCCGAATCCTCAACGGCGCAATCCGGAGTGCCCCGACCCGCAATTTCAGCATGTGGGTCGACAAGAAGAAGTGACTCCACCTCAGCCATCTGTGACCGAAGTGTTGGCCCAGATGGAATAGAGTCAGCAAGACCAGACTCTGATCTTGCAGCAAATTGCTCAGAACACCGCTAGTGTGCAAGCTGCTCAAATGGCAGCTAGAGGAGCCGATCTTTACGGCTCCCGATTTGCTGATTTTCTAAGCACGAAGCCTCCGTGTTCTCTTGTTCGGAGGATCCTCTCAAGGCTGATGATTGGCTTCGTACCATCGAGCGGAAGTTGATCATCACTCAGTGTGCCAACAATGAGAAGGTCTTCTACGCCTCCAACCAACTTGAAGGGGCCGCTTGTGCATGGTGGGATAATTTTTGCGCCATGCAGCCTGCCAATCACGTTCCATCATGGGACGCATTTCGGATAGCTTTCCGAGAGGCACATGTTCCTTCAAGCATCGTGAGTATTAAGAGACGCGAATTCCTTGCACTGAAGCAAGAAGATAAGTCCGTATTGAAGTATCTCAACGAGTTCAATCATTTGGCTCGTTACGCTCTGGACGATGTCTCCACTGATGCAAGGAAGCAAGACTAGTTCTTGAATGGGCTTTCGGAAGTATTGTAGTTGGTGCTTGCTGTACATGACTTCCGCAACTTCCAACAATTGGTTGATAAGGCTATTGTGGTGGAGAACAAAATGCAAGTGGTTGTAGAATCGCGAAAACGCAAGAAGGCTGCACAAATTTCAGCAAGCTGCAGTTTTCAAGAACCGGGTGTTTGTCCGCCCGCTTTTCCTGAATTTCAAGATCCAACACCTCCGACAGTTTCCATGCAAGTGTCTCAACCGCCTCAGCAAGAAACCCAGCAAGGGTAGCCTAGAAAGAAGTGTCGAAGCCGACGCCATCCAAACAAGCAAGTTACTTGTTTCACTTGCGGCAACCTGGGTCAGTATGCGGCTTTTTGTCCAGAGAAGCACCAAGCCATTTCCGATCAACATGAAGACCTTGAAGCATCCCTTGATCAACAATCCAATGTTATTTCTCAGATCACCGGTCGTGCTCATGTCAACCATGTCACCACCAAAGAAGCGCAGGAAGCACCCGACGTCGTATTGGGTACATTTCTAGTCAATTTAGCTCCTGCAACCGTGTTGTTCGACTCTGGAGCCTCTCATTCTTTCTTTTCAAGAGCTTTTGCTGCACTCCACAACATCTCACTTAGCTTGATGCCTGCACCAATGATGATTCAATCACCGGGTTCAGAAATGAGAAGCACTCATGAATGTCGTGAAGTCGAGATTGATATCAAAGGGGTGAAGTTTTCGGCTAATCTTATTGTGTTAAATTCAGCAGGCCTTGATGTTATTCTTGGGATGAATTGGCTATCCAAGAACCATGGTAAAATTGATTGTGATCGCAAGTCTATCACTCTCACGAGTCCTCTTGGTTTTCAAGTCGAAATGGTGCCGAAATTGGAACATCCACACCTTTATGCTCTTAATGGCAAAGAATTGCCAGAATTAAGTGAAGTTCCAGTGTTGTGTGAGTTCCCAGATGTATTTTCCGAGGAACTACCGGGCATGCCACCCGCACGAGAAGTTGAGTTTGTGATCGAGCTGCAGCCCGGAACTGCTCCAATATCAAAACGTCCTTATCGAATGCCACCTAATAAGTTGGTTGAATTGAAGAAACAACTCGCAGAACTTCAAGAGAAGGGATTCATTAGGCCGAGCTCCTCACCTTGGGGATGCCCGGCTATATTTGTGAAGAAGAAGGATCACAGTCTGCCCATGTGTGTTGACTACCATCCGTTGAGTGAGGTCACCATCAAGAACAAGTATCCGCTTCCTCGAATTGATGATTTGTTCGACCAATTGACCAGTGCCCGTATATTCTCCAAAAATGACTTGAGATTGGGCTATCATCAAGTTAGGATCAGATCTGAAGACATTCCCAAGACGGCATTCTCAACTCGTTATGGCTTGTACGAGTACACCGTCATGTCCTTCGGTTTGACAAATGCATCGGCCTTGTTCATGAATCTCATGAACTCAGTGTTTATGGAGTATTTGGATAAATTTGTAGTCGTCTTTATTGATGACATTCTCATATACTCCAAATCTGAAAGGGAGCACGAAGAACACCTTCGGCTTGTGTTGAACAAGCTTTGAGAACATCGACTCTATGCAAAATTCAGCAAATGTGAGTTTTGGCTAAGAGAACTCGCCTTTTTGGGTCATGTACTATCCAAAGGAGGAATTGTTGTGGACCCAAGCAAAGTTCAAGATATACTTAATTGGAGACAGCCCAAGTCCGTCTCCGACATTCGCAGTTTCCTCGGTCTTGCAGGTTATTATCGTCGATTCATCGAAAATTTCTCAAAAATTACAAGACCAATGACCCAATTGTTGAAGAAAGAAAAGAAGTATGAATGGTCAGCGGATTGTGAAGCAAGCTTTCAGATGTTGAAGGATCTCCTAACCACTGCACCAGTGTTAGTCCTGCCGGATGTCCATAAAAACTTCGACATCTATTGCGATGCATCCCACTGTGGTCTTCGTTGTGTTCTTATGCAAGAGGGCCGAGTTGTGGTGAATGCATCGAGGCAATTGAGGCCCCATGAGATGAATTATCCCACTCATAACCTTGAGCTTGCAGCAGTGGTTCATGCTCTGAAGATATGGCGCCATTTTCTTGTTGACAATCGCTGCGAAGTCTACACCGATCACAAGAGTTTGAAATATATCTTCACTCAAGCCGATCTGAATCTAAGGCAAAGAAGATGGCTTGAATTGATCAAGGACTATGATTTGGGACTTCATTATCATCTCAAAAAAGCCAATGTCGTTGCCGATGCTTTGAGCCGAAAATCACAATGCAACTGTATTTTGGTTCGACCCGAAACGGAAGCCCTATGCAACGAGTTTCAACGGCTCAACTTGGAGATGGTTAGTGAAGGTTTTCTCACTGCCTTGGAAGTGAAACCTACCCTAGAGGACCAGGTCAAGATGGCCCAGAAGAATGACAAGGGTATGGAAAGAATCAAGAACGAAATGAAGGCCGGCAAAGCCAAATGTTTCTCCGAGGACCACCATGGTGTATTGTGGTTTGGAAAGCGACTGGTTGTGCCTAATGATGTGAAGCTTAAGGAATTAATCCTTCAAGAGGCCCATAACTCCCTTTTCTCCATTCATCCAGGAAGCTCCAAGATGTATCAAGACTTGAAGCAAAAATTGTGGTGGACTCGGATGAAGCAGAAAATTGCACGCTTTGTTGCCAAGTGTGATGTGTGTCAACAAGTAAAAGCTGAACACCAATGGCCAATGGGTATGCTTCAACCCCTCCCCATTCCCGAGTGGAAGTGGGATGAAATTGGCATGGATTTCATCACCGGACTTCCGAAGACTCAACAAGGGTATGACTCCATATGGGTAATTGTCAACCGATTGTTGAAAGTTGCTCACTTCGTTCCCGTCAAGACCACTTATTCGGGAAACCAATTGGTGGAGTTGTACATCTCTAGAATTGTATGTCTCCATGGCGTGCCAAAGATAATTGTTTCCGATTGAGGCACTCAATTTACCACGCATTTCTGGAATTGCCTCCATAAAGCAATGGGAACTCAACTATCCTTTAGCACCGCTTACCACCCACAAACTGGAGGTCAAACCAAGAGGGTGAATCAAATTTTGGAGGACATGTTAAGAGCTTGTGTGCTGTCCTATGGAAAGAAATGGGATAAATGCTTGTCGTTCGCGGAATTCTCCTATAACAATAGTTATCAAGCAAGCCTCCAAATGTCACCTTTTGAAGTGTTATATGGGAGAAGGTGTAGGACACCACTCAACTGGTCCGAGTCCGGGGAGAGACAATTCTTTGGACCGGACTTGATCAATGAAGCCGAAGAGCAAGTTCGTATGATTCGGGAGAGACTACGAACGGCTCAATCACGTCAAAAGTCTTATGCTGATCGCCGTCGACGCGAATTGAGTTTTGAGGTGGACGATCATGTTTACCTTAAAGTCTCCCCGATGAAAGGAATACAGCGCTTTCAAGTCAAAGGCAAGTTGGCTCCTCGCTACATCGGACCATTCCGGACTCTAGCGAAGCGAGGATCGGTGGCTTATCAGTTAGAGCTACCACCATCAGTTTCAGATGTGCACAAAGTTTTCCATGTTTCTCAACTAAAGAAGTGTCTTCGAGTCCCTACCAAAGCAACTAACTTAGAAGACCTTGATTTGCAACCCGATCTTTCTTATCAGGAGCACCTGATACGCATTCTTGAAGAAATGGAGCGCAAGACAAGAAATCGCAACATCAAGTTCTTGAAGGTCCAGTGGAGCAACCATACTGAAGATGAAGCTACATGGGAACGTGAAGTCCAGATGCGAACCGAATATCATGATCTTTTTCCTTCTACCTGAAGTGCCTTCGAATCAAGAAAGGCAAGGTTAAACAAAGCAATGGAAAGGAAACTGTAATAGAATTTCCTTGTAACCTTATAAGGTATCTTAGCACTATCTTTGAAGGAAATAAAAATAGCAGATGTTGTATCTTTTGTAGAACCCTCCTGTTCCAGCTTCTAACCTACCCAGATCTCGGGGACGAGATCTTTTGTAAGGGGGGGGGGAGGTTTGTAACGTCCCCAAGTTAATTAATAATAATTAGTATGCATCTTACCAGCATACATGACATTTTGGAAACATTTGAACCATTTATTGAACTTGGAAAATCTCAAAACAAGTTTAAACATACAACTTAAATCTAAACTCCAAAAGAAATCAAGAACGAAAACTTATGATTATCTTCTGGAAATAATTTATTCAAATACTAGAATATTTATCATGAATAAATATAATTTTTACCAAAATTTTGGGAATAGTTTCAACCCTCAGAACATTCAAACACAATACAATTACACATTTTAAGTTTGAATTTAAACTGAGCAATATATAATATGAAAAGTGGGTTTTCAAATTTTATTTGGGAACTAGGATGTCCCAGGAACACCCTTGAATAATTTTAGAATTTTCTGAATTTTATTTCTATTTTTAAAGCCTCGGTCAAATGTGTTTGTTTTTGGTCAAACTAAATCAACCCAGGCTCAACACTGTTCAAAGGGCTCGAGCCTTTCACTGTTTCGACTCAAGACCGACCGAGCCACTTGATTCAGCTGGGTCAACTAACCGTACCTCGCGCGAGCCGTCCGATCAGAATTCAACGGCCTAGATTGCATTCTGTTCGGACAGTCCGATCTTTCCATTAAATCCTTGCCGCCCATTTTAGATCGTGCGGTCCAGATGAAACCGGCCCGAGCCACCTACTGTTTTACTGACCGGACCCAACTCGCCGCACGGTTCGACCAAACCGCCTAATCGCACCAGGCCGAGCCACCTTTTCCTTCTGCCGCTGACACGCCGGGCCCGCGTTGTTAGGCCCTTCCCGAACCTCTTGCCGGCTCGGTCAGGGCTTGAACGCCACGGGGCCGCTGCGCTCTGCCGCTTCCCCGTTTGTGCCAACAACATCGCTGCCTCACCGCCCTCTTTGGCCACTCACGAAGCTCTGTGGGTTCACGCCGCTTCTTCCTCTGTCATCTCCTTCAGCTTAAACCCCCTCCTGCTCCCCCATTTTGCTGCACTTCTCCTCCTGTCCGAGAGGAGGAGGACGCTATTCTGTGCACTTAGCTCAGGTAAGCTCCTCTCCCGAGTGACCACTTCCTTCTACGTCCAACGCCGCCTCCATTTCCTCTTACCAGAGCTTTTGTCTTCGCTTGTAGCGCTCGGAACTCCAAGGTTATCTTCCTTTTCTCCGGAGCGCGCACCGAAGGCCACCGCCGGGTGGATCTTCGTCATCTTCGTGTCCGGTGAGCTTCCTTCCCAACTTTGCGCGTCACGTGGTGCCTTTAGGTATTAGAATCATTTGCCCTCAATTCTTTGGTCGGATTATTCATAGGATCATTGGAATTTTGAAGTTCCCCTTTTTCGGCCGCGTAACCCATTTTCTTCACCGACGTCGGCATGGTGAGTTCCCCTTCGATTCCACCCTCTGGAACCATCTCATGGATCCCCTGGTGCTATTCCCACCTCTCATTTTCTTTCCTTGTCCCCAAAACGTCCCCGCCACGGTGACCTCCGCACCCGCACCGGCTCTCCTCCGCTCAACTCCACCGCCAACGAGGCACTGTGCCTCTCCGCCGGCGACAACACCACCAGAAGGTAGCCCTTGTTATTGTCTTCCCATTTTGCCTTGGCCCGTGCACCCTCCGGCCTCCCTTCGCCGGCGACAAGCGCGGCAACGCCGCGGCTGCCCACGTCTCTATTGCCGGAAATTCCGACCGAAAACATAGCTCATTAATGAACCTAATCTCAGATTAGTTAGAGCTAATGATTGTTTAGAGTATTAATTAGTTGTCTTAAAGCGGTAATGCCTCTATTACATGTGGGCCCGTGCGTTCTGGTTTAGTGAATGTGTAGATTGGGAAGTATGTTTTCTCTTAAGGAAAAACGTATTGATGCATTTCTTAAAAACAAGATTACGCTTTTCTAGTTGGAAGACGTATTCATTTGAATACGCCTTTAGCACAGTTTCGGCCAAGACCGAGTCAAAGCTAGGGTCAAACCCTTGACCCCGGTCCCGCTTGTCAGTCTCTAAGGCTAGCTGGACTCGAGTACAAAAAGTAATTAATACTTAAGGAAAATTTGGAAATGATTTAGTTATACACTGGAAATTGTATTAATTTGAAAAATGCATAACTAATTCATTTTAGCTCCAAAAACAGTGAAACCAATTTTGTTAATTTTCTTATTAAATGAACTTTGTTGTAAAATTGTTTTAAAACATACCACTATCCCAGAAAATATATTTGGCGGAAAATAATCCAAAACTAAATTTATTTATACACTAGAAAATGTCTTTAACTTGTAAAACTCATAACTATTTCACCTTAACTCCAAAATGGATGAAACCAGTTTTGATAATTTTTTTTTAAGTGAAATTTATTTTAAAATAGGTTTCAAACATGTCTCTATAACAGAGAAGGTTGTTTTGGAAAAATGATCCATTAACTCTATTATTTTTACAATAGAAAAAGGCTGATAACTTTGAAAATATATAACTAATTCATAAAAACTCTAAATGAGGTAAACTCAACTATTTTGGTCTTATAATATTATCCTATTTTTATCTATGTACTGCTTTGCCTCACCACTACTCTACCAATTTTGGCCAAATAATTAAATTGCATGAATTAAGACATATTGGAAACTGAAATTCAAACCATCATAACTCCCACATGCTAAATCCAAATGGAATAATTATTTCACCTAAATTCATCTAAAATCATGATATACTTACTGTATAAATTTCATGCATTTTTGAGTACTTTGAATTTTCAGCATTATTTGGTATTTATTGCAATATCGTCTATCATTAGGTTTTTCGACGATACCGATATATTCGTGAGATCTATTTGAGTGTAACCTGAGATTTAACAAGTGGTACAACAAAGGTGCGAGCACCCTCCTCTTGATCATATTGCTCCTACTGATTCTAAAATGTTTTGTATGAATTATAATCTCTCAATTGCATGCTATTTTGAAAAGTATGTTCATGGGTAGAAGTAGTTAATTCCCTACTTGCTGCATTGGCCCTCCTTTGAGTGTTGATTGCCCTTTGACCTTGAATGATTAAGGCTATATGTTATATGGGTTTGTTTGCTAATTTGTAGAACGATGCTTAGTCGTGCTAGTAGTTGTAGTCGACAACGGTTGATGGAGCTAGTCCATCGGCCGATGGATCGAATTGAATCTTAATGAAATTTGAGGATTATGTGGATTTGATTATTGTTGTATTTGAGGAAAATGTCCAGATCTTCGAATCTGATTATTATGAACTTGTTGGGAAGGTTGTTTTTGTTGTGTGTCGGACTTGGATAGGTGATAGGGTGATGAAGGGGTGGTCCCGGATTCACGTAGCCCCGTCTGGGTATTTGAGGACCGGTCTGTGGTGTGATGAACCAAGTCTTACGTACAACCACACGCTGGGATAATGGCGAAGGCTTGGCTTAATAATTTGTTATGTGTTAGCTATCAAAACACAATCAGATTGGCAATTGTTGTTGTTTGGTTTTAATGACTCTCTTGTCAATCTTGTGGGGGAATTTTATATTTTTATTTTCTTGCCCTTAAGGGTCTCTAGTTGATAGGGACTTACTTACACAACGGGGTTCACCTGTGGTGCTACGCGACTTTAGTCTGCTACGGGATTCTAATCCTCGGGTGGGTTAATAGTTAGGACATGACATTGTAACGGCCTCGTTATGCTACCTCAGTCACACTCCAAAGGAAGAGTGCATTGGTCGACATTACGAGGTATGCATATCATGTGGGTAAAGCTGTACAACTCTACAGAGTCAAATAAATCTATTCGAATAGCCGTGTCCCCGGTTATGGACATCGCTCGTGGGAAAGCATGCACAGTTAGATTATGGGAAATTAAGTTTGGGTTATGATGGAAATTGTTGTGTCATTATGTTAGTTGTCCAGATCTGAAATGTTATCTCGAACCGGATGTTCGCTTGTTAATTTTGTTATGGAATGAATTGTATCATGAATGGGATGTTCGTGTGTTGATTATATTTGGAGATTATATTGTTGTTGATCATTACTTACTGTTATACCATGTTTTAAAATGGCAATTTGAATCTATACTGTTTATCTAATTGCAAAACTTGCTTTATGCTGAAAATTGACTAGTGTAGTAGCCTTCCTTTGATACTTACATGCATCCTTATTTTTCTTGAAAAGTCTCGCGAGTACAACTTTGTACTTAAAAATTATCTATTGTTTAGGTGAGAAGTCCTTCGAATTGGGTAAAGTACTTTAGACGCTATGACTTTAACTCCAGTTGGTTGCTTGTGGGATCGTGGGCATGCCAACTTGGTTATTCCCTTTTTATTTTAAGTTTGTCTTCCGCTGCGATTTATTATTTGATAATTACTTTTGGCCGATTGGCCCTCTTATGCAAACTTATATATTATGTTTCTTTTCAATGATGTTGTAATTACAATTCCTTTACTCTTGTATGATTGTGTATGGATGTGATTGCAATGTTGTGTACTAGGATATGTGCATGTTAGCCACTGATCCTTGGGAGCTAACATGGGACACATATCCGGGCACTCCGAATCGCTTATATTTCATGTTAAGTGTTGCGCAATCACTTGGCTTGAAACAGATCCGATGCCGGGTCCCCACAAGAGTACCGGCGATGCATCCCGGCACGAAGACGAGGGCGCCGAGGTGCTGTCCAGTGGCGGCACGTACGGGCGGCGCTGGCTTGGACGCTGGCGGTTGACAGCATGAGAGAAGCCAAGCGTGCATGTGGCGCGTTGTGCAGCGCGTGCATGCGACGGGCGCGCATGCTCGCTGCGGTAGGGTGACGGCGAGGCCGAGCTTGGCGAGGCGATGGCGATGCATGCATCGGCGTATGCAGCCAAGGTGGAGCGGCCGAGGTGGTGGATACACATGCATGCGGCAGCACCAAGGACGCGGACGCGGTCGTGTGCGTGAACAAGAGGCCGAGCAGGACGTGGACGAGTCGGCGACGACTACGGTGGACGCGGACGAGCAACGAGAAGGCGACGTCTGGTGGTAGTCACACGCCTAGCGCGTGCGACGGTAAAATCCTTAGGATTAATTGCATTACCGCGTTTATGATATTACTTGTGCAAGTTGCATCATCATTTTAACCATGGCATTTCACTTTTCATGCATGTTTAAGTGTATTTAACAAAATGAATATTTGAATGAAGTGAGGAAAAATTACATGCAACAAACTCCTTGGATAAAATGAATGAACAGTGAGGTAATCTATGTCAAATGCCAAAACAAATTGAATAAAAAGCATAATGAATTCTTGGTTATTAACATTTGATCTAAAAGGGTAAATTAATCTTGAATCAAGAATTGGAATTTGGTTAAGTTAAGCAATAGTAGGTTTAGTGCTTAGTGCTATGTTTAGCTATTAGATCACTCAAGGCTTTGTTTAACAAATGTGTATATGATGTAGTTAGATGATCTAGATAACTAACACTCATACTAGGAAAATTCATCTAATTGAATGCATGAACAGAGAAGGGAAGGCAATTAGAGTGCTTTTGGGGACAACAGTAAGTCACTACGATTTCAAATTCTTGTAATTGGAAAAGTTGTGTTAGGTTAACTAGCTATTAGAGATTAATTGAAAGGAGCAACCTAACCTGAAAGACAAGGATTGAAATTGGTTTTTCATAGTAAAACAGTGAATCTCCATTAGACAATTGAATTTATCAAAGTAGTTAGCAAGCTAATTAAAGGAGGAATTTCTTCTTAGTAAAGTTGTTATGAAAGTAGAGGGTAATGAGAATTTTCAGTAACCATGTGCCATAGATGTGTTAATAGCAATAGAGGCACTAGGTCAATGAGTTAGTTGATAGAAAGATTAGTTAAACTTTGAAAATTCATAACTATTTCGAATCAACTCCAGAACGAGTGAAACCAATTTTTTTGGTTTTCATTATTAATGTAATTTAACTTGGAATAGGTTTGAAACATTTTAATGTCCCAGAAAATTTTGAAATTAGAATTAAATTCTGGAAGGAATTATTTTTACACTAGAACTTGAATTAACTTCAAAAATTCGGAAGTAATTCATATGAACTCCAAATGGGTTGTTCCTAAAATGTTATTCTCTTTCCATTTTTGTAGTTTTCATCTCCACTACTATTCTAGAAATTTTCGCCAAAACAGTAAAATTCAGACAGAGGCAGCAGTGAGTTGAAATTTCAGCTTTTTCTCATTTTTTGATTTTCAAAAGACTATAACTCTGACATACGAACTCCAAAACAAATATTTTTTGTTTATAAATTCATATTAAATCATAATCTACCTTCTGTATTAATTTCATAGTTTTTGAAGACTTTTGGATTTTGTTGTTTATTCGGTGTTTTTGCTTTATCGGTTCTCATCGATAGATGATGATGATTCGGGAGTGCAACGGAGTTGTTCATGAGAATGTCCAGAGTACCAACAAGCAAAGGCAAGCAGTTTTTCCATTGATCATGTTGATCCTATTACATTCGAAAACTATTATCTTGTCTTGCAACTGTATGTATGCATGCTTTATTTTGTCAAGTTACTTTTGTTGATTAGTGGTAGCTAATCCTATTGCATGAATCCTCTTAAATTGTTCATCCCCTACCACTAGCCTATGTTAATAATTCCGCTGGTGAATTAGAGCACGGTTGATGTTATATGGTCTATTTATGTTTAATCGGTGTCACGCTTAGCAATGCTTTGCTTCCGGTAGATTGGGCGGTTGTCGACTTTGTCGATGACCTTGATCACATTAATCATTTTTATTATGATATATCTAGCACCTTGTGCTATATTACTTTGAAAACTAAAAGTGTAAATAAAATATTTTAGACTTGGGCAAGTGGTTGGATGGTGTGCTGTTGGGTGTGTGATTGTCTTGCCTAGGTCAACAAGGACCAAACATCTTGTTTCACCAAAACCAAGCATAATTGTGTGCTAACCACATGAGAGGGATATGGGACTTCTCTTGACTTAGTACTTTGGCGTGTGTTGGCTCCGAGTCGCAGGTGGTGGTTGTGTGTTGTATTAAAAAGAATTATGTTGTTATTGTTGGGTGTGACGGGATGTGTTCTGGATTTAAGTCCCCTACCCCGAGGAGCGTCGGTAAGCTTTTTCTTTGCCGATGACTTCGACACAACGTATGGGTTTCCATCCATATAGGCGACTTGTAGTTAATACATAATATTGGAAAACGTCTCGTACGACTTAGCCGTGCCGGCATACCTAAGGAAGTGTGCTTTATCCGGTGGCAAAAAGGTGGTCTGGCGTGTGGGTACATTGGTACACCCCTGCAGGGTATTAAACTATTCGAATAGCCTCGTCCTAGGTTATGGACACGCTTGGGATTGGACTTGCAGGAGTTAGACTTAACCTTTTGGAATTTTAAACTTAAAACTTGATCGGGTGGTATTGAGAATGGTCTCATGCTATGTTTGTGAGCTGCGGGGCAGCCACCTGTTGTTGTTAGATGTTATCTAATATTTACTTAATTGCTGTTATTTAAAGTATTAAAAATGTTTGCTCACTTGCCATTTGAATCTACTACATTGTATTTAAATTGAAATATTGCTTTTGTGCTGAAAATGAACCCTATAGCCTTCTCATTTGATTCAGTTTGCATGTAGCTATGTATAGGCTTGTTATTCGTAAGTCTTGCAGAGTACGTTCATGTACTCACTGTTTGCTTTCATTTACTAATTTGGACAGCAGGTATTGAGATCGAATTGGGTAAGGAAAGATTGCGCAGGAATGTCGTTTTGCTATGGTTTGAACCCAGTCGGTTGCCCTGCGGGTTATGGCAAGCCATTGGGACTTTATTAATGACTAATTCATGATTTTATTTCAGTTTATTTACTGATTTTCGCTGCGTACTTGATGGTTCTCTTGATTTTTGGCCAGTTGGCCCTTTTGTATGAAACTGAACCTTGTAAGTTCAATATGTTGTAAATTATGAAGTTTTGATATTGTAAGCACTTGTGTATGGATTGATATTGATGTTTGTGATGGTGCATGTGTGCTGCTCCTGGGAGGTACATAATACACCGAGGCGCGGGATATTTGGTTTGTGATGCTAGGGTCAAGTGGATGGTTAAGCATTACGAGCTAAATACCCCGGGGTCTCACAAAGGTTGGTATCAGAGCCATACTGACTGTAGGTTAAGCCATAGCAATGGACGTTGATAGGATTTTTGTTTTGTAAAGAGTATTTTCAAACTAGCAAAGATTTAGCAAAAAATGCAAGTAATATAATTCCTTTCTTTCTTACCCATCCTAGCATCTAATTCTTACCTCATCATTCATTTGATTTGTGTAAAATAATTTTTCTCCATTGCTCGTCTCTCTTTCCAAATAATAGACACGCTAAATAGTCTCCGGTGAAGAGCATCAGTGAATGGACGAGAAGACGATACCTTGCTGTGATATTAGGATTAAATTAGGGTTTATTATTAGAATATATACACCCCAATGATATTACTTAACTTGTGGACGCTGGATTTTGTAGTATGATCATTTGCTCTCTTTTGTTCCAAGTAATTGCGCATCGCCTATGGGCGGCATGTATAGCAATTATATTGGAAAACTAATTGTGGTTCATTTGTATCTCATTTTAGTGATTTTGAAATGATTAGTACATATTAGGGTTAAATTGCATATCCGCTGCCCATTTTCTCACCTTATGCTCATTCTTTTCTCACCACATTCCATATACTCCAAAATATTAAGGGGGGGTAGAAGATACACCAAAATTATGCGTTAGGCATCTTGATTCTCACTCTTTGATCATACATATAGTTCTAAGTTAACTCAAGCATGTCATGTTGTTTAAGTTGTTAGCAAGAATCATGACTAAAAAGGATATATATAAATCAAGATGCATGGTTAATAGTTCATCTTGGTTATCAAAGCATGAAAATGACTAATAGGTAGAGGTATAAGATGAAATTGCCCTTGATTTGCTTGGTCTTAAAATTGTTAACCAACTTGGAATTTAACAACTTGCCATGTTCATATAGATTCCTTGCATAAATCTAAAATTTTGGATGTCTTGGATGTTATGGATTGATGTGCTAGATGTTGTGGAAGTAAAGTACATGCTTGTCTTGTAATGAATGAGAAGTGAACTTTTCATAATATGATTTGAGAGTAGCTCATTTTTATGTTTGTTCAACTGAAGGTGTTTAGACCATGCTAGGTTTGCTTATGTAGTCAATTGTTCTTTATGCGAAGTGAAACTCATTTCTTGTTTTGGTGCAATTTTTAACTTGGATTGAAAGAAAAATAATTCTGTAACTGATGGTATATCCTAAAATCTTGACATTATTCACATGATAACCTGATGGTGTTTAGTAATAAATATAATTTTTCCAGAATTTATTGAACTTGTTTTGCCTAGATATTAATTCAAACGCTTTGTAGGGCTGTTCTGGCCAATTTTGAATCTGGTACTAATAGGTAGGGGTAAACTGCTATTACCCAATTTTCTGGTGTTAAGAATCACCTCAGTAACATGCCAGAATTTTTCTAGAATTTTTGAACTTGATTTCGCTGCTGTTTGAGCCTTAGGCCTTATTTCCTTGTCTGAAATATTGCACCGACCAGAACCTGAGCTTTATGTGTAGGGTAAATTTTTCTAGCATCTCTAGTGTCCCATAAACATCCCACAATTTTTCTGGAATTTTTCTAGCTGATTTAGTATCTTTCCTGAACCTTAGTTGCTCACTAGTGGACTTTAACCAAAAATCTGTAATGAACTAGATGCTATTCTCGATGCATGAGTGGTTTTTGAGATGAATGTACTAGCATGATGTGACCAACCACCCTGTGATATACAGCAAAGGTCTCTCTCTTTTTTTTTTGAGCTACGGTACTTCCCGAGAGAGGTCTACCAGGACCTCCCGGGAGGTCTGCAAGACCTCCTAGAGGTCTTGGCCAACCACCAGCGAGGTCCACCAGGACCTCCCAGGAGGTCTTCAAGATCTCCTGGAGGTCTTGGCCAACCACCAGCCGGTAGCATCTCTTAGTATATCACAGAGAGGTCCGACAGGACCTCCCAGGCTAAGTCCCGTAGGACCTCCTGGAGGTCCTGCCCCTGTGCACCGAGCTAGTCCCAGGAACAAATTGGCTAGCTTGCACAGAACTAACACAAGTGTAATCAAATCCATACACAAGCTAAGAGGAGCAAGAGACAAAACAATAATTATAAATATATTAAAGACCAAACCGGCCAAGCTTCTTACAAGAGTTGCCTCAAGGGCTACAACAGAAGAACAAGAACAGTGGAAAGCAATACTTCAACGATAGGTCCAACCGATCAGCCCACTGGCTATCGAGTGGAGGACGTCCCCTAGGTCACAAGGTCTCCAAAGACCTCTTCTTCACTGAGCTTTGAGCTCCCTGGAGCTTCCTGCAGCTGCTGATAAAAACAGAGGGCAAAAGCCATGAGTACATTGAATGTACTCAGCAAGCCGTGAGGAATGTATGCATTAGATAATTATGCAAGGCTTGCCAAAAGGGAGCTGTAAAGTTAGTTGCACAAAGCAGTGTTTGAAAATAAGTAATAAGTAGATTAAAAAGCTCAAGTTAAAACATTAGTACATAAATACATTTGATTTCAAAAGAGGCTATGAGCACCCACTCACACCCAAAGCCATCCTGGAGCACCCACTTCAGGATTACCAAAGCCAACCGTGGGAGGTCTGGTCACACCCGTGACCAGGACCTCTCCCACGACCACCCTAGAGCACCCACTCCAGAGTTCCACAACCAACCCCTGGACCACCTAGTGAGCCAGCCATGACCCCTCTGGAGCCGGCCAAGGTCTCTTCAAGGCAAAGCCACGACCTCTCACCCAAGTGCCCAGGAAGCACAAGTTCACAAAGCTACCCCTTGCACCATTTCACTGAGCATGTCCATAACCAAGGACTTGGCTATTCGAATAGATTTTACACTCTGCAGAGGTGTACAACTTTACCCACAATCCACGATCTCTCTAGCGGGACGGGTTCCGGTCACCCTTGCTCACTTCCGAAGGTGAGCAGTCTAGAGAGCGCGACAAGGCTTTTACAAAGCTTTGAATTGACTCAGAGCTGCCCGCTAAGGTTTTTATAAATCCCCCCTTTGGTCTAGAAGTCCGCAGGTTATGGGGTGCCCTCTTGCGCCAACGAATCACACGCCAACCCCATGCCCCAAGCCAACCCATTGCTAATTATTCAGCCCAGACCATCCCCATAAAATGATCTTGTGGTTGCACTGATTGGCCCAGATCAATAGAACACAAAGTTAAGTCCTTAATTGTGCTAAGGCAAGACTTCCACAATCCCAAGTGTGCAAAGCACCCACTACTCACTCCCTGCCTTCTTGCCTCAGCAAAACATTTTGTAATTTCCCTTGCCAAAAGACCACCCAGTCTTGGCACAACAAATTATTAGAGTGATCTCGCACCACAATCAACACAACTTAGGCGTCCTGCCATAGCTGCGCAATAGTGGCACCAACCACAGATTCCAAAGATCATTAGACAAGATTATTAATTGATGAGGCATGATTCACAGACCCACGGTTTCTAAAGCAGGGCTAAGCATATAGCATACGGTCCCAATGTTGGCAATAACAAGGAAATACCAACTAAAATATCCATCCTAAGGTGTCCGAAGAGTTCATGTCAACATGTCCAGTTCAAGTATACAAGGGAGGCATAATGTCAAGTAGGAGGATAACTACTGCCCAAAACAGTTCTATAAAGATAGCCATGCAAGTTTAATAAATCAAAATAGCTTTGCAAAGTGGGATCAAAATGATCAAGGACCACGGCTTGCCTCTGTTGGAGAAAGAAAGAGCTTCGGCTGATGGAGCCTGATTCACGAGCTTCTTCAACGATTCAACCGAAATCTACACGTTTGCAAAAGAAACCAAATAAGCAAAAGAAACTCCAAGAAAACGAAAGAACTTACTTGAAATCAAAAGAGAAGAGGAGGTCCACGGGAAAGGGAGGTCCGGAGGAGATTCATGAGAGCTCCAGGCGAGAAGGAGGTCCGGACCCAAAGGGGTGCGAGTCGAGAGCTCGGAGTGTTTCAATAGGTCGAGGAAGAAACCGAGGAGGAAGTTGAAATGAGGAGCAGGAGGAGGCGGTGCCCTCCGGTGCTCTATTTAAAGAGCAAGGAACAGAGCACCAACACAAAGAAACGACTGTGTTCAAGGTATTAGGATCAGGCACCTTGCCATAAGGTACTAAAAGAAATAAAGAAAGCAAGGGATGTGACACGAAGTAGAAAAAGAGTACAAAAGGTAGGTGGTAGCATTTAAGGTGACTCAACCCACATCAAATGCACTTAAGGCGCCAAGGGGCGATCAAAGGTGTGTGAGACTAGTCAAAGACATGGTCCACGGTCCAAAGAGGAGGTCCAAGGAGGAGGTCCAAGGAGGAGGTCCTACGAGGAGGTCCTAGGACAAACAGGAGGTCTAGACCTCAAAGGTCTAAACACAAAGGGAGGTCTCGAACCTAAAGGAGGTCCAAACCCAATAAGGAGGTCTGACCCTAAGGGAGGTCCAAACACAACAAGGAGGTCTAGACCTCAAAGGTCTAAACACACAGAGGAGGAGGTCTAGACCACAAGGGTCTAAACACAAAGAGGAGGAGGTCTAGACCACAAGGGTCTAAACACAAAGAGGAGGAGGTCTAGACCACAAGGGTCTAAACACAAAGAGGAGGAGGTCTAGACCACAAAGGTCTAAACACACAGAGGTCCTAAGGATATGAGGTCCAAAAGACACAACAAGGGGTCCTCTCGGACGGGGAGGTCCGAAGACAAAGATATTTGGACCTCAAAGGAGATCCAACCCTCAAACCGATCTAGACCCCAAGGAGGTCTAAATCACGAGAGAACTTAGACCTCAAAAGAGGTCCCAAGCACAAGGGGTAAGGCGCTCGAGGAGGCCCTGAGAGCAAGGAGGTCCCGACGGTCAAAATCTCCACAAAAGGAAAATCGGACGGTCAAGATCTCGAAAAGGAGAGGGCCTGAACGGTCAAGATCTCAAAAGGTAACGAGGGGGTCCTAACACTCGGATCTCCAAAGGGGAGGTCCGATAGTCAAGATTTCCAACAAAGGGAGGTCCTGGCGGTTAGATCTCCAAAAGGGAGATCCGACGGTCAAGATCTCAAGCCAAGGGAGGTCTGCGGAGACAAGGATGCGCAGGAGGAATAGGAGCCGTTAGATCTTGATCGGACGGGGCAAGGCAAATGGGCCGTTCGGACCAAGCGAACGAGCCAACTCAGCTAAGCCGTCTGATGTAGATCGAAGGGCACAAAGAGAAGGGATGTTTGGACCAGCGAACAAGTCCTCGGGATCGGTCCATCCAAATAGCATCAAGCGGTCCTAAGGCATGGAAGGCAAAACTCAAGCGATGCGCAAGAGAGCCAGTGGGTCCAAGCGCTAGGGAGGTCTTGGACCTAAGGAGGTCGGGACCTTTAGATCCAAACAAAAATGAGGTGCGGATCATTGGATTAAACAATGGGGAGGTCTGGATCCTTGGATCAAAATAGAAGAGGGATCCGGATAGTCAAGATCTCCAAAGAGGAGGGTCCTAACGGCCAGATCCCAACAAGGGGGAGGTCTGAGCGGCTAAGATCTCCAGAGAGGAGGTCCTAACAGTCGAGATCTCAACAAGGGAGGTCTGAGCGGCTAAGATCTCGAGAGAGGAGGTCCTAACGGCCAGATCTCAACAAGGGAGGTCTGAGCGGCTAAGATCTCCAGAGAGGAGGTCCTAACAGCCACATCTCAACAAGGGGAGGTCTGCGGCTAAGATCTCAGAGAGGAGGTCCTAACGACCAGATCTCAACAAGGGAGGTCTGAGCGGCTAAGATCTCCAGAGAGGAGGTCCTAACGGCCAGATCTCAACAAGGGGAGGTCTGAGCGGCTAAGATCTCAGAGAGGAGGTCCTAACGGCGAGATCTCAACAAGGGAGGTCTGAGCGGCTAAGATCTCCAGAGAGGAGGTCCTAACGGCCAGATCTCAACAAGGGGAGGTCTGAGCGGCTAAGATCTCCAGAGAGGAGGTCCTAACGGCCAGATCTCAACAAGGGGAGGTCTGAGCGGCTAAGATCTCAGAGAGGAGGTCCTAACGGCCAGATCTCAACAAGGGAGGTCTGAGCGGCTAAGATCTCAGAGAGGAGGTCCTAACGGCCAGATCTCAACAAGGGGAGGTTTGAGCGGCTAAGATCTCAGAGAGGAGGTCCTAACGGCCAGATCTCAACAAGGGAGGTCTGAGCGGCTAAGATCTCAGAGAGGAGGTCCTAACGGCCAGATCTCAACAAGGGGGAGGTCTGAGCGGCTAAGATCTCAGAGAGGAGGTCCTAACGGCCAGATCTCAACAAGGGGAGGTCTGAGCGGCTAAGATCTCAGAGAGGAGGTCCTAACGGCCAGATCTCAACAAGGGGAGGTCTGAGCAGCTAAGATCTCAGAGAGGAGGTCCTAACGGCCAGATCTCAACAAGGAGGAGGTCCGAGCACAAAGAGATTCAAGCCAACAAAGGAAGGTCGGACTTAAAGAAAGTCCAGATGAAGATTACAAAGAGAGGTCCAGAGAGCGAAGGGGTTGAACCTATAAAGAGGTTCTACTGGGAGGAGGTGCAGGCGAAAGGAAAAGACCCAAGGAGGATATCTCCAAAGGGAGGAGATCGAGGTAGGAGACCCACAAAGGAGGGACTCGGGGAGGTCAGAGAGAAGAGGAAAAGAAGAGAAGGTCAGAAAAATGAGATGGATCTGGGCATCAGGGGATGTCCAACAAAAGGAGGGTCTGGGCATCAGAGAAATATCCAGCGAGAGGAAAGACCAGAGAGAGAGAGGCCTAGAGGGGGGGGGAAAGACTAGCCTGGAGGACCAGCAAGGCCAACAGAGAAAAAGAGGCTAAAAGCCAAAGAGCAACAATAACTCCAGCTTAACCAGAAAGGGATTAATTGAAGTTTGATTAGTTCAAGTTAAACCTCCGAATTTCTGAAATCTTCAAATTAAGCTTTGAACTCTCAACAAAACCAAATGGTTATTATTTTTAAAAAGCTTTTCAAAACCTTGGAAAAACGGGACGTTACACATGAGTAGGCCCTTTTTAGTATTTATTTAAGTTGCTAAATTAGTTGTTTGATTGCTATGATAAGGACCAGGTCATGGTAGTGTGGATTCTTGATGTATGTTGAATCTTTTGATCATCTAACAAAAATGAATTTGTTTTGTTACATTTTAATAGAATCATGTAAACATGCATGTGAGCATTTGCACTCTCAATAACAAAAATTAAAATTGCCTTAGGACTGATTTGCACACATGTATCCTTTCATGCAATTCCTCCAATGCATTTCTCTCCAATCCGAGCAAATAGGACTAGAGAAGCAAGGGTTAAGTGAGATCACCTTAAACCTTGCTTTAAACTCTCTTCTCTGCTCTTTAGATGACCCCTTTCCCTCGTAGCTAGTTAGTGGTCATTTGTCCTATCGGAAGACGACGTCAAGCTCGATATGGCGGAAGTGCCTTTGAATGAAGAAAGGAAAGGTTAAACAAAGTAATGGAAAGGAAAATGTGTCAGTAACGTCAAGATCTTCCGGTACTATCTCTGAAGGGAATCAAGACGATAGACGGTGCATTTCGTTTACAGTTGAAAGAATCGCATAGAAAACCCTTGATAGAAGGATCATACAAATCCTTCGACAAAGCTTCCCACTTTAGAACATAAAACTTCTGACGAACCTCTCTCGATTTGGATTTAAGTTCGTTTAACGACGAAGTCCGAAGTATGACCACGTGACCAAACCCAGCTAGGTTTGGCACAGCCTTTCATTCCAACTTCCAAACTACCGGAATCTCGGGACGAGATTCTATTTAAGGGGGGTAGATTTGTAACAGCCCAAAATCCCTAAGTTGGATTAGTTAAGCATCTAATGTGCATTTGTAAAATTTTGGACTTTTTAAAACTTTTGTTGCAGCAAAAGGGTTTCAAGTGTGGGGAATATTTTAGTGGGATTCTATATTCTCTGCAATGCTTGTTTGGATTTCTGGAATTTATTAGAGGTTATTTGGTTCCTATTTAATTTGCTTGTTCAAATTTTGAATTTGAATATTAAAACACAAATTTAATAGGGAAATAAAACAAATGGAATTGAAATTTAATAATTAAAAATCTAAACTCAGCATAATTATTCTAAATATAAATTGAGAAATTAATCAAAGCATGTTTTGCAATTCTTCTCACATCAAGTAATAATAATCAATATTAAATCAAATTGTTTGAAAAACTGCAATTAAAATTAATTATTTTGATTTTTATGTTTTAGCATGCATAACAAAAATCATGTCATTATGCATGCATTAGCGTCGTCGTTTTTCTTCTTTTCTGGTCATCCCTTCTTTTCTGGTCATGCCACTTTTTTCCTTCCTACTGACTCCTTTTGCTTCTCTCTGCAACATCCCAAATCTAGGTCTGTGTTTCAAATGTAACCAAATCTAGGTTTGTGTTTCAAATATAACCAAATATGGGTATGTGTTTCAAATGTAAGAAAATGAGTAGAAATTAAAACTTTTCTTGCATATTGTAGTTTTTGAACTTTTCTGTAATTCATGTGAAGGAATTGTGGAATTCAAAAATCTAAACCTCCAATTGACTAAAGTCAGGACCCTTTTTCCAACCCTTGTCGAAAATCTTGTGTGCAACCTTTGAAAATATTTTTTCTTGGTTCTAGGGATGCTCTGTGACCCCTCTGAAAAATTTCATAATTTTTAGAAATTATTTGATAATTTTTGGAGGCAAGTCAAACCAGTTTGACCTTTGGTCAAACCCTAGAACAAACCTTGAGGAATTTCTTGAGAAAAATGTTGTGTATAAAAAATCTCTGGAAATTTTATATAAGGTTAATCCTGGAGTGAGGAACCTCCAGTCAAAATTTCAGAATTTTTGGAGTTAGTTTGCTGCCCCTAAAAATTCTTCCAAACTCAGCTTTCAAATTCAAACCCTAAACTAGTGCACTGTTCCTTGGGTCCGAGCCCGACCCCGTCTAGGCTCGACGCAACCACCTAGCTGCACTAGCTCGGTCACTTTGGCGCGTGCGATCTGGACTGTTGGATCTCCATCGTGCGGTCCTCGTTCGCGCGGAGCTGTGCAAACCCCGCTCGCCCGCATGCGCTGTCAACCATTGGATCGCCATCCAACCGTCGTCGTTGCGCCCGTGCCCGTTGGGTCGACTCAACCCGCTCACTCCTGTTGGACTCGAGCCACGTTGTCGCCGTGTCGCTGGCAGGTGGGCCTCGCGCCGCGTCTGTTCTTCGTCAACCTCGGTCGCTCGCGTGCGCACCCGGTCGCCATGGCCAGAGCTAGCATGGGCGGTGCAGCGTCGTGTCCCTTCCGCGAGTCCTGCAAAGGCTCAGAGCATTGAATGCAGGTCAGAGCCTCGCCCTCAAAGTCATGGTCACCACTTGCTCCCGTCGCTCAGAGCTCCCGTGAGCCCGTGGTAAACCGAGCTCACCATGGAGCTTTGCTGTAATATCCTGAACTTAACCCTTAAGGGCCTCTGTGTAATTAGACGAAAGGGAATATATAAAAATGGAATATTTTAGAGTATTAGGGAGGAGTTGGTTTGTACCGGGTTAAAAGGATCGTGAGAGGAGAGGAGTTCTAAAAAAAACCCTAGCAGTCTTTTTTTCCCCATTGTGCGCCTTGAGAGCCATTGTTTTTTCCTCGCGCCGTTTCCTCCGGCTTTGCGTGGCGCCGCGATCAACGCCTGCTGCCGTGTCGGCGCGTAGGCGCCTGCCGCCGTGTGCAAACGCCACCTGTAGCATGCGCGTGGAAGCTCGGTGCATGTGTTGTTTTCCTGCCACACGCGAGTGCTGTTCGGCCAGTACGTGGCATCAACCGCCGCACGTCGCCTGCATTTGTTTGCTCACCTCCGTTTGTTGGTTTGGATTTTCCCCATTACTAATTTCCCAGCTGCTATGACTGCTTAATAGGATTTGCTTGCATGCGGTTGCTTGTACTAGGATTAATCTAGTAGCACCAGATATTTGTGTATGCATGTGCTTCATTGATTGGAATAGAAAGGGAGAGAGTTGCACTAGTCAATGCTGCACCTATTCATGCATCAGTTGGTATTACTAATTTAATATAGTGCTGCATCCCTTTGCATGCATATGTGGCATTAGTAAATAACTAGTTTGGCAACGTAGCCTTATTTGGATGCATGCTGTTCTTTAATTGGAGTAGTAAGGGAGAGAGAGGAATTAGATAGTACTAATTATTAGTTAACTAGTTTTGTCTGTGAGATCTTTTCAGAATGGCTGCTAGTGCTAGACATCAACTAGTAGTGCAACTAGCACTAGAAATTAACTAGTACTGTATCTTTGCTTTGTTTGGATGCATGCTGCCTTGAATAGTAGATAGAGAGGGATTTAATTAGAGATTTGAATCGGGATTAATTAGAGAGGGGTTTTAGAATTTTCTAGTTGAAGGGTTAGATTATTTAATTAGAAGTCATTGTAATCTAAGAAAATATGGGGAATTTTGTGTAGATTCCAGAACTGGGGGTCGTTTGCCATGATCGGACTTGTGAGTCAAAAGTTACGCCCCTTTTAGTACCAGGACAGCAAGGGGTGACTGTTCGGTATTGGGGAAGCGTTGTGGATTTGGGGGACGTGTAGGAGTGATGTCAATTAATTGTTGTTCTTGTGATGTTGTAGCTTGTATTAAAATTTGAGTGTTTATTGTAGGAGAGATGTCATGCTTATTGCCATCTTCTAGCCGAACCGTGCGTCGCAACTAGTAAAGGCAAGTGCATGGTAGACAGCGGTCAATGATTGATCACTGTATTTATTTATCGTTCATTATCATTATTGTTGTGCTTTTATTCTTATTTAATTGCAAGCAATGGAATGGTGTGACTATATCTTGTTGACGAACATGAGGAAAATTGGATATAATGAATATAATGATATTATGCATTTTTGCGTTCATAAGCATCTTTGCATATGAGCGGGTGATCATGATTGATCACAACTCCACGGGAGTGGAGGAGGTCCCCGATCCTTGAGGAGGCGCAGGCTTGAGAGTGAACGTTGTCGCAAGCGTTCACTCACCTATACCGGTATACGCGAAAGAAGTGCATGTGGACATGTAGAGTTGAGTTGCATGGAGATATGAGATGAATGCGTGTGAAAAGAAAGAGAAGAGAATGGCATGAGAATATTAATAGAAGGACATGTGATGATATTGAAGTTATTGAATACTATTGATTTATCATTGTTTGTTGTATATTGATGTATTTGCTGAGTCGTGTACTCACCCTTGCTCTTTTGTTGTTTTTAGGAGGTCGTTGAGGGCATCACGATTGAGAGGGACTAGCGCACATGTGATAGTTTCATACTTTAGATACATGATTATTTGCCATGAGAACTATTTGAGTCATTATTGCTGGACTATTTTTAGGACATGTTAGAAATTGAATAAGCTTAGATGAATGTCTTGGACTAGTCTATTTTTGTTCCAAGGTTTTGGATTTACTGGTTTGGTGCGGTTTTAGACTTATTATCATGCTATGTTTCCCTCGCCTATTTATTCATGCTTGACAAGTCTTTAGTCATGTTCTTTTGTGACCCATTGGTGGGTTTTATTAATGCTTTGGTTGTTGGAATTCTATAGTGTGTTAATGATTTTTAGTTGAAAAGATAGTTTAGTGGCATTCTAGGCTTAGTGTTGGGTCGGAGTGTTACAGTTGGTATCAGAGCGGGCTTTAGGTCCGTGGTTAATATATTAACAACTTAGGTAAATTAAAATTACTAAAATTTGTTTTAGGACTAGTAAAATTAACTAAAATTTGCTAATTGTGAATTAACTTAAAATTTGACACACTAGTGCACAGTAGGATGGGAATGGGACGAGTATTGCTCTTACGCTTTCGATGTGTTATTATACTGATGTATGAGTTGATATTGGTTCTTTGAACCTATTGTGTATTGTTGATTGTGGTTGATAGCTACGACGAGAGGTAGAGATTGTGGTTGTGGCCATAGGCATGGCCAGGTTGTACCACCATTTGTGGTATGGGAAAAGTAAAGTGTTTACCCTGAGTAGTTTAGTTGCAAATGTTGGGGATGAGTTTCTTTAAAAAGTTGTTGTTTTCTTTGAGTTTGTATTTGGTTATTATGATTACAGCCGCTTGCGGTTGATGAACTTTCTTTGGATAGTGGTTATAATGCATTTGATGGGTTTCAATTGGTCTGTATAGAGCAATATTGTTCTTTTTTATGAGGGTTCTACCTATTTGTCGGCAAACATGACTCATTTATTCGCTTGGTGTTTTAGATAATGGAAAGTATCTTTTACAAACTTCATTGAATGAAGTTTTGACTCTACGCATTTTTTTGGAGTAGTTGGAATGTTGAAGTTTAGTGCATCTTCTTTGAGAAAGAAAGTATCAATCCTCTTTTGTAATGTTTTGTTGTGTTAAGTGAGAGGTTTTAAGCACAGAAGATAAATTGATAATGTATGAGTTATCATGTTGGGTCTGTAACATGGTGCATAATCGATCTTAACCAAGATCTTTGAAAGTGAAGTTGATAAATTTGATGTTGTCTAAGAGTAGTTACATGATGAACTGTGATTAAGGGTATGTCCTCACCTATTAGGAATCCGAGAGTTATTAAGAAGTGTGGGACATTGATGAACTGGTCTGATCATTAAGATTGTTTAATTTGGTAAACTTCTTAGATAAATTGGATTAATGGGTCTCAATGGATTAATCTAACCATTTGGGATGGTTAAGTTAAGAGGGTGTTAGATTATTGCCTCAATGGATATTAATCTTGGAGTTATCTTTTCTGTGGATACTTAGTGATCATATATAATTGCTAGATTTACATAATCCTTAGTAGGATTAATTGTTGGAATAGTGTACAAAAGATTGGAGGGGTTGAATATAGGTGGATCTAGAATTTATGGGAGGAGTTTTTGGATAGTTAATCTAGCTAGAATGGTTGGATGAATTTGGTTGTAGCGTTGTTGAGACTTTTGATCGATGGAAGATTTCGATTCTTGAAGTTTTAGCGTGATTTTGCCCAAATATAAACACGAGGAGGAACAATTGAATATGTGTTTGTAAATATTCATGTGATTTGCAAAGGGAAGTAGGTAGCAACTAGATTTCATGATGAAACCAGTTGATAACAACAATCGTTGAAGTGCAATTATCGTATGTTGAAGTTTGGTGTTGAGCATCACTAAGAGTTGAACTGATGAGATTTAATAGGTGGCTTATGTTTGCATGATTGTGGAAATGTCGGATGATAGCATGTCATTGATGAAAGGGTTTTGGTAGAACCTTTTTAATTTGTGTAGTAAATCACCTTTAGAATAAAGTGGTTGTTGTAGAGAGGTTGTAAAGTTTTGGTTGACTCTCAATTTGAGGATGGGATGATACAGTAGTATGGAACAATTTGGTGAGTTTCTAGAGAGCTTTATAGTGGAAGAGTAGACTATGACGATTCTTGTTAAGAGTGTGTTGTTCTTGATGTTAGTAAGATTGTCTGCAATGGATTGTGACTTGTGAGGGTGGTGTTGATTCTTATAGAAAGAGAGTAAATTTGATCGTCTTTCATGGTATCACTCAAATGAAATGTTTCGAGCTTTGCATTCGTGATCTTTTGGAGTTCACGATTTATGTGGTATTTGAAATTTGTGGAGCAAAGCGACGTGTTAGAAAATTCTATTGGTTCTTACGTGATTAATGTGATTTGGTCTTAAAAGCTTTTCTTGTTTGAGGTGGCAAAGTGATGTTGTTATCAAAGAAAATTATTTTCTTTGTTAAAGGAAAGAGTGTAGTAGAAGTATTTGAGGTTGGAGTTAAGTTTTGTAACTTGGAACTTATTGAAGCCTGTTTAACTTTTCTGTCATTGTCGCTTAGGAGTTTCTCGAGTTTGTAAAGTAATACTTTATTCTTATTGGTTGAGGTTTGATATTCTCTTCTTATGGGACTTGTGCCCGCAACTGTGGTCTCTTCTTTTGCTTTTCTGAGATCATTGCTATTTAACTATTTCTCTTAGTCTTGTGTTTACTACGAAAGGTAAACGTTTTTCTGTGTGCTGAAAAATTGTTTTTATTTACCTCTTCTTTTGAAAAAGGAATAATCATTTGTTTTACAAAACCTTATATAGTATATAGTGGCAAGTGGTTAGTAGTGGTTAAGTATATGATGTTGTGAGACTTTGGGTTGCAAGTTAATTGAGGAGCTTTGGAGGATGAATTGATTTCGTGATATAAATCTTGTAAAGAATTAGGTCTAAAAGGAATGATGGTCATTGGGGCATAACTGATTATGTTGTTACAACTAGTAGAACATATAGTGAATTGTAATCCAATAACCTTTGTTCATATTGGTGGAATATTGGAAATACCACAAGTTTGAATCTTGGTTAATTAGTTAAGGTATTGCGAATGAATATATTGTGGTTGTGTAGGTGAAACTGAATGATGTGGTTTAGTGAGGGTCCAACATTGATGAATTAAGTTAATTGTTTTGGGCAGTTAATTGATTACTAATGATTGTTGATTTTAATGACTGAGGATATTGTTTGGATTGTGGGAATTATAGTCATCGAATATGGGGATTTCCTTATCAATTATACCAAAAGTTCATTATAGGAGTCTTGGATGTTGAAACTAGGCTTGTGTTTTATGCTAAAACCTGGGTTGCCCAATGATTATGTGTACAAGTAGTAAAATAAAAGTGGATTCCGAATAATGTGATAATCATTTATAGAATCCTTTTGTTGTAGTAAATGAGTGTGTGTGTTTTGAATTTCAAGTTGATTATCCTTAAATGATTGAGTTGATGTGATTGTGGGTGAAATATATATCGAGGTGCATTGGAAGTTATTTGTCAAAGTAATTCCTTTGGTAGAGGAGTGGACTAGAGTATCTTTTTGGTGGATTAGTAAAGCCCTCTAGATGAGTGCGGTTGTTGCTTTCAGGTTGAGTATTGCTTTGAGTTTGCCGGTTAAGAGGAAGGAGTTAGTGTGATGATTTGGAATCCCTTGATTTGAGAGAAGGTTTATTTCCTAAAGAAAAGTTGAGAAAAGAATTTTTTTTTCTTGGGTAATGAAATGCTCTCTTGATTCTTATTTGAGTTGTGTGTTTATGACGGAGGTTATGCACCATTTGATTGACTTTATGTTGGCATGGTGGGTTTTTTTCTGGTTCAGGAAAATAAAAGAAGTGTTTGATTTGGGCAGCTGAGTGATTTTCTCCTTTGGCTTTATGTGGTGTTTATTTGCGAACTGGTTACTTGGAAAGAGAAAAAGATTTCTTGATGAGTCTTTGATTTTGGATTGGAGTCTTTGGGAGGGAAGTGGTTAATGAGTTAGCTGCGATGGGAATCCTTCGTTTTTCAGTTGGATTCTTTTGTAAGAGGGTTGGTTTGAGGCAAGTTGTTTGTGCATCTGTTGTTAAATGAGATGCTTCTCGCAAAGGTGAAGTGATTGCAGGAGAGTGAGAACAAGAGCCCATGGGATTTGTGCGAGTTGTGTGGTTTGGTACCGAAGGGATAGTTGGCCAAGGTACATTAGATTGTATCCGATAGTTGCGGAGGTTTGAAAGTTGACGTATCGATAAGACTTTCTCAAGTCCATGCACGGGGTATGCAACGTCTTCACGTCCCAGTGTTGAGGGGGCTCCTGTGATGTCCGAAGTTTGAGCTTTCGTTAAAGATGTTGACCAACGAGTAAAATCGTACTTTTGAGTCGTGTCCGGTGCGTATTCTAGAGAGATCGGAGCGAGTGCTGAGGCACAAGACGTTGGTATACGTTAAGGTGCTGTGGACTCATCAGTCCGAGAGAGAGGCAATTAGGTAGTTGGAGTCTCGCATACGCGAGCAATATCCGGAGTTCTTCACGTCGGGTACGTGTGATTTGTTGTTTAATTTTAGTTGTGCTGGTTCTTTCGTGTAGAACGACGAGTAGAATTCGGGGTTGAATTCTGTTTAAGGGGGGAAGAATGTAATATCCTGAAATTAACCCTTAAGGGCCTCTGTGTAAATAGACGAAAGGGAATATATAAAAACAGAATATTTTAGAGTATTAGGGAGGAGTTGGTTCGTACCGGGTTAAAAGGATCATGAGAGGAGAGGAGTTCTAAAAAAAAAACCCTAGCAGTCTTTTTTTTCCCCATTGTGCGCCGCCAACAGCCATTGTTTTTTCCCCTGCGCTTCGTTTCCTCCCGCTGATGAGGACATCACTCCTTCGGATACAACCACTACTTCGAGAAGACCTACGACCAGCTTTGAAGGGTCTACGACCAGCTCTGTAGGGTCTACGACCACTTCCAAAAGACCTACGACTAGTTCAAGAAGGTCTACGACCACTTCAAGAAGACCTACAACCACTACTTTCACTCAATCTTCCACAGTTGGACTTGCGGCCATGGCAATGCCATATTATCCAATTGGACCGCGCTACTTCTACTCCTACAAGCCGAGCTACGTCTACATGCCATGGCGCTGCGTTTACATACCATGGTGCTGCGTCACCAATTATTGGCCCACTGGCTATGTAATATATGGGTGACTTGATCATAAGGCCCATGTGATGGCCGACCACCCTAGGCGGGCGCCTTTGTTCACGTGAGCAATACCCATGAACAGATTCCGCCACCCTAGGGTTTCCACCTCCTCACGTTCCCCCTATATATGTGCAAAGAATCGCCATAGATGAGGGTTGGGTTTTCTTAGATTATTCTCGCTTCTTTGCGGTTTCGCGCTTGTTCGGTTTGAGGAACCCCACTTGTGAACTTCATCCATATTCGCAATATATTTCAGATTGCATCTACTGTGTTCTTGTGAGTTGCTTCGATTGCCTGCAGGAACCATAACCCTCGTGGTAAGGTCGATCGCGTGCAAGCGTGGTTGATAACGACAGTCGTGCGGGTGTAGCGAATTGCGAGGTGAAGATCTGCGGGTCGGAAGCCTCAAAGCGTCAACGTCCTTACGACGAAACAAATCGAACCTATCGGAAGATCGGGCCACCGTGATTCATCAAGTGGTATCAGAGCACCAGGTTGCCCGTTAGGTAATTTCATTGATCCCTTTTTGTTAGTTGTTTTTCATCACCTAGAGTCCAGAAAATTGCCCCACAAAAAGTTTTAGATCTTAGTTCTTCCGCTGTCCAAACCACTCTGTGCCTTTCGCAGTTGTGTTTTCGTTTCGCGTTGTTGAATTCAAGTCCATCGTCGGTGTCTTTGTTCTTTGGTCTAGTAGTCGTGATCTAGTTTCTAGCGTCGAGTCTTTCTGTTTCGGTCATCGTGTATCTCGGCTTGCCCTTGGTTGCATCTCGTTGTTTTGTCTACTATAGCCGAGATCGTGTCATCACCCTCATCCGACCACGTACTCGGCCGACTTCCCACCAACTCGAAGTTCGACCACCGACGGATCGACCACCCCTTGGGTTCGACCACCCGGTTGGATTCGACCACCTCTTCGGATTCGACCCCCCAAGTCGGATTCGACCACCATCCTCAGATACAACCACCTCCTCGGGTTCGACCACCCAGTCGGATTCGGCCACCCACTCGGATTCGACCACCTCTTCGAGTTCGACCACCTCCTCGGATTCGACCACCTCTTCGAGTCCGACCACCTACCCTTTCGACCACCTAGCCAAAGTCAGAGAGAGAGAGAGAGTATCTTTTTATTACCTTTATACCCCTGCTCTCCGGAAAAAGTTTGTGACCTATATATATCCCCACACCTAAGAGGGTTTTGAAGAGTTGTGAGTCAAGGTCACTTTCGCAAAAAAAAAAAAAAAGAGGAACCCTCGGTTGGGTTTCGGCAGTCAAAAAAAAAAAGAAGAAAGAAGAACGAAAAAGAGACCACCCCAGTTGGCTCACGACCACCCTCATTTGGTCTACGACCACCCTCAGGTGGCTCACGACAATCCACAGTTGGTCCACGACCACCCACAGGAGAAATCAGTTGCCTTGCGAATTTTGTTCTTTTGTGCTTGTATTTCGGCTTGCTCGAGCTAGTTCTAGGAACGCGTTTGGGCCAACAACTGTGACGAGTACCGTGGACTTTGATTCAGCTTTGCTAATCTATTTTCATTACTGCTATTCCTTGCTACAAAATTTTACCTATCCGAGCTCCACATACTTTATTTGATTTGGATCCTCGCATTCGCCATCCGCCACGGTCGTACATCCCACCTTCTCCGATCATACCACGTGCTGCAATTGGTAAGAAATTCATAAGAGCTTGGTAAGACGCTTGAGAGTGTGTGATCCCACCTCCCACCACCTAGTAGTTGATAAGGATAATATCTTTGTGTTGTCTTTTGTCTTCTACTAAACATGGCAGGTGAGGAATTGGAGGCGCAAGAGTGTGTTTTGAGGGGAGAGCTCACAAGGGTGTTGGATGAGCACCGCCATGCTATTAATGACGACATTGATAGGAAGTTTGCAGAAACAACTGCTACACTACAGCAACTCAATGATAGTATCGCAATGCTCAACACACGCACTGATGGTTTGGCCAATCAACCACCGAACAATGGGTGTATGGGTCCTCATGGTGTAGCCCATGACCGTGAGTTTGACAATGGAAATGAGATGCACAACCACGACGCCTTTGATGCACGACAACGAACTGGTTGAACTTCAACCATCAAGGTATGAGAGGTAATAACATTCAACAACATAATGCACGTGATGATATATGATGATCCATATGCTAAAGTCAAGTTCACTATACCATCTTTTGTGGGTGCTTATGATGCTGAAATGTATCTAGATTGGGAGTTGACGGTAGAATAGAAATTTAATACTCACTTAGTTCCTGAAGTGCATAGAGTTCGGCAAGCCACAAGTGAATTTAAAAACTTCGCCATCATTTGGTGGAATAGAGTATGTACTGATGGATTAGCGCCTACTACTTGGGATGCTTTAAAGGTTGCTATGCGTATGTGATTTGTTCCACCTTCTTTAAACGTGACTCGCTTAAGAAATTGCAGCGCTTAAACCAAGGCAATAGATCCGAGAAGAATATTATCGGGAGCTACTGATTAGTATGTTGCGTTGTAATGTATTGAGGATGAAGAGACTGCGATGGCACGTTTTTATGGAGGATTAACACGTGAAATTCAGGACATAGTTGATTACAAAGACTATAATAGTGTCCCTAGATTGTTTCAAGTTGCATGTTTGGCAGAAAAGGAATTGCAGGGACGACAACAGAGGCCAAGGAACAATTTTGGAAGCACGTCTACACCAAGAACAACACCAGGTCAAGTTAAAACAGTCCCACCTTCGGCTACACGGTCTGCTGCCCCCTCCTCGAGTAGGGCGCGTTCAGCAGCACCTCCGACACCATCACATGCACCCGAGGTAAGCAAATCTACTAGTGTGCATGCCCCGGCCAAGAGTTCTTCTTCGGTTGCTTCCACGGGCCGTACGACTGGGATTATTTGCCACCGTTGCAAGGGAATGGGCCACGTCATGAGGGACTGCCCAAGTCAGCGAGCATACCTTGCCACTGCAGACGGAGGTTATGTAAGTGCTAGTGATATTGAGGATGAATATGTACTTGCAGCTAACATTGCAGGTGGAGGAGTCGAAACAGACAGTGATGCTGATGATGTAGAGGAACAAGTAGCTGCTGTTGACACCGGGAACCATATGAGCCTTGTTGCACAACGAGTGCTGAGCGCACAAGTGGAGAGAGAAGAGCAAAATCAACGGCACAACTTGTTTCAAACCAGATTTCTCGTGAAGGAGAGAGCCTGCAGAGTAATCATTGATGGAGGGAGCTGCAATAACCTTGCAAGTTCTGAGATGGTCAAGAAGCTTGGCTTGGCCACACAGCCACACCCACATCCCTACTACATCCAATGGTTCAATTCATGTGGTAAGTTAAAGGTAACCCAAGTTGTGAGAGTGCAATTTTCAGCTGGTAATTACAAAGATAGTACCGACTTTGACGTAGTGCCTATGCAAGCATGCTCTTTGTTGCTCGGTAGGCCTTGGTTATATGATAATGATGTTTTGCACAATGGCAGAGCTAATACCTACTCGTTCTCACATAGGGGTAAGAAGATTAAGTTGTTGCCTTTAACACCCGTTGAAATTTTGAAAGATGAAGCAGCGTATGCTAAGAATGAAAGAAACACCAATGAGCATGATTCTGAAAATCAGCAAGTAGTAACACATGTTTTCCCACCTAAAGGGGAGAAAGTGGCACCTAGATCTAAGATGAAGAATTAAATTGAAGGGGTGTGTTATGCTTGCCACTAAATCTGAACTTGCTGAAATTTGTGAAACTTGCAAAGGATCTCCGTATCCATTAGAAGAAATGCATGTTGCTTTGCCTCCTGTTGCTACTAATCTTTTGCAGGAGAGTGATGGGTTGGAGAAAGCGATTGAGTCGAGAATCGTGACCAGTCGCAAGCTCTCGACCAGTCTACCCGCTTTACGACTGTGTCTCAAGCTCACGACTAGTCCCACGACCAAGATTACGACTAGTCCCATGACCGATCCCCACGGATTTGAAGCCATTGTTGGGAAAAGAAGATGACCTTGAGTCGAGGACGACTCCAATTCAAGAGGGGAAGGATGATGAGGACATCACTCCTTCGGATACAACCACTACTTCGAGAAGACCTACGACCAGCTTTGAAGGGTCTACGACCAGCTCTGTAGGGTCTACGACCACTTCCAAAAGACCTACGACTAGTTCAAGAAGGTCTACGACCACTTCAAGAAGACCTACAACCACTACTTTCACTCAATCTTCCACAGTTGGACTTGCGGCCATGGCAATGCCATATTATCCAATTGGACCGCGCTACTTCTACTCCTACAAGCCGAGCTACGTCTACATGCCATGGCGCTGCGTTTACATACCATGGTGCTGCGTCACCAATTATTGGCCCACTGGCTATGTAATATATGGGCTGACTTGATCATAAGGCCCATGTGATGGCCGACCACCCTAGGCGGGCCGCACTGTTCACGTGAACAGTACCCATGAACAGTTCCGCCACCCTAGGGTTTCCACCTCCTCACGTTCCCCCCCTATATATGTGCAGCAATCGCCATAGATGAGGGTTGGGTTTTTCTTAGATTATTCTGCCACTTTGCAGTTTCGCCGCTTGTTCGGTTTGAGGAACCCCACTTGTGAACTTCATCCATATTCGCAATATATTTCAGATTGCATCTACTGTGTTCTTGTGAGTTGCTTCGATTGCCTGCAGGAACCATAACCCTCGTGGTAAGGTCGATCGCGTGCAAGCGTGGTTGATAACGACAGTCGTGCGGGTGTAGCGAATTGCGAGGTGAAGATCTGCGGGTCGGAAGCCTCAAAGCGTCAACGTCCTTACGACGAAACAAATCGAACCTATCGGAAGATCGGGCCACCGTGATTCATCACCCGCTACTGCCGCGTGAGAGCTGCGACCGAACGCCTGCTGCCGCGTTGGCGCGTAGGCGCCTACCACCGTGTGCAAACGCCACCTGCAGCGTGCGCGTGGAAGCTCGGTGCATGCGTTGTTTTCCTGCCACACGCGAGTGCTATTCGGCCAGTACGTGGGATCAGCCGCCGCACATCGCCTGCATTTGTTTGCTCACCTCCGTTTGTTGGTTTGTCTTTTTACCATTACTAATTTCCCAGCTGCTATGACTGCTTAATATGATTTGCTTGCATGCGGCTGCTTGTACTAGGATTAATCTAGTAGCACCAGATATTTGTGTATGCATGCGCTTCATTGATTGGAATAGAAAGGGAGAGAGTTGCACTAGTGAATGCTGCACCTATTCATGCATCGGTTGGTATTACTAATTTAATATAGTGCTGCATCCCTTTGCATGCATATGTGGCGTTAGTAAATAACTAGTTTGGCAACGTAGCCTTATTTGGATGCATGCTGTTCTTTAATTGGAGTAGTAAGGGAGAGAGAGGAATTAGATAGTACTAATTTTTAGTTAACTAGTTTTGTCTGTGAGATCTTTTCAGAATGGCTGCTAGTGCTAGACATCAACTAGTAGTGCAACTAGCACTAGAAATTAACTAGTACTGTATCTTTGCTTTGTTTGGATGCATGCTGCCTTTTATAGTAGATAGAGAGGGATTTAATTAGAGATTTGAATCGAGATTAATTAGAGAGGGGTTTTAGAATTTTCTAGTTGAAGGGTTAGATTATTTAATTAGAAATCATAGTAATCTAAGAAAATATGGGGAATTTTGTGCAGATTCCAGAACTGGGGGTCATTTGCCATGATCGGACTTGTGAGTCAAAAGTTACGCCCTTTTTAGTACCAGGACAGCAAGGAGTGACTGTTCGGTATTGGGGAAGCGTTGTGGATTTGGGGGACGTGTAGGAGTGATGTCAATTAATTGTTGTTCTTGTGATGTTGTAGCTTGTATTAAAATTTGAGTGTTTGTTGTAGGAGAGACGTCGTGCTTGTTACCATCTTCTAGCCGAACCGTGCGTCGCAACTAGTAAAGGCAAGTGCATGGTAGACAGCGGTTAGTGATTGATCACTATATTTATTTATCGTTCATTACCATTATTGTTGTGCTTTTATTCTTATTTAATTGCAAGCAATGGAATTGTATGACTATATCTTGTTGACGAACATGAGGAAAATTGGATATAATGAATATGATGATATTATGCATTTTTGCATTCATAAGCATCTTTGCATATGAGCAGGTGATCATGATTGATCACAACTCCACGGGAGTGGAGGAGGTCCCCGATCCTTGAGGAGGAGCGGGCTTGAGAGTGAACGTTGTCGCAAGTGTTCACTCACCTATATCGGTATACGCGAAAGAAGTGCATGTGGACATGTAGAGTAGAGTTGCGTGGAGATATGAGATGAATGCGTGTGAAAACAAAGAGAAGAGAATGGCATGAGAATATTAATAGAAGGACATGTGATGATATTGAAGTTATTGAATACTGTTGATTTATCATTGTTCGTTGTATATTGATGTATTTGCTGAGTCGTGTACTCACCCTTGCTCTTTTGTTGTTTTTAGGAGGTCGTTGAGGGCATCACGATTGAGAGGGACTAGCGCACATGTGATAGTTTCATACTTCAGACACATGATTATTTGCCATGAGAACTATTTGAGTCATTATTGTTGGACTATTTTTAGGACATGTTAGAAATTGAATAAACTTAGATGAATGTCTTGGACTAGTCTATTTTTGTTCCAAGGTTTTGGATTTACTGGTTTGGTGCGGTTTTAGACTTATTATCATGCTATGTTTCCCTCGCCTATTTATTCATGCTTGACAAGTCTTTAGTCATGTTCTTTTGTGACCCATTGGTGGGTTTTATTAATGCTTTGGTTGTTGAAATTCTATAGTGTGTTAATGATTATTAGTTTAAAAGGTAGTTTAGTGGCATTCTAGGCTTAGTGTTGGGTCAGGGTGTTACATTTGCCCTAGCTCCCTTCCTTGCTCTCTCAGCTATAAGTAGCCACTGAGCTCTCTCTTGCCTTTCTTTCAACCCCCTTGAGCTTTGCCAAGCATCCTCGCTGCTTGCTTGAGCTCAATTCACAAAATCCCCGAAACCACCATTGTCGGCCGTGGAGCAAGCTTCGTCGTCCTGGCGCTTCAGTGGTTCATTTGCAAATCCAATCGTGTCACTTTGCGCCCCTTGTCATCTTGAGCAAAACTCCTAACCTAATTTTGGTTTGCATTCTCAGGAATTAATTAATTTGGGGTTTGTTCAAATTCGGTCGAAGTTCAATTTTTTTTCATCCTCGCCGCCAGTAAGCTCCTCCTCTCTTCAATTCTTTGCTCATGGACCTTCCTTGAGCCCTGTTGGAGCTAACCTGATGACCCGGTCTTGCTCATTTTGCTCAGGCCGCCATCTCCACGTCATCGTCCTCAGCGTCGGCACGGGTCTTCATCGCCGGAGCTCCTCCATCCTCCTCCTTGCCTTCACTACCCTCAGATAGCTTCGCATTAGTCCCTAGATGCTCGGGCACCGCTTACTTGAACTGCTGCGGAGCTCATTTGCTGCTGGTCTTTTGGCCGTGCTTGTCACCGCCGTTCATCTCTGGCTCGCCGCCGTTCTGGGCCGACTCAGCCGCAGTGAGTGGTACCAGGAGGTGCGCAAGGCTATTGTGCAGCTTAGACCATGTAAGACCCGGGATTAACACTCCCAAATCCTTTGTGTATTTCTGAACTAGTCCCATGATCAGTAGCTAGTCCACACAGTAAACAAATATGGTAACAAAATCATATCACAACTTTATTAAAAATAACAACAGAGTTGATTACAAAGGAGGCTTACAGGTCAACAATAAAATAAACACAGCGGAAGACGAAGATGTAGTAGAGTCCAGTTAATCTGCCACAGGCAATCGACTGGGGAAGCGGCCTAGTCGTCGAGATCCACACCAGTGGCAAAGCCCTTCTCCTCTGAAATTTGTTTGCAATTAAGCAAGTATGAGCACAACTACCGTGCTCGCAAGTTACACCCGTCAAATAACAGAATGACATGCATACATGGATGTAACAAAGGATGGCTTATTGGTTACATTTGCATAAATCAGCAATTTCTTTAAATACTTGTACTAAGTTCCAAAGCAGTTTACACAATAACTAAAATTCATTTTCTAAATCAATTTTATAGTCAGATAACATTCACACATGAATGGTGAAGGATACCCTCCTATCACATGGCTTCCCGCCCAATTCCCATTTAAATAAACCAGTTGATAAAGTCTTTTGAAATCAAAATCCAAGTCTAACTTTGAGTGGCTTTGCTAGCATGTCCATGACCGCGGACGCGGCTATTCGAATAGTTTTACACTCTGCAGAGGTTGTACACTTTACCCACAAGACACGAATTCTCTAGTTTATCCGGCATATATCTATGCCACCGCTCACTACCTTAGGTAAGCAGTCTAGAGCACATGCCAAGGCCTTTACAATGCATCATTCCACCACAGTATCTCCTCGCTAAGGTTTCACCCCCTTTGGATAGAAATCCGCAGAGTTCCTAGCCCCCTCTTGCGCCAGGTGGGAATAAAGTAGTCATGAAAGACAGACCATGAAAGACCACCCACGTACATACAGGATCAACCGCGATGGAACTCTGCAAATTAATTAGCCAGGTCCTACGCCCCATTCTGAGGACATGTGGTTGTACGGTGAGGCATAGCCCATTATAGGCATAGCAAAGGAACGCTCAGAGGCGGTCCTTAATCGACTTGGGCGACTTTCCACAAAACCCATGGGCCTCGATCATGGAAATGACTTCGATCCGTGCATTAACATGCACCATCCAAACAACCATTTCGCCCAAGTACAAACCATAATTTTATTTTATTTTTCTCAAATTCATTTACGACAAAACTTCCATGACAAACCAATGCCATAGATTCTTAAACAATATTTGTTTTTTTTTTGGCTGAAAGTTTCCCAAATCAAACATTTTTGGGTCTAAGCATTGCTAAGCATAATCTTTCTCAAAATGTTCTAGTTCATACTATTGTATCAACTAGATTTTATCTAGGTGAGGGTTAAATGTCCAAGACTTGTCAAGAACGAGATCAAGATGTAATCCATCAGCATTGTGATAATCCAACCTTTAGCAATCCAAAATTTCATTAGTCCAATCTACACCGTATAAGTCTATTTCTATGATCCAACTTCAATTGATCCAAATATTTAACTATACTCAAATTTTATAATCCGATATCTATCAATCCAATGACTATGTAATCCCATAATCAAATTTTTAGATAATCGATATCCAATGACAATCTATTTCTAGAATCCAATATCAACAATTCAGTATTTGACTATAGTATCTATCTATCATCCAATCTTTATTAATCCAACATCAACAACAATCTACCTCTAAAATCCGGTATCCAATAATCATTTATTTCTACAATACAACCATAATAATCATGTATTTCTAATAATCCAACATCATTCATTCCAATGATAATCTATATCTATGATTGACATCTAATATCCAACAATCATATAACTCTAATAATACCACAATCCGATCCTTAATAATAATCTATTTCCATAATCCAATACCAATAATCACCTATTTCGTAATCATTCAATATTTATTAACAATTTTCCTCTATCTTCACACATCCATTCACAATCTTCTTTTATTATCCAAACTCCAAAATATATATGCATTCGATAATACTCTCCATACCACCTCTCTTGACAATAATTAGACATACAAAGGCATTGGGAATAACTATAAAGCTTAAAACAGGAATTTAAATTACTTGAATGTAAATAAGCATGCAGTAATAATTTAAAACAGAATTATATAATTTTAAATAATAGGTGCAAATATGATCAAGAATGTAACTTGCCTTGCTTAATGGATTATTCTCAAACGGCGTTGAAATCCGGTCGTCCGAAGTCGTCGAAATCTATACGCGTAAACGATACGAATTCAAATAATATTCAAATAAAATCCAAATAAAATCCAAAAAATTATAACATAAATACTGCTAGGAAGGTATCGATTTTATATGAATTTAGGAAGTTGAATCGACGAAATCGGAGTTCGTATGAGGGAGAACGAAATTCCGGAAGGTTGAATGTTACATGAAATAATAAAATTCCGAAAATTGTACTATTCATCGGAAAATATGGTTTCGGATAATTGGGAACAAAGAAGGAGTTTTAGGGCTATGGCGAGGAGTACAATGTTGAATGCGTTGAGGCGAACTCAACGGTGTTGGACGGCTTCGGCGAGAGGATCTTTGATGGCGATGCGATCCGACGGAGAAATCCTTGGCGGACGACGGCTAACGTCGGCATTGCGGGCAAACGGAGAGGAGTTAGCGGATGAGGTTTAGGCGATTTGAAGAGGGAACATGAGGAAGGAACGCTCACCTTGGTTGGGGTGGAAGCGCCGCGGTTGGCCGTGGAACGACAGCAGCAAAATGGACTAAATAATTAATAGAAATTAAATAAAATCTAAAAATTACAAAATAAATACTAAAAATAGTAGATGAATTTAGATGAATTTAGGTGAAAGAATTGATGGATTTGGAGTTTGCATGTGAGAACAAGAATTTTCGGAAGAATAAAATTTGTATGTACAAAACTCAAAACACTAATTATCTGTATGCCTACTGTTGATGGTGGCAGCAAGGGAAGGAGAGCATCACGTAGAGGACGACGATGCGAAGCCATAGGTGGTGACGGTGTGGCCGGCGCTAGCTCGACGGCGACGCAATTCGCAAAAGAAGAAGCTTCGGTTTATGATTTAGATGGAGACATTGCCGGCGAACGGCGGCATTCCGGCGGCCAACGAGGGGTGGAATGGAGAGAGGGGATGACGGGGATGTCGGTGCTCACCTCGGTTGTGGTGGGACATGCACGGATGGTCGGAGGCGAGGACGACGACGTCGGCGCGGCTTGGGCTCACGGTGGCGACGGTGCTCCGGTGATGCTCCGGCGAAGGCGAGGGGAGCACGACGTAGAACGTCGCGAGGCGAAGCTAGTGGTGTGGTCAATGGTGCTGTGGCTCCACCGTAGAGGACGCAATTGACCGATGAACGACGTTCAGACCTCGAGCTTCATCTTTCAAATTCGGCCCAAACGAGGAGGGGAGAGGAGGAATGGGTGATGGGAATGTGATGGTGATGAGAATGCGCACCCGGTGCTCCCTTTTATAGGGGCGGAGGAGGCCGGGAGAGGGAGATCATGGGGTGGCCGCTTTGGTTGTAATTGAAGATGAAACGAAACGATTAAATTGATTGTATGTAGTGGAACGAACGTGCAATTGAAGGTTTGAGAACGTGGGTGATGTTAGTGCGGACGCTTCGCTTCAGACGGAATGAGTTTTAATGCTTTGAGTGGGGAGAAAGATGAGAATGATTGGCGGCAGCCATTAATGGAGGTTTTGAAGCTCCATGGTTTGATTCATGGTGTTGAAGCAAAGAGAGGGGAGGGGAGGGGAGGGGAGGGGCGGTGGCTGGGGAAGGGCGTGGCGAGGGGCGTCGCCGGCGGTGGTGGTCGGCCATGGAGGCGCGCTGCCCTTGCTGCCATGAGAAGGTTGGTTTGAAGAAAGGAACACAGAGAAGAAATGTTACGGGAGGTTGAAGAAGCTGATTAGGAGAGAGAGAGATAAGAGGGAATAAAGAATTAATATAATGGTTAATGCCAATTGAAAGAAAGAAAGAAGTTGGCAGCTCATTGCATTGGCCTTGGGTGTTAAGCGTGCATCTATTGGAAGCACAGAAGGAATGGGTGTCCGATGGGAAGTTCAATTTTTTTTTATTTATTAATTTTCGAAATTAATTCAGATTTTACGCCATAAATCAATTATTTTTAGAACATAGCAAATAGAGTCCAAAAATTCTAGAAAAATTCACAAAAAATCCTAGAATTGTTTTGAACTTAATAAAAATAATTCCAACTTAAATGGTAATAGTTTTTGCACGTAATTTATTTTGGTTTTAAAATAATTAGGAAAGCTTTTAAAAATCTCGGAAAATTCTAGAAATTAATTAATTTTTATTTTTCAACTTTAACTCAAATAAAACTTTAAAAACTTTAATAAATTTTACTTTTGACTTTTAAAACTTCAGAAATTCAAATAAATCAATCAAACTCTTTCAAATTTCGAAAATTCAATAAAATGATAACTTTAATAAATATTAAATTGGTAATGTAACTTTGGGTCATTCTGAGATCCACCTTGTTTTTGCCGCTGCGTGGTTCGAGTCGCCGGCGATGAGCCGTGGAGTGCGCTCGGGTGCGTGTCGGACGGCGCGGCACACTGTAGCGGTGTCATTTAGGACAAAGCACGTCATTAACTACTAATGAGTGGTTAGCGCAGTTAATGGCTGTCCTAAGGAGCCCGGTGAGTCGCTGACATACGGGCCCCATGCGCTTAAGCCGCACTGTGCGCGTGCGCTGCGTGGCGTCGCTGTGAGCCGTCCATTTCTGGATCAACGGCTGCGATTCGCGCGGGCGTTCGCGCGCGAGTTCAAACGCGTCAACGCTTGATTCGTTTGGGACCGTTGGATTCAATATCAACGGTCTGCATTCGTTTGGTTCCGCGCGGGCGCGCGTGCGTGAGTCCAGTTCGTTTGGGCCATGCGATGCAAGATCGACGGTCCACGAATTTCCACATCACGTTGATTTTAGGAATTCCCCGAGAGATTTATTTGTAAACTAGAGAAGGTATTAACTTCAAAATTGCATAACTAATTCGTTTTAGCTCCGTTTGACTTGATGCAAATTTTGTTAGCTCTAGTTTGAACTAAGATTTAATCTAAAAATGGTTGGAAGCTTGGTTCGGCTACAGAAAATGGTTTGGTAAATTTATTTACAAATAGGCTTTAATTGTTGCTCTAAAAATTGCATTTAACTTGAAAATTTCATAAGTAATTCTCTGTAGATCCTTTTTGAGTGAAACCAATTTTGTTGGCTTCCTCTATTAGTGTGCTTAATTGTACAATAGGTTTTAGGCATGCCACTATTTTTAAAGTCTTTGCGGTTGCAATTGTTTGGTGCTCTTTTTCTTGTCTTTGAAAAATCATAGAAAATGCATCTTAACTCCAAACGAGGTGAATCAAATTGTGTTGTTCATCTCATAAGGTGCTTTGCTTACCATAAAATTCTCAGGTGCAACACCTCTTTGGAAAATTGTGCTAAAGAATTAAATTCGGATGAACAGTACCCGGTTGTAATTTTTTCAGTATTTTTCAGTCAGCTGAATTTGTTTTGGCCATAACTTTTGCATTGAGAATCCAAATCAATTGATTCTTATTGATAAATTCCTTAAAAATCATGCTATTCCTTCTGTAAAAATTTCAGAGCATTTGGTTGAAGTTGGCTGTTGAGTCTTTCCGGTATTCTTCGTTCTTATCGGTTCTTTTTCGTTCTTTCGCTAGGTTCCGACGAGTGCGTTGACCTTAAGAGTGATCCTCTGCAGCATATTGAGCAACTTCAGCAAGGCAAGCAATTTGATCATATTTAATCCCATTACTTTCAAAGTCTAATATATTGTTTGGAAAGTATATGTATGCATGCTCTATTTTGTTGTTAAATTATTGTTGATTAGTTGACCCTATAGATGCATACTTTGTAGGTAAATGTTCAATCTCTACTACTAAGCCTAGGAATATCTTGCTGTGATTTAGAGTTCGTTGGATGAGCTCTTATCACTTAGTAGTTTACGTGTTGATATTGCTTAGAAATGCTTATCTAATGGTAGAATTGGGCGGTTATCGACTTAGTCGATAACTTTGATCACACAAAAATTATTATTCCATTATGTCCAGCACTTGTGCTTTGTTACTTTGTAAAGAAATAAAATTGAAAACAATTGTTATTGAATTGGGCACAATGGATGTTGGTGTGATCTCATGGTGTGTTGGAATGGTGCCTAAGTCCCCAAGGACCGAGTTACTTGTGTCACTAAACTAAGCAATCTTTGCGTGCTAACCACACGAGGGGCATATGGAACCTCTCTTGGCTAAGTACTTTGGGTGGTGTTAATTAATGAGTCGTTTGGTGGTTGTAAAGAAAAATATTTGTTGTTGGGAAAGGAGGGGAGCACCCGTAGTTGCTTAGGCTGGGCCGGTGCATCCTACTCTTCGTATGGGTCCTTAGTGGTAGCCCGTAACAGCGGTCCGCTAGGTAATAACCCCCATATGTGCGACTCTTAATTAGCACAATCTATTGGAAATGTCTCGTAGGACTTAGCCGTGCCGGCATACCTAAGGAAGTGTGCTAAATAGCTTGGTGTGAGAACCCGAAATATTTGGCTTGTAATGCTTAACCATCCACTTGGTCCTAGCATCACAAGCAAAATGTTCCGTGCCTCGAGATACATGTACTTCCCAAGAACTGCAGTACACATACCCCTTTACAAAATTATGCATCAATTCCATTCAACACATAGAACCAAAGCACAACTAGATCATACATAGTAGAGTTATTACAGAAGGGGCCGACCGGCGAAATAACAACTAAATGGAGATAAATAAATAGCGGAAGCAAAAACCATAAGATGGCGATAAACCAAAGCCAATTAGTGTGCCTTTAACCCACAAGGCAACCAACTGGGCCACCAACCTAGTCGTCAAACCCGCAGCACATCTCACAGAAGTGCATCCCTTGGGGATCAGTTTCTTCCTCTGCAACAATTAGTTAAGCAAAGCAAATGAGTACAAAAATGTACTCGCAAGACTTACGTGTAGGGTAACAGGCCTATACATATGCTACATGAAAGCTTGTTTAAGTGGAGGAGGCTTTAGACTCATTTTCAGCATAAAGTAAGTTTTCATTTGCAATAATGTAATAGATTTAAAGCAGTTTTACAATCGGTTTTATTTGACAAAAACCGCGATATGACAAGTAACAATTATAACAAGACATCCTGGAAGTGGCTAACCCAATAGCCACTACTACAATAGCATGAATTCCCCATTCATACCACCCACATCAAGTTTTAATTAAATGTTATAGTCTAGTTCTTGCATGACCTTACCAAGCATGTCCACAACCTAGGATGAGGCTATTCGAATAATTTGAACCCTACGCAGGTGTACCAATGTACCCACACGTCAGACCGCCTTTTTGCCACTAGATCAAGCACACTTCCTTTGGTATGCTGGCATGGGTAAGTCCTACGAGACATTTCCAATATTGTGTATTAACTACGAGTCGCCCGTATGGATAGAAACCCATACGTTGAGACAGAGTCATTGTAAAGCTGTAACATCCCAATTTTTTGAGCTTTAAAAATCCTTTGAATAGTTGGTAGAGAGAAAATTCACCATTTGGATTTATTTGAATTAATTCAAAAGCTTAATATTGGACTTTGAGTAACAAAAATTGTCCAAACTATTTTATTTGGATTCTATGTGCTTGGATATATTTTCTAGAATTTTTCCATGTTCATTTGCTATTTTCTATTGTCATTTGGAATTTCTGCTATTTTCTAAAATAGAAAAGGTATTTTAATTCTCAAAACAGTCCTTGGGCCTAAACCCATTCCTTCTCCCGTCCTGGCCTAGCACCGTGCAGCCCAGGAGCCGCGCGTGCGCCCGCTCCGCCTGACAGGTGGCCCCAAACAGTCAGTCCCTCTCTCTCTCTCTCTCTCCACGCGCTCTGCTCATCCTCCACCGTTCGATCAAGTTTGGACAGTCCGATGGCATTGTGCCGTTCGGCCGGTCCGAACGTCACCTTGTTTTCGAGCCATCCGATCAGCGTTGGACGCCCAGATCTTCACCCGCGCGCGCCTCTCGCCTCACCCTCTGACGTGCGGGCCCGTTTTCCCGTCTCACTGACTGGTGGACCGCTAAAATGTCATCGTCTCCGAATCGTTCTCTTCCTCACGCAAGCGCCCGCATCCGCCATTGCCGCTTCGAAGCTTCGTCTGATAAACACGCAAACGGCCCCGATTCTTCGCGTGGATGAGCCCTTCTAGAAGCCCTATCCTCCCTGGACTCGTTCAAACGAATTTGAATTCAAATCTGTCCCTATCCCGTCTCCTCCGCGAGCACTTCTCAGGCGGTTTTAATCTCCGCTGCCGGCACGTCACCTCGAGGCCACCCTGTGCCTATAAATGGGTCCCCAAAGATCGCCGTAGCCCCCTTTCCAAGACACCTCACCCAATTTCCCCTCCCGAGCCCTTGAGCCGCCGCAGGAGCTCGAAGACCTAATCTCGCCGCCGCAACTCTGACGAGCGATCCCGTCGCACCCGAAGCCGCCGGAGCTTCAACGCCTACACCGTCGGCATCGCGCGAGTGAGAGGAACCTCAGAGTCACCTTCGTTTCGTCGGAGGAGCTCTCCAGCACCGTCGCCGTCAAGCCCAAAGCCCTGCCGCCGCTTCTACCACACCGCCGACCGCCTCGATCGTCCTTGAGCACCCGTGAGCACCTCGTTGTGATCCCCGCATCCTCCTCTACCTCCCTGTACCACCCACCGCCGACGACTCGCCACTGTTCGCCGGAACCATTGGTTCCTGTGCGCCGCCGCCCTCGCCGCCGTCCACGTCACCCTCCACCTCAACGCTCCCACCTCCGTGGGACGTGCGTGTCAGCCACGTAGGCGCCGTGTCAGCTCCACGCGTGCGGGTGCGCCACGCCAGCCCCAACAAGATCTAACCGGCACAGTGGACTTGGTCCACCGTGAGCCATGTCACTAACGTGTGGGTCCCACACGTCAAGTTTTTCTTTTTATTTATCTTTTCCAGAAATTCCTTCGCTGACGCCAGCATTGCACAATAATCCACGTTTTCTTTTAAAGAATAATTCGGGATATTCCAAAAATAGGTTTTTCTTTAGATTCAAACTTCCAAAGCCCATAACTTTTGCATCCTAACTCCAAATCAGTCTATTCAAATTTCTAAATTCCTATAAATTCAAGATCTATTTAATGGAGATTTTTTTTTGGAGTTGTTTTGCCTCTGTTATTTATTTATTTTGTTTGTTTGCTTCGTTTGCAGTAGACTTGACGCCGGGAAGATTTGAAGAAGAAGGAACACATCAAGACCAAGATCAATTCCTAGACCTGTTCCAAGGCAAGTCATGCTTTGACCATGATTGAATCCCAGTTTTCTAAATGTCATTTTAATTCAAAGTATTGCATTTTATTTCAAGTAATTATTTAAATACTTTTGGGTTTAGTTATTAAATCCAATCTGTTATGCCTCCATTGTATAATTGTTATGCCTTGATCCTTTGTCACCCTAGTTGATATTTAGTTGGAAAATATTATAGCACCAACGTGGGTTGGTTAGTGCGATTAGATTGCTTAGCCATGCCACGAATCACCTATTCATGTAAATTGCAATTATTAACTTGACTAAGTGACTATGTAACCTTGTAATAATCTGTGTGTACTATGTGTCTTTGTGGCATGTGTTGCACTTAGATCAACTGGGTGGGAAAAAGGTTTAGACTGAGGCAAGTGGAGGGAACTGTGTGACATGGTGGCTATGTGATATGGGCTTGTGAATCTGTGTGCCTTAGTTAGAACAATGGAAGTCTTGCCTCGGTCAGTTAAGGACTGATTTTTGTGCGCCATTGAACTGAGCCCTCGTGTACGACCACATGCCTGTTATGGGACGGGCCTAGCATAGTAAGATACGAATTCTTAGCATTGATTGCTCAGGGAGTAGGTTAGGCTATGTGAAAAGGGTGGAGGTGTGTGCTACCATGTAGTCGCATCGCGGGACGGTTCGCCGCTTCCCTGTCCAATGGTGTGTGTTGTACCACACACTGTGTATGGTTTGGTATGACATGAGCACATCGGGAGCATCTATGTTAGGATGAAGTTTCTGAAATGCTTTGTTACGATCAGTGCTTGCAACACTAGTTGTATCTTATGGGTAAAGTGTACAAACTCTGCAGAGTGTAAACAATCTATTGAATAGCGCGTCATGATCATGGACAATGCTCGGGATTTCACACGAGGGGTAGATCTTTACAAACTGTGTGGGAAGGGAGCTGTGTGATCTAAATCATATGGCTATGTGAATAATCTGTTTAGGCTGTATGTGTCTTTGTGAAATCAAATTGTTAAATTATTATTATCTATTTGTTTTACTCGCTTTCAATCTATTATTGCATTTCTACAAAAGAACCACAAAATGCCATTCCCTTGTAATAAGCCTGCATGTATAACTGCATTTCCGTGGTGTGACTTGCGAGTACGGTGTGTACTCACGCTTGCTTTAAAATAAATCAAGCAGAAGAGGAGGAGTCTTGTCCAGCATTCGAGGAGGAGTTTATCGAAGGTGCCTGATCGTGAGGTCTTGATCCCAGTCGGTTGCCTATGGTGAATTGATGGGATGCTTCTGCCGTTTCTGTTTCCACTGCTTTATTTCTCTGTTAGCCCTGCGTGGCTTAATAATTGTAAAACTCGACCATAAGGTCAAACCATTATTTATTAATCAAACTATTCGTTTATGTTACTATTCACTTGTGTGGATCGATATTCATCTTTGTTGACACTGTGTGGACTAGCATGATCCTGGGCTAGTGCATTAAACACAGAGGGTCCAGAATTGTAATCCCGACAGAGGTGGTATCAGAGCCATACTGACTGTAGGTCTAGACCTTAGTTAGATCGGCCGTTCGAGTGTCCAAATTATTTTCTAAAGAAAATTTAACTTACAAGACCAAATGAATTGCTTAACTCCTCTCATATCTCTCTTGACTCATCTATTGCTAACATTTTTCCTCTCCCCGCTGTTTTAACTTGGTTCTTGCCTCTTGTCTATCTTGACAGATGCCTTACCTTCAGACCTTCAGAGATTGCAACGGAGGACTTGCCGCAGAGTCATGGAAGCACTCTGAGACACTTGAGGCTTCGATCGCCCAATGTACTGTGGCAATGAGTACCGTCAATCAGGCTAGATCGTGGTGTGATCTGCTGTCTGACAGTCTACGCAAGGAGGAACACTAGAGGCAGCCAGCCCTTGGACATCTCAGTCAGGAGGACTACCTTCGGGCTAGGAATCTAGGAGTCATCACGCTTGGCCATCCGTAGAGTCTGCAACATCTACACCCAAGAGCTGCAAAACACTGTTTTCCGTTACCATCCCAGATCCCCTTCAGAGGAGCTAGCTGCGTGCTTTCCATCTACAAATGGGGAAGGCAACGCCACAGTAGTGCACCTTGCTTAGTTCACAGCTGCTTAGGAGGAGTCGCTGGCGTTGGTTGCCACAGAGCTGGAGTGTGCCTATGAAGCATGGGAAAGAGCCGAGAACAAAGTCGCTGTCTTAGAGCAAGCTCTCTACGGCCAGCATGAGCTCGAAGATGATCCAGAAGAAGATCAGGAGGAGAATCCGGGAGAAGATCCAGAGGAGATTCTAGAGGATCCAGTAGAAGCTGCAGAGCCAGAAGAGCCAGCAGAAGTTGCAGAGCCAGAGGAGCCAGTTGCACCTGCACCTAGCATGTCTGCTTCCTCTACACCAGTCCCAGGGCATCAGAACCAGTTCGCAAGGATGCTGTTGGGATACGGGTAGGCTACGATAGCGACAAATCAAAATTTCTACCACGTAAACCAGGAAGCTAAGAAAGAAGATGATCACAGATCGTTACCACTAGACGCCAGCAGAGCAATGAAGAAGTGTCGGGCACCGATCCGACGAAGAGCGTCGATGTATCGGTCATAGTCGATCGTCCGGCATCTTCGTTGGTTGATCGTCTCCCGGACCTCTGCAGTTCCTAGCGAAGATCGCGGATCGTCCTTAAGCGCAACAACGTAGAAGCGCCTCTATGGTATCCACACGTCCAGGGAAGGAACAACCGTACGCCAGTGTGCTAGCACCAAATCGCACGGGGAGGCTCTCAAGAAGATGGCGGCTAGGGTTTAGGTAGGGCAACTCACATCCAACCTCTTCCCCCCAACAGTCTCATGCATCTCCTTATATAGTGCCCGTGATGGATCCTATCCAAACACGCTTTACGAATCATATTCGTACTGGTTTGTTCCAACCCGTTAAGTGTGTGACCCGTTAGGTTCATGTGTAGTTCGGTTGTGACTCGGAAACCTTTTCCGGCCACGAGTCGTAGCGGTTCCTAGCAGGATATAACGATTCTCGAATACACACAAATTATATCGGACGAACCTTGATGCAATATGATCTACGACCAAGTCCTCACCACTTACGACCAGGTCCTATCTCTATACGACCAGTTCGTATTTGATCACGACCAACTCGTAACTCCTTACGACTTGGTTTCACCACTCTGTGATTTCGACCGATCACGACTTGCTTGTATCTCCATACGACCGATCCAGAATCGGTCGAACCAAGCTTACCTACTCATGTATTCTCCCTTTGCCTCACGATATCTGGTTGAACTCGGGTGAGATGTTGTGTCATCCATGGGTATTCAATACTTTCTCGATCGAGTATCGGATAACCTTATGTGGTCGAACTTTTCGACCACTAGTGGCATGGCCATGCACTTTCTTTATCCGACCACTTCGAGGGGCCCAGAGATATCTCTCCTGTTATGTTAGGAGGGGCAAATCCCATATCCGACCAGTCACATCCCTCTGCATGTTTCATAGCATACCCGAAAGCTACCTTTATAACTACCCAGTTACGAGTAGCGTTTGGCAACCCCTAAGAGTGCTATTACACATGTAGGAAACCATGCTGATCTCAGGTCTAAGGATTATACATCATCATTGCTTGAGACCAACTAACGACACATAGAATCATAACAATCTCAATAGTGTCTCAAGGTGGGTCTTATCCAACACCATGTTCTCTAACACGTGTCCACATTATTGATTCGATATCCCTATATCCATGACCGGTGAAACATGGTCATCAATCAATACATGTGTTTGGTCGAGAGTCACTAGTGTTCCACCGGTGATTTTCGACCGAGGATATTTTTAGAACGACATCATCATAAGTTAAAAGAGCTTCACCAACAAGTCACATACTCGTTAATCTTCATGGTGATGATTCATTCAAGGAACAAGATAACATATTATCAAATATTGTGAACATAATGAAATATAATCATCTCTATGATTGCCTCTAGGGCATATTTCCAACATCTCCCACTTGCACTAGAGACAATCATTTAAGTATCTAATACCGATAGCTCTTGTGTGCGCCTCATGCTTTGGTCGTGTGAGAGGCTTTGTCAAGCGGATCAAGCAACATTTAAATCCGTATGAACTTTGCATATCTTAACATCTCCTCTATCCACCAATTCGCGAATGAGATGATAACGCTTTGAGTATGTGCTTGGATTTACGATGAGATCTAGGCTCTTTAGCTCACAAGAATGGCTCCATTGTTGTCACAATAGAGATCCATTGGGCTTGAGGCACTCGGAACCATACCCAACTCAACAATAAAATTCCTTATCCAAACATCTTCTTTTGCGGCTTCCGTCGCAATGTACTCGACCTCTGTTGTGGAATCACCACCGTCTCTTGCTTGGAACTTTTCCAGCTCACCGCACCTCCATTCAAAATGAATACAAAACCAGATTGCGAACGATAATCATCTTTGTCGGTTTGGAAGCTTGCATCGGTGTAACCATTTACAACTAGCTCTTCATCACCGCCATAAACTAGGAACGCATCCTTAGTCCTTCTCAAGTATTTAAGAATGTTTTTCACAGCTGTCCAGTGACCTTCACCGGGATCAGCTTGGTATCTACTCGTAACACTTAGAGCATATGATACATCTGGTCGAGTACATGTCATGGCGTACATGATAGATCCAATAGCTGAAGCATATGGAATACCATTCATGCGGTCTCGCTCATCAGTAGTCGAAGGACACTGACTCTTGCTAAGACTTGTGCCATGTGACATAGGCAAGAACCCTTTCTTGGCATTTTATATGTTGAACCGAATCAACACCTTGTCAATATAAGTACTTTGGCTTAATCCAATTAGCCTTCTCGATCTATCTCTATAGATCTTTATTCCCAAGATATATGCTGCCTTTCCTAGGTCCTTCATAGAAAAACTATTTTTCAATGATGCCTTAACAGATTCCAGCATAGGAATATCATTCCCAATCAATAATATGTCATCCACATATAAGATTAGAATTACAAGTGCGCTCCCACGAACCTTCATGTAAACACAAGGTTCTTCTTTGTTTTTGATGAAACCAAACCTTTTGATCTCCTCATCAAAACGTATATTCCAACTCCGAGATGCTTGCTTCAATCCATAAATGGACTTCTGAAGTTTGCACACTTTATTAGCATTATTTGGATCAACAAAACCTTCAGGTTGTGTCATGTACACATCCTCACTTAGGTTTCCATTAAGGAAAGCCGTTTTGATGTCCATTTGCCATATCTCATAGTCGAAATATGCAAAGAATAGCTAGAATGATCCGTATAGATTTAAGCATCGCTACGGTGAGAAGGTCTCATCGTAGTCAACTCCTTGAACTTGTCGAAAACCTTTGCGACTAGTCGAGCTTTATGAATGTGAACATTTCCATTCATATCAATCTTTTCTTATAGATCCATTTGCACTCAATGGTTTTAACGCCATCAAGTGGATCGACCTGTGTTCCAAACTTGGTTGTCTCTCATGGAGTCTATCTCGGATTTCATGGCTCCAAGCCATTTCTCAGAGTCTGGGTCCATCATCGCTTCCTTATAAGTGTTAGGCTCATCATTATTCAATAATAATACGTCATGCCCATACCTTATAGGCATTTGACGTGGCCTTTTGGATCTACATGGGGCTGATGCCTCATCTACAGGTTCAACAATATTTTGTTCATCCTGTAGAGTTTCAATAGGAGTTGAAACAATTTCAGATGTTTCCCGAATTTCTTCGAGTTGCACCTTTCTCCCACTGACTTCTTTGGAAAGAAACTCTTTTTTCAAAAAGACACCATTTCGGGCAACAAACACTTTGCTCTCCTCTTGGTTGTAGAAATAATATCCTTTGGTTTCCCTAGGATATCCTATAAAGAAGCATTTTTCTGACTTAGGTGTGAGTTTATGTAACATCCCAAATGTATAATTAGGGTTAATCAAGTATAATTATATGTGTAGAAATTAAAACTTTTTCTCACATCTTGAAAAACCCTAAAATCTTATGTAATTCTGGTCCAAGAGTTGTGTAATCCAAAAACACAAAGCTCTTGTTGACCAAAAATCAAACTCATTTTCCAATTATCTTAAATCTTGTGTCAAACATTTGGAATATATTTTCCTTGGTCCCAAAAACTGATATGGGACCCCTCTGAAAAATATCATGAGTTATAACACTTGTTGATAATTTTTGGAGGCAAAACAATCCTTTAAACAACCTTCATGAATTTCCTGAGAAAAATGCATTGCATAATAACCTCTGGAAATTTTATGCAAAGTTGATCTCATTGTCAGCAAGCTCCAGTTAAAATTTCATCAAATTTGGAGTTCATTTGCTATCTCAAATAATTCTGCTAAGTTTCAGTTTGTTAAAACTGAATTTTAAAGCCTACACTGCTCCTTGGGCTAGCCATATTCAAAGTTGGTCCAGCCCAACCATGTCCGCACCTCAATGCAGACCTCATCTCCACCTTGATCGGTGCAGCCTGTTGGATTTACATCCAACAGCCACGACCTCCTCCGCGGTCAACACCGCAAAGACCTCCCCACCTCATGAGGTCATTGCCGTTGGATCAAAGATCCACGGTCATGACCTCCCCTGTGTGTTAAACCTCAAAGACCTCCTCGAGCTGTTAAACCATCGCAGCGAGGTCATCCCACCTTGTTGAGGTCGTAACCGTTGGATCAAATCCAACAGCCACGACCTCCTCCCCAACATACTCGGTCAGGTCCTCCCACCTACGTGAGGTCATAGCCCTTGGATCCAAGATCCATGGCCCTGACCTCCTCCTCTCAACCTAAACTAAACAAACCTCCCACCTAACCAAGGTCGAGCGGTTGGATCGAGATCCAACACTCACGACCTCCCCGTGCTATCAAGCACTCACCACCTCCCCCATCTTTTGTTGTGCACCGTTAGATTAAAATCTACGGTCACGACCTCCTTTTTGTCTCATGCGCACCAGACCTCCCCAGCGCACGTGAGATCGTAGCCCTTAGATCTAAATCTAAAGGCCCTGACCTCCCTTGTGCGTTGCGCAAGCTCAGGACCTCCACCTCTTTTGATCGGAACCCTTAGATCTAAATCTAACGGTCTTGACCTCCCTTGCCTGTTGCGCATCATATCAGACCTCCCCATCAGGTTAGTGCCCTTGGATTTAAATCCAAAGGCCATGACCTCCCCTCATGTCCTTTTGATCGCGTGCAGTTAAGTCCTCACCGGAGGTCCACACCGCTGGATGGAGATCCAACGCGGACCTCTGTCCCTTTTCTCACACGTGCGTTTTGCGATTATGAAATCGGAGGGCCACGACCTCCCGTCCTGATCGTATGGCTGGGACCTCCACCCACCACTTAAAGCATAACGGTTCAAAATGAGATCCGATGGTTAGGACCTCCCTGTGTCTTATCCAGCGGTCATAAGGACCTCCTGTTCTTCTCCTTCCTCTGGCGCGCATGCGTGCTCTCGAGCAGTGGAGTTGTCATGCGCCAGCCTCTGTGCACCTTTAATGACTCTTTGTCGACCGCATTTAATGCAGTCGACTTCCGCAGTCAGTCAAGACACCGCCCCTTGTCAACCTTTATGTCTTGTCCACCCCATGGACCAACCAGTGGGCTAAGCTCACCATGGAGCTTAGCCCCACTCATAACCTTCACTCAAAGCTATAAGTCACCACAGGGATCCTCTTTTGGCTTCCTTTGCACACAACCGATCTCACCTTGCATCTTGTGCGTGGTGAGCTCCTCCTCACTCACCTCCATTCTTGGTCGCCATTCTTTGGAGCTTGGAGCTCCTCGGTGGACAAGGGTCCCTGAGTTTTTCCTCCTTTTCTCCTTGCTTCCATTTGTGCCCTACCCTCTGGGACCAAGGCCTAACTTGATATTGTTGGGCATTTGCAGAGGGGACAAAGTGGAGCTTGAAGTTGAAGCTTTGGCCGTGGAGCACCCTTCCTCCCGGCACCGGTCCTCCTTCCTCGACCTCCTCGGCACCCTAGGACCTCCTGTACTCTCGATAGTCCTTTAGCGCTGGGCACCCAGATGTATGAGGTCGCGGAGCTTTTAAATTGGGCACACGCTTGATTGGATGTCGCAGAGCTTCCCTTTTGCATTTTGGATTTTTGCGTGTGCTTGTCTTCGTTGTCCTCTCGGCTCACGGCTTCAAAACGTCGCCGCCGTTGAGAGGAGGTCCTTTAGTGCGCATGGTTATTGCGGACCGCGGTACCATTGATCTCGCCAAGAAGGTCTACATCGCCGGCGATGACCACATCTTTGCGCTCGGGATTTTGTCGGACGTCCCGGGCGTGTCATTGTCGTTTTTAGGACATAAATTCACCGTTTTAAATGCCCAATCATTGCAATCATGGGGTTAGCAATGAATGCCATTGAACCTATCTCTTGTGCGCATTTAAGACCTCCCGCGCGAGCGGACCTCCTTGATGTCCAGCGCGCATTTATTCATGTCCCAGCTGCGTCTTGCTGAAGTTAAAGCGCTGAGTGCAGGACCTCCATGACCTCCTCCAAGGAGATCTGGAGCGTCCAAGACCTCCCTTGCTAATCGTGGCCGCCGAGACCTCCACGGAGGTCTGTGGACGTTAGGACCTCCTTAGGACCTCCCTAGGTTGTCTCGGTCGCTCATGACCTCCCGGGTAGATCTCGACCGTCAAGGTCCTCCCTGACGATCCGAACCATCGAGGACCTCCTTGGAACATCTGGACCGCCCGGGACCTCCCTGTGAGGTCTTGACGATGTAGATCTTCCTTGGGGAGATCTTGATAGTTTGGACCTTCCTTTGGAAGATCTCAACCGTTGAGGACCTCCCCTTTAGATCTGGTCCGTTTCGGACCTCCTTTCTGTGTTGTGGTCCATTGGATCTCCCATCTACGGCCACGACCTCCCCTCACCTCGCGCATGTGAGTTGCTAAGAGGTCCAGACCTCTGGACTTCACGTCGCTGCGTGTGATATGTTCTCTGGGAGGTCTTGAGCCGTTGGATCTAAGATCTGTGGCTCACGTCCTCCCATACCCTTGTGAGTTTTAGAAATTCCGGTGAGGTCTTAGTTAAACCAAGTAAGGTATAGACTTTAGAAATTCATATCTCTTTCATTTTATTTCCAAATGAGGTCATTCAAATTGTGTTAGCTCTGTCTTGAACTTGACTTTAATCCAAAAATGATTGTAAGTTGAGTTCAGCTCCAGAGCACAGTTTGCCATTAGATTTTAAAACCAACTTTAAAATGTGCACTTAAATCAATGCTTAACTTGTAAAATACATAACTAATGCTCTATAGATTATTTTTGGGTGAGACCAACTTTGTTGGTTTCCTCTCTTAGTGAACTCACTGTGAAAATTAGTTTTGAGCATGTTGCTGTTAGGAAAATGAGGACTTGTGCATTATAATTTTGTTCAAGTTCTTGTTTTTGAAAGATTATAGGAAGTGCATAATAGCTCCAAATGAGGTGAACTCAATTGTGTTATTCATCTCATGAGGTGCTGGTTTTACAGTAAAAATTTCAGCTTCACTGCTATTCTAGAAAATTTTGCGATGAACAGTAACATATTTTTAATTAATAGGCTGAGCAGAATTGATTTCATCATATCTTTTGCATTGAGAATCCAAATCAATTGGTTCTTGTTGCTAAAGTCATGATAAATCATTGTCTTGCTGCTGTAAAATTTTCATGGCTTTTGGAGTTCGTTTGTTGTGCTGTCTTTGTTGTTTTTCGTCGTTCTTATCGGTTCTTTCTCGCTTTTCCGTTAGGTTTCGACATTTGTGGTGATCCCGAGAGCGACCCTCTGCCACAATTTGGCCAGCAACAAGGCAAGCAGTTTGATCATTTCCATCATTGTCCCATTACTTTAAAGCTTAATATATTGTTTTACTTCTATGTATGCATGCTACTTTGTGTTAAATGTAAGCTAGCAAGCCTATAGTTGCATAATCTGTAGGAATTGTTCATCCTCTACTACCATGAGCCTAGGTTATTTGCTGTGGTGGGAGCTCGTTGGATGAGCTCTTATCACTTAGTAGTTTCGAGGTAAATTGCTTAGACATGCTTAGTTATCGGTAGAATGGGCGATCATCGACTTAGTCGATGGTCTTGATCACTCAAAACTGATTATTACTCTTATATGTCCAGCACTTGTGCTTTGATTAATTTGTAAAATCAAAAACTGAAAATAAAAGATTGATTTAGACTTGGGCATATTGGATGGATGGTGTGGTTTTTGGATGTGGTGGTATGCCTGAGTCAACAAGGACCGAATTCTTGCGCCATTGATCCAAGCAATTTTGCGTGCTAACCACACGAGGGGCATATGGAACCCCTCTTGACTAAGTACTTTGGGCGGTGTTAATTGGGGTCGCTCGGTTGGTGTGTTTTTAAAGATAAAATGTGTGTGTGATGTGGGAGGGGAGCATTAGCTTCCGGGTAGGTTGTGTGATGTCTCCTTCTCCCCGTGGGTTGTGCGACTCAGAATTAGCATTGTCCATTGGAAATGTCTCAGAGGACTTAGCGTGCAAGCACACCTAAGGTAGTGTGCTTAAAGGAAAGGCGATGCGACGTGTGGGTACATTGGTACACCCCTGCAGGGATAAAACTATTCGAATAGCCTCGTCCTAGGTTATGGACACGCTTGGTTATTTCCCGTAAGAATTAGACTACAACCTTTAATTAAAACTTGACATGGTTGGTATGAACGGGGAGTTCATGCTATTGTTGTGGTGACTTGGGTTAGTCACTTCCAGGTTGTTCTTGTTGTTGTTATTATGTTATTATCTCGTGGTTACTTCAACATTTAAAAATGCTTTGCCAAATTGCCTTCAATCTATTATGTTATTGCAAATAAATGTTGCTTTATGCTAAAATGAGTCCAAAGCCTCATCCACTTAAATAAAGCTTGCATGTAGCTATTTATAGTTCTGTTATCTCACACGTAAGTCTTGCGGAGTACTTTATGTACTCATCTCGCCGTGGTTGTGGCAATTTTGTGGCTTTTGTTGCAGAGGAAGAAGGAGAGCTCCAAGAGCCTCTCTTTTGTGCTACGTGTTGCGCTTTCTTGACGACTAGCTTGGCGGTCCGGTCGAGATGCCTAGGGTTAAGGCACACCGATTGGCTTTGTGTTATAGCCATCTTTATGGCACTTTTGCTTCATTGTTATCTTTGTAGAATTGTTGCTATTTGGCCTAAGGGCCCTCTTTTGTAATAGCTTTTCCTTATTAATATTAACTTCGGTTTGTTGCTTATGTTCTATGTGTTGTATGGAATTGATACATTCTTTTGGTGTGAGGTATGTATCTTGCATCCCGGGAGTATACATCTCGAGACCGGTTTATTTGGTTGATAATACTAGGGTCAATTGGATGACTAAGTATTATGAGCCTAATAAACATCGGGTCTCCAGATTTATCGACGTCAAACGTTTAACATAGACATCACATCCCCAAATCTTTAGAAAAGACAAGCTAGGACTCTTCTTCGGTCCAATCTCATATGGTGTCTTATCTCTCGATTTAGATGGTACCCTATTTAAAGTGAAAGCGGTCTGTTTCTAGAGCGTAACCCCAAAATACAATGGCGGATCGATTGGCTCATCATCGATCGAACCATGTCCAACAAGGTCCTATTAGCGCCGCTCGGACACCCCATTCCATTGTGGAGTACCGGTGGCGTAAGTTGTGGAACAATTCCACATTGTTTCAAATGATTGCCAAATTCTCAAAATTCACCTCCACGATCGATCGCAAAGATTTGATTGTCTTGCCAAGTTGATTTCAGACCTCATTCTCGGAACTCTTTGAACTTTTCAAAGGATTCCGACTTGTGCCTCATTAAATAGATATATCCGTATCTACTATAGTCATCGGTGAAAGTAATGAAGTCTCGAAAACCACCTCTAGTCGTCGTGCTCATTGGTCCACACACATCAGTATGTATGAGTGCCAACAAGTCGGACGCCCTCTCATTCCGACCAGTGAAAGGTGTCTTGGTCATTTTCCCGAGTAGGCAAGACTCGCATGTTTCAAATGATTTCAAATCAAATGAGTTTAGAATTCCATCATCATGGAGCTTCTTCATGCGTTTCTCACTTATGTGACCCAAACGACAATGCCAGATAAAAGTGGAATTCATATTATTAGGCCGAAGCCTCTTTGCATTAATATTAAAGATGGGTGCATCATCAAGATTTAAAATAAACAACCCGTTCAAAACAGGAGCATAGCCATAAAACATATCATTCAAAAATATAGAACAACCATTGTCCTCAATAATGAATTTATAACCCTCTGGCCATCAAACATGAGGCCGAGATAATGTTTCTACTCATGGTGGAACGTAATAACAATTATTTAATTCCATAATAAATCCTGAAGGCAAAACCAATGGTAAAGTCCCGACGGCTAATGCAGCAACCTTTGCTTTATTCCCGACGCGAAGATCCATCTCGCCTCTTGCAATTCTCCTATTCTTTGTTAGACTCTGCATCGAATTGCAAATATGAGCAACCGACCCGGTATCAAATACCCATGAGTTAACAGAAAAATCAGCAAGTAAGACATCTATAACATTAATACCTGAAGTGGAAGGTTTAGTCCCACCATTCTTTTTCAGATCAGCCAGGTATTTCTTGCAGATCCTCTTCCAATGGCCTAGCTCTTTGCAGTAAAAGCATTCATTCTCTTGAGTCGGGCCAGACTTAGTCTTGGGTTTAGGTTTGTTGGTTTGGATCTCATCCGAAACTTTAGCCTTGCCCTTTTTCTTGACCCAAGTCTTAGCCTTCTTCTTGAAGCTTGTACTCTTTTGTACCATCATCACATGACTGTTGCTTTTCTTAATGTTTGTCCTCTGCAGTCTTAAGCATCATATGTAGTTCGGTGAGATTCTTGTCTAAGCCATTCATATGGAAGTTCGTAATGAATCGACCATAGCTTGCGTGAAGCGAAGCAAGAATCAAATCAGAGCCAACTCTTGACTCAATTGGAAAACCAAGTTTTTCCAAGCTCGTGTGTAACCAACCATTTTGATCACATGTGGGCTCACCGGACTACCCTCAGCTAGCTTACACGCAAACAAGTTCTTTGAGATCTCAAATCTCTCAGTTCTTACTTGTGTCTCAAACATGCCTTTGAGCGCCACGATCATATCGTAGGCCTCAATGTTCTCAAACTGTTTCTGAAGGTCTGAGTTCATCGTAGCAAGCATGAGACAACTAACATCAAGGGATTCATCACATGCCTTTTTATAGGCGGATTTAAGAGTAGCAAGAAGATTATCGCAGCACATCCGAATAGGTTCCTCTAGAACATGTTCCTTTTTATCTTGCCTAAGAACAATTCTTAGGTTGCGGGACCAATCCGCAAAATTTGTTCCATTCAGTTTTTCCTTTTCAAGTATCAAACGTAAAGCAAAACTGGATGTTGGTACAGCGATTGGTGCCATGATCTACAACATAAAATACGCAAAACTAAGACATATGTTCAAAAAGTAACTTCTATTAAACAATTTAATAAAGATACTCCCACTAAATACCATATCCCTCTTATGACATTTAGTGATTCAAGATCCACAATCAGGTAATCTACTAGTGAGCTTTGGCATCACTGCTAGAAGATTAGTGAATTCGGTAAGCAACCCTTTGCTAATCATATCTCTATCGACTCTTGTTGTTGGGTAGCATCTCTATGCTTCGCACCCAACCCTATGCCCCAAGGTCCATAACCGTTATGATGACCTTGTCAAGTTAAACCAATGCAATGCGTAAGTGTCCGACACAAACCCATCTAGTCAAGGAAAGTTAATGGCATTCCGCTTTAGCAAGACCTACCATTAAAATACAAGACTTTTGATGGTGCGACTTATTGGAGGGCATCAATTTTAACTTAACATTATGTGAGGGAATTTTAATTTTATCATGTTAAAAGCATCTAATGAAAAACATGACTTAATATCATGACAGAATAAACACAAACATTCATAGATAATCATATCTTTGTGAAATAGTATGGCCCTTAACATGACGATCTCCATCAAGATGCTTCGTCCTCCGACCACCATGCTTGAAGTCTCCACCGCATTCATCTACTAAGCAATTACTCCTAAGAGCTAGTAATGAATTACATAGGATAATATCAAGCATCACATGTCGGTACGCAGACCGTTATACAATAATATGTAGCTCGATGGCTATGTCACAACATGACACGCAGGTCATGAAAATCCATACATGCATCACATACACAATGGGCCATACTATTCACATCAATCCCTGCAAAAACAAGTTACGCATAGAATCCAATTCTATCGGACGACATGAACACATATTACCTATAACGCGCGGTACGATTATGCAAGGTAGTCGAAAAACAAGTCGAGTGAATCATCTGGTGCTCTTAACTTGTACCTCCTCGTATACCCATCTACTATCAATAAAACCGATCGATCTAATCGACGGGGCCTAGGTTTCTAGATACGACCAGCAATAGATCCAATCTACTACTACCACATATCAAGTATATGCAACCGATCCAGATCAAAAACTACGCAGGATGGCTCTGATACCACTGTTGGGATACGGGTAGGCTACGATAGCGACAAATCAAAATTTCTACCACGTAAACCAGGAAGCCAAGCAAGAAGATGATCACAGATCGTTACCACTAGACGCCACAGAGGCGGAAGAAGTGTCGGGAGCGTACTGGTCCGACGAAGAGCGTCGATGTATCGGGTCGTAGTCGATCGTCCAAATGTCTTCGTTGGTTGATCGTCTCCTCCAAAGACCTCTGCGGTTCCTAACGAAGATCGCGGATCGCCCTAAGCGCAACAATGTAGAAGCGCCTCTATGGTATCCACACGCCCAGGAAGGAACAACCGTACGCCAGTGTGCTAGCACCAAATCGCACGGGGAGGCTCTCAAGAAGATGGCGGCTAGGGTTTAGGTAGGGCAACTCACCCAACCTCTTCCCCCCAACAGCCTCATGCATCTCCTTATATAGTGCCCGTGATGGATCCTATCCAAACACGCTTTACGAATCGTATTCGTACTGGTTTGTTCCAACCCGTTAAGTGTGTGACCCGTTAGGTTCATGTGTAGTTCGGTTGTGACTCGAAACCTTTTCCGCCACGAGTCGAAAGCAGTTCCTAGCAGGATATAACGATTCTCGAATACACACAAATTATATCGGACGAACCTTGATGCAATATGATCTACGACCAGGTCCTCATCACTACCAGTGTCCTATCTCTATACCAGTTCAGATTTGATCACGACCAACTCGTAACTCCTCACGACTTGGTTTCGACCACTCTGTGATTTCGACCGATCTCGACTTGCTTGTATCTCCATACGACAAATCGTGAATCGGTCGAACCAAGCGACCTACTCATGTATTCTCCTTTGCCTCACGATATCTGGTTGAACTCCAGGTGAGATGTTGTGTCATCCATGGACTGTTCAATACTTTCTCGATCGAGTATCGGATAACCTTATGTGGTCGAACTTTTCGACCACTAGTGGCATGGCCATGCACTTTCTTTATCCGACCACTTCGAGGGCCGAGATATCTCTCTGTTATGTTAGGAGGGCAAATCCCATATCCGACCAGTCACATCCTCTCGCATGTTTCATAGCATACCCAAAGCTACCTTTATAACTACCTAGTTCTAGCGCGTTTGGCAACCCCTAAGAGTGCTATTACACATGTAGGAAACCATGCTGATCTCAGGTCTAAGGATTATACATCATCATTGCTTGAGACCAACTAACGACACATAGAATCATAACAATCTCAATAGTGTCTCAAGGTGGGTCTTATCCAACACCATGTTCTCTAACACGTGTCCACATTATTGATTCGATATCCCTATATCCATGACCGTGAAACATGGTCATCAATCAATACATGTGCTGGTCGAGAGTCACTAGTGTTCCACCAAAGTGATTTTCGACCGAGGATATTTTAGAACGACATCATCATAAGTTAAAAAGAGCTTCACCAACAAGTCACATACTCATTAATCTTCATGGTGATGATTCATTCAAGGAACAAGATAACATATTATCAAATATTGTGAACATAATGAAATATAATCATCTCTATGATTGCCTCTAGGGCATATTTCCAACAGATGCCAGCTCACTTCCGAGTCTACAGCAGGCAGGAGCGCCGCCGTGGTTGTGGAGGCTTTCTCGAGTAGTTCGTTTAAGTTCCAGTTTAGTCGGGCTTAGCCAGTTTTCCCTTTCCAGAGTCGCCCTTTAGGCGGTAGCTTGTGTGCTTAGGTTCGTCTTATTTCCTTGTGTGCAAGTGTGAGCTGCAAAAGCCCTTAGGCATTTGTTGCTGCCATGCTAAAACCCTATTAATAAAGTTATTTCATTTGAGTTTATTGAGCTATGTTTGTTGGGTTTAATCTATTCCCTTGTTTAGTTCTTAACTCATCTTGTGCTTGCTACCTTATCTAACCTATGGAGCTTCACCAGATGGTTCAAACTCGTCACACCACTGCAAGTGGGTCCGGCACCCCAGCATCCGAAGAAAATGATCAAATCCCTTCAGGGGCAGTGCCACCTCAAGCACCACCTCTTGACTTGCAGAACTTTGGAGCCTTTATGGCAGCACAAACGCAGATGATGTATACCATGATGAACCAGATGCAGGCTATGAACAACAACAACAACAACCACCAACAGGGAGCAGCCCCAGTCGCTCACGGTCATCAGGGACCATCCAAGTTGGCTGAATTCATGAGGACCCGTCCGCCGACTTTTTCTGGACATGTCACGCCAATAGAAGCGGATGATTGGCTTCGCGTAATTGAGAGGAAGCTGCTGATCACCCAATGCAGCGATCACGAGAAAGTTTTGTATACCACTCATCGATGGAGGGCGCTCACGAGTGGTGGGAGAATTTTGCACAACGATGAGGCACCGCAGAATATCACTTGGGAAGAATTCTTCGCACTTTCCGCCAAAGATCATGTACTGAAGGATCATGGATTTAAAGAAAGATGAGTTCTGTGCTCTTAAGCAAGGCGCTATGTCAGTGATTGATTACCTGAATAAGTTTACTCAGCTAGCTCGCTATGCTCCAGAGGACGTCGCTACCGACAAGGCTCGTCAAAGTCGTTTCTTGAAGGGATTGAACTCAGGACTACAGGTCAATCTGCTTGCCCACACCTTTCTAGATTTCCAGGAGTTGATTAACAAGGTGTTGGTCATGAAGGACAAACACAAAGAACTGGAGGACCACCGCAAGCGTAGGATGGCTCAGCAGGGAAGTCACCAGCCACAACAGCAGAGAGCAAGAATAGTGCCACAGTAGATCAATCGCTTCCAGCCGCAAAGTTCTTTCAGGACGCCTGCACCGCCTTCAGCACCTTGTCCTTTTGCTCAGAATTCTCGCAACTCTACACCAGTCAACCCTACCCCAGGGAGCAACAGGCAGAATGAACCCAGAGTGTGCTACAATTGCAGTCAACCAGGAGGAAAGCCTCAGTCAGTTGTCAGGGGTCGTATTAACCACGTCACTTTAGAAGGAGCCCAGGAAGCACCAGATGTTGTACTGGGTAAGTTCCTAGTAAATTCAGTACCTACATCGATTGCTTGATTACGAGCTTCAGATTCGTTTGTTTCTAGAGTTTTTACAACTAAGAATAAATTGGACGTTATGCATCTTAAGCATACTTTGCTAGTTCAGTCGCCGGGAGCTGAGCTAAGTTCTAAAGTGGGTTGTTTAGGAGATAAGTTACTCATAGCTGGAGTTGAGTTTCTAGCTAACCTAATTGTTCTTGACACCCAAACCATAGATGTCATTCTTGGCATGGATTGGTTAACCAAGCACAAAGTCGGCTTTGGATTGTGGTCAAGAGCCGTTACAATCGAGGATACCAAAGGAAACAAGATAGAATTCCTAGCTACCTCAGTGCGTAATGGACATCTGCTAGCCAAAAGCCTGAAGACCATTGCTTTGGAAGATGTGCCCGTTGTCCGAGAGTATCCAGATGTGTTTCCGGAAGAGTTACCAGGGATGCCACCGGATCGTGACATCGAGTTTGTCATCGATCTAGTGCTAGGAACAGCACCAATCTCTAAGAGACCGTATCGGATGCCAGCTGATGAGCTAGCAGAGATGAAGAAGTAGATAGAAGAACTTTTGGAGAAAGGCTTTGTGAGGCCTAGTTCGTCGCCATGGGGAGCGCTAGTCTTGTTCGTCAAAAAGAAGGATGGAAGCATGAGAATGTGCATCGACTACCGATCTCTCAATGAAGTCACTATCAAGAATAAGTACCCACTGCCCCGGATTGATGATCTGCTTGATCAGATGAAAGGAGCCGGAGTGTTCTCGAAGATCGATCTGCGATCAGGTTACCATCAGTTGAAAATTTGTCCCAAGGATGTACCTAAGACCGCTTTCTCAACGTGGTACGGACATTATGAGTTCTTAGTCATGTCCATTGGTCTGACTAATGCCCCTGCCTATTTCATGAACATGATGAATAAGGTATTCATGGAATATTTGGACAAGTTCGTAGTTGTATTCATCGATGATATTCGTTTACTCGATCGGAAGAAGAACATGCTGAGCATTTGAGATTAATCCTAGAGAAGCTCAGAGAGCATCAGTTGTATGCTAAGTTTAGCAAGTGTGATTTCTGGAAAAAGGAAGTTGATTTTCTTGGTCATGTGATGACAACCGCAGGAGTAGCAGTTGACCCTGGTAAAGTTAAAGCAGTACTACATTGGGAACAGCCCAAGACTGTCACTCATATTCGTAGTTTCTTGGGATTAGCGGGATATTATCGTCGTTTCATTGAGGGATTCTCATCAATTGCTAAACCTCTTACGCAATTGTTGAAGAAAGAGAAGAAGTTTACCTGGACCCCAGCTTGTGAAGAAAGTTTCCAAGAGTTGAAGAAGCATTTGACTTCAGCCCCAATGCTGATTTTACCAGATATTCACAAGGATTTTGATATCTATTGTGATGCTTCGCGTCAAGGATTAGGATGTGTCCTGATGCAAGAAGGAAGAGCTGTTGCTTATACGTCAAGGCAGTTAAGACCGCATGAAGAGAATTACCCTACCCATGATCTGGAATTAGCTGCAGTAGTGCACGCCTTGAAGATTTGGCATCATTACCTCATCGGTAATCGCTTTGAGATCTATACGGATCATAAAAGTTTGAAATATATCTTCACCTAGTCAGATCTGAATATGAGGCAGAGAAGATGGCTAGAATTGATAAAGGATTATAATCTTGGAATCCATTACCATCCTGGTAAAGCCAATGTAGTTGCAGATGCCTTGAGCCGCAAGAGCCACTGAAATGCGATGGAAGTAAAAGAGGTTTGTTTAGAACTTCAAGAGGAATTTCAGAAGCTGAAACTAGAAGTAGTATCTGAAGGATTCGTGGCTAGTTTGGAAGTGCAGTCTACTTTAGAGAAGCAGATTCGCGAGGCTCAGCCAAAAGATTCAGAGTTTTCAAACATCAAGAAGAAGATGGCAGAAGGGAAGTTCAAAGACTTCACCGTAGATGATCAGGACATACTGTGGATCAATGGACGTATTTGCGTGCCAGATGTTGATGGTTTGAGATAGCTAATTTTGAAGGAGGCTCATGACTCAAAGTATTCGATTCACCCTGGTAGTACTAAGATGTATCAGGATGATAAGAATAAGTTTTGGTGGCCAAACCTGAAACGAGACGCGCAGAGTTCGTTGCCTTGTGCGACGTGTGTCAGAAAGTCAAAGCAGAACATCAAAGACCAGTAGGTCTGTTGCAACCTTTGAAGATTCCAAAGTGGAAGTGGGAAGAAATCGGAATGGATTTCATTACCAGATTACCCAAGACTCAATCGGGTTATGATTCGATTTGGGTAATAGTGGACCGTCTGACTAAAGTTGCCCATTTCTTGCCAGTCAAAACCACATACTCAGGAGATCGTCTGGTAGAGCTGTATATGTCAAGGATTGTCAGTTTTCATGGGGTGCCCAAGAAGATAGTGTCAGATCGAGGATCTTAGTTCACCTCCCGTTTTTGGCAGAGTTTGCATGAAGCCTTAGGGACTCATCTGAATTTCAGTACTGCATATCACCCCAAGACAGATGGGCAGACCGAAAGGGTCAATCAGATATTGGAGGATATGTTGAGAGCCTATACTCTAGCTAATGCTACCCGCTAGGATAAGAGTTTGCCATATGCAGAATTCTCGTACAACAATAGTTATCAAGCCAGTCTGCAAATGTCACCGTTTGAAGCTTTGTATGGTCGTGCCTGCGGAACCCCGTTGAATTGGTCAGAAACTGTTGAACGTACAGTCTTTGGTCCAGATATTATTCAAGAAGCAGAAGAACAAGTGTCCATGATCAGAGAGAGATTAAAGATAGCTCAGTCAAGGCAGAAGAGTTATGCGGATAATCACCGTCGTGATCTCAGTTTCAAGCCAGAGGATTTTGTTTAACTTCGAGTTACGCCCCTCAGAGGTGTGAAAAGGTTTCATGCCAAAGGAAAGCTTGCCCCTCGATATGTTGGTCCGTTCAAGATTTTGAATCGTCATGGAGAAGTGGCTTATCAATTGGAGCTGCCACAGTCGCTAGCAGGAGTACACGATGTCTTTCACGTCTCTCAGTTGAAGAAGTGTCTTCGTGTGCCAGAAGAACAAGCCCCGTTGGAGTCAATTGAACTGAAAGAAGACCTCACCTACAAAGAACAACCTGTCAAGATTTTGATGTCGCAGAACGTCAGACCAGAAGCAAGACAGTTCATTTTTGCAAAGTGTAGTGGAGCAACCACTCAGAAGGTGAAGCCACATGGGAGCGTGAAGAAGAGTTGAAAGCCGAGTTCCCCAGCCTTTTCTCTAGCTAGCCTGAATCTCGGGTCGAGATTCCTTTAAGGGGGGAGGTTTGTAACATCCCAATTTTCTGAGCTTTAAAAATCCTTTGAATAGTTGGTAGAGAGAAAATTCACCATTTGGATTTATTTGAATTAATTCAAAAGCTTAATATTGGACTTTGACTAACAAAACAATTTAATATGACTAAAGTCAACATGAACAATAGTCAAAAATATTTTATTTGGATTCTATGTGCTTGGATATATTTTCTAGAATTTTTTCATGTTCATTTGCTATTTTCTATTGCCATTTGGAATTTTTGCTATTTTCTAAAATAGAAAAGGTATTTTAATTCTCAAAACAGTCCTTGGGCCTAAACCCATTCCTTCTCTGTCTGCCAAGCACTGTGCGCCCAGAGCAGCAGCGTCGCCGCTCCGCCGACAGAGGTCCCCAACATCGATCCCTCTCTCTCTCCACGTGCTCTGCTCATCCTCCACTGTTCGATCAAGTTTGGACGGTCCGATGGCAATGTGCCGTTCGGCCGGTCCGAACGTCACCTTGTTTTTGAGCCGTCCGATCAAGGTTGACGCCAGATCTTTTTGCAGCAGCACTCTCGCCTCACCCTCGACGCGTGGGCCGTTTTCCGTCTCTCACGATCGGTGGACCGCTTCTGATGTCATCGTCTCCGAATCGTTCTCTTCCTCGCGCGAGCACCCACGTCCGCCATTGCCGCCTCGAAGCGGATGTGCCCTTCTAGAAGCCCTATCCTCCCCGGACTCATTCAAACGAATTTGAATTCAAATCCGTCCCTATCCCGTCTCCTCCGCGAGCACTTCTCGGGCAGTTTTAATCTCCGCCGCTGGCACGTCACCTCGAGGCCACCCTGCGCCTATAAATGGGTCCCCGAAGATCGCCGTAGCCCCCTTTCCAAGACCCCTCACCCAATTTCCCCTCCCGAGCCCTTGAGCCGCCCTAGGAGCTTGAAGACCAAATCTCGCCGCCGCAACTCCGATGAGCGATCCCATCGCACCCGAAGCCGCCGGAGCTTCAACGCCTACACCGTCGGCATCGCGTGAGCGAGAGGAACCTCGGAGTCACCTTCGTTTCGTCGGAGGAGCTCTCCAGCACCGTCGCCGTCAAGCCCGAAGCCCCGCCGCCGCTTCTACCACGCCGCCGACCACCTCGATCGTCCTTGAGCACCCGTGAGCACCTCGTTGTGATCCCCGCATCCTCCTCTACCTCCTTTACCACCCACCGCCGGTGACTCGCCGCGTTCGCCGGAACCATTGGTTCCCGTGTGCCGCCGCCCTCGCCGCCGTCCACGTCACCCTCCACCTCAACGCTTCCACCTCCGTGGCGCGTGCGTGTCAGCCACGTAGGTGTCGCGTCAGCGTCACGCAGTGCGCCGCGCCGCACCGGCCAGACCGAATCCCAAGACGGTGGACTTGGTCCACCGTGAGCCATGTCACCGACGTGTGGGTCCCACACGCCCTGGTTTTTTTTATTTATCTTTTCCAGAATTCTTCACGACGCCAAAGATTGCGCAATAATCCGGTTTTCTTTTAAAGAATAATTGAGGTATTCCAAAATAGGTTTTTCTTTAGATTCAAACTTCCAAAGCCCATAACTTTTGCATCCTAACTCCAAATCAGTCCATTCAAATTTCTAAATTCCTATAAATTCAAGATCTATTTAATGGAGATTTTTTTTGAGTTGTTTTGCCTTTGTTATTTATTTATTTTGTTTGTTTGCTTCGTTTGCGAGTAGACTTCGACGCTTCGGGAAGATTTGAAGAAGAAGGAACACATCAAGACCAAGATCAGTTCCTAGACTTGTTCCAAGGCAAGTCATGCTTTGACCATGATTGAATCCCAGTTTTCTAAATGTTATTTTAATTCAAAGTATTGCATTTTATTTCTAGTAATTATTTAAATACTTTTGGGTTTAGTTATTAAATCCAATCTGTTATGCCTCCCTTGTATAATTGTTATGCCTTGATCCTTTGTCACCCTAGTTGATATTTAGTTGGTAAATATTATAGCACCAACGTGGGTTGGTTAGTGCGATTAGATTGCTTAGCCATGCCACGAATCACCTATTCATGTAAATTGCAATTATTAACTTGACTAAGTGACTATGTAACCTTGTAATAATCTGTGTGTACTATGTGTCTTTGTGGCATGTGTTGCACTTAGATCAACTGGGTGGGAAAAAGGTTTAGACTGAGGCAAGTGGAGGGAACTGTGTGACATGGTGGCTATGTGATATGGGCTTGTGAATCTATGTGTCATATTAATCTGTGCCTTAGTTAGAACAATGGAAGTCTTGCCTCGGTCAGTTAAGGACTGAACTTTGTGCGCCATTGAACTGAGCCCTCCTGTACGACCACATGCCTGTTATGGGACGGGCCTAGCATAGTAAGATACGAATTCTTAGCATTGATTGCTCAGGGAGTAGGTTAGGCTATGTGAAAAGGGTGGAGGTGTGTGCTACCATGTAGTCGCATCGCGGGACGGTTCGCCGCTTCCCTGTCCAATGATGTGTGTTGTACCACACACTGTGTATGGTTTGGTATGACATAAGCACATCGGGAACATCTATGTTAGGATGAAGTTTCTGAAATGCTTTGTTACGATCAGTGCTTGCAACACTGGTTGTATCCTGTGGGTAAAGTGTACAAACTCTGCAGAGTGTAAACAATCTATTGGAATAGCCACGTCCGCGGTCATGGACAATGCTCGGAGATTTCACACGAGGGGTAGATCTTTACAAACTGTGTGGGAAGGGAGCTGTGTGATCTAAATCATATGGCTATGTGACTAATCTGTTTAGGCTGTGTGTGTCTTTGTGAAATCAAATTGTTAAATTATTATTGTCTATTTGTTTTACTCACTTTCAATCTATTATTTGTATTCAACTACAAATGTTGCATTTCTGCAAAAGAACCACAAAATGCCATTCCCTTGTAATAAGCCTGCATGTATAACTGCATTTCCGTGGTGTGACTTGTGAGTACGGTGTGTACTCACGCTTGCTTTAAAATAAATCAAGTAGAAGAGGAGGAGTCTTCACCAGCATTCGAGGAGGAGTTTATCGAAGGTGCCTGATCGTGAGGTCTTGATCCCAGTCGGTTGCCTGTGGTGAATCGATGGGATGCCACCGCCGCTTCGTTTCGCCGCTTTATTTCTCTGTTAGCCTGCGTGGCTTAATAATTGTAAACTCGACCATAAGGTCAAACCATTATTTATTAATCAAACTATTCGTTTATGTTACTATTCGCTCGTGTGGATCGATATTCATCTTTGTTGACACTGTGTGCACTAGCATGATCCTGGGCTAGTGCATTAAACACAAAGGGTCCAGAATTGTAATTTTGGGTCCCGACAAAAGCCGAAAGTCAACTACCACTGTAGGGTAAAGCTCCCGGACAACTACAATGCCCTTCGGTGTGGAGAACCTAAACCGGATTCCACTCCCGCTTACCCAACACGTAACCACAAGTTTCTTTTTTAACACAACGCACACACACAATCTCCTGCGACTCGGAGCTAGCACACGCCAAAGTACTAAGTCAAGAGAGGTCTCATAGCCCCCTCGTGTGGTTAGCACGCAATAATTGCTTGGCTTAGTGACACAAGTAACTCGGTCCTTGTTGACCCGGGCACCATTCTAGTCACACCGTATGATCACACCATCAACCATTGTGCCCAAGTCTCAAACATTTCATTTTCATTTTCAGTTTTTGACTTTACAAAATAACAAAGCACAAAGTGCTGAGCATAATGGTAATAATAATTTTTGTGTGATCAAAGTTATCGACTAAGTCGATAATCGCCCAATTCTACAGGTAGCTAAGCATTTCTAAGCAATATCAACATGTAACTACTAAGTGATAAGAGCTCATCCAACGAACTCTAAATCACAGCAAGATATTCCTAGGCTTAGTACTAGAGATTGAACATTTACCTACAGAATATGCATCTATAGGATCAACTAAACGATAATACTTTAACAACAAAATAGAGCATGCATACATACAAGTTGTAAACAAAGTATTAGACTTTAAAAGTTATGGGATTGAATATGATCAAACTGCTTGCCTTGCTAAAGTTGCTCACCATGCTGCAGAGGGTCACTCTCAGGATCAACACACTCAACGGCACCTAACGAAAAAGTGAAAAAGAACCGATAAGAACGAAGAACACCGAAAAGACTCAACAGCCAACTTTCACCAAATGCTCTGAAATTTTTATAGCAGCAAGATCATAATTTTTAAGGAATTTAGCAACAAGAACCAATTGATTTGGATTCTCAATGCAAAGTTATGGCCAAAACAAAATCAGCCGGCTGGAAAATGCTGAAAAATTGCAATCGGATACTGTTCATCCGAATTTAATTCTTTAGCACACTTTTCTAAAGAGGTGTTGCACCTGGGATTTTTATGGTAATTACAGTACCTCATGAGATGAACAACACAATTGGATTCACCTCATTTGGAGCTAGACTGCATTTTCTATGATTTTTCAAAGACATGCACAAGAGAATAATTAAAATGCACCCACAAAGGTTTTAAAAATAGTGGCATGCCTAAAACCTATTCTACCATTTAGCATAATAACAGAGGAAGCCAACAAAATTGGAGTCACTCAAAAAGGATCTATAGAGAATTACTTATGCAATTTTCAAGTTAAACACAATTTTTAGAGCAACAATTAAAGGTTATTTCTAAACAAATTTACCAAAGCATTTGCTGGAGCCAAACCAAGCTTCCAACTATTTTTAGATTAAAGCTTAGCTCAAACCAGAGCTAAAAAAATTTGAATCAACTCAAATGGAGCTAAAATGAATTAGTTATGCAATTTTGAACTTTATACCTTTTTCAGTTCACAAATAAATGTCTCGGTGAATTTCTTAAATTGAAACGATGCAGAAAAACTTGGGCCATTGATCTTGCATCGCACGGCCCAAGATGAACGGGACGGCGCGGGCGCGCCCGCGCGAGACCACGCGACGTGGACCGTCGATGTGGCATCCAACGGCCCAAATCGAATCGCGCGCGACCGCGTTTGAACTCGCGCGCGCGAAGGATCCCACGAACATGGACCGTAGATCGTGAGATGGACGGCTCACAACGAACAGAGAAGTAACACGTTCACGCGATCAGGACCGCAGATCTAAAGATGGATGGCTCACAGCGAATCAACCAAGCGCACGCGCACAGTGCGTGTTTTAGCGCGTGGGACCCACTGTCAGCGACTCATTAGCTTGCTTAAGACAGCCATTTACTGCGCTAACTAATCATTAGACTTAATGATGATGCTACAGTGTTGGTCGCGTCCGACAACGAACCCGACGGCATTCCACGGCGAATCGCTGGCGATTCAGGCCATGGCAGCGCAAACCAACGGTGGTCTGAGCTGCGCAATAGCCATGCGCACCTGCCGGCACCACTCACTGCGGCTGGGCTGGCCTAGAACGACGGCGAGCTGGCGAGGAGCAGCGGTGGCCTGCACGGCCACGCCGACAATAGCAATTGAGCTCCGCAGCGGTTCTGAGAAGCGGTGCCACAGCATCTAAGGACTACCAGGAGGGTTACCTTAGCACTGAGAGGCACCGAGGAGGTCTGAGCTGCGCCGGCGATGAAGCACCGCGACGGCGACGAAGGCGACAACGCGGGGAAGACAACCTAAGCAAAAAGAGAGGGACCGCGTCATCGAGATAGCTCCAACATGGCTCGAGGATGGTCCCAGAGCAAGCAATTGGAGAATGGAGCACTCACTGGCGATGGAGGCAAAAATGGGTGATTTCGGTCGCAAGATCTAAACTTCAAATTCAAGCCGCTCCTTTAGAAGCAACCCAAAATTAAGTTAGGGGTTTTGATCACCTAGATGAGAGACACAAGATGAAGCAAAGAGAGAAGAGGAAAAGCCACTGGAGTACGGGTTTCACCGAGGAGCTCAAAGCTCAACAATGGCGGCCGAGGGGACTTCGGGTGTTTTGAGCTCAACAAGCACAGAGGGTGCAAGCTAGAGCTAAGGGGTGATAAAAAAGGAAGCTAAGGAAGGGAGCTGAGAGCTTAAGTAGCCAGAGGAGCAAGGAGAGCAACAGCAATCTCCTCCACGGTCAAGCCTACCGCGGGAGCACTTGAGCGCGATGGGAGCAGGTGGAACGCAGAGGAAGGAGACCTCCGGGGGTGAACGCACGATGTGCCTTTAATGCTCGCAGAAGGACCCATTGGTGAGGACGCGGAGATGATACCATCTGTAACACCCTGGCCCAAAATCCACTCAATGCCCAGCCCACCATGGGGGCGGACCCGCGCACACATAGCACCCCACTTACACTTTCGTCCTTGCTTCTTGTAAAAGGGTTAACTCGTTGGTGCTAAGTTTGGACCCAACAGGAATTATATACTACTACAACTCACTTTTGGCAAGCAATATGGGACTAATCCCACCACATGACTCCTCATGGCCACATGGGCCGCACTACGAGTAGGCCGGAGTATTACAGGATTATATGGATTTGATTATGTTGAATTTGACGAAAATGTCCAGATCTTCGTATCTGAAAATTATGAACTTGTTGATGGGTTGTTGTTATGTGTTGGACTTGGACGGGTGATAGGGTGATGAAGGGATGGTCCCGAATTCACGTAGCTCCGTCTGGGTACTTGAGGACCGGTTTGTAGTGTGATGAACCAAGTCTTACGTACAACCACACGCCGGGATAATGGCGAAGGCTTGGCTTAATAATTTGTTGTGTATTAGCTATCAAAACACAATTAGATTGGCAATTGTTATTGTTTAGGTCTAATGGCTCTCTTGCCAATCTAGTGGGGGCATGTTATATTTTTATTTCTTGCCCTTAAGGGTCTTTTGCATATCTTTGGATTGCATAAGGGACTTACTTACACAACGGGTTCACCAGAAAGTGTGCGCTTAGTCCGCTAGGGATTCTGATCCTCGGGTGGTTTGATAGTTAGGACATGACATTGTAACGGCCTCGTTGTGCTATCTCAGTCACACTCCAAAGGAAGAGTGCAATTGGCTGACATTGGGAGGTATGCATATCATGTGGGTAAAGCTGTACAACTGTGCAAAGTCAAATAAATCTATTCGAATAGCCGTGTCCCCGGTTATGGACATCACTTGTGGGAAAGCATGCACAGTTAGCTTATGGGAAATTAAGTTTGGGTTATGTTTGGAAATGTTATGTCATTATGTTAGTTTGTTCAAATCTGAAATGGTATCTTGAACGCGAAATTCGCGTGTTAATTTGCCATGGAACGATTTGTGTCACGAATGGTATATTCGTGTGTTGAGTTTAGTTGGAGATTATATTGTTGTTGATCATTACTTACTATTATACAATGTTTTCTAAATGTTTTAATATGGCAAATTTTGAATCTATATTGTTATCTAATTGCAAAACTTACTTTATGCTGAAAATTGACTAGTGTAGTATCCTTCCTTTGATACTTACATGAATCCTTATTTTTTCTTGAAAAGTCTCACGAGCACAACTTTGTACTTAAAAATTGTCTATTGTTCTAGTGAGAAGTCATTCGAATTGGGTAAAGTACTTCAGACGCTACGACTTTAACTCCAGTTGGTTGCTTGTGGGATTGTGGGCATGCCAACTTGGTTATTCCCTTTTTATTTTAAGTTTGTCTTCTGCTACGATTTATTTCGTGTTATTTATATTTGGCCGATTGGCCCTCCTATGCAAACTTGTACATTATGTTTCTTTCCAATGATGTTGTATTTATGTTTCCTTTATTCTTGTATATTTGTGTATGGATGTGAATACAATGTTGTGTTTGGATATGTGCATGTTAGTCACTGATCCTTGGGAGCTAACATGAGACACCTATCTGGGCACACGGAATCGTTTTCATTTCATGTTAAGTATTGTGCTCTTTCAGCGTAATTACTTAGCTTGAAACGGATCCGATCTCAGGGTCCCCACAGGTTGTTCCTAAAACGTTATTCTCTTTCCATTTTTGTAGTTTTCATCTCCACTACTATTCTAGAAATTTTTGCCAAAACAGTAAATTTCGGACAGAGGCAGTAGTGAATTGAAATTTTAGCTTTTCTCATTTTTCGATTTTCAAAAGACTATAACTCTCACATACGAACTCCAAATAAAATATTTTTTTGTTTATAAATTCATATTAAATCATAATCTACCTTCTGTATTAATTTCATAATTTTTGAAGACATTTGGATTTTGGTGTTTATTCGGTGTTTTTGCTTTATCGGTTCTCATCGATAGATGACGATGATTCGGGAGTGCAACGGAGTTGTTCATGAGTATGTACAGAGTACCAACAAGCAAAGGCAAGCAGTTTTTCCATTGATCCTGTTGATCCTATTACATTCAAAAACTATTATCTTGTTTTGCAACTGTATGTATGCATGCTTTATTTTGTCAAGTTACTTTTGTCGATTAGTGGTAGCTAATCCTATTGCATGAATTCTATTAAATTGTTCATCCCCTGCCACTAGCCTATGTTAATAATTCCGCTGGTGAATTAGAGCCAGGTGGATGTTATATGGTCTATTTATGTTTAATCGGTGTCATGCTTAGCAATGCTTAGCTTCCGGTAGATTGGGCGGTTGTCGACTTTGTCGATGACCTTGATCACATTAATTATTTTTATTATGATATATCCAGCACCTTGTGCTATATTACTTTGAAAACTAAAAGTGTAAATAAAATGTTTTAGACTTGGGCAAGTGGTTGGATGGTGTGCTGTTGGGTGTGTGAATGTCTTACCTAGGTCAACAAGGACCGAACATCTTGTTTCACCAAAACCAAGCATAATTGGGTGCTAACCACATGAGAGGGATATGGGACCTCTCTTGACTTAGTACTTTGGCGTGTGCTGGCTCCGAGTCGCAGGTGGTGGTTGTGTGTTGTGTTAAAAAGAATTATGTTGTTGTTGTTGGGTGTGACGGGATGGGTTCTGGATTTAAGTACCCTACCCCGAGAAGCATCGGTAAGCTTTTTCTCTGCCGATGACTTTGACACAACATATGGGTTTCCATCCATACGGGTGATTTGTAGTTAATACATAATATTAGAAAACGTCTCGTAGGACTTACCCGTGCCAGCATACCTAAGGAAGTGTGCTTTATCCGGTGGCAAAAAGGCGGTCTGGCGTGTGGGTACATTGGTACACACCTGGAGGGTATTAAACTATTCGAATAACCTCATCCTAGGTTATGGACACGCTTGGGATTGGACTTGCAGGAGTTAGACTTAACCTTTTGGAATTTTAAACTTAAAACTTGATCGTGTGGTATTGAGAATGGTCTCATGCTATGTTTGTGAGCTGCCAGGCAGCCACCTGTTATTGTTAGATGTTGTTTAATATTTACTTAATTGCTGTTATTTAAAGTATTAAAAATATTTGCTCACTTGCCATTTGAATCTACTACATTGTATTTAAATTGAAATATTGCTTTGTGTGCTGAAAATGAACCCTATAGCCTTCTCATTTGATTCAGCTTGCATGTAGCTATGTATAGGCTTGTTATTCGTAAGTCTTGCGGAGTACATTCATGTACCCACTGTTTGCTTTCATTTACTAATCTGGACAGCAGGTATTGAGATCGAATCGGGTAAGGAAAGATTGCTCCGGAACGTCGTTTTGCTATGGTTTGAACCCAGTCGGTTGCTCTGCGGGTTATGACAAGCCGTTGGGACTTTATTAATGATTAATTCATGATTTTGTTTCAGTTTATTTACTAATTTCCGCTGCGTACTTGATGGTTCTCTTGATTTTTGGCCAGTTGGCCCTTTTTATGAAACTGAACCTTGTAAGTTCAATATGTTGTAAATTATGAAGTTTTGATATTGTAAGCACTTGTGTATGGATTGATATTGATGTTTGTGATGGTGCATGTGTGCCGCTCCTGGGAGGTACATAATACACCGAGGCGCGGGATATTTGGTTTGTGATGCTAGCGTCAAGTGGATGGCTAAGCATTACAAGCTAAATACCCCGGGGTCTCACAGCCGTCGCCCTGTCAAACCCTACCGCGATAGAGGATTGGGTGCCGTGGTAGAGTTTGGGCAACCAATCCTATGTCGCGCCCCTGCCAAGCCCTGCCAAACCCTACCGCGGTAGAGGATTGGGTGCCACAATAGGGGTGCAGTAGAGGATTGGCTACAACGACAGAGGCGTGACAGAGGATTGTGATTTCAAGTCATGGTAAAAACAAGCCATGGTAAAATCAGAGAGTTAGTGATTTCAAGCTATGGTAAAATTAGAAATAATTATCACAGATGGTTTTTAATACAAACCATCTGTGATGAGGACGGGAAGTCACAGATGATTCGTGTTCAAAACCGTCTATGAAGTATTACAAACGGTTCTGAACAAGAACCGTCTGTGATATAATGAGTAATATCACAGACGGTTCTTGTTCAGAACTGTTTATGATACTTCACAGACGGTTTTTAACACGAACTGTCTGTGATATTACTTCTTCACAGACTGTTTTTAGCGCAGCCAGTAACACAAACAGTCGCTAAACTGAAACCGTCTGTGATTGTATTTAATACAGACGATTTTGGTCAACCGTCTGTGATGAGACGTCTAGTATTAGCCTTTTTGTAGTAGTGTATAGTACAAAGGCTCAAAAAGTCTCGAATTTCAAAAGGCACTCTTAGAACTTGAACCCAAACTTTCTGAAGTTGGTATGTAGGTGTGGGCTTCAAATTCCATTCCATGAATTGTAACACCACCTTATGCTCCTTCACATGCACGTCCCAGATAGCCCGCCATACGAAGCATATCAAGCCTGGCTGGAAAATAAACCAAGAACGCATTGTCACCCTGAGTCTCCACTTGTGGCTGCCAATTCATTGGAATTAGACTTCTCAACTATGCAATCAGAAGGTCTTCAGACATATGATCACCAATGATCCCAACAAGACTTGTCTTATTATTCTCTTTCTTCAACTTCTTCAACCCTGATGTTGGAATGTGAGAAAACTCTAACCCATTAGTATCGAACCCACAAAAATTAGTGATAGGTCTCAACATTAGCGACAACGGGCACTTATTTGCCAAATGATCATCACCCTCACAAATATCACACATTAAGATTGCTTTGCAATTGGCTATTACATGCTCCTTCCCTTTACACCAAAAGCAAATAACATTAGAAACAGCACCTGCGGATCCGGTGTTGACATGAGGATTGCCCCCTCTGAACCTACCACGACCCCTGCCTCTGTTGCCGCCTCCGAACCTCCCACGGCCAATGCCAGGTGCCCAAGCCTAATTGTGATTAGGGTTATTGCCACCAACACTAATGACTGGGAAGCTTCCCTGCCCACCAAAAAGCACCGCTTGGCCCTGCAGCTTGCCCGGCAGCACCACCACTGACGAAAAATTGTCTAGCACCTCCGTTGCCCTGGATCTGCACACCACCGAAGCCAACCTACCTGCCAGCATCACTGCTGACAGAAAAAGTCTAGCACCTCCGTTGCCCATGATCTGCCCACCACTTAAGCCAGCAACCTAGTCGCTAGCACCACCACTGACGGAGAAACCACCATGGAAGCCGACAGCGCCGCCAGGCCCCACAGCCAGGCCACCATTGATGGAAAATAGCTCACCACCTACGTGACCCCTTCCAAACTCCATGTCACTATTATTGCAAAGTACCTCCGCGAATGAACGCTAATCACCTTTTGCTGTCCCCGTCTTGCCACCGAACTCCCTTTTAGGGTTCGGCTGATGTACTCTCCATGTACGCTAGAGCAACTGAAGTAGCCAGGCCAGTCCTTTATTTTGGGCTTGTTTCGATGTGCTAAAAGGCAAACATGCCTCAGTTGGGCCTGGCCCAATGACCGCAGAGCCAGCCCGATTAGGGTTCGGTTGATGTACTCTCCATGTAATGCCGGCGAAACTGTCAAGACATACGAAGTTTGAATGTACTCCATAGCCGGCGAAATTGTCACACATTTATCGCTGCACACTGATCCGATCATCTGATGACGGCGAGCTCGATTAATGGCATCTCCCATTGTCATCGGCAGTGACACGCTAGGAGGTGGCACCGGCCCCTGCCATGGCCGACTAACACCAAAACACTCCTTGTTCCGTCCCGGCGATAGTCCCACCGCGCGGAGCTCTGCTGGAGAGTACCCCGCCGCAATTGCATCACCAAAGTCCTGCAAAGACCTATGAAAGGATGATGAGATAGAAGATTGAACTCCATTACCTTCACAAGATTTCGAAACTTCGGAACAATCGGTCGGCCGCTTCTCTGCTTTCGATTCAATCGCTGCTTCCACCAAGTTGATATCCTCATCATCAGAAGAACCACTCTTTTGCAACTGCCAAAATCTAGATCCAATCACAGCACTGACTACACGATAGACCTGCAAAAATGACACTAGGACCTCACCGGCGTCGATACCACCTCCGACGCGGACTTCAACCCCTACCAACTCCAGCCTCATTCTCCTGTCATCTTAGCTTGTCATTTTCCTGAGGGAACCTTTCAGGTTCATTCCTTCAGCTAATGCTTGGATTCTGAGAACTACAGGAGTTTGAACAATAGGGGCTATCTATTCTTTTTGATCTAATAGTTTTGATTAGTTAGGATTTAGTTGCAGTACTTTGAGTTGTTGCTACATGCCACGCCAAATGTGCTTATATAGCATACGGACGGAAAAAATCCTGGTAATTGCATCTCATTGAATCGATCGTGCATGATTTCTGTTGAGGAAATTCGTTGTTTGGTTGCCTGCTGTCGATATATTCCTACGAAGAGAGCCAATTAATGTCTTGACTTCCTAAGTAAGGGAGACCCAGTGTGTTTTTCCTGGATTTAGCCCTATCAAGAAAACATGTCGAGTATGTTCACAGGTAGACGGATATCTATTTGAAATAACTTCGATTCAAATGTTGTTATTCTCTTCAAGAATGCATCCTGAAAGTTCTCTGAAAATGACCAACCATACATATATACATTCATTTGTTTCCTAATTAACCGGCCAATGCAGGAGATAGTCCTGCATTTTCCAGAATCCTTCCTGTGGAACCCTACCCGTGAATGTTGGTGATCCGAGTCTTGACAGATGTTCAAAACTATTAATTTTATTTTAGCTGATTTCTAATATTTTGATCTAGAAAAAACGACATGAATGCATGTCGTGTGCAGATAGTTCTCTGAAGGTCTTAGCATGAAACTGGGTAAGAACTTGTAATCAGAGTTTGATCGTGTAATTTCCTTCATCCTTCCATGCAAATTTACACAAGACTTGTGATATTATCCCAGTAGTTCGCTTGTTAATTGATGGCCACGTGTATGTCAACCGCCATGGCGCAAATATGTTGGCTATTCTGAGTTCTGAAGACTTGACACACGGCACTGCAACTAGCTGGTGTATGTACATAATGTTGGTTATCAGCCCAGGTCAGTACTCAATTTCCCGAGCACTGTTGGTGATTTGGCAAAGTTCAGAAAAAACTGCAACTTTCAGAGAAACGAGAAAGTTCAGAGAAGGAACATTTTGGGGCAATTTTCTCTTCTATTCTCTTCTGAATATAAAGCAAGCAAATTACAGCAAATATAGTAGATTCTAGCTACTTATGGAATGCATACAAATCAGAATCGTGCAATGACACGATCCGTATTACTCAGACTCGATCTAAAGCACGAACATACGCACGCTGCACACGCAGCGGAAGAACCGCTCCTTACAGTTGCCATCCAAAATCCGGAAATTGGGGTTAGGGCCACCTAGGATTAAGTCCAACATACTCCCCCTAATCCTAATGTGGCCCAAGATTGCGAACACCTAGCAGGTGCCGCATTGTTGCTAGCTTTGCTGCCGACAACGCCTTCGTCAGCGAATCCGCTCGTTGCTCATCCGTGCGAACAAACTCCACAATGATCTGCCCTCCCTCGACATATTCACGTATGAAGTGAAACCTCATGTCGATATGCTTGCTGCATCCATGGAATACGGGATTCTTCATTAATGCGATCGCGGACTTATTGTCAACGAACAGCTTCACTGCGCTATGCTCCTTCCCGGTCAGCTCGCCCAACAAGCTTCTGAGCCACAATGCCTAGCATGCCGCCGCCGTTGCCGCCATAAACTCGGCTTCACATGATGACAGGGCAACCATTTTCTGCTTCTGCGAGTTCCATGACACTAAGCATTCATTGACATAAAACGCCATGGCCCCGGTACTCTTCCTGTCATCGTTGTCGCCGGCCAGATCGCTGTCCGTGTACCCTGTGATCACCTCAGCATCTCCTCCTCTGGTATACACAAGACCATAACCCACAGTCCCTTTCACATACCTAAGGATCTGCTTGACCGCCTTGTGATGCATCACCGTGGGCCTCTCCATGAACCTGCTCAGCACACCGACAACAAAAGAGAGATCTGGCCGTGTGTGAAGTAGGTACCTGAGGCAACCAATAACACGGCGATACTCCGTTGCATCCACTGGTTGTCCATCAGGGTCCTTTTACAGCTGTAATCTCGGTTCCATAGGAAACTTGGTGGGATTGCATTTAACCATCCCGAATTGAGTCAACACCTTCTTAGCATAAGCTTCCTGCTTGATTGTGATGCCGTCTTCTCCTTGCTTGACCTCAATCCCGAGATAGTAATTGAGCAATCCGAGATCACTCATCTCGAATACAGACATCATCTGTCGCTTGAACGCCGCGATCGCACCTGGGTCTTCTCCTGTCACAATGAGGTCATCAACATATACACCGACAATGACCCTTGCCCAGCCTGTTCCTCTTGTGTACATAGCTTGTTCTTGAGCACATTTCACAAATCCAAGCTACTTCAAGATTCTATCAAGACGAATGTTCCAGGCCCCGTGGCGCCTGCCGGAGCCCGTAGAGCGCCTTGCCTTGCTCAACTTGAGCACCAAGTGCTCCTTGTTCTTCACTGTGAATCCCTCCGGCTGGACAACATATACTTCTTCCTCGAGCTCCCCATTCAGGAAGGCAAACTTGACATCGAGGTGGTGAACTTGCCAGCCACGATTGGCAGCAATGGCAAGGATGACGCGCACTGTGTTGAGCCTGGCCACCGGTGCAAACACCTCCTCGAAATCAACTCCTTGTCGCTGAACATATCCTTTCACGACTAGCCTTGCCTTGTGCTTGATCAGATCTGAGTTCTTCTTCAGTTTGTAAACCCATTTGAGCCCAATTGGTTTGTGTCCAGCCGACAGCTCCATGAGAGTCCAGGTTTTATTCTTCTCAATGGATTCAATCTCTTTGGGCATGGTGTCCTCCCAGGCTTGCTGCCCAGCGGCCTCGCGGTAGCAGGATGGCTCCTCCATCTCCACGAGCATGGCCTCTTCTTCCATGTCCTCCTCGTCCTCCTTGTTAAGCTGCACACTTCGAGCATCCCTCAGGATGTCGTCAATGTGCCTGTAACAAACATGCCCATCATCGGTGCTGCTGCTCCCACCTGACAGTGGTGTGGCCACACCCGCTGTAGGCGTGGCAGGATCATCTGCCAGCGATCCAGGAGCCGGCGTCACCATTGGTCTGGTGGGGGATGTCGGGGAGGATGTTGTTGTGCGTGTCGCAGCACGCGCCCTGGTTGCTGGTCCTCCCGGCGTCACCTCGCCGGCTAGTGGAGTCAATGAAGGGGCTGGGTGAACTTGTGCCGCGGGCGCTGACTCGCCTACCAGACTACTCGCGGGCAGCGCAAAGTCACCCACTGTCAGCTTAGTGCCGCATTCCTCCTCGATGACGAAATCCGATGGATCCCCGCCGCCTGCACCTGTACTCTAGCACCACTCCAGCTTTTCTTCAAATTTTACATCATGACTTACATGAATTTTCCCGCGCCGTGGATCAAACAGGCAGTGCACCTTGCAGCCATCCTCGACGCCAAGGTACACCATCGGCTGGCTTCGGTCGTCGAGTTTCTTCAGGTGTGGTGTTGTCACCTTCACGTGCGCCGTGCAACCGAACACACGAAGGTGTGCCAGATGCGGCTTCCTTCTGTTCCAGGCCTCGAACGGAGTGCGTTTGCCCAGCACCTTCGTCGGCAAGCGGTTCAGCAGGTACACCGCGTGCCACACCGCCTCCCCCCAAAATCTTCCTAGCACGTTCATGCTCTTGAGAAGGGACCTTGCCATCGCCATCACGGTCCTGTTCCTCCGCTCCACCATGCCGTTTTGTTGTGGCGTGTATGGTGCGGTGAGGTGCCGCTCAATCCCGGCCTCCTCGCAGAGCCGGTTGAACTCAGTGGAGAGAAACTCCCCACAGCGATCAGTCCTCAACGTCTTGACGTGCCGCTCGCTCGTGTTCTCGACCTGCAACTTGAATCTTCGGAACACAGAGCAGGCTTGGTCCTTCGTCTTGATCACGTACAACCACATCCACCTTGAGTAATCATCAACAATTAACATGAAGTAACTGTTACCGGCGAGGCTCAAAGGTGTGATCGGACCACAGAGGTCAGCATGTAACAGCTCAAGCGGCTTCTCCGCTCTATAGTTTGCCGTCGTAGGGAACGGTTGCCTCGCCTGCTTCACCACCAAGCACCCTTGACACAGCTGGTTCGGGTGCATGATCGGTGGCACGCCCACCGCCATCTCCTTGTCAACGAGGAGCTTCATAGCGTGGAAGTTGACATGGCCAAGCCTGGCATGCCACAACCACGCCGGATCTTCAAGGTTTGCCACCAGGCACACCGCCTCCGCCTGATGCAACTCAATTTGGTAAAGGTGATTTGCAGTGCGCCTCACCTTCATGAGCAGCCTCGCATGACTTTTGTCGAGCACCTGCAGGGCATCCTCGTCCATGATCACTTTGTGGCTGGTCTCGGTTAGTTGTCCGAGGCTCACGATGTTGCTTCGGAGCCTCGGGATATAATATACCTCCTGGAGCAGCCATTGATCCCCGTTCCTGCAGCCGAACAGGATTGAACCCTTGCCCATGATTTGCACTGTTGAGCCGTCGCCGAATTTGACCTTGTCGGTGACATTTTCGTCCAGCTCGCGGAACTTCGCCCTGTCGCTGGTCATGTGGTTGCTCGCCCCATTGTCCAGGTACCAAACATGACAGGGGCAGCCTTCTCCTCCGGCCTCGTCTTCTCCTCGCTCAGCAGGACAGCATCCTGCCGCTCCCACTGTTTTGGCGCCACCTCCTCCGACACCGCGAGCATTAGGGCTAGCTCGGTGTCGTCCGCGCGCATGAGGTGCGCCTCCTCCTCCTTCTTCGGGGCCTTGCATTCAGATACATAGTGGCCCATCTAGTCACAGTTAAAACAGCGGATGTGGCTCTTGTCACAGCAGCCGCCGTTGGAACCACTCGCGCCGTCTTTGCTCGGCGCCCCGCCGCGACCGCCCTTGCCGCACCATCTGCCGTGACCATGTCCACTCCGGCCGCGGTTGCTGCTATCTATAGGAACATATGATTTACCCTTGTTGTTCGACGAGGAGTCGCCGCCATCCTTCTTCCTCGCCGCTACCGCCACTCGGCTGAGTGAGCAGGAGCCGCCATCGCCTTATTCTTTGTTTCCGCCAGATGTGCACGGGCGCGTACGCTCTTCATAAGTCTTCAGTCGTCCCACGGCTTCCTCGAACGACATGGTGTCGAAGTCGTAGAACTGCTCGATCCCGGCGATCACACTTAGGAATCGATCCGGCATGGTGTCGAATAGCTTCTTCACCAATGCGGCATCGCCGAGCGTTGCCCCCAGGTTGGCATACCTAACGACATGCCGTTGAGCCTTCCAGCGTACTGGTCTAGGGTCTCTCCCTCCTTCATGCGCATGATGTCGAAGTCATTCTTCAACGTCTGCAGTCGCGCATTCTTGACGCGATCCGCGCCAATGAACCTCGTCTTGAGGCAGTCCCAAACTTCCTTCACCGTTTTCTTCCTCGCCACCTGCATCAGGAGGTCCTCCGGGAGCGCTTGGAGACGATGCGACCTCGCCTTCTTGTCCTTCTTCGCGTCGACGGCCGCACCGGCCGCCGACTCGACTGCCTCCCAGACGCCTTGATCCTCCATCATTGCCTGCACCCGAATCACCCAGCCCGTGTAGTTTGTTGCCGTCAGTTGCGGGTAATGGAACGGCCCGCCGCCGCTCTCCTACGCTGCCTCGCCATGAGCAACGATCGACATCTGGGGATGATCAAAGGTACTGTGCTCTGATACTAGATGTTGGTTATCAGCCCAGGTCAGTACTCAATTTCCCGAGCACTGTTGGTGATTCGGCAAAGTTCAGAAAAAACTGCAACTTTTAGAGAAACGAGAAAGTTTAGAGAAAGAACATTTTGGGGCAATTTTCTCCTCTATTCTCTTCTGAATATAAAGCAAGCAAATTACAGCAAATATGGTAGATTGTAGCTACTTATGGAATGCATACAAATCAGAATCATGCAATCACACGATCCGGATTACTCAGACTCGATCTAAAGCACGAACATACGCACGCTGCACACGCAACACACGCAGCGGAAGAACCGCTCCTTACAGTTGCCATCCAAAATCCAGAAATCGGGGTTAGGGGCCACCTAGGATTAAGTCCAACACATAACATCTTTTCCTTGCTCCTTCCATGTCCTAATCAAAATTAATGCATGCAATCAAGTCGTTTACGTGTAGAATGCAGGCCACTAGAATGTGACCCGCGCCAATGGCGCCAATATGGTCGATGGTAGTAAAGGGGAAAACATCTAGTTGGTTGTAGCTTTTTTTTAGCGAAGGATGATTCATGTGAATTAACAGTGGCTATCGTGTTTTAGGAATCCGATTTAATACGTTGTAGATCTCAAATTGTAAGGCTAAAATTGTAAGCATCAAGAAGGAGGAAAAATACATGAAGCTGTTACATTCAAATCAGGTATTCTAGCAGAAAGGTGCAAAGACAAAAACAATTTAGATCTACAGCATAAATTTATGTTGAACATGGCAGGCAAGAGACTATTAAATAACATATGTCCCAAAGGGGAAAAACAATTGCAGAAGCGACACGTGACATTACTAACAAAAACACTAATGAAACTAATTACCTTAAACCTGTCTTTGTCATTTTCTGGATGAAGGAACTATGTATTTTTGTCTTGGCTCATAACCACAAAAAGGATTTTCAACCTCAATCAGAAAGGTGAAAAAATAACTGAGATCCACAGCATGAATGTTTGCTGAATATGACATGCGAGAGTGAGACCTTAGTAGGATTAAATCACAAATATGTTCGCCAAAGATGATTGCCCAGGAGTTGTACTTGTCAAGAAAGATCAATAAGGCGTTATTCCAAACAGGACATAATTTAGTAGCTGGTGTGATACCCTGTTTAAGAAATTGTGTAACTGAAAGAATTAAAAGGAAAATAAGTAAATTAAGAGTGAAGAATTTTAGAAATTTAGTGGATTGATGAGTTTAGTGGGCCACCAGCCCATAGCCTAAGTGGGCTCTAGCCCATAACCTAAGTGGGAGAGCCCAGTTTTAAGTTGGAGAAGTGGGAGCTGGCCAAACCCTAGCCCGCCCTTCTCCTTGCGTCCTCCCCATTTTCTCCTACCAAGTGTAGCCGCCACCCCCTCATCTCCCCAAAACGGATCTCCATATCTCCTGCTGGAGCTTCTCCATGGCGCCGACTCCCCTTGCTTCCTGGCTTGGCTGCCGGTGCTCGACCACTCCCTGCGCGCCCCCACGCTAGCCTCCTGGCTCGGCCGCCGGTGCTCGACCACTCCCTGCGCGCCCCCACGCTAGCCTCCTGGCTCGGCCGCTTCCGCATCCGGCGCTGGTGGTTCCCGTGAGCGGTTCAGGGAGCAGATCAGCACCTGCCTCCGCAAATCGAGGGGGGATGGGGCTGCTCGGGATGGTATCCAAGAGCCCTCGCCGCGCCTCCTCGCCTCGCCTCGGCCACAGACTCTGCGCCACCGCTCTCCCATCGATCAACGCCGCCGTTGGGGTCCAAGGCCATCGCCGCCCCCTTCCGCCCATGGAGCCGCGCCGCCTCCTCCTGCCCTCGACTGGTCCAGCGCCGCCCTCGGTTGCCGCCCTGGTGTCCAGGGGCGGCGGCAGGGGGGTGCCTGTGGTGCACAGGCACCCCCAAAAAAATTGAATTTTTTTTTGTCTGTTTTGTGTTGACCTGCTGCATGTAGCGTCAATCTCGTTGGCACATGAGAGCGTGAAAGTGAGGAAAGCGAAAGCGGAGCAAGAGCTCTGCGTTTGTGATTTCTCAAGAAACTGGACCAAACGGCTGCATATGTCCCAGTTTTCTTCTGGCCGGGACACCTGGCTGCTACTGCTCGCTTTACAGCTGGTCTGCTAGCTGGCTTGAATTGCGATATATTGTTCGATTGTCACTTGCTACCACTAGCTAGGATTGTTCGCCCAGGGACGTTGACTTCAATGCTTCCATGTAGTACAAGCGAGACGTACCTACGCACAAATTTAAAGGAAAAGAAGAAGCAACTGGAAGCTAAGGAAAGCTAGCACGCTTCTCCGCTGATCGATCCATGGATCGTCTAGAGCAAGCAAAAAAGCTAGTAGATAGATAGATACTCCTTTTTTTTTGTTTTGCGAGTGATGTATAGATCATACTCATATATATTTAGATAGTTGAAAGTGAAAAGGCTAGAAAAAGAGCTTGATAATCGGTTTGACAAAGTTAATATGGAGTTGCTTGTTTGCATGTTCGCTTTAAATCCTATGAATTCATTTGCTTCTTATGATAGAAACAAAGTGCTTAGTCTTGTCAACTTTTATCTCAATGATTTTTCAAGTACAGATTTAATGAGACTTTCTTTTCAACTTGATAACTTCATTGATGATATACGAAGCGATGAAAGATTTAAGAGCCTAAAGAATCTCGGTGAGCTTTCTACTAAGCTTGTTGAAACAAGGAAGCATGACATTTACAAATTGGTGTACTTGCTTCTCAAATTGGTATTGCTTCTACCGGTAGCAACGGCGAGCGTTGAAAGAGTATTTTCGGCGATGAATCTTGTGAAGAATAAGTTGAGAAATAGTATGGGTGATCAAGTATTGAATGATTGTTTAGTCACCTTTATAGAGCGAGATATCTTTTCAAAGGTTAGTGATAATGATATAATCAAGTGTTTCCAAGAAATGAGATCGCGTCGTATGGTATTGTGATTTCTATTAGCTATTTAGGACTATTTTATTCATGTAAGATTTTATTTGAACTAGTCGTATTGCACTAATAACTAATTACGAACTTTTTTTTGTATATTTGTGTTGAATTTGTGAAATTACTTATATGTCGTACAAGATTTTTTTTAATCTTTGAAGTGTGCATCCCCATTATAAAATTTCTAGCTCCGCCACTGCTGGTGTCGCCACCGCTAGCGCTTCCTAGCCCGGCCACCGCCGGTCCTTGCCGGCCCAGCCGCCTTCGCCGGCGCCTACCACAGCCTCGCGCTGGACGGTTCGTGCTACTCTGCTGTTTTATTCATTTTCTACTAGACTTCTCTTCCTGATAAAAGCTAGAAATTGAGCATCGTGTACAGCGATCTAGCAGTTTTAGTTACAAGTACTGGAGTAGCTACTGCATTATGAAGGATGATCTGGTTCCATTAAGGTTGGAAACTAACCTGGCAATGGGCACAGACCATGTGCACATGTGTGCTTGCACTTGATTTCACAAGCATGTTGGTGTTCGGCTATGTTCCTACACAATGTGCACTAGCCGTGCGCTCGTGTTTGCCTTGAATTGTTCTGCATCTGATCTATGCAATTGTCATGTGGTCTAACTTGACTATACTTCGATGACTGAATTGGTATAGTGAGAATGTTCAGTACACAGAACATCCACAGTTTGTCTAGGTTTTTGGGTGTTACAATAACAGTAAGAAACTAAGAATTAAGAAACTGTGAAATAGTCTTGTTGTGTCAACTCAATGTGACCGACTACTTTCTTTCTGGAAACATTGTTGCGATGCTTTCAATTTCCAAGGGAAGGAAAGGAATGCTAAATTGCTAAGGAGTGAGATAATATTTGCAGTAGAGTTAGATAAACTGGATATGAAATTTCAACAAATCATGGACTGCGTCTTATATAGTTATATCTACTGTATAATTTCTGCTGTATGCAACTTGTTGCACCTAATCTTTACGACAATTTGGTGGCCTTTGGACCAGATTTTTGCATCTTGCTGGGTCAAGATGACATGGGCGAGGAGCAGATGCCGCAGGGCACGGAGTGTAGTGGAAGACCACACTGTATGGTTGGTGGTGCTCACTGGCTAGGACTATTTTTTTGCCCCTCTCCTGATGCCAGCTAGTTCCTATTCCATGCCTACCACCTGCTCGATTAAATGCCTAATTTGTTTCCCATCGCTTGAGTTCAGAAAAACATTGGCAGTGTTGTATCCTGAAATCTGAAGGGTGTCCCTACAATATATAGTATATCCTAAGTGCACGTTTCTACTATGTGGGAATAAAGAGGTACTGAACTTTTGGCAAGCTAGTTGAAGTAGTGAGTTGATCTTTTGGGTTGATTCCTTTTAATTTTGCTAATTGATGCTTGGTTGTTGCACATATATGATGGTGGTGGTTCGTGGGTTGCGATTTGCTTATGCATGAGGGGAATGATGGTGGTGATGGTGGTGATTCGGCTGTGGCTAACACTGAGGTGGTGGTGAACCCTGAAGCTAGAACATTCCACCCTTTTGTCTTCTGTCTCACGGTTGAGGCAAGTGCAAGTATTATTAATGAGTTGTCATAATATATACTTGATGAATGCCATAGTTGATTGATGTTGATTGTTGCTTGGTAATGTTGATGAGTCTAAATGCCATAGTTTAATGACGATGCTTACTACTTGGAAATGTTTACATGATGCTGTATGCTAATGGTTACATGATGATACGTACATATTACTATTTATATGGTGATGTTTGCATGATAATGGTTATATGTTGATGGCAAGAATGACGGAACAAGGTGAGCAATGAGGCTACCTTGTTAATGATGAATCATGATAATGATAATGGACATGCGCATTTGCATTTCTGCATGTTTATTTCTGAATCTTGGACTATGTGGTAGCCAAGGGCTGTTTACTTGAGATCCCCGTCCTGCATTGGATGGGGCTGGTCCCCACACTTGCGAAGTGTGGGTTTTGAATCCCTATGCCTAGAGGGCACAGGCTTAGAGTAAGTTATGGATTTGTTGTTTAGCATATGATACTGGCATAAGAGATGGATTGTGGTATATAGGGTGGTTGTTCAGATGGGGATTGTTTAATCCCTTTGACTACTTATGATGCTGTCATAAGAGATGGATTTGAGGTAATTAGTGTTGTATTCATGACGGAATTGTTTGTTCCCTTTGACTACTTGTGATGCTATGTTTGATTTACTATTGCACTTTGCTGAGTCATGGACTCACACTTGCCGTGTTGTGCTTGCTAGGTACCTCTCAAGGCAGCGACATGCATGGGAAGGGGTAGACATGGTGCACGACACATAAACACAAACCACAAAGAATAAACTAGTCCAATTATCCACAATTTATATTCTTGATAATTGCCTAGGTTCAGTTTTGTGACCATCCTTCATGGTGGATGTTTTGATTTAGTATCTGAACAGCCTGCTTAAGTAATTACATATGGTTACGCCTTATGCTCTCAATAATTTTGTAATAGAGTTGATTAGGAGTTTATGGACGCCCTTTTGACTATGCTTAGGTTGTTTAGCATATTTTGGATGTCTTGTGATGATTCGTTTAAATTAGATGATTAGATTGATGAATGATGTTATATTAAACTGTTTGAACCTTCGGGATAGCCATCTTTACAAAGAAGGTTCTACCGGATTTTAGAGAAATGTCTTAGTTTTAATTGGCTAAAATGTTAGTTTAGTAGCAGTCCTCACTGCTTGATTGGTCAATGATGCTTTAGAGGTTGCTATTTGATCATTATTTGCTGGAGCTTCGTAGTGTTGGACTACCTTAGCTTAGTTGTTAAAGAGAAGACCTCTTGCATTGATTTAGGTTCAATTGTTAGATGATATGCTTCTATTGAGTAATTATAGATTGTGCTAGTGTTGAGTATTAGTTTCAAACATGAATGTTTGGTTGATGGTTTGGGTAGATGTTGATGGTTGATATTACCATTCTTCATAATATGGTTGAAATTATTTCCGTATTATTGTTGTATGTTAGTCTTTTAGGTAACATTTTGGCTTTCGCATAGCCAGGGTGAGAAATAAAAGGTGTTTTTAAAATTAAATATATAATGTAAAAGAGCATGTGTTCAAGCAATTTCTTTCCACAGGAAATGAAAGTCTTAGGTAATAAGTTTTGAATTCTACATGAGCAAGTTGAAATAACATGAAAAATCTAATGAAACTAATTACCTTAAACTTGTCCTTGTCATTTACTGAACGAAGGAATCATGTACCTTTTTCTTGGCTCATAACCTCACAAGGATTTTAAACATCAATCAGAAAGTCGCTTTAAAAAAATGAGATGTATAGTATGAATGACGCAGATGTGGTTGTTGTATGCAGGTGGCAATGGTCTAAATGAACATACTTATTTTCTTTGAAAATTAGGAGCTGACGCGTTATAGCACATAAGAAAAATCTCGCAATAAAAAAGATGAATATACAAAAAAAAACAATCCATATCTGTGTGAGAACTTATCATCCTTCGTTCTAACTTGATGTAAAAAAAGGAAGAAACAGTGGACTGGTGTGAAAACTCACCATCCTCCACTATTTCTCGGCAAATTAAGTAGGGAAAAATATAGGTTCTTTGCTTATACAAAGATAGAAATAGTGGAAATATTGTCTTGACAACTGGATCAATCATATCCTTGTTTGACGACATTTTTAGATAGAATCCTCCTTCAAAGATCCACTGTGGCATAGGTGGTGCATAAATATTTATAACCAACTTTTAAAAATACATAGCTAGTGGAGGATAACTCTCTTTAGCGATGCATCGAAAAATGATAAGCCTCATAAGCCTAGGTTTGGCCGGTGAAGCATTGTTCGAAGGTAAAGATACTCTAAATGGATGGATGATGGCTGCATACTTGAGTACACGTAGAGATGGAAGGCATATGTAAAGGAGTAATTAAAAAGGAAAGCATGAATAGGTCATTATATAAAGCGGAAGGACCAAGCTATAAAAGTGTACGTATTAATTAGGTAGCAGGATCGCTTATACTTCAACGCACTATAGTTGAGCTGTTGATGCTTGGGATGAGACAAACTGAACTACAATATTGACAAAATGCATTACAAAAATAATGACCCGAAGAGCTAAAGATGGACAGCTACTACATCTATACTTACTACTCGAAGCAATGTAACATCCCAAAATTTTGATCTTTTTTTAAAGTTTTAAAAGAAAAATAACCATTTGAATTTTTCTTGTAAAGTTAAAAGCTTAATCTGAATTTTTCGAGTTTAAAAACAATTTAATATGATTAATATCAACATCAACTATTATCAAAATTATTTTATTTGGATTCTATGTGCTTGGATATATTTTTTAGATTTTTCTAGAATTTTTTGGAGTGCATTCGCTAATTTCTATTGGCTAATTGGATTTTCTGCTATTTTCTAAAAAGAAAAACTATTAAGAAATCTCAGAAACTTCTCTGGGCTGAATTTCCTTTATTCCGGCCAATCTTTTCTGTGGCCCATCTCCTTTTTCCAGCCGCCGCTTTCTTTCCTTTTCCCACACGTGTGCCTTGGCTCCCGCCCGTTTTTTCCCTTACACGCGGTCAAGCCAACCAAGCCGGCAGTTCCTTTACCAGCCCGCTCCTTCGGTCGATCGGTGCACTCGTAAACTCAGCCCACCTCCATTTTATTTTGTGAGTGCGTGTGAGCCCGAGCAGGCCGCTTCCCTTCAACGCCAGCCCAAGCCAACCAGGCCGCCGCTCGTTTCTTTCCTTGCGCAAGTCCACCCGAATCTCGGTCGAACTCTTGCTGTCCTTTTCTTTGTCTCCCTGCCGGTGGACCTGTCGTCGCCACCTAAGCATTGTCTCCCTCCTGGAGTCTTGCTCCCGTGTCCGAGCCGAACATAGCAGCCGTGCTCCTCACGGACTTCTCCCTCTCCGGCGCTATAAAAGGGACCCCAACCGCGTCAAATCCTTTGCTCCATCCTCCTCCACCGAAACCCTAGATTGGTTCTTCCATTTTCGGTTTCGTCTTCTTGGATTTCTTCGCCAAACCGAGCGCCACCGAAGTCGTTCCTTGTCGAAGCCCGACGCCCACACAGCTTCGCCGACCGTGCCGTCTTCTCCTTTGGAACCGCGGTGCGACATTCAACACCGTGACGCCATCCTCTTCGCACGAGGACCCCTTCATCATCGACGACCTCGTCGTCCCAAATCTGCCCACACCGGCCACCTTGTTTGATCGGCTTTCCAGTGAGCTCTTTCGCCTCTGTGTGCGTCATGTCGTGCCTCGACCCCTTCTCATCCAATCCCCCGCTTCCCCTTTGCTCCTTTGCTGCCGAGTTGCCGTTGCCGAGCATCACCCACACCTCCGGTCATCTTGTCATTGCCACCGGTTTGATCACCCTTTAGTCGTTACGAGCCTTCCCTTGTGATCCCCACGATGTTGCAGTCCCGGTGCTCACCTTCATCGCCATTGGACGCCTTGGTTTTGTCAGAACCGCTGCACCCGTGAGCTCCTTCATCGCCGGCCATGGTTGCCTCGGCTTACCTCTGTTCTTTTCTTCCTTGCTGACATGGCACTCTATCTCGGCAGCCATGTCATCACTTTTGTTTAGGTGGCAGTCCATTCATTAGTCCATGTGGTAGATCCAAAGCTCCACCCGATCCAAAAGGAGCTTAGACTCAGTCCACATACACCATCTCAATGCAATGTGGGTCCCACATGCCATCCATTATTTTATTCTTTGTTTCACTTACCAGTGAACCCCACTGGTAAGTTTCCAATTCTGTTTTTTTATTTTAATCCGAAAGAATATTCTTTGAATATTCTTTTCTCTCTCAATTTCATTATTTCATGTGAATCTTCTAAAGCTCATATCTTTTTCATCCGAACTCTGATTCAGTCCATTCAAATTCCTAAATTCATATAAATTAAAGATCTATTTATTTGAGATTTTTATTTAATTTTTGGAGTTTGTCTTGCCTCTGTTATTTATTTATTTGGTTTATTTGCTTGTTTGCAAATAGACGTTGATACTTCGGGAAGCTTTGAGCTAGGAGGAGTATACCAAGATCAAGATCAATCTCATGATTTATTCTAAGGCAAGTCGTAGTCCTTTGATCATATTGAACCTATGATTTCAAAAGTATATTGTTTTATACAATTGCATGCTATCTTTATATAAATTGTTTTGAGATTAGTTATTACCTGTTGTCATTATGCCTCCTTTGATTATTTGAATGCCATGAATCCTTTGTCACCATAGCTTTGATAATTTTAGTTGGACATATTTGTATCACTAACGTGGGTATCATATAGATGCTTTGTCAAACTTAGTTGCGATGGGTTCATCATCACATGTGTCATAATGATTATTCTTGACTTAATGAAATATCGAATCATGGTGGTGAGCCACTCTTGTTAAAATTTGTGTACCATGACAGGGTGTGTCATTGGTCTTGGTTAAACAAAATGGTTTTCACTCGGGCGAGTGGATGGTGGATAAGATTGAGGGTGTGGATGAAAGATGGTTTGGGTTTGTGGTAGACTCGCTTGACTAACTTGTCAAGGACTTAATCTTGTGCGCCATTGAACTGAGCCTTAACCGTACAACCACATGGCCGGTATGGGACGGACCTGGCCAACTAATTAGCAATGTCTTAATTCCGGTTCTGTCGTGAAAAGCGTGGGTTATGGGAAACGTATTCTCACGGTGGCACAAGAGGGGGGCCCTATCTGGTTGGAAAGACATTCGGTGTTGAAACCTTAGTGGGCAGAATTGGGTTAAGAAGGAGCTTTGTAAAAGCCTTGTGATGATCACTTAAGTCGCACACCCATGGAAGTGTGGTTAGACTCTTTGAGTTTATTAATCTCTTGTGAGTCAAGCTGCACAACCTCTGCAGAGTATAAAACTATTCGAATAGCCGTGTCCGCGGTTATGGACGTGCTCGGGGATTTCACACAGGAGATAGAGTATTTTATAAAATGAGTCAGAGTGTGGATGGAAAGTTTACTTGATGGATATAATGTTTGTTTGGTGAACAGTTCATTCACTTGGTGGTTTGTGTTGATTGGTGAATTGGGGATTCACTTATCATTGGTTTGGTTGGGAAGTGAATGGACGGTTCACTAGTTGTTTCAAAGAAATTGTTTAATTATTTATTATTGTTTTCAACTACGTATTTCAATCTATTTATTGTATTTATCGTAAATGCTGCTTTCTGCAAAAGAAGCATACAGCTAACCTTTGTCAGGCCGTGCATGAATACTATTTGCATACATTTTCCCTACAGCTTGCTGAGTGCTTTATGTACTCACGGCTTATGCCTTTGTTGCTCAGTTGAAGAATATCAAGCTGCTTAGGAGTTCTTTCAGAAGGACGGCTATGGATGTTTTGCGGATTAGGATGCGTTCTCCACTCGATTGCCTATGGGCATGTTGATTGGCCTTTTCAAGTGTTTCGTTTCGTTGCAAGAGTTTATTTGTTTCCTTAGCCCTACGTGGCAAGTTAAGTAAACGTTGACCATAAGGTCCAGTTATTATTATTATTTGTTACTTTGAGATCTTTTTAGTTAAATCAAATAAATGGATGTTTTTCATCACTGTTTCCTGTGTGAGGTAGCAACTGATCTGGGACTAGTTCAGAATATACAGAGGGTTCCTGAGATGCATTTTTGGGTCCCGACAGAGGTGGTATCAGAGCCATATCGACTGTAGAATGCAACCTTAGTTAGAATGGTCATTTTGGCTAAAAGCTTCAAAATTTTATTTTCTAAATCAAATCAACTTAACTTGATTAAGTGGTATTTGTGGGGACCCCGAGATCGGATCCGTTTCAAGCTAAGTAATTACGCTGAAAGAGCACAATACTTAAGATGAAACGAAAACGATTCCGAGTGCCTGGATAGGTGTCTCATGTTAGCTCCCAAGGATCAGTGACTAACATGCACATATCCAAACACAACATTGTAACATTGTATTCACATCCATACACAATAAACAAGAATAAAGTAAATGTAAATACAACATCATTGAAAAGAAACATAACATACAAGTTTGCATAAGAGGGCCAATCGACCAAAAGTAATTATCAAATGATAAATTGCAGCGAAAGACAAACTTAAAATAAAAAGGAAATAACCGAGTTGGCATGCCCACAATCCGACAAGCAACCAACTGGAGTTAAAGTCGTATCATCTGAAGTACTTTACCCAATTCGAATGATCTCTCACCTGAACAATAGACAATTTTTAAGTACAAAGTTGTACTCGCGAGACTTTTCAAGAAAAATAAGGATGCATGTAAGTATCAAAGGAATGTTACTACACTAGTCAATTTTCAGCATAAAGCAAGTTTTGCAATTAGATAAACAATATAGATTCAAAATTGCCATTTTAAAACATTTAGAAAACATTGTATAACAGTAAGTAATGATCAACAACAGTATAATCTCCAATTATAATCAACACATGAACATCCCATTTGTGACAAATCATTCCATGACAAAATAACACGCTATCTTCGCATTCAAGATATCATTTCAGATTTGACCAAACTAACATAATGACCCAACATTTCTAACCATAATCCAAACTTAATTTCCCATGAGCTAACTATGCATGCTTTCTCACAAGTGATGTCCATAACCGGGGACACGGCTATTCGAATAGATTTAGTTAACTCTGCAGAGTTGTACAACTTTACCCACACGATATGTGTAACATCCCAAGTGTATAAACAGGGTCATTCAAGTATAATTATATGTGTAGAAATTAAAACTTTTTCTCACAACTTGAAAACCCCTAAAATCTCATGTAATTCTTGTCCAAGAGTTGTGTAGTCCAAAAACACAAAGCTCTTGTTGACCAAAAGTCAAATTCCTTTTCCAATTATCTTAAATCTTGTGCCCAACAATTGGAAAGTATTTTCCTTGGTCCTAAAACTGAGGTGGGACCCCTCTGAAAAATATCACAAGTTGTAAAACTTGTTTGATAATTTTTGGAGGCAAAATGAATCATTGAGCAACCTTAATGAATTTCCTGAGAAAAATGCATTGCATAATAACCTCTGGAAATTTTATGTAAGGTTAATCTTCTTGTCATCAAGCTCCTGTAAAAATTTCATGAATTTTGGAGTTGAAATGCTATCCCAAACAATTTTACAAAGTCCCAGCTGTGGAAAACTAAATTCAAAAGCCTACACTGTTCCTTGGGCTAGCCATGTTCAAAGTCGGTCCAGACCATGTCTGCACCCACGCAGACCTCCTCTCGACCTTGATCAGGTCGCACTGCTGATTTACATCCAACCGCCCCGACCTCCCTTGTTATCAAACCTCAAAACCACCTTCCACCTTGTTGAGGTCTTGGCCCTTGGATTCAAGATCCACGCCCCGACCTCCCTCATTTGTTAAACCACTTAGGCATCGCACCTACGTGAGGTCATAACCCTTGGATCGAAAAATCTAAGGCCATGACCTCCCTTGTCTTTTTCCACCTTTGGATCTCTGCTCAATGCACGAGATCAATGGGCAGTTCGGACCATCTCTTGAGCCCTTAGATCTAAATCGGAGGGCTAAGACCTCCTTTGCGCTACGCGCAAGGCCTCTGACCTCCCTTTTTCACTTTGTGCGTATCAGACCTCCCCATCAGGTCCATGCCCTTGGATTTTAATCCAAAGGCCATGACCTCCCCCTCAGTCTCTTATGTTCACGTGCGGTTAAGACCTCACAGGAGGTCCGCACCGTTGGATTGAGATCCAACGCTTTGGGCCTCCTGTCCCTTTTCCTCACGTGCGTTTTTGCGTTAATGAAATCGTGAGGCCATGACCTCCCCATCCCTGATCGTGTGGCTGGGACCTCCTCCCAGCCACTTAAAACATAACGGTTCAAAATGCCATCGGAGGGCCAGCACCTCTCCCAGGTTTTATCCAACGGTCATAAAGACCTCCCTGTTCTTCTCCTTCCTCTGGCACGCTGAGCTCGAGCAATGTATTTAATGCGTGTTCTGCATGGGATACGTTATATGACTCTTTGTCGACCAAGATTTAATGCGTGTCACTTTTCGCCTCTAGTCGGCTCAAGCCCGCCATCGTGTCAACATACCATCTTGTCCATTGTCATAGACCACGCCATGGGCCAAGCTCACCATGAGCTTAGCCGCTGGTCTAAGACCTCCTTGCCCTAAGGATAAAACCACCCCACTATGCCTTTGTCTTCTTTTACACGCCATTGTTCCTTGCTCGCTCTCCCGGGCTTGTGAACTCTAAACCATCAAACCTTCCTTGGCCGCCATTGTTGGAGTTGAAGCTCCTTGGTGGGCAAGGGTCTCGAGATTTCTTCTCCTCTCCTTGCTTCCATTTGTGCCTTTCCTCTGGGACCAAGCCCTAACCTAATTTGTTTGGGCCTTTTTCAGAGGTGGACAAAGTCGAGCTGGAGCCGAGCCGAGCCTTGGGTCGTGAAGCTTCATTGTCTTCCCCAACTCCAGTCATCACCTCCACGACCTCCCAAAGACCTTAGGACCTCCGTGTACTCCTCCTGTAGTCCTTAGTTGCCGCACCCGCTGAATGATTTTTATGAGCTTTTCTTGGCACAAGCTTGAATGTCGCATGAGCTTCATTTTGCTTTTCGGTGTTTGGCCGTGCTGGTCAATTTTGCCCTCTCCGGCTCGCCGGCGTTCAAAGCCGCCGTCGCCGTTGAGAGGAGGTCCACTGAGTGTGCAACGTTATTGTGCACTCAGTGGTACCATTGGAGGTCGCCGGCGAGGTCTACATCGCCGGCGAGAACCAAATCTTTGAGCTCGGGATTTTTGTCGGACGCAACGGCAGCGTCGTTGTCGTTTTAGGACAGAGATCCTCAGCTTTGATTGCGCTAATCATTGCTCAATCTCGCAATCATTGGCGTCTTAACTGCCTTTAATCCACCCTTTAATGCGTGCATTTAAGACCGCTTGCGCGCGGACCTCCTCGTGGTCCCGCGCGCATTTATGCCTTGTCCAAGTGCGTGCGCGCTGGTCTGGGACGTCCAGACCTCCTTTGAGGAGATCTGGAGCGTCCAGGACCTCCCCCGCGCGAGATCCTGGCCATCCAGACCTCCCTGGAGGTCTGTGATGTTTAGATCTACCGCTTAGGACCTCCTCGAGGTCATCTCACCGTTGAGGACCTCCCCTTTAGATCTGGTCCGTTCCGGACCTCCCCCATCGCTGTGGTCCGTTGATTTCCCATCTACGGCCACGACCTCCCCACACTCGCAAGCATGTGCATTAGGAGGTCCAGACCTCTGGACCTCACGTCTTGGCGTGTGTGTTGTTCTCCGGGAGGTCTCGAGCCGTTAGATCTGTGATCTGTGGCTCACGACCTCCCATGTCCTTGTGAATTTTCTTAGGAATTCCAAGAAAGTCTTAATTATAAATGAATAAGGTATAAACTTTAGAATTCCATATCTTTTTCATTTTAATCCAAATGAGGTCATTCAAAGTATGTTGGCTCTGTCTTGGACTTGACTTTAATCCAAAAATGATTGTAAGTTGAGTTCAACTCCAGAGCACAGTTTGCCATTAGATTTTAAAACCAACTTTAAAATATACACTTAAATCAATGCTTAACTTGTAAAATACAAAACTAATGCTCTGTAGATTATTTTTGAGTGAGACCAACTTTGTTGGTTTCCTCTAATAATGAACTCACTGTGAAAATTAGTTTTGAGCTTGTTGCTGTTATAAAAATGAGGACTTGTGCATTATAATTTTGTTCAAGTTTTTGTTTTTGAAAAATTATAGAAAGTGCAATATAGCTCCAAATGGGATGAACTCAATTGTGTTATTCATCTCATGAGGTGCTGGTTTCACAGTAAAAATTTCAGTATCACCACCTTTCTAGAAAATGTGGCCTCATAATTAAATTAGTGAATACTGCAGTTTGGTATTTTAGGGGCTGAGCAGAATTGTTTTGCTCATAACTTTTGCATTGAGAATCCAAATCAATTGGTTCTTGTTGCAAAATTCCCTAAAAATCACCCTCTTGCTGCTGTAGAAATTTAAGAGAATTTGGAGTTCGTTGCTGTGCTGTCTTTGTTGTTTTTCGTCGTTCTTATCGGTTCTTTAATGCTTTTCCGTTAGGTTTCGACATTTGTGGTGATCCCGAGAGTGACCCTCCGCAACAAATTGACCAGCAACAGCAAGGCAAGCAGTTTGATCATTTCCCATCATGTCCCATTACTTTAAAGCTTAATACTTTGTTTTACTTATATGTATGCATGCTACTTTGTGTTAAATGTCGCTAGTAATCCTATAGTTGCATAATCTGTAGGAGTTGTTATCCCTACTACCAATGAGCCTAGGTTATTCGCTGTGGTTTGAGCTCGTTGGATGAGCTCTTATCACTTAGTAGTTTCGACTTAAACTGCTTAGACATGCTTAGCTAACGGTAGTAATGGGCGATCATCGACTTAGTCGATGGTCTTGATCACTCCAAACTGATTATTACTCCTATATGTCAAGCACTTGTGCTTTGATTAATTTTGTAAAATCAAAAACTGAAAATAAAATATTGATTTAGACTTGGGCATATTGGATGGATGGTGCGGATTTTGGAATGTGGTGGTATGCCCGGGTCCCTAAGGACCGAGTTACTTGGGTCACTAAGCCAAGCGCTTTTGCGTGCTAACCACACGAGGGGCATATGGAACCCCTCTTGACTAAGTACTTTGGGCGGTGTTAATTGGGGTCGCTCGGTTGGTGCGTTTTTAAAAATAAAATGTGTGTGTGATGTGGGAGGGGAGCATTAGCTTCCGGGTAGGTTGTGTGATGTCTCCTTCTCCCGTGGGTTGTGCGACTCAAAATTAGCATTGTCCATTGAACTGTCTCAGAGGACTTAGCCGTGCAAGCATACCTATGGTAGTGTGCCTAAAGGAAAGGCGGTCCGACGTGTGGGTACATTGGTACACCCGCAGGATAAAACTATTCAATAACCTCGCCCTAGGTTATGGACATGCTTGGTAAGGTCGTCCAAGAACTAGACTCAACCATTTAATTAAAACTTGATGGGTTGGTATGAATGGATGTTCATGCTATTGTTGTGGTGACTTGGGTTAGTCACTTCCAGGATTGTTCTTGTTGTCGTTACTATGTTAATATCTCGTTGTTATTTCAACAATTAAAAATGCTTTGTCAAATTGCCTTCAATCTATTATGTTATTGCAAATGAAATTTGCTTTGTGCTAAAATGAGTCCAAAGCCTCATCCACTTAAATAAAGCTTGCATGTAGCTAAATTATAGTTCTGTTATCTTACACGTCAGTCTTGCGAGTACAATAAACAAGTTATTGTACTCATTTGCTTTGCTTAACAACCTTGTTGCAGAGGACGGAGGTGAGCTCCAAGAGCCTTACTTATGTGCCACGTGTTGCAGTTTCTTCGACGACTAGCTTGGCGGCCCGGTCAGATGCCTAGGGGTTAAGGCACACTGATTGGCTTTGTGTTATAGCCATCTTTATGGCACTTTTGCTTCCGCTATTATCTTTGTAGAATTGTTGCTATTTGGCCTAAGGGCCCCTCTTTTGTAATAGCTATTCCATATTAATATTAACTTCTGTTTTGTTGCTTTTGCACTATGTGTTGTATGGAATTGATACATTCTTTTGTTGTGAGGTATGTATACTGCATTTCTGGGAAGTATACATCTCTCGAGACCGGGTTTATTTGGTTGATAATACTAGGGTCAATTGGATGACTAAGTATTATGAGCCTAATAAATCCGGGTGCTCACAATATGAATACCCTGTAATGTCGCCATGCACTCTTCCGTAGGAGTGTGACTAAGATATAACGAGGCCTTTACAATGTCATGTCTTAACTATCAAACCACCCAAGGACAGTCCCATCGCAGACAGTACACTCGCCTGAACCACAGGGGAACCTCGCTATGTAGGTAAGTCCCTATCAACAAGAGACCCTTAAAGGCAAGAAAGAAAAATATAACATGCCCCCAGTAGATTGACAATAGAGTCATTAGACCTAAACAACAACAATTGCCAATCTAATTGTGTTTTGATAGCTAACACACAACAAATTATTAAGCCAAGCCTTTGCCATTATCTCGGCGTGTGGTTGTACGTAAGACTTGGTTCATCACACCACACACCGGTCCTCAAATACCCAGACGGGGATACGCGAATCCGGGACCACCTCTTCATCACCCTATCACCCGTCCAAGTCCAACACACAACAACAACCCATCAACAAGTTCATGATATTTAGATACGAAGATCTGGATATTTTCCTCAAATTCAACATAATCAAATCTATATAATCCTCAAATTTCATTAACATTCGATTCGATCCATTGGCTGATGGACTAGCTTCATCAACCGTTATCGACTACAATTACTAGCATGACTAAGCATCGTTCTACAAATTAGCAAACAAACCCATATAACATATAGTCTTAATCATTCAAGGTAAAAAGGGTAACCAAGATTCAAAGGAGTGCCAATGCAGCAAGTAGGATATTAACTACTTCTACCCATGAACATACATTTCAAAATTGCATGCAATGGCGAGATTAAAATCCATACAAAACATTTTAAAATCAGTAGGAGCAATATGGTCAAGAGGAGGGTGCTCGCACCTTTGCTGTACCACTTGTTCAATCTCAGGTTACACTCATGAATATACGTTTGTATCGTCAAGATATCTATCGAAAGAACGATATTGCAATTAACACCAAATAAGTCAAAAATTCAAAATGCTCAAAAATGCATGAGATTTATACAGTGGGTAGGTCATGATTTTAGATGAATTTAGGTGAAAGAATTATTCCATTTGCATTTACTATGTGAAAGTTATGATGGTTTGAATCTCAGTTTTCCAGAAAATGAAATTTAAATACTACCGGTTACTGTTCACCGAATTTAATTATTTCGTCAAAATTTGTAGAATAGTAGTGGGAAAAAGGATTACATAGATAAATAGAGAATAATTTTATAAGACCAAAATAGTTGAGTTTACCTCATTTGGAGTTTTTATGAATTAGTTATACATTTTCAAAGTTATCGCTTTTTATATTGTAGAAATAATAGAGTTATGGATTATTTTCCCAAAACTATACTCTCTGTTACAGAGACATATTTGAAACCTATTTTAAAGTAAATTTCACTTAAAATGAAAATTATCAAAACTGGTTTCATCCATTTTGGAGTTAAGATGAAATAGTTATGAATTTTTAAAGTTAAAAGCATTTTCTAGTGTATAAATAAATTTAGTTTTGGATCATTTTCCACCAAATATATTTTCTGTGACAGTGGTATGTTTGAAACAAATTTTATAACAAAGTTCATTTAAAATGAAAATTAACAAAATTGGTTTCATTGTTTTTGGAGTTAGAATGAATTAGTTATGTATTTTAGAAGTTAATCCAATTTTTTCAGTGTGTAAATAAACAATTTCGGAATTTCTTAAGTATTATTTACTTTTTATACCGAAGGTCACCTAACCAAAGTCTATGACAGGTGGGGCCCGAGGTCAACATTGACTTGGTCAGCACCGAGGGCTGGGTTGAACTGTGATGTCGAAGACGTATTCCAAAGACTACGCCTCTTTGTACCGAAAATGTGAATTGAGAATTAACTTGATTTTAAAAGGTCCGCAGGCCCACATGTCATACACGGTTTAGCAAATACTTAGAGCTAATGACAGATTAACGCCTAAACGAAAATCTAAAACGTAGGGCCCACATGTCGGCGAGCCAAAGTCTTAACGGGTTTTAAATAGATTACTAAACATCCTTATAATACGTGGGGTCCACACGTCATATACACAGTAATTACGCGATTAAACCTGATGGCGGATTATCACCTTAATGCGCCGGCGGCTCGACGGAGTCCCCACGTGCGAGCGGCACGGCTGTGCAGGCGATCTAGCGGAGGAGAGGGTCTTTGGACTTGGGATCTGTAACATCCCAAATCTAGGTTTGTGTTTCAAATGTAACCAAATCTAGGTTTGTGTTTCAAATATAAGAAAATGAGAAGAAATTAAAACTTTTCTTGCATCTTGTTGTTTTTGAACTTTTCTGTAATTCTTGTAAAGGAATTATGGAATTCAAAAACCTAAATCTCCAATTGGCTGAAGTCAATCCCCTCTTTCCCTCCTTGTTGACAATCTTGTGTTCAACCTCTGGAAATGTTTTTCCTTGGTTCTGGGGATGCTGTGTGACTCCTCTGAAAAAATTCATAATTTTTAGAAATTATTTGATAATTTTTGGAGGCAAGTCAAACCAGTTTGACCTTTAGTCAAACCCTAGAACAAACCTTGAGGAATTTCTTGAGATAATTGCTGTGCATAAAAATCTCCAAAAATTTTGTGTAAGGTAAATCCTAGAGTAAGGAACCTCAAGTCAAAATTTCAGAATTTTTGGAGTTAGTTTGCTACCTCTAAAAATTCTTCCAAACTCAACTTTCATTTCTAAACCCTAAGTCTGGTTCCTATTCCTTGGGCTCAGGTCGGACTCGAACCCAACCCCGGTCTTGGCTCGACCCAACCGCCTAGCTGCACTGGGCTCGTTCCTGTTGGCGCGTTTGTTTTCAACCGTTGGATTTCCATCGGACCGCCCTCGTCCGCGTGGGGTTGTTCGACCTCGATCGAGTATGAGCCATTGGATCTTGATCCAACCGTCACCGTAGGGCCTGCGCCTGTTGGCTGGGTTCAACCCGCTCACTCCTGTTGGACTCGAGCCACCTCGCCGTTGTGCCGCTGACCGGTGGGCCTCACGTCGCTGTTCTCCTTCTTCCTTGGCGCTCGCGCCGGTGCATGCCGGTCGCCATGGCAGGGCGTGGGAGAGAGAAGCGTAGCGCCCTGTCTCCTCCGCTGCATCCTTCAACAACTCTCAGCATTTAATACGGGTCAGCTCTCGCCCTCAAAGTCTTGGTCTCACCTGCTCCCATCGCTCAGCCCGCCCATAAGCTCGCCGTGGACCGAGCTCACCTTTGAGCTTGCCCTAGCTCCATTCCTTGCTCTCCGGCTTTATAAAGCCCCTAAGCTCCTTCTCTGCCTCTCTTTAGCACCCTTGTAGCTTTGCCTTGCTTCCTCTCGGGTTGCTTGAGCCTAATTCACCAAAATCCCCAATCGCCATTGTCGGCCCGTGGAGCTCTTCGTCGCCGACAACGCTCCAGTGGTTCTTTTGCAAATCCTATCGTGTCACTTCGCGCCCCTCTTCACCTTATTCAAATCCTCTAACTTAATTTTGGTTTGCATTATCAGGAATTAACTAATTTGGGGTTTGTCCAAATTCGGACGAAGTTGACCCCTTTCTTCCTCAACTCCGGTCAGCTCCTCGTTGTGAGACCCCGACATTTATTAGGCTCATAATACTTAGTCATCCAATTGACCCTAGTATTATCAACCAAATAAACCCAGTCTCGAGAGATGTATACTCCCCAGAATGCAGTATACATACCTCACAACAAAAGAATGTATCAATTCCATACAACACATAGAACATAAGCAACAAACCAGAAGTTAATATTACTAAGGAATAGGTTATTACAAAAGAGGGGCCTTTTGGCCAAATAACAACAAGAACTACAAGATAACAGCGGAAGCAAAAGTGCCATAAAGATGGCTATAACACAAAGCCAATCAGTGTGCCTTAACCTCTAGGCATCTGACCGGACCGCCAAGCTAGTCGTCGAAGAAGCTGCAACACGTAGCACAGAAGAGAGGCTCTTGGAGCTCACCTTCTTCCTCTGCAACAAATTTGTTAAGCAAAGCAAATGAGTACAATAACTTGTTTATTGTACTCGCAAGACTGACGTGTGAGATAACAGAACTATAATTAGCTACATGCAAGCTTTATTTAAGTGGATGAGGCTTTGGACTCATTTTAGCATAAAGCAAGTTTCATTTGCAATAACATAATAGATTGAAGGCAATTTTGGCAAAGCATTTTAATTGTTGAAATAACAACGAGATAATAACATAGTAACAAGAACAAGAACAACCTGGAAGTGACTAACCCAAGTCACCACAACAATAGCATGAACTCCCCGTTCATACCAACCATGTCAAGTTTTAATTAAAGGTTGTAGTCTAGTTCTCACGGGGCGTATCCGAGCGTGTCCATAACCTAGGACGAGGCTATTGAATAGTTTTAACCTCAGTAGGTGTACCAATGTACCCACACGTCAGACCGCCTTTCCTTTAGGCACACTACCTTTGGTATGCCGGCACAGCTAAGTCCTACGAGACATTTCCAATGGACGATGCTAATTACGAGCCGCAACCCACGGGGATGAGGACACATTAGACAGCCTAACCGGTCTGCTAATGCTCCCTCCCACACCACACACACACATTTTCTTGTAAAACATACCAACCGACCAGCTCATAATTAACACCTCCCAAAGTACTTAGTCAAGAGAGGTCCCATATCCCCCTCATGTGGTTAGCACGCAACATTGCTCAGAACGGTGGCGCAAGTAACTCGGTCCTTAATGACTCAGGCATACTACCACATTCCAAAAACCGCACCATCCATCCAATATGCCCAAGTCTAAATCAATATTTTATTTTCAGTTTTTGATTTTACAAATTAATCAAAGCACAAGTGCTGGACATATAGGAGTAATAATCAGTTTTGAGTGATCAAGACCATCGACTAAGTCGATGATCGCCCATTACTACCGTTGCTAAGCATGTCTAAGCAATTAAATCGAAACTACTAAGTGATAAGAGCTCATCCGACGGGCTCCCACCACAGCAAATAACCTAGGCTCAAGGTAGTAGAGGATAAGCAATTCCTACAGATTATGCAACTATAGGATTGCTAGCGACATTTAACACAAAGTAGCATGCATACATAGAAGTAAAACAACATATTAACCTTTAAAGTAATGGGGCGTTAGAGGGGATATGATCAAACTGCTTGCCTTGTTGTTGCTCAAATTGTGGCAGAGGGTCACTCTCGGGATCACCACAAATGTCGAAACCTAACGGAAAAGCGAGAAAGAACCGATAAGAACGACGAAAAACCAAAAGACGCAATAGAGAAACTTCTCCGAATGCTATGAAAATTTCACAGCAACAAGACAATGATTTATCATGACTTTAGCAACAAGAACCAATTGATTTGGATCCTTAATGCAAAAGATATGATGAAATCAATTCTGCTCAGCCTATTAATACCAAACCGCGGTACTGTAGCAGCCACCCCTCCCTGCTGCTGTACCAAGAGAAGGAAGAAGAAGAGAAAGAAAGGAGAGGAAGAAGAAGGGAGAAGAAGAGAGGAAAAGGGAAGGGAAGAAGAAGAGAGGGAAGGGAAAGGTTCACGGGCTTCGTCGCGATCTACAGCGGTTCTTGAAGGGTAACAAAGATACTCCCTCGTTGTATGTTTCGAATTTAAGGCGTGTTTGAATTCGTTAGTAGATCGGTTGTTTAGATCCCATTCTGTACAGAATTTTGAACAGCAGTTTTCGTGTATTTAGAAGCAGAATCTGGGGATCCACTGTCTTAGAGATATCTGGGTCATGTCCTTAGCTTTACGTGGCCGCCAAGAACGCCCAAATCCGATTAACGGTTAGAAAGTTATGAATTGTTTAGTGCCGCTGTCCTGTTAATCTGTCAACATCCTGACAGTCTGTAGAAATCTGAGTTAATCTATTAGTTAAAGACGAAATCAGAGGATCTCGTTTCCTCGCCTTTCCAGAAAGTTAAAGAACGTAAGAATTGGACTTTCGTAGCAAAAGTTATGATAATTTTAGTGTACTGTCCAGAGAACCCGACGTGATAATTGATGTTCTGTAGATTGGCTTGGTAGGGGAAGTAGATGGCAGAATCAGAAGGGCTCCCCAACTAAGTTTATTTAGGTAATTTAATTATCTTTCCAGAAAGTATTAGAACATCTTATTTGGACTCCTGAGCAGAATGTTATGTATTTTAGAAGTTGACTGTCTGCAGTGAACACCAAATCGATCGGTAGAAATTGGAAGATTGGAAATGCTTGGGAGTTTAGCGAGTTAAATTGTGTTCTTATTTATGCTTTTGGTCCAGTATGCTTGTCTTAGTTTGGGTTATCATTATGTTCAGGTGGGAGCATGATCCCAAGGGCAGCGCCCTCTTCGCGTCCACCGTTCTCGCATGGTTGAGGCAAGTATTCGGGTTGTAGAATAATTATAATTGTTTGCTGAGATTGATTGTGTCTTGTTCGTAATAGCCATGCATGGATGATAATGTGATGAATTACAATATATCTTGGTAATTGCAAGTTATGGTTAAAGCTTCCTATGTATGTTGTTAATGCTTACATGTTATTATGTACACGTTGAATTCATATGTTTGGAAGATGATGTCATTGTACATATGCATGTAGTAAGCATGATTGAGTCTTGGTCATGTGGTGACCAAGTATGAATAATTGAGGTCCCCATCATGTAAATGACGGGCTTGAGGTCCCCACATTCGTAGAATATGGGCAATGAGTAAAGAGGTCCCCATCATGATGATGATGGGCAAAGGTCCCTATACTTGTGGAGTATAGGCTCTTGGTCCCTGTGCCAGAGTGCACAAGCAAGGGTATACATCGACGGTTGTATACCTCGCATTACCGATAAAATATGAAAAGAGATAAAGTTTAAAAGGTGCATTGCATGGTAGCACTACATAAGCATGAAGGCTATGTTTAGTGTAATGTTTAATTTGGAATATTGATGCTATGACTGTGATTTTAGCTTTAACCTTGTTGATACTTGCTGAGTTTTTGGGCTCACACTTGCTTTGATATGTTTTAGGTACAAATGGCAAGAACGGCATGCATGGGAGGGAGTAGATATTTGGATGCACTCACTACCACTCATCCTTAAGGCGATTGCCATTTAGATTTTATTCCAATAATAAGTAAATTGCTTGTGAATCACTTTGGATGGTTTTAAGTTTCAGATTAATTGTAATAAGGAGAATAGCAAGTTTTGTTTATATTTATTAGATTATCTTGCATGCCTGAATGAACTGGAATATTGGGTTTAGTGTTAATTGCTATGATTAATTGTTGGAACCTCGGTATAGTTAATTATACAACGGAGGTTCTGCCGAAAATTGGTAATTGGTCCTAGTTTAGTTTTGTTTAATCTAATTTTAGTAGCATTCCAGGCTCAATGTTGAGCTGGGGTGTTACAGTCTCCTAGAACGCAGCGCAAGTGACGATGAAGTCTATGGATGACGAGGTTGACTGGAATGGTTGGCGGCGGCGGCTCACCATTGTCGGGGAAGAACGGACCAAACTCCCTCGAGAAAGCACCAAAAACCAATTAGCATCACCAAGAGACTTAGGAGATAATGCAATTTCAGAGGGCACGATGGCGAAGACGATTACTCACCGGAGTGCTCAAGAACATCACGGCCATGGCACCCAGAGCCGAAGACGAAAAAGATGCACCCGACGATTTAGTGCACGAGGGGGACTCAGATCAGTGAAAATGGGTGCGGTGAGGTGAGAGAAATTTGGAGGTGGGCTTGCGGGTTCGAGGATGGGACCGTGGTGAGCTCAAGCTTCCGATCTTCTTCCTCGGCCGAGAAGAGAAGAGGGCAAAACGAGAGGGGTCGAGGCGGTTTTGTGGGAACTTGAAGATGGAGATCGACACGGCGTGAACTAGCGGAGCTCTAGGGTTGGCTTTGAGGGACGGTGGATGACGGCGTCGACTGAGCGGTCTCAGAGGTGCTCGGCCGCGTGGAGCTCGAGTTCTGCTTGCTCCTGCCCGAGGATGACGAAGGCACTAGCGCGAGTTGGTCCAGCCGAGTGAGGTGGTGCGGTCAAAATGGCTCGGGTCCGGGTCGAAACAGTGCTGGGCTTGGTCGGTTTGCTTGGGGCGATAAGAACCACACGATTGAATTTGGACGGTCAAGATCAAGAGGAACGTTCGAACTGGTCCGAACTGCTACGCGATCTTTGTGAGGACCCCCGGGTTATCTCCGTCAGACCGAGACTAAGCATGGTCTTATGGACATAACTCTGGGCCTCAAGTAAATGGATTCCAACTTAACTCCATCTAAGCGAAAGGCTTAACTAAAAACTAGAGCCCCGACGATCATACGCGCTGCTCCTCTGTGAGCACTACATGATTGTCTGTTCTCCAACAGGCCAAGCACTACACTTAGTGAGTTAAATGGGAAGCCACGAACAACGAGTATGAAACCATATTAGCTCCCAAGATTAGCGACCAATATGCTCATACTCTCATACAACGTTGATCACATCCATACAACATTCATACATTCATAGTTCAAAAGACATACATCATAATAGTTCAAGTCTACAACTATTACAAGTGGCCGACCGGCCAAATTGCAATAAGATCATTAAGTAACAGTGGAAGCAAAATAAACAAACCAAGGTCCAGCATGGTATGTCCCATAACCCATCGGTAACCGACTGGGAGTTAAATAATAGCACTACTCGTCAGCGTCACCTAAATCGGCGCTAACGAGCTCAACGGGCTCAAAACCTTCCTCACTTGAAATTGCAGCAACCAGGTTGAGTACAAAGGTACTCGCAGGTCTTACACAAATAAAAATTAGTTATGCTAGAGGTTGTTCCAAAGGATGGCTCATATTGGCTTAGTTTTGCAAAAGAGACACAACAATTTACAACCTACACATACTAGTTTTTGAAGTGCCATTTCAAAATCAGATTTGAAGTAGAAGTAAAGCATGTGAATAAGTAATAAATTGAATAACAAATGAATCATACAAATAGCAAAGTGGTTGTCCACTTTGATACAACAAAAAGCATGAACATCCCATTCATGATGAATACCAAGTTATAACCACAATTTTAGTTCCAAGTCTAACAATAAGCAGCCACAAACTCAAGCGGTCGTCCATAACCGCGGACATGGCTATTCGAATAGATTTATACCCTAGAGGGGTGTACTACTTTACCCACACGAATTGATTAGCCCGTAAGCCTCCAGATGCCTCCGAAAATAGCATACTTCCTATGGTATGCCGGCCGGGTAAACCAAGACTTAGTATTTTTCAGCAAGTTGATATTATTAAGTTGACTCGCCCATGTGCGACGTAATCCCGCTTAAGTGTAGGTTATACCGCCTACTAACCAAAGGGGCACGCAAGTTGTGCCGGGCATACCGACCCAATTGATAAGTTTAAATAGTGCTCATTCGCACATTATAGAATTGCAATCGGCACCCTACGAAGCATATATGCGATAGAACACATATACGTCCTCACACCACTAGTCATCAACTTAAGAACACCAATCCCTTACTTAACCAAGCAGCGCCCATACGCCACGTGTGATAGCACAAGTTTTGCTTGAACCGCAGGTACCCAAAGTTTGGTCCTTAACTATCCAAACAAGTCAACCACTTGCCCAAGTCTCGTGCACAAAGTCACCATCACTAACCATCACTTGTCCAGACCAAAAGCTCATTTAAAATGACAAAATTTAACTCATAAAACAGATATGAAAATCTGAAACAAAAGTATATAATGAAGGTTGTGTTTATCCCATAATTGTCGGGTTATTCCCGACAACTAGCTACCGGTTCTAGACTTGCATGGCTAAGCAACTCGAAAAATATAATTCAATCATCCTAACTCAAGCATGTGGTACGGGAATAATTCAAGGATAACCTCAATGAATAGGAGATAACTAATCTACATATCACAAAAATAGCGACATTATCAAAATAGCATCCAAGCAATTATCATTGCACTAACTTAACAAAACTTGGATCAAATATGATGCAAAAGAAAGCTAAAATGATGCTTGCCTTGCTGGGAGTTCACTTGCTCACTCTCGGTGACGTACTCACTTACTTCCGACAACTCGGAATCTATAGAAAGACGATCTCGAATAAACATCGAGAAACGCCAAAAAATTCAAATTGCTCAAAAATACATGAATTTTCTACAGTAGCTAGATGACGACTTTATATGAATTTAGGTGAAAGCATTATTCTATTTGGATTTAGTATGTGAGAATTATAGCAGTTTGAATATCAGTGTTAAGAAAAATCTAATTTAATTGTAATCTATTACTGTTCACCGAATTTAATTATTTGGTCAAAATTTGTAGAGCAGTGGGGTGGCAAAGGATTATATGGATGGATAGAGAATATTAATATAAGACCAAAATAACTTGGTTCATCTCATTTGGAGTTTTTATGAATTAGTTATGAATTTTTTAAGTTAAAAGAATATGCAGTGCACAATTAATTGTATTCCGAATTTTTCCAAGTCATTTAATACTTTTTGTACACATGCTAACCTAGCCTCTGTCATGACAAAAGGGGCCTACATATATTCTTTTCTATTCTATTTAATTCCTAAAGGAAAACATCTATCGGCAAATCTAATATTCTCATAATCATTGACTTAACCGATTCTCCGGTGTTGAATCCACTCACATGCATAACACTCTCCGATCATATTCGCATACCTTGATCTAAATCCCGTACTAACCTCCACTAAGGCATTATCAAGGTAGTCAATCTATCGAGTGATGCCCGAACTCACGATACTCCAACTATACAACCTATCCAATAATTATACGAAATCCACCGACTTATGGGCATAAGACCATGACTAAATCCATCAATCATTCTCCAATATGCTATTTAAGCTAATACTAACTATCTAGCTCCACTAGTCTTGCCTCGACAAAACACATTCGTATACACCAAAATTTCCACCGATCGAGATTTATTTGACTTACCGATACCTAATGAGCTTTACAATTTAATAGCACATCCAACCTTTAATAGCTCAGTAATAAATCAGCTTACATCCATTTCAACAGACTAGTCGTGTATGACAACTACTAATCCAATCACATATGCGCCTCAACGATCGACTAATAATCATTTAGCTACTAATCCAATAGAGAGTACAATACCACCGACTCGGCACATGGGACTTACCTACTAAGTACATGGCAAATCCAAATATTTATTCGCACCCAAATGATCAATAGCTACCTTCTCCAAATTCTAGCACAAATTACTCACATAACTATTACTTAAGACATCCGATCAATCTACTCATGATTAAATAAATTATTTGAGTCAACCTCCATATCTCATTCAATATCATCACAAGAGCTATGCATCAAGTAATAAATCATAAAATCCTTATACGCCCTATCTCCTAAAATTACTAATCCAACATGAGGAAAAATCTCCAATTAATGTATTATCCAAAGATCACTACTAACATCCATGACATTTCAAAATAATATCATCCAATCAATTAATCCAATCATACATTTAATCTAGCATCTATCGAACAATAACACACGCATTTCACCACAATAATATAATTATTCGCATCCACCAATATATCGATACATAATCACGCCTACGCACAAGTACGACCTAACCGGAGAATTATACCGGTCTTAAGTTACCAAATCATTTTTACAATAAAACATGCATAAATAGATGCCATGCTCATGACTAATATGCAACATGCACGACTAATATCGTAGTGCGGTAACAAAAATAATACTAAAGATTTTACCGCAACGCTAGGCGTGCGAATCGTCACCGGGCGACGCTTCTCGGCCCGCCCACGCCCACCGTAGTCGCCGCCGAGCTCGCCCGCTTCTCGCCGCCTCCCGTCTGTGTCCACGGTTTTGCCGCACTTTTCGGTGCCTCACATCGCACGCATGCGCCGCATGCATGTCCGCTGGTCACCTCCTTGTTGGCGCGCGCCATGCGAAGTCGTGGCTCCACCGCATGCATGCACAACAACAAAGTCCATTAACGAAACTTGACCGAAACTAGGACCGCTTCTCCAACTAGCTACTAACTCATGCATCCAACTAAATCTTGTGCCGATCGCATGCGCACCACTACTCATATGCAAACTATATCTAGCACTTTTACTAGCATGGACTCGCCAACTACTAGACAACTAACACACTAACATACATTGCTACTGCATGCGCACAAAACAAGCCACTAACTCGAATCTCCTTGCTCCAAGACTCAACGAACTAGAACATGATGCACCTATTCAACTACATGCAGCCCGCAAATCATAACTCATGCATGCAACGATATATGCCATTACTACTAGACAAGATTTAGTCGACAATAGTCGATAAGCGCCCACGCTGCTTTGTCGCCATTGGGTGCCTAGGCGTTGCCGCATGCACCACCGAAAGCACTACCAAGTCATTGCAGGTTGCAGCCTTAGACTCCCGGCTAGTGCGCCAAGCGCCGTCACTCGCCATCGCTTCCACAAGCCGGTCGCCGCTGCAAAGACGCCGCCCATGCTCCTCGATGCCGCCCCTTTGCGCCATTGCCAGAGCCGAAGCATCGTGACTTGCACCACATCGAGCTCCTTGCTCCTATTCCACGCCATGGATCGTGATCGCGCCGCTTCCAATCGCAAGCAAAGACTTCTCTTTCTTTCTCCACTTCTTCTATTTGATCAACTGGTCATGCATGTGAGAACTACTTGGATGGATGGATGGCTCTTGCGATGAGGATCAAGGCTGCATAACATGCATTGGCTGTTTTGTGGTTTTAGGTAGGGATTTGAAGGAGAAAAGTGTGGAAGATGACTAGTGTTCATCGATGAGAAAAAAAACCGTGTAGGACCGGAAAGGCGACTAGAGGGGGGGTGAATAGGAGCACGAACACTTTTTCACCTTAATTGAATTCAATACTAATTCACTCCAATAGCTATGGAAGCTATGAAGATCAAGGTACAAGCACAAGGAAGTCTTGTATTGAATCCAATTAAAACCCCGACGCAAAACACCCAAAATAACCAAAACCCAAATTCAAAGTGTTGGGCGGTTCGACCTCTCAAAATGGCGGTCCGACTCCTTTGCCTAGAGGTCGATCGCTGATTTTGGCGGTCGACCGCCCGACGATGAACAGAAAATCAGCACAATCACCGTAAAATCCAAACGAAAATCGGTCTAACTTTTGATCCGTAAGGCCAAACTCTACGAAATTTGAAACACACCTTCCTAAGGATATTAGGAACCTATTCCAAGTGGAGATTGAGTAGATCCACGTCAAAGTTTTGACCTTTTTCAGTTTTACCGAAGGAGGGTTCAAAACCGGGCAAAAACCAAAAACATGATCCAAATCTTGTTCGTGGGGGATTGATGATTTAGATGATCTTAGATGTATTCCCACACATCATAGCAAGGTAAAAGAGGGCACGAAATAAACCAAAAACCACAGAATCAAGGAAGCATTCAAAATCATCAAAAGAGAAGGGAAAGCACATGAAGACACATCTTTGAACAAACACCCATAGATTGATTCACGATTTGATGCTGGTTACAGCCACTCCATCTATGGAGGACAAAACTCAATCCATGAGCACACAACTCAACACATCTCCCTAGAACCCTAAGCCTCTTCTCTTTCTCCTAAGCCCTAAGACAAACTAGGGTTTATCATGAAGTGCTTGTGTGGTCGCCTAATGCCCCCTCTCTATTTATAGGAGGCCTAGAGCTTCTAGAAGACTTAACCCTAATGGGCTCCTCAAGGCCCAATACAAACGGGTTACACACACACGCATCTCAAAGCGCCGTTTTCACTTTTCTTGACCTAATCCACTTCTTGACGCACCGCCTTGCGCCGCTGGTTGGCATTAGGTCACCAAGGCGATTTGGTGAAATTACCAAAATACCCCTTCTCGATCTTTTCCAAGACCGAGTCCAAACCGCGCTAAACACATCCATGCTTCACACGTAGGTTGATCCAAATGCTCATCGTCGGTCGGCAAGTCTCCCATCCGGCTCCCACCGACCACCTTGGCACTTGCACCGACCCCGCACCGCTTGATCCAACCAACAGACCGAATCGCCTGCTCGGTCACTTTCATCCATTCTCGCGCCATGCTTGAGTCACTTGACCTCACCCCGCATCCATGATCGTTCTGGACCTCAGCTCTCCAAGCTTAGTCCCGATCCTCCTCGCCGTTGACCGTCGTTAACCTCCAAGCCACCTGCACAGCAATAGATAAGCAAACACGAATCCGGAAACAAGTTCTTCACAACTTGACCCACGTTAGCCAAAACATGCAATATGCAACACATATGCAATATCAAACAAGGATATGACCTATTCCAAAATCAATTCACAACTAATATCATCATTCAAGACAAAACCGGTCGATCGCCATTTTGGCCGGTCGACTACCGCATCGAACCGTAAAATCAATTGAAGATAAGGCCGGTCTGACCGCCGGATTTGCCGGTCTGACCGCCACACAGAAACCGGTCGACCACCGAGACCGACAGATTCAAGAACTTTGATTTAAAACGATTGAAACTTCAAACCAAAAGCAACATTGCCAATTGTTTCATCATCCTAAGATCATGGGCATATTCCCATGATATCCACAATCTCCCCTTGATGAACACATTGGCAATCTCGTAAAATGTGGTTTTGGGTTTTGAAAGGTAAAGTACCGACGTTTTTAAAGGCACAACTTGGTCCATTTGCAAGAGAAAGCAATGGAAATGACCAAGCTGGCTCCAGAATAGCATAAGGAAGTGAGATAAGGCAAAAGAAAGCACAAAAGCTTCAATTTCCAAAGAATAGCCAAAAATCTCACTTAGGTCCATATGAAAGAACAATTGTTCTATTTGACCTTTGATCATTGTGAGTCTTCAAGAAATTGCAATTCAAATTCAGAAAAGAGCAATAAGACCAAAAGAATGCAATTGAGATGCTCCCACTCACTATGATCACCAATTTTTCAAGAAAATCCATTTTCTCGCTATGACACTCAAAAATCTCTAAAACAACATTTTCACCAATCTTTCTCCCCCTTTGACAATGGATTCATCAAGATGCATGGAAGAGGATAGAGCATGAATGTAATGGAATGGTTGCAATTTTGTAATTTTTCATTTTTTCAGTTTTGTTTTTTTGTTTTTGTTTTGTTTTTAACTTTGAGCAAAAAGAGCCATGAAGATTATCCATGAAGACTGTACAAGTATTACACCAAGCCATATTATGTGAAAGAGCTATGTTCAATAATGGCAAAGCATATACAGCAAAGCTAAAGCCAAAATAGCAATAATATGAGATTAAATGAATTGAAGGCATGACAAGGTGCTCAAGATCATAATTTAACTATAGGTATCCAAAAATGAGTCAGGCCATGTCTATAAGCAAAATGGAGACCAGAAACTAGAAATTGAGTCAATTTTGAGCATTTTGAGTTCAGTTTTGAATCAAATGGTTCAAGCACTTAGAATTTAGCACTTTGAGCACTTTGCTGAAAATGATTGGTTTTATCTTAGTAAAGCAAGTCCTGGACTAGGAGCCATCCACAACTGCCTCCTAAGCTTCAACCAATTGCCAATTTGTTTCCTTAGCATTGTGCTAGATCTCAAGCCTCACTACGACCATCCCAAGCAACAAAAGCTTAAGAGAGTGGTCTGGGTCATCCAAAACTCCCCCTGAGTTCATGCCTAGTGCAATGGCAAGCTGTCTCATGAGAAAGAATTGGTGAGATCAGTTTTTCGCACAGAAAAGCTCATTTTTCATTTGCTTGACTTAAGAATTATCATAGCTCAGTTTAAAACTCAGAATAAGTTCAAGACTCAATTAAGCCTATATGACATGGCATGAATCATGAGAGGATCACTAAAGCAAAACTAGTCACAAGATCCAACAAGTCATATTATGATTCAGTTTGCTCACAGATAATAAAGCTAGCATGGCAAAAGCTAAGCTATACATAAAAAGCCATAAAAGAAGTCTAGCAAACTAGCACAAGACATGGCAGGGTATAAAGTATGAAATCATGTCATACATGGATAATAATCAAAGCTCCACAAGGTTATATTACAATGCAAGTTGCTGAATTGTAAAATGCATTATGATACAAATGAATGCAAAAAGAGCAAACTCCCCCTCAAAACAGGCCAAGAGGACTAACAACCCCCAACTCTCCCCGCAAAGAAGCAAAGCGAGAAGAATCAAGAGCCTTAGTGAAGATATCCGCAACCTGCTGCTCGGACTCTACAAAGTGAAGCACAACATCACCCTTCTCAACATGGTCTCTAAGGAAATGATATCTAACGTCAATGTGCTTAGTCCTAGAATGTTGCACTGGGTTTTTGGCAATGTTAATGGCGCTAGTGTTATCACAGAAAAGAGTAACACTACCCAAAGACAACCCATAGTCCCGCAGAGTAGACAAGATCCAGAGAACCTGAAAGCAACTATTGGCTGCAGCTACATACTCGGCCTCAGCAGTGGACTGTGCAACAGAGGACTGTTTCCTAGATGACCATGAGATAAGAGATGTGCCTAAGAAATGATAAGTGCCAGAAGTACTCTTCCTATCCACTCTACACCCAGCAAAATCAGCATCAGAAAATGCTCGAATAGAGAGAGCAGAAGAAGAATACCAAAGTCCAAAGTCAAGAGTGCCCTGGAGATACCTGAAGATGCGACGCACTGCTTGACAATGAGAAGCACGAGGGGAAGCCTGAAATCGAGCGCACGACAGACACACAAAGAAATTGTATGTCGGCCCGACGCTGTGAGGTAGAGGAGGGAGCCGATCATGTCTGCGGTATTCTTCCGTCCACGTGCTCTCCATCCTCATCTGGGTCCAAAGACGGTGGTCGTGGCAATGGGAGTAGACATTGGTCTACTACTTCCCATGTCGGTTACCAAGAAGGTCCTTTGTATACTTACTTTGATGAATGAAGGTGCCTTCTTTCAGCTTGCTTGACTTGAAGACCAAGGAAGAAGGTCAATTTGCCCATCATGCTCATCTCGAACTCCCTACTCATAGAATCTGAAAATCTGGACACCAAAGCATGAGAGGAACCACCGAATATAATGTCATCCACATAAATCTAAACCATCAAAAAGTCATTGCCATGCCTAAGAGTGAACAAAGTTTTATCAACCATTCCCATTTTAAAATCATTTTTGAGCAAGAAACTCTTAAGCCTATCATACCAAGCTCTAGGGGCTTGCTTCAATCCATACAAGGCTTTGGAGAGTTTAAAAACATGGTTTGGGAACTTAGGATTTTCAAAACCAGGAGGTTGCTTGACATAGACCTCGTCTTCTATGAAGCCATTCAGAAAAGCACTTTTAACATCCATTTGAAATAGCTTGAAGCCCTTGGATGCCGCAAATGCTAGCAAAATGCGAATGGCTTCCAATCTAGCTACAGGAGCAAAGGTCTCCTCAAAGTCTAAGCCCTCTACCTGGGAATACCCTTGTGCTACAAGTCTAGCCTTATTGCGAACTACCAACCCATCTTCACTTTGCTTATTTTTGAACACCCATTTTGTTCCAATTATGTTATGATTAGGTGGAGGTTCAACTAAGGTCCAGACTTTGTTTCTTTCAAAATTTTCAAGTTCTTCATGCATGGCATTGACCCAAGAGGCATCAGAAAGAGCATGAGTGACATCTCGGGTTCAAAAGAAGCAACAAAAGGAATGTGCATGAGAATCAGAGAGATAAACTCGAGCGAGTGACTCGCCATGTAGATCCCCAATAATCGCTCGGTGGATCTTTGTTCTGTTGAATGCGAAGAGGAGCACCCGGTGCAGAAATGGCCTCTACCTCACGGGCTATGGAGGTAGGATCAGAGCCACTCTGATCGTCGGAAAAGGTAGGAAGAGGCTGCTCATCTGAAGCTGGTGTAGTAGAAGTAGGCTCTCCAACCATGTCACAAGGGACTTGAGGATGGATTGGGTCCTCATCCTCAGAGTCATCATCAACGAAGATGCTCTCGAAAAACCTGTACTGCATCATCGGGTCTAGTACCAGGACTAGCCTCATCAAAAGTGACTTCGCAAGTCTCAACAACTTTGTTAGTGTCAAAATTAAATACACGATAGCCACGAGAATGAGCAGGATATCCAAGAAATATGCCATCAGAACATCTAGATTCAAATTTATCAAGGTTGCCATGTTTAAGAATGAAGCACTTGCAACCAAAAATCTTGAAATGAGAAACTTTGGGCTTATGACCAAATCTGAGCTCATAAGAAGTCTTACCAATAACAGATCTCAAGAAAACCCTATTGGAAATATAGCAAGCAGTAGAGATCGCCTCAGCCCAAAACCTCCTTGGTGTGGAATGCTCATCTAGCATGGTCCTGGCCATCTCTACAAGGGTCCTATTCTTTCTCTCTACAACACCATTCTGCTGGGGAACTCTAGGTGAAGAAAACTAGTGCTCAATACCCCTATCAGTGCAAAAGGTGGCAAAGGAAGAATTCTTGAATTCTGTCCTATTGTCACTCCTAATGGCTCTCAAAGCTCCAGGAAGCTCAACAGCAAGTCTAAGGACCAACTCTCTAAAGAAACCAAATGCCTCGTCCCTAGAAACCGTAAAATAAACCCAAGAATACCGGAGTAATCATCCACAATCACAAGCACATACCATTTCCCACCCACGATGTAACTCTAGAAGGACCAACAAAGTTGTCTAATGCAAAAGTCGCCCAGTCCATCTGTCATCACTAAGGTAAGAGGTGGATGAGAAGCGAAACCATCTTACCATGTCTACATGTGGTGTGCACACAAGGTCTCTAATGCCTTCACCTAGGCAAACCTCTAATCAAATCCTCGCTACCACTACTACGTAATCGCACCTTTGGTCGAATCGCCAAATGGGCAATAGTCTCGGAGAAAATTGCGTCCCCGACCAAAGATCTTTAGTCCCGGTTGGTAACACCAACCGACTAAAAGTCCCCGCCCAACGGCGGTGGCGAGCTTTTGTAGAGGACATTTAGTCGGCTGGTGTTACCAACCGACTAAATGTCAACCTTTAGTCCTGCTGGTACTACAATCCGACTAAATCTTTAGTCCCGGATTGTAGTACCAACCTGGACTAAAGGTTGAGATTTAGTCCCGGTTGGTAACACCAACCGACTAAATGTCCTTCTATTTAAACTCCTGTTTGGCGTTAAATCACAGAGCGGGAACGCGCTGTCGCCGTCGGGACACGCCGCCATTGCCACCACCGGCCGAGCTGCTCATTCACTCAACCGTATTCACCGGCGTGTTCATGTAAGCTCTGATGCTAACCCTGCCGTCCATTATGAAAAATATGAAATGTGAAATTTGAATAATTTTTATATGTTATAAAATTGCCAATTAATTCATAAATGGAACTTTCATGATTTTTGTAGGCCACAATAAATTTCCAAAAATCATGAAATTTGTTTTTCCACTAAGTTACACTGTGAACAGTCCATATAAAAATTTTAAGACTATTTGGACAAAGTTGAATTTATACCTATTTTATGCTTATTTATTTAATTATTATTCCATGAATTTTGTAGGCTAAATTAATGATCCAAAAATTCTGAAAATTGTTTTGCCATCTAATTAGGCTATGAACTATCTGTACAAAAATTTTGGGATCAATCTGAAGACTTTTATTTTTCACCTTATTTAATAATTATTTAAATAAATGAAAAATGACTTTTACATGTGTTAGTTAGGTTAAGCTTTGAGGGTGTTTGATGAGATAAGTCTTATCTTATCAGATCCAACCTCTTGGGTAAAAATAATAAATATTAATTTTGTTTTAATAAATAAGTTTAATATTTAATTATTAAGTAATTAGTTAATCTCTTAATTAGCTTAATCACTTAGTTATTGTTTGCCTTTTGGATTGATTGTTGACCTAGGGTCATTCACCCTTAATGACTTTGGGCAATTTAGTTAATTATTAATTATCATTTAACTTGATGTCCCTTCTCCTTAAGCTTTTTGTTTTGCGTTAAATCACAGAGTCGTGAACGCCGCTGCCGCCAGGGACACTCAAGACTTCACGGCAAGGCGAAGCTCCTAGTGCAAATTTGTCAAATAGTGCTGATTCTTTGAAAATTCAAAATAAATTCATCTTAATTTCAAAAATTCTAAAAATTTTGGGTAGCCTCTCTATCATGTGTACTATCCGGGAAAATTTTGAAACTTGAAATTTAATTATGTGATATGTCATATAATGACGATGACACGCCATTGGATGTACAATGCCGATCGCCGCCCAAAGAGTTCATTGATGGCGTGCATTATTTCTTAAGAGTGGCCGAGGCAAACAAGCGGGATGGTTTCATGTGTTGTCCATGTGCCCCTGTAAGAATTTGAAGGAATATTCGCTCAAGGAGTCTTCACTCACACTTGTTGAAGTCGGGTTTCATACCAAACTATATTTGTTGGACCAAGCACGGAGAAACCAGGTTATAATGGAAGAAGGTGAAGAAGAACAATTGGACCCTAACGACATTATTGCTCAATACGGTGACTTCGATGATACCGCAATGGGCTAAGTCAAGAAGAGGCAAGGCGTAAGACACACTCGCCAAGATGATGCTCTTGGTGATGTCATTCGTGATGCACAAAGAGATTGCGAAAGTGAAAAGGAGAAGGCTAAGTTTGACCGCATGCTAGAGGATCACAAGAAATTACTATACCCGTCCACCAAGATGGGCAAAAAAGTTGGGTACAACACTGGAGTTGCTACAATGGAAGGCACAGAATGGTGTATCCGACAAGGCATTTGGGCAATTACTGAAGATCCAAAAAAAGATGCTTCCGAAGCCTAACGAATTGCCTGCCACTACGTACGAAGCAAAACAGGTCGTCTGGCCTTTGGGATTAGAAATCCAGAAGATACATGCATGTCCTAATGACTGCATCCTGTATCGTGGCAAGGACTACGAGAATTTGGATGAATGCCCCGTATGCAAAGCGTCGCGTATAAGATCAAAGCGAGATGACCTGGCGATGTTGAGGGCGAAGAACGCCCCAGAAGAAAATCCTCGCCAAGGTTATGTGGTATGCTCCTATAATACCACGCCAAACGTCTGCTCATAAACAAGGACCATGCAAAGTTGTCGCGATGGCACAAAGAAGACCGTAAGGTAGACAACATGTTGAGACACCCTGCTGATGGGTCCCAGTGGAGAGCAATAGACAGAGAATTCCCCGAGTTTGCAGATGACGCAAGAAACCTAAGGTTCGCTTTTGGCACGGATGGTATGAATCCTTTTGGGGACCAGAGCACTAGTCATAGCACTTGGCTGTTACTCTATGTATCTACAACCTTCCTCCATGGTTATGCATGAAGCGGAAGTTCATTATGATGCCGGTGCTCATCCAAGGCCCGAGGCAACCGGCAACGACATCGATGTCTACTTGAGGCCATTAGTTGAGGAACTCGCTTTTATGGAGCAAACCAGTGTACGTGTGTGGGATGAGTACAAACAGAACACTTCGACTGCGAGCATTGTTGTTCGTGAATAATCAATGATTGGCCCGCTCTAAGTAATCTTTCAGATGACAAACAAGGGATATAATGCATGCACACAATGTTTTGATGACATTGACAAGATATATTTGAAAAATGTCGAAAGGTCGGTACCTTGGCCATCGCGTTTTCTTCCTATGAATCACCAACTAAGAAAGAAAGGCAAGCATTTTAACGATAAGGCGTAACACCGAACCAAGCCTCGCGAACCGAATCGGGAGGATGTACTTGATATGGTCAAGGATGTGCAAGTAGTCTTTGAAAGGGACAAGGCAAATAACCTGTTCGAAGATGCTAAGGGACACGCACCCATGTGGAAGAAGAAGTCCATATTTTGGGAGCTACCCTATTGGCAAGTCCTAGAGGTCCGCAACGCGATCGACGTGATGCACCGACAAAGAATCTTTGTGTGAACTCGCTAGGATTCATGGATGTGTATGGAAAGTCTAAGGATTCACTCGAAGCACGACAGACTTGCGGCAAGATGAAAGAACGAGACAACTCTGATCCGAGAGAAGATGACGATGGACGCCATTACTTAAGACCTCGCTAGCTTCACTCTTAGCAAAGAAGAGAAGGAAAGCATGTTTGAATGCCTAAACAAAGATCAAGGTCCCATCTGGATTCTCCTCCAATATAAAGCGATAATAAATGTGCCGAGAAGAAATTCCTACACTTAAAGTCCCATGATCGCCACGTGCTTATGACGCAATTGCTTCCGGTTGCTTTAAGAGGAATTCTACCTCCACATGTACGTCTGGCCACCGTGAAGCTATGTGCATTCCTCAATGCAATTTCTCGTAAGGCAATCAATCCAATGGAACTAGCTACTCTACTGAATGATGTGGTTCAATGTCTTGTCGTCACTTTGAGTTGGTGTTCCTCCATCCTTCTTTAATATCATGACACACCTCCTAGTTCACCGGTCAAGGAGATTAATATTCTCGGTCTGTGTTCCTACACAACATGTTCCCTTTGAGAGGTTCATGGAGTCCTCAAGAAATATGTTCACCGGCGTGTTTCGCCAGAAGGAAGCATCGCCAAGGGCTACGGGACGAGAGGAGGTCATTGAGTTCTGGTTGACTTCATTCCCGACCTTGACCCGATTGGTGTTCTGAATCGCGACACGAGGCCCGGACTTAGTGGAAAGGGAACACTAGGAAGAAAACATATATCGCACGGGGACGATTATTTCAATAAAGCGCACTACAGCTTCTTCAAAACTCCTCCGTGGTGGAGCCGTATGTCGAGGTACACAAGGAGTTCCTACGATCCCGTTTCAGGAAGAATGAAGCTTGGATTAGGCGCCATCACATGGAAACTTTCAGCGGTTGGTTGCGAAAAGAATGTCGTGGTGATGACAATATTGATGAGCAATCTGATTTGTTGGCTAGGCAACCATCGTGGCACATCCTCACGCATAAAGGGTACGAGATAAATGGAAATACATTTTACATCGTAGCCCAAGATAAAAGGAGCACGAACCAAAAGCAGTGGTGTCGCAGAGATGCCATGCACCCAAATGGAAAGAGGCAAACATATTATGGCCGATAGAGGAGATTTGGGAACTAGACTACGACCTAATTTTAAAGTCCCTTTGTTTCAAAGGCTAATGGGTGAAGATGACCGGAGGCGGGTAACAATGACAAGGAGTATGGAATGACAACAAAGGACCTCAACAATATTGGGTACAAAGACGAACCATTCGTCCTGTCTGCCGATGTGAATCGGTGTTCTATGTGAAAGACATGTCTACAAAACCCAAGAGAGGGAAAACGACGACAAATCAACCAATGAGCTAAAACGCCACATAGTTCTTTCAGGAAAAGAAACATCGTGGGAATTGAGGACAAGTCGACAAGTCAAGATTATGAAAGGGATGACCGAATCCCGCCTTCAAGCAGACCAAAGACCCAAGCATCCGCTAAATGCCGAGGACACTCCATGGTTACTAAGATGATCATAACCAAGGGTCATACGTCAAGAAGAAGTTCACCACTGTGCCCGCTTGATATATAGTGATGTTTAATAAATAGTGTGTATTAGAGATTTTATGTAATAATTGTAACTTCAGATGTTTCTATCATATTTTTCTTGTTTTTATCGCTTCAAATGAAATTCCTATTCGATAAAAGGACACATGTACCTCTGTGAAGCATGTCTTCTCCACCGTGTAAAAATGACTTGAAATTTTTTAGCAAGTATTTATGCCTTCAAATGAAATTCGACTTGTGGTTTGAGCCCTTCATTTTGTTTATAGTTGGCTCTTCACTTCCTAGCTTGTGGTCACTATAAAAGTCGTTTGAAATGTCAATAAGATAAAAGGAAATGCAACTATTATTTTTAAAAAATTTATGCCTAGTATTTAATTTACTATGCATTTAACAAGAATTAGCATATTTATACAAATAAACTTAATACAAAACCCAAAGCTCGTGAAAACTGTGGCGGGGAATGAATAGTGGGGACCTTTAGTCGGTCCAGACACGCCTGGGACTAAAGGTCACACACCCCGACTAAAGGTTCTCTCGAAAATATGTCCTCACAAGAAACCTTTAGTCCTGCCGTGGCACCACCCGGGACTAAAGGTCCAATTTTTAGTCCGGTCCAGTATCACCGGACTGAAGGTCACACACCGGGACTAAAGGTTCTCTGGAAAATATGTCCTGCAAAAACCTTTAGTCCCGGGTCGTGGCACCACCCGGGACTAAGGTCCGACCTTTAGTCCGATCCCAGATACACCCGGGACTAAAGTCCGACCTTTAGTCCCGGTCCAGTATTACCGGGACTAAAGGTCTTTAGTCGGTTGGTATACCTTGAGACTAAAGGTCCCCTCAAGATTTTAAACAACAGATGGCTTCTTCCTTCTTCCACCCTTCCGTCTCCCTCGCCGTCTCCTCGCATCAAGGCCTCAAGGCAGAGCCGCAAGACGGTCGGCTCCAGCCGTCGCGCCCGGCCTCCTCCTTCCTCCCGTGGCGCCCCACTCCCGCCACCACCTCCACTCCTCCTCCTCCGCCGGCTCGCCCGGCTCCTCCCTCCTTCAGCCGGATCCGGCCTTGACTGGCCACTTGCAGAGTGACTCGCCACCAGTGCCCGAGCCGACTCCTCCACGCCGGTGAGCTCCTCATCGTCTTGTCGCATTTGCAGGAGCGTAAAAGGAGATCGAGAGAGAGAAAATATATGGGATCTCAGAGAACCCATCTACAGATGCTGAAAGTACGTAATAAGTATATATAATAAATCCATTTTATTTATTTGTTGCTATTAAATAAATCTTATGTATATTAATACTTCTTTCGCTTAATGCAAATTGAAGGAGATATGGTTGAAGGAACAGTGTTGGATATGGACCGCCTCAAAGGAATTCAAGAGACAATCGCAGATTTCTTAATGAGCATGTCCTCAAGCCCCGCACCGAGTTCTACTTTAACCCAGATGAACAATTGAAGCCAAACCAGATTTAACATTTGTATGACATTTAAGTGGAGGACAACATTTGTGTTGTAAATACCAAGGATGCATGAATAATGTTGTAAATTTTATGTGCATATATATATATATATATATATATTATACATATATATAGCTCCATAATATATATAGTTTCATACTTTATTTGTGTGTAATAATGTTCCAAACTAAATTATATGTGGGCGATACATATATTAGCAAATAAGAATACGATTTGAAAACCTAATGTAATTGTAAAACCAAAATCAATAATGAATTGAAATGGAAACAAAAAAAAAAAAACACCTTTAGTCCCGGTTGGTAATACCAACAGGGATTAATTCCCCGTGGTCAAATTTCAATGGACTTTTTGTCGGTTGGTATTACTAACCGGGACTAAAGGTCGGCCTTTAGTCTGGCAATTTGGACCTTTTAGTCCCGGTTGGTATTACCAACCGACTAAAAGTCGTTTTTAGTCCCTGCCCGGGACCCGGACTAAAGGTGAGACATTTAGTCTCGATTTCCTAGTCCGGCTCTATAATCGGACTAGAGGCCCTTAGGCACGGGACCAAAGGTCTGTTTCAGAGTAGTGTAATCGACTCTAGTCAAGTGGTGGCCTATGTGACCAAGCCTACGATGCCACAACACTAAATCATGGGAGTCGGTTACAAGACACCTAGGGCTAGAAGCGAAGAGACACGGAAATCAAGACTGAAGATCCTCTCAAACCTAGAGATCTCAAAGACAAGCTCACCAGAGGAATCTATAACCTCAGACTCACCACTCTTAAATCTCACCTCTAGACCTCATCAAGTACCGAGAAAGTAAAGCAGATTATACCTCACCTTACTTACCAAAGCGACGCCCTTGAGCATGAACTTGTTGTTGACGCCAAGACTTGTGCCCTTTGGTCATCACGGTCCGGTAGAAGCATCCCCAAATGTGATCAATTCATTGCGGATGCACGTGTGAGGAGGAGAACCATCTAGAATCCCGGTCATGTGTCGAGAGCACCGAGTCAACAAGCCATATGTCCTCCTTCCTCGCACGCATTTAACCTACAAGGCACGAAGCAGAAACATCGTGCCTCAAGATCTTGGGGTTAGTGATAAAAGACTTGGGAATCCAAGATCGAGTCACACGATGCTTAGGCAAAACAAGAGAAGCAAAGAAGAAATGGTTAGGAGCAAAATCATAAGAACGCACCCGAGAACCACCTAGACCTCTCCGAATCGACCTACCAAAAGGTCGGTACTCTCCCTATCTAGATGCTACCCGCGGTCTCTCCTCACGAAATCCTAAACCAGAACGCTGCCTAGAACCACCAAAGGAGTCAAAGAAGTCATCTACGAACCTAGGCCTATGTCTAGCAGGAAAGACAGGCTGCCTAGCTCTAGAGACAACAGCAGGTGAAGGAACTCCTCTAATGGTTCTCAAGGTACTCATCCTCTCCTTCCTCTCAATCTTGGCTCTACCGAAGCCAAACTCAACAAATGTGGCCATTCTTCTTGCAGAAGGTGCAATGGTACTTGACCTTTTGAGGGTCCGACTGATGAAGTAGAAGCACCTATCTTGCTAGAAGTGGTTTGGGCAAAACCACAGATTTAAAGACTATCTTGGATGAATTAGGGGTTCTACCTCAAACAGGCCACTCTCAACAACTCTAACAACCTTAGGTGGATGGTTCTTGGTATGCTCTAGGAATCAAATCCTAGGCCTCTATTATTCACACTCACCTTAGATTTGTCTAGAATCATGTTGAGGTTCTTCTTCCCACCAATAAATCTCTCAAGTGTCTCTTTAAGGTAGTCATTTTGTTTGGCTAGTTCATAACAAGAAGCACACTTATTTGACTTGCTAGCCCTATCGATTTTTCCTTATAATGAACTACCTCACTTTCAAAGCCTCACAAGACACACAATAGTTATCCCTAATCTTATCCAACCGCTCTTTGAACTTAACTCTAAAAGCTTCTTGTATCTTATCTACATTATGCCCAAGTTCAATACAAAGAGTACAAGAATCAGAATCAACAATTTTCTTTGAAGCAGTCATGGACATGGATTGTTCAATTTTAGCCTTTTCTTCTAGTGTCTTGTTTAAAGCATCATTCTCAATTGTGAGTTTAACACAGTTTTCACATGAATTAGTTTTAGAGTAAAGAACCATTTCAGTCATCTCCTTCATTTTAATCCTACTATCCTCACAATGAGAACACATGTGACTAGCATCAAATTTCTGCAAATCTTTCATAGTGCTATCCAATTTTAATTCAAGCAAAGCACAGTTTGAGCAAGATAATGGAATAGCATCAATAGTAGTCACATCTCAAGCAATGGCATTCATGCAAGCAGGACTAGACTTGAGAGTTTCTAGTTCATCAAAAGCATCTTTCAATTGATTCACAACAGAGGAATGAGCAGATTTCAGGTTGATCAATTCATTTTGCAAGCTAGAGCAAGAGTCACAAATATCAACAGGATTAACAGATTTAAGCCTAACAACCTCTAAGTTCAGATCATCAATCATGGCATCCTGTTTCCTAATCATTTTTTCTTGCTTATACATTTTCTTTTCAGCATAGGCTAAAGCACGTTTCATACTAGTAAGTGAAGGACGTACCTCATCGGGATCGCTGAAAAGGTCATCGTCGTTGGAGGAGTCGACGTCATGGCTGTCGCTAGCCATGAAGCACATGCCGGTGAAGTCCTGGGCCTTCTTCTTGCCATGAGAGTCATCGTCGTCGTCCTCCGTCTCCGAGTCCACATCGCTCATGTTCACACTCTCAAGAGCGGCAAGGACTTGGCTGACAAACTTGCGATAGTTTGGCTTCTTGCCTTTCTTGTCTTTGGCTTGATGACGCCTCCGAGAGTCCTTCTCCTCCTTGCCCTTCAGCTTGGGGCACTTGGAGCGAATGTGGTTAGGCTCACCACACTCGAAACAAGTGACAGGGCCATCTCTCCTCCTGTTCCTCACTTTATTGTAAACTCTCAAGAATTTGGTGGATAGGAGGGCTAAATCATCCTCAGGTAGCTTCTCTAGCTGCTCATCGCTCAAAGAATGTAAAGCTGACAAAGAAAAGCCAGATGAGCCAAAATCAAAGGAATCAGTCGAGCTACCCTTCGATGGGTCGACCACCAAAGCCATTGACTCTGTCTTGGGGAGACGCGAGATAAAGTCAATCTCATGCGTCTTCAACCTCGAGTAGAGCTTATCCATGGTAAGCTCACTCATGACAGTGTTGTCATTGATGGATGTGATCTTCATCCCCCAGACCTTCACATCAAGAGCACCCAGAAGCTGGCGTGCATTCTCAGACTCAGTGAAAACAAGATCAACAGCGCGAAGATCATGGAGAATCTTGGAGAACCTCCCCCACAGCTCATCTAAAGACTCACCAGGTCTTTGCTCGATCTTTGAGTATTCTTTCTTGAGCTGGTTCTGTCTCACTTCCTTGATCGCAGTCGAGCCCTCGTGGTAGTCACAGAGAGTTCTCCAGATCTCGTGAGCAGACCTCAAATGAGCCACACGCTCAAACTCAGATCGACTAAGACCTTGGATCAAGAAATTGCGAGCTTTGCTGTTAGCCTCAATGTCTGGAGTGATCACATCGTCATCGGCCGGCACGACATATGGATTTTTGACCTTAAGCCAAATAGCGCGCCCTTGAGCCTCGATGTAGGCTTGCATGCGAGCCTTCCAGTAAGCAAAATCAACTCCATCGAAAATATGAGGTTTGAGTGAATACTTGTCAGTCGCCATGGCTTCAAAGACCGGTTAAGATCTATGAGAAGAACTAACCGGGCTCTGATACCAATTGTAGGATCGGAAAGGCGACTAGAGGGGGGGTGAATAGGAGCACGAACACTTTTTCACCTTAATTGAATTCAATACTAATTCACTCCAATAGCTATGGAACCTATGAAGATCAAGGTACAAGCACAGTGGAAGTCTTGTATTGAATCCAATTAAAACCCCGACGCAAAACACCCAAAATAACAAAAAACCCAAATCTCAAAGTGTTGGGCGGTCTGACCTCTCAAAATGGCGGTCTGACTCCTTTGCCTAGCGGTCAGACCGCTGATTTTGGCGGTCAGACCGCCCCTGACGATGAACAGGAAAATCAGCACAATCAGCCTGAAAACCCGAAACGAAAATCGGTCTAACTTTTGATCCGTAAGGCCAAACTCCACGAAATTTGAAACACACCTTCCTAAGGATATTAGGAACCTATTCCAAGTGGAGATTGAGTAGATCCACATCAAAGTTTTGACCTTTTTCAGTTTTACCGAAGGAGGGTTCAAACCGGGCAAAAACCAAAAACATGATCCAAATCTTGTTCGTGGGGGATTGATGATTTAGATGATCTTAGATGTATTCCCACACATCATAGCAAGGTAAAAGAGGGCACGAAACAAACCAAAAACCACAGAATCAAGGAAGCATTCAAAATCATCAAAAGAGAAGGGAAAGCACATGAAGACACATCTTTGAACAAACACCCATAGATTGATTCACGATTTGATGCTGGTTACAGCCACTCCATCCATGGAGGACAAAACTCAATCCATGAGCACACAACTCAACACATCTCCCTAGAACCCTAAGCCTCTTCTCTTTCTCCTAAGCCCTAAGACAAACTAGGGTTTATCATGAAGTGCTTGGTGGTCGCCTAACAGCCCCCTCTCTATTTATAGGAGGCCTAGAGCTTCTAGAAGACTTAACCCTAATGGGCTCCCGTTAAGGCCCAATACAAACGGGTTACACACACGCATCTCAAAGCGTCGTCTTCACTTTTCTTGACCTAATCCACTTCTTGGACGCACCGCCTTGCGTGGGTTGGCATTAGGTCACCAAGGCGTATTTGGTGAAATTACCAAAATACCCTTCTCGATCTTTTCCAAGACCGAGTCCAAATCGCGCTAAACACATCCATGCTTCGCCACACCAGAGGTTGATCCAGCGGCTCTCATCGTGTCGGCAAGTCTCTCCCATCTGGTTCCCACCGGACCACCTTGGCACTTGCACCGACCCCCGCACCGCTTGATCCAACCAGTCGCACCGAACTGCCCGTTCAGTCACTTTCATCCATTCTACACCATGCTTGAGTCACTTGACCTCACCCGGCATCCATGATTGTTCTAGACCTCAGCTCTCCAAGCTTAGTCCCGATCCTCCTCGCCGTTGACCGTCGTTGACCTCCAAGCCACCTGCACAGCAATAGACAAGCAAACACGAATCCGGGAACCAGTTCTTCACAACTTGACCCACGTTAGCCAAAACATGCAATATGCAACACATATGCAATATCAAACAAGGATATGACCTATTCCAAAATCAATTCACAACTAATATCATCATTACGCACAAAATCGGTCGAGACCGCCATTTCGCCGGTCGACCGCCTCGAACTCGAACCAGAAAATCAATTGAAGATAAGGCCGGTCGACCACGGATTTTTGCCTCGATCGCCACACACCGGCCCGACCGCCACACAGAAACCGGTCTGACCGCCTGAGACCTGACAGATTCAGTAACTTTGATGAAAACAATTGAAACTTCAAACCAAAAGCAACATTGCCAATTGTTTCATCATCCTAAGATCATGGGCATATCCCCATGATATCCACAAACCGAACTGGTTCTGTTTGGAGAGAAAGAAAGAGATGGCTTGGAGAAGAAATGGGAATGGGCAGTGGTTGGAAAGATGTGGCTGTGCTTGCTTCGGTAGAAAAGATGGCAGGAGCAAGTGGTGATTAAAGAAATGGTAAGGTGGCTGTGTAGTGGTGGTGGCTTGGTTGGGCATAGAAAATTTTCGAATGAACAGTATTCGGTTTTGGGGAAAAACAAATAGCAGCGGGGAGTTCGATAATTTTTAGACATAGTTTCCTAGCTCCAAAAATCACGAAATTGTTATGGAAGATTCCTGACATAATGTTGATGCTTAGGTAAAATTTTTAAGAATTTTTCCAGAGTGTGATGCTCTCTAAAAATCTTTGAAGTTCCTGTTTGCTTCGAAGATGAATAACAGTACATTTCTTCCTCTTTTCCCCGACTCACTCCAATGACCTTGCATGCACGAAAACACTAAAATGGAATGCTCTCGAGACAACGATCACAACGGTATAACATGCGTTGCATGATTTTTGGTTTTTGGTTGTGATTGTGAAGAGAGAAGTTGAGGAAAAGAATGGGCATGCAGGGGTTTCATTTGCTACTTCTTTTCGTCTGTTTGCGAATTCGCTCAAACTGCCATGCATGTGAAAATGAATTACAAAAATAGGTTGGTCGTGCGATGATGATCGCGGTGGTATGACATGCATGGCTTGGTTTTGAGTTTTTGGATGAGATTTGAGGGAAAGAAGCGAAAGGAGTTAGCAGGGAAGGAAAAAGGGAGATGACCGGAAAATATGGAACACGTAGGCGTTTAGCCTGTGGTCGGTCGAGTTGGAAAATAAAACGACGATACTAATGCATGCATCATGGTATGATTTTTGAAATGCATGTGAAAATAAGAGATCAATACAATTAATTTTATATATATATATATATATATATATAGGAAAATGATATGGTACTCCTGGGAGTACGTACTCCCACCTCTCATATACCACTTAAATTGTATGACGATACCTCTTTATCTATTTGAGCATACTCCAATAATGATTATAAGATACCCCAAAGTGAGTTCCATGAAAAATTTCATTATATTTCACTTTTTATAGCAAAATTTGTGTATATACTTCTTTTATATATGAAAAAGGGTATATAGCAAAAAACAAAGGGCTCCAATGAAATTTTTTCAATTAAGTCGTATTGGAGTATCTTATAATTAGTATTTAAGTATACTGAAAATGATAAAGAAGTATAATATGTGCGTTTAAGTGGTATATTGGAAGTGGGAGTACATACTCCCAGGAGTACGAAACGGGTGTCCTATATATATATATATATATATATATATATATATATATATATATATATATATATATATATATATATATATATATTAACATAGTCTTTGAAACAATTTGGTTTAATAAAATGCAACCTTTTAATTAATTCAATTTGATTTTCAAAGCAACATTTTGATTAAACACTGGAAAATTTTTAAAACATTGTCAAATATCTAATAGATCACCAAATTAAATATTAACATCCCGATTCTGAAAATCGGGGTGTTACAATCTTGGCCACTCAATTCAGATCGGACGATCCGGATGCGAGTTGGTCGAGTCAAGCCACGATGGTTCGGGTCGGGATAGAGGGTGGCTTGAGTCGAGGCAATGATCTTTCGGCCCAAGGTTTGATTTTAGTTTGACCGACTATTAACAGATTTGACCAAGGCTTTAAAAATAGAAATAAATTTCTAAAAATTCTGAAATAAATCAGAGGGACACCTGGGACATCCTTGTGTTCATAAAAATTATTAAACATTACTGTTCATGATTTAATTTGTGCAGTTTAAATTCAAACCAAACTTAGGTTATTGATTTGTGTTTGAATTTTCTGATGGTTGAATTGAGTTCCAAAAATTTGGGACAAATTATATTTATTCATGATAATTATTCTAGTATTTGGATAAATTAGTTCCAGATGATAATCAAAAGTTTTTGTTCTTGTTTTCTTTTGGAGTTTAGATTTAAGTTGTAGGTTTAACTTTGTTTGAGATTTTCCAAGTACAATAAAATATGCAAAAGTTTCCAAAATATCATGCATGCTGATAAGATGCATACTAATTATCATTAATTAACTTGGGGATGTTACATTATTCTTTTCTCGTCTACTCTATTCTATTCTCATCTCAGTCTATTCTATTAATTCCTAGTCTATTCTTTTCTCATCTTGTTCTAGGAATCTTGTTCCTCCTCTTTGCTAAATTTTGTTTTATAATCTTAAATTGACTTTCTTACCTCATTAGTTTCTCTAGTTCGGAAGAAAGAAGTCAAGCCATCAGCAATCATCAAGAGTATCTTCGTTGCTTCGTTCAAGTTGTTTGAAGTGTCTTCGTTCTCTAGTCCAGAGTAGGAGCTATCCTATTAGAGCTTTTAGTAACGTTTGTTAGATCGTTGTTGCAATAGGTTTTTATTTGGGCTGTGTGTAAGTGGGAGCTGCAGTTTTGCTTTCAAGCATTATGCTGCAGTCACACTAAGGCTTTTATTTGAAGAGTTCAGTTGTTCCTTCATAGCGTTTCAGCTATGTCTTCTTTATCTTTTGTCTTTGGGTATAATCTGTTTTCCCTAATTAAGTTGTTCTATCTTTCTATCTTGTTCTGTCTCGTCTATTGTGCTATTCCCTCTCGTCTACATTGCTTGTCTATCTTACCTACTAAACCTGTGGAGAATCATCGCAGATGGTTGCCACTCACAACACATCAAGCCGTACTCAGTCAGATGATATCAATGCCAATGCCAGTGACTAGTCACTAGTACCAGGAGCCGTAGATCCAAACATGGCACAACTTCTAGCAACTCAGACTCAATTCATGAGTGCAATGATGCAGAACATGAATGCTATGATGACCCAACAAAGTCAGACCGCCGTTGCAATTGTCAACTTGTTGAACCAAAATAGTTAGAATAGTCAGAATAATCAAGACGCAGCTGTTCCACCGCCAGTTGATCATCATTCCAAGCTATCAGAGTACATGAGGACTCATCCGCCTACATTTTCCCATTCATCAGAACCTTTGGACGCAGAAGATTGGCTTCATTTAGTTGAGAAAAAGCTCGCCATTGCTCAATGCAATGATCGTGAGAAAGTTCTTTATGCTTCACATCAATTGGAAGGTACAACCGTAGAATGGTGGGAGAACTACACCACAGCTCATGAGAATTCGCATGCCATTACTTGGGAGGAATTTTCAATAGCTTTTCGTCAAGCTCATGTTCCAGATGGTATTGTGGAAATGAAGACGAATGAATTTTGTGAACTACAGCCAGGAAACATGTCTTTGGGTGAGTATCTTAATAAGTTCACTCAACTTTCGCACTATGCTCCAGAAGATGTTGCTATAGATAATGCACGTCAGAAGTGATTTAAGCGTGGACTTAACCCCAGTTTGAAAGTGCAAGTTGTTGGGAATGATTATGTGGATTTTTAGCATATGGTGGACAAGGCTATGCTTATAGAAGATTCTCGTCGTGAGTTAGACAAATCTCGCAAAAGGAAAATGATACAATATGGAGTTCATCGAAATCAACTACAAAGAGCTAGGATCAATGCTCAGCAGCCTTTTCGTTCCAATAATTCATCCACCGAATTTAGAACCCCAGCACCAGTGTCGCATGCAGGGAACACAGGAATTCCCAACGTTAACAACAGCAGCAATCATCAACCTCATAGGAACCCAAATCATGGTGTAGGAGTTACTTGTTTTAACTGCCATCAGACAGGTCATTATGCTAACAAGTGTCCACAGAAGCAAGGGCCGACACCAATTCCTTTCAATTTGGGAGCTACACCAGCCAGGACTTCTCTGCCTAGAGTAGGAAGAGGAGTGCCTCAGACTCCAAATCAAGCTACCATGACTCCATCAACTGCAACAAGAGGAAGGCTAACCCATGTCACTGCAGAAGAAGTTCAACCGTGTAACATCCTGTTTTCTTTTAAGTCCTTGCCAAGTTTTCAAAATAAAAGTAACCATTTGGCTTTATTGAGAATCCAAAGCTTAACCTGAGATTTTTTGAATCTGGAGAGTTCAATTGGAATTAATCAAATCTTAACTAAGCTCTTAGTTGGTGTTCCTGTAACATCCCAAATGTATAATTAGGGTTTGTTCAAGTATAATTATATGTGTAGAAATTAAAACTTTTTCCCACATCTTGAAAACCCCTAATCTCTCATGTAATTCTTGTCCAAGAGTTGTGTAATCCAAAAACACAAAGCTCTGGTTGACCAAAAGTCGAGCTCCTTTTCCAATTATCTTAAATCTTATGCCAAACATTTGGAAAATATTTTCCTTGGTCCTAAAACTAATGTGGGACCCCTCTGAAAAATATCACAAGTTGTAAAACTTGTTTGATAAATTTTGGAGGTAAAACAAATCCTTGAACAACCTTTATGAATTTCCTGAGAAAAATGCATTGCATAATAACCTCTGGAAATTTTATGTGAGGTTAATCTCATTGTCAGCAAGCTCCAGTTAAAATTTCATGAATTTTGGAGTTCATTTGCTATCTCAAATAATTCTGCTAAGTTTCAATTTGTTAAAAACTAAACTTAAAAGCCTACACTGTTCCTTGGGCTAGCCACTTTCCCAAAGTGGTCCATTAACCTTTCCCCCAGCTCGTCAGACCTCCTCTTCACCTTGATCAGGTCGTAGCCGTTGGATTAACATCCAACCGCCACGACCTCCTCCTTGATCAACACCGCAAAGATCTCCCCACCTCATGAGGTCATTGCCGTTGGATCGCTGATCCATGGTCATGACCTCCCTCGTGTTAAACCTCAAAGACCTCCTCGATTTGTTAAACCATCGCAGGCGAGGTCATCCCATTTGTTGAGGTCGAGCCGTTGGATCAAATCCAACACCACGACCTCCTCCTCAACATACTCGATCGGGACCTCCCACCTCATCGGTCTTGGCATTTGGATCAAAATCCATGGTCTGACCTCCCATGAGCTCAAACTACTCAGATCTCCCCTTTTTGCACTCACTTGAGGTCGTAGCCGTTGGATCCAATCCAAAGGCCACGACCTCCTCTGCAAACCATCGTTGCGTGGATCTTCCACCTCGTTGAGGTCGTAGCCCTTGGATCCAAGATCCATGGCCATGACCTCCCCTCACTGTTAGACTAAGCAAACCTCCCACCTAACCGAGGTCGTAGCCGTTGGATCAGATCCAACAGCCCACGACCTCCCCTCAAAATATCCAGCGCTCACAACCTCCCCCATCTCATGTTGTGCACCGTTGGATTTAAAATCCACGGTCACGACCTTCTCCTTGTCTTGTGCGCATTAGACCTCCCTCACAAGACGTGAGGTCGTAGTCTTAGATTTAAATCTAAAGGCCATGATCTCCACGGTGCGTTCGCAAACTCAGACCTCCCCTCTTTTGACCGAACCGTTGGATCAAAAATCCAAAGGTCTGACCTCCCTTGCCTTTTGCGCAAGCGCCTCGAGACCTCCTCGCCCTCTCATCACCATTAGATCTTAATCGATGGCCATAACCTCTTGTGCTTCTGGCGTAGTGCTAAGACCTCCCCTTTGGTTGTGCGCCCTTGGATTTAAATCCAAAGGCCATGACCTCCCCTCTTGTTCTTAAGTTAGGTAATGCGGTTAAGACCTCACAGAGGTCCGCACCGTTGGATTGAAATCCAACGCCTTGGACCTCCTATCCCATTTTCCACGCTTGATTCAAGATTATGGAAATCGGAGGGTCACGACCTCCCCAGTCCAGATCCAATGGCTGTGATCTCCTCCTTCTCCTTTTAAAAAAACTTACCGTTTCAATTTAGATCTGAGGGTCACGACCTCCCCCTCATTTCTAATCGGACGGTGGTGGGCAACTCCTGTTCTTCTCCTAGCTCTGGCGCGCGCATACGCCATGGCAGTGGAGGAGGCAGTGATCTATCTTGTCCCAACGGCTCTTTGCCTGCAGCATTTAATGCGGTCGAGCTTTTAGCCCCAAAGTCATTTGTCTTGAGCTCGCTCTGTCACCTCCACGTCCTGTCCAAGCCATGGACCGAGCCATGGGCTAAACTCACCATGAGCTTAACCCTAGCTCATGACCCTTTCTCCTCGGGCTATAATACCTCCCCATTGTTTTCCTTGGCTTCTTTTCCACCATTCACCATTTGCTCTCGATTCTGTGGAGCTCAAACCACCCAGACCTCCTTGGCCGCCATTGATGCCCTTGGAGCTCCTCGGTGGCTCAGTGCTCCCGTGGCTTTTCCTCTCCGTCTCTTTGCTTCAATCTAAGCCACTACCCTATGTGACCAAAAGCCCTAACTTAATTGGTTGGGACATTTTCAGAGAGGCCTAACTTGGAGCTTGGAGCTTGGAGTTGGCCGTGGAGCAACCCTTCTTCCCCAACTCCGGTCCTCCACGTCCTCAACCTCCTCAGCACCTCCGCGACCTCCAGGTAACCCCCCTGGTAGTCCCGTAGATGCTGGCACCTGCATGTATGTTGTTGCGGAGCTTAGCTGCACGCTTGAATGTTATTGCGGAGCTCATTATCGCTGTTTGTGTTTTGGCCGTGTGTTTTGTGTCGCGTAATCTTCGCTCGTCGCCGTTCAGGGGCCACCCGCGGCAGGAATGGTCTGGCGTGTCAAGAACACTATTGCGCTGCGTTGGTGCTCCTGGATGGCGCCGGCGAGGTCCTCATCGCGGCGACAAGCCTTGGGAGCCTCTCGGGGTTTTGTCGGACGACAATGGCACCGTGCCATTGTCGTTAGGACAAAGATCTCCCCCTTAAATGCGATCATCATTGCTTATCATGGGTAAACTCGGGTCAGCCTTTAATGCCTTGTTTTCTGTCCCTTGTTGCGCAATTAAGGCCGCACGCTTAGCCTCCCAGCGTGCATCTCGGGACCTCTTTGCCAAAGGATCACCCGTGGACTTTTGGCAAAGACCTCCCAAAGACCTCCTCGGGGTCCTCTTTGCAAAGACCACCCCGGTCTTTTGTAGGGACAACCCCTGTGCCCTCCCTCCTTGCGATCTTGACCGCTAGGACCTCCTTGTGGGAGATCTTAGCCGTTGAGGTCCTCCTGTGTTGATCTCCACCGTGTAGGACCTCCCCGAGGTCCTCTTAACCTTGTGGACCTCCTCGGGTAAATCTTAGCCGCCTGGACCTCCCGGTGGAAATCTGAGCCGCTTAGGACCTCCCTTTGTTAGATCTTGGCCGTTCGGGACCACCCCAAGTGGATCTGAACCCCCAGACCTCTTTGTTGTTGTCTTGACCGTTAAGGTCCTCCACGGGACAATCTAGGCCATTAAGGTCCTCCTTGGAAAATCTGGACCGTCCGGGACCTCCTCGAGAGGTCTTGGCGATGTAGATCTTCCTTGGGGAGATCTTGATAGTTTAGATCTTCCTTTGGAAGATCTCGGCCGTCCAGACCTCCCTCGTTTGATCTGGACCGTCCGGTCCTCCCTCTTGTGTTGTGGTTAGTTGGATGCGGTATCAGCGGCCACGACCTCCCCATGCAAGTGGCGTGGCGGGGAGGACATGGACCATTGGATCCAAGATCAGCGGCCCGTGTTCTCTGGACTCGCAGCGCAAGATGCGTTTTCTCTGGAGGTCTTGGGCCGTTTGATTTAGATCAGCGGTTCACGTCCTCCCCTCTCTTTGGTTTTAGAAATTCCGAGAAGCACTTATTTATAAACTGAAAAAGGTATGAACTTCAAAATATCATAACTAATTCATTCTAAATCCAAATGAAGTCATTTAAATTGTGTTAGCTCTGTCTTGAACTTGACTTTAATCCAAAAATGATTGTAAGTTGAGTTCAGCTCCAGAGCACAGTTTTGCCATTAGATTTTAAAACTCACTTTAAATATACACTCAAATTAATGCTTAACTTGTAAAATACATAACTAATGCTCTGTAGATTATTTTTGAGTGAATCCAACTTTGTTGGTTTCCTCTATTAATGAACTTACTATGAAAATTAGTTTTGAGCTTATTGCTGTTATAAAAATGAGGACTTGTGCATTATAATTTTGTTCAAGTTCTTGTTTTTGAGAAATTGTAGAAAGTGCATCATAGCTCCTAATGGGATGAACTCAATTGTGTTATTCATCTCATGAGGTGCTGGTTTTACAGTAAAAAGTTCAGCTTCACTTCTTTTCCAGAAAATGTTGCCTCATAATTAAATTAGTGAATAGTGCAGTTTGGCATTTTTAGGGCTGAGCAGAATTGTTTTGCTCATAACTTTTGCATTGAGAATCCAAATCAATTGGTTCTTGTTGCTAAATTCCTAAAATCACCCTCTTGCTGATGTGGAAAATTCAGAGTGTTTGGAGTTCGTTTGCTGTGCTGTCTTTGTCGTTTTAAATCGTTCTTATCGATTGTTTTCGTCTTTCCGATTAGGTGCCGGCGAGTGTATTGATCCGTGAGCGATCCTCGGCAATAATTTGTCCAGCAACAGTAAAGGCAAGCAGTTTGATCATTTCCATCATTGTCCCATTACTTTAAAGTCTAATATTTTGTTTAACTTGTATGTATGCATGCTTTTGTGTCAAAGTATTTTATCGCTTAGAGGTAGCTATTCCTATTGCATAGTTGCCCTAAATTGTTACCCTGCCACAAACCATAAGTTACTAATATCGCTGGTGAATTAGAGCCCGTGATTTAAGTATGCTCTTTTATTGCTTTTACGGTGTCATGCTTAGCAATGCTTAGATAACGGTAGAAATGGGCGGTTATCGACATTATGTCGATAACCTTGATCACACTAAAAACTATCATTCCATTATGTCCCTTGTATGATTTGTAAACAAATAAAAATGAAAACTATTTGGACTTGGGCATATTGGATGGATGGTGTGGTTTTGGAATGTGGTAGTATGCTCGAGTCATTAAGGACCGAGTTACTTGCGCCACCGTTCTGAGCAATTTTGCGTGCTAACCACACGAGGGGGATATGGGACCTCTCTTGACTAAGTACTTTGGGCGGTGTTAATTGGGGTCGCTCGGTTGGTGTGTTTTTAAAGATAAAATGTGTGTGTGATGTGGGAGGGGAGCATTAGCTTCCGGGCAGGTTGTGTGATGTCTCCTTCTCCCCGTGGGTTGTGCGACTCAGAATTAGCATTGTCCATTGGAAATGTCTCGTAGGACTTAGCCGTGCCGGCATACCAAAGGTAGTGTGCCTAAAGGAAAGGCGGTCTGACGTGTGGGTACATTGGTACACCCCTGCAGGGTTAAAACTATTCGAATAGCCTCGTCCTAGGTTATGGACACGCTCGGAAACGCCCCGTGAGAACTAGACTACAACCTTTAATTAAAACTTGACATGGTTGGTATGAACGGGGAGTTCATACTATTGTTGTGGTGACTATTGGGTTAGTCACTTCCAGGTTGTTCTTGTTGTTGTTACTATGTTACTACCTCGTTGAATTTCAACAATTAAAATGCTTTGTCAAATTGCCTTCAATCTATTATGTTATTGCAAATGAAACTTGCTTCATGCTAAAATGAGTCCAAAGCCTCATCCACTTAAATAAAGCTTGCATGTAGCTATTTATAGTTCTGTTATCTCACATGTAAGTCTTGCGGAGTACTTTATGTACTCATCTGCCCGTGGTTGTGGCATTTTTGTGGCTTTTGTTGCAGAGGAAGGAGGTGAGCCCCAAGGGCTTCACTCTTATGAGATGTGCTCGGGTTTGACGACTAGCTTGGCGGTCCGGTTAGTTGCCTTGTGGGTAAAGGCACACTAATTGGCTTTTGTTATGGCCATCTTATGGCACTTTTGCTTCCGCTGTTATCTTTTTGTAATTACTGCTATTTGGCCTAAGGGCCTCTCTTTTGTAATATCTATTCCATATTAATGTTAACTTCTGGTTTGTTGCTTATGTACTATGTGTTGTATGGAATTGATGCATTCTTTTGTTGTGAGGTATGTGTACTGCATTCTGGGAAGTATACATCTCTCGAGACCGAGTTTATTTGGTTGATAATACTAGGGTCAATTGGATGACTAAGTATTATGAGCCTAATAAACGTCGGGGTCTCACAAAAGTTGGTATCAGAGCCATACTGACCGTAGTAACGCAAGCTTGGTCGTCTTTAGGTATTTTGAAAACCTAATTTCAAAGTATCAATGAGTTTTGAAAGCTTAAGAAAATTCTCGGATTTTACTCCTCATCTATCTTAGCTTTCTTCTCATCTCACTCTAATTTGAGTTTTAAAAGTTGTTTTCTCTCTTCCTTCTACAAAATAGTTGTTATCGATTAATGGGGTTTTGGGGAATCAATGAGTTTGGCAAATTGAAGTGTTAGCTGCCCATCTACAAGGTTTTGAAGCTTGGAATGGCCAATTTATTTGGAAGCTTGATGCAAAATCTGGACAGCAAGCGTCAATTTCGGACAGCAAGCTCAAAGGTTCTAAATAGGGTAGAAAATGAGAGGTTGAATCAACTAAAATTTGTGGGAATAAAAGGGTAAGATGTGATACTAGTTAGCTAAGTATCTAACACTTATTTCGCTGCATTAACCTTGCTCTCTAATAGTTTTAGATCTCATCTTACAATCTGATTTTTAATCTTCTCAACCAATTACTCGTTCATTCAATACAAGTTAGTTGTGTTGGGAAGTTGGCCTTTAATCTTATGTCTTCCTTGCTGTTTTGGAGTCTTTTTAGAAGCTTTTAAAGTGCATTCCTTGCTGTTTTGTTTCCTCTTTATTATGATGTCTTTGGCTTCTTTCATTCTTCTTGCTTCATTTAGTTGCATGTATTACCATCTAATCTATTATTAACTCGGTAGGGTTCTATACCACCTGTTTTGTTAGCTCTCGGTTAGGGTGGTATTTCATCCCCCTAATCATTGGCTTCTCCTTTCCCGTTCTTTAGCTTCTAACCTTCAGGTTTCCTTGCTAACCTATCTCTTCGATCAGGATGTCTGGACTAGGTCAACAAGCCGGTTGGGATGAAAATCCTCCTTTTTGCCTTAGCTGTGGCGAAGAAGGGCATTTCGCCGATGATTGCGAACTAGGAAGAATCAAGGTCTGTCGGCGTTGTGGCGAGGAAGGACACTACAGCAATCAGTGTACTTCTGCTTGTCCAAACTGTGATGAAGACCATTTACCCGAAGATTGTTCAATCGCCAAAGTTACTTGTTTCCTTTGCGAGGGAAGCGATCACTATCCCAAGGAGTGTAGCTTGAACCTGGTGATTGCCAAGTCATTGGAATTGCAGCGACTGTTTCTTCGGTCATCTGCAAGCATTGCAATCGCCAATGCCTCCAAATCAGAGAAGTTCTTGGGTGATTTGTCTGAGGAGTTGAGAGACAAATTACCAGTTTATACCTTCCCCGACTTTCAGCTTGTGGCTGAAAATCCTGTTATTCTTTGTGGGCGTAAAGAGAAAGTCAGAGGATCGTCGCAAGTGTCAAGAGGGGACTCAAGGTGACTCCAAAGAAGGTCGCCGGTGTCACTTGTCTCTTCTGCAATCTCAAGGGCCACTATGCTAATAATTGTCCTAAGAAGCTTGCAAAGCAACCCCTCGTCGCTCGCAGTAGTGCCTCCATCACGTGCACTGCTGAGTCGTCACAAGGTGGTCCCCGCAAATCGATGTGGGATCACTTGTTTCTTTTGTAGCAAGAAGGGCACTACGCCAACAATTGCCTGTGAAGCATAGGAATCCATTTGTCGATCACTTGTTTCTTCGCAACTATAAGGGCATTACGCCAACAATTGCCCTTTGAAGCAAAGACAAGATCGTTTGTAATCGATCGACTCCATCTTAAGCGAGAAAGCTCGGAGGCACGACGTCGTGTTAGGTACGCTTCTCGCTAACTCTTGCCCGGATATTATTTTATTCGATTCAGAGCATCTCATCTTTTGTACCTCGATCTTTTCTTTGCTGTTGGTGGTCTCCTTTTCGCTCCTTTGATTGGTTTCATTGCTCATTCACTCTCCCGGTTTGGAGTTGAGAGCTGAGTCCGAGTGTCGAAATGTCCCTGTTGAGATTGAGGAGGTGGAATCCATGCCAAAAATTACCTCTAAACCTGTGCAAACCATTGAGATGGATTGGTTGTCTCCACGTATGGGATAAATCGATTGCACCAGGAAGCTTATCTACCTCACAAGTCCCTTCGGTGAGCAGGTTCGCTGTTCACCGAGCCGCAAGGTCCACATCTTTTCACTCTTAAAGCAAAGCCGGCTCTGGATATTCGTGAAGTTCCAACAGTGTGTGACTTCGTCGATGTCTTTCCCGAAGATCTTCCGGGGATGCCTCCCGTTCGAGAACTCGAGTGCGTCATCAAGATGGTACCCGGTACCGCCCTAATTTCAAAAAGGTCTACTAGTCTACATCGAACCCCAAGAAAATAACGATGTCATCTGGGTTGTCATCAACCGTGTGACGAAAGTGGCACCATTCCTTCCCTATACATCTAAGGGCATCACATAACTGTTATTTCCTCCAACTCCATGGCCTAAATGGCCATAATCCTTTGTAAGAGACTAGTCATGAGGATGACTCAGTATAGCTAGTTAACCAACCAAGGTCTCGTTTGTTAGTGGAGTAACCAGACAAATTGCTCCACCAACTAAGAACGACCTTAGTCCCTCTAAGATAGCTAGCTGCGGAGGGATGACTCCGTAAAGCTAGTTAGCAGGCGGAGATCCCGTTGTTAGTGGAATTAACCAAATAAATCGCTCCGGAATTAACCAGACAAGTTGTTCCGGAATTAACCAGACAAATCATTCCACCAACTAACAACGGCCATGCACCACCAACCATCGAATCAAGAACAAGCTCTCATCATCAAAAATAACCTTCTTGTAGGTTTTCCAAAGGATCTCTACATATTCCGTGATCGTAAATTTGCACGGTGTAATCAAGACAATCGGCCGATCGTGCTTCTCTGCTCACGCCTCAATTTTGGCATAGCCTATAAGAGGCTCTGTAAACTCGAGTTTTTTCAGATCGGCTTACCCTCATCAAACCGAGGGTCGACCGAAGGGCCATCAACATTTAAATCGTTATGGGCGAGTTAGCTCCTCGACACGTGGATCCTTACGCATTATCGAAAGAAAGGGGCTATCGCCTATAAGATTGAAATTACCTGCTGCCCTTGAGGGGGTACATGATGTTTCCATGTGCCCCAGCTTAAGAAGTGCCTCCGTGTTCCAGCAGAGGAAGCTCTGTTGGAAACTCTTGTTGTGCAAGAAGTTGGGTCAGAATCGTGACCTGACGAGAAACAATGCAATAAAACAAATCAAATAAAATCCGGCTCGACAAGGAACGAGCTGGGAGCAATATGTAACTAAATAAAGTGTTGGTTGGACTGAACATAGTTCGAGAATTAGGTCCTAGTACAACAAAAAAATATTATAAATGGATAAGAGTCTTAAAGGAAGGTTTGTATCTTTGAAGAAGCTAAACGAAGATCAAGGAATCGTGTCCTCAAGATCCTAAAAGTTCAATGGCCAAATCATTCTGTGGATGAAGTTGCTTGGAAACGGAAAGACTACCCATCTTCTTTCCCCGCCTGAGCCAAAATCTCGGGACGAGATTTTTGTAAGGGGGGGAGATTTTGTAACATCCCAAATGTATAATTAGGGTTTGTTCAAGTATAATTATATGTGTAGAAATTAAAACTTTTTCCCACATCTTGAAAACCCCTAATCTCTCATGTAATTCTTGTCCAAGAGTTGTGTAATCCAAAAACACAAAGCTCTGGTTGACCAAAAGTCGAGCTCCTTTTCCAATTATCTTAAATCTTGTGCCAAACATTTGGAAAATATTTTCCTTGGTCCTAAAACTAATGTGGGACCCCTCTGAAAAATATCACAAGTTGTAAAACTTGTTTGATAAATTTTGGAGGTAAAACAAATCCTTGAACAACCTTTATGAATTTCCTGAGAAAAATGCATTGCATAATAACCTCTGGAAATTTTATGTGAGGTTAATCTCATTGTCAGCAAGCTCCAGTTAAAATTTCATGAATTTTGGAGTTCATTTGCTATCTCAAATAATTCTGCTAAGTTTCAGCTGTTAAAAACTAAACTTAAAAGCCTACACTGTTCCTTAGGCTAGCCACTTTCCCAAAGCTGGTCCAGCCCAACCTTTTCCCCCTGGCTCATCAGACCTCCTCTTCACCTTGATCAGGTCGTAGCCGTTGGATTAACATCCAACCGCCACGACCTCCTCCGCGGTCAACACCGCAAAGATCTCCCCACCTCATGAGGTCATTGCCGTTGGATCAGTGATCCATGGTCATGACCTCCCCTGTGTGTTAAACCTCAAAGACCTCCTCGAGCTGTTAAACCATCGCAGCGAGGTCATCCCACCTTGTTGAGGTCGTAGCCGTTGGATCAAATCCAACAGCCACGACCTCCTCCTCAACATACTCAGTCAGGACCTCCCCACCTCATCAGGTCTTGGCCGCTGGATCAAAAATCCATGGCCCTGACCTCCCCGCGAGCTCAAACTACTCAGATCTCCCCTTTTTGCACTCACTTGAGGTCGTAGCCGTTGGATCCAATCCAAAGGCCACGACCTCCTCTGCAAACCATCGTTGCGTGGATCTTCCACCTCGTTGAGGTCGTAGCCCTTGGATCCAAGATCCATGGCCATGACCTCCCCTCACTGTTAGACTAAGCAAACCTCCCACCTAACCGAGGTCGTAGCCGTTGGATCAGATCCAACAGCCCACGACCTCCCCTCAAAATATCCAGCGCTCACAACCTCCCCCATCTCATGTTGTGCACCGTTGGATTTAAAATCCACGGTCACGACCTCCTCCTTGTCTTGTGCGCATTAGACCTCCCCGCGCACGTGAGGTCGTAGCCCTTAGATTTAAATCTAAAGGCCATGATCTCCCTGGTGCGTTGCGCAAACTCAGGACCTCCCCCTCTTTTGATCAGAACCGTTGGATCAAAAATCCAAAGGTCCTGACCTCCCTTGCCTTTTGCGCAACGTCTCAGACCTCCCTCGCCCTCTCATCACCATTAGATCTTAATCTGATGGCCATAACCTCTTGTGCGCTACGCGTAGTGCTAAGACCTCCCCTTTGGTTGTGCGCCCTTGGATTTAAATCCAAAGGCCATGACCTCCCCCTCTTGTTCTTAAGTTCGTGTGCGGTTAAGACCTCACAGGAGGTCCGCACCGTTGGATTGAAATCCAACGCCTTGGACCTCCTGTCCCTTTTTCCACGTGCGCATTCGCATTATGGAAATCGGAGGGTCACGACCTCCCCAGTCCAGATCCAATGGCTGTGATCTCCTCCTTCTCCTTTTAAAAAACTTACCGTTTCGATTTAGATCTGAGGGTCACGACCTCCCCCTCATTTCTAATCGGACGGTGGTGGGCAACTCCTGTTCTTCTCCTAGCTCTGGCGCGCGCGTACGCCATGGCAGTGGAGGAGGCAGTGATCTGTCTTGTCCCAACGGCTCTTTGCCTGCAAGCATTTAATGCGGGTCAGAGCTTTTCGCCCCAAAGTCATTTGTCAGGCAGGCTCGCTCTGTCACCTCCACGTCCTGTCCAAGCCATGGACCGAGCCATGGGCTAAACTCACCATGAGCTTAACCCTAGCTCATGACCCTTTCTCCTCGGGCTATAATACCTCCCCATTGTTTTCCTTGGCTTATTTTCCACCATTCACCATTTGCTCTCGATTCGTGGAGCTCAAACCACCTGACCTCCTTGGCGCCATTGATGCCCTTGGAGCTCCTCGGTGGCTCGGTGCTCCGTGGCTTTTCCTCTCCGTCTCTTTGCTTCAATCTAAGCCACTACCCTCTGTGACCAAAAGCCCTAACTTAATTGGTTGGGACATTTTCAGAGAGGCCTAACTTGGAGCTTGGAGCTTGGAGTTGGCCGTGGAGCAACCCTTCTTCCCCAACTCCGGTCCTCCACGTCCTCAACCTCCCAAAGACCTCCGCGACCTCCGGGTAACCCCCGGTAGTCCCGTAGATCTTGGCACCTGCATGTATGTTGTTATGAGCTTAGCTGCACGCTTGAATATTCACTGCGGAGCTCATTATCGCTGTTTGTGTTTTGGCCGTGTTTTTTTGTCGCCAATCTTGACTCGTCGCCGTTCAGAGGCCACCCGCGGCAGGGAATGGTCTGGCGTGTCGCATAACACTATTGCGCTGCGTTGGTGCTCTTGGATGGCGCCGGCGAGGTCCTCATCGCGGCGACAAGCCTTGGGAGCCTCTCGGGGTTTTGTCGGACGACAATGGCACGTGCCATTGTCGTTAGGACAAAGATCTCCCCTTAAATGCGATCATCATTGCTTATCATGGGTAAACTCGGGTCAGCCTTTAATGCCTTGTTTTACGTCCTTGTTGCGCAATTAAGGCAAGGCTTAGCCTCCCAGCGTGCATCTCTGGGACCTCTTTGCCAAAGGATCACCCGTGGACTTTGGCAAAGACCTCCCAAAGACCTCCCCTCGGGGTCCTCTTTGCAAAGACCACCCCTGGTCTTTTGTAGGACAACCCCAGTGCCCTCCCTCCTTGCGATCTTGACCGCTAGGACCTCCTTGTGGGAGATCTTAGCCGTTGAGGTCCTCCTGTGTTGATCTCCACCGTGTAGGACCTCCCGAGGTCCTCTTAACCTTGTGGACCTCCTCGGGTAAATCTTAGCCGCCCGGACCTCCCGGTGGAAATCTGAGCCGCTTAGGACCTCCCTTTGTTAGATCTTGGCCGCTCAGACCACCCCAAGTGGATCTGAACCGCCCAGACCTCTTTGTTGTTGTCTTGACCGTTAAGGTCCTCCCCGGGACAATCTAGGCCATTAAGGTCCTCCTTGGAAAATCTGGACCGTCCAGGACCTCCTCGAGAGGTCTTGACGATGTAGATCTTCCTTGGGGAGATCTTGATAGTTTAGATCTTCCTTTGGAAGATCTCAGCCGTCCAGGACCTCCCTCGTTTGATCTGGACCGTCCCGGTCCTCCCTCTTGTGTTGTGGTTCGTTGGATGCGGTATCAACGGCCACGACCTCCCCTCTGTTGCGCGCAGCGTGGCAGGGAGGACATGGACCATTGGATCCAAGATCAACGGCCCGTGTTCTCTGGACCTGCGCAGGCGCATGCGCGTTTTCCTCTGGAGGTCTTGGGCCGTTTGATTTAGATCAACGGTTCACGTCCTCCCCCTCTCTTTTGGTTTTAGAAATTCCAGTAAGCACTTATTTATAAACTGAAAAAGGTATGAACTTCAAAATATCATAACTAATTCATTCTAAATCCAAATGAAGTCATTTAAATTGTGTTAGCTTTGTCTTGAACTTGACTTTAATCCAAAAATGATTGTAAGTTGAGTTCAGCTCCAGAGCACAGTTTTGCCATTAGATTTTAAAACTCACTTTAAATATACACTCAAATTAATGCTTAACTTGTAAAATACATAACTAATGCTCTGTAGATTATTTTTGAGTGAATCCAACTTTGTTGGTTTCCTCTATTAATGAACTTACTATGAAAATTAGTTTTGAGCTTGTTGCTGTTATAAAAATGAGGACTTGTGCATTATAATTTTGTTCAAGTTCTTGTTTTTGAGAAATTGTAGAAAGTGCATCATAGCTCCTAATGGGATGAACTCAATTGTGTTATTCATCTCATGAGGTTCTGGTTTTACAGTAAAAAGTTCAGCTTCACTTCTTTTCCAGAAAATGTTGCCTCATAATTAAATTAGTGAATAGTGCAGTTTGGCATTTTTAGGGCTGAGCAGAATTGTTTTGCTCATAACTTTTGCATTGAGAATCCAAATCAATTGGTTCTTGTTGCTAAATTCCCTAAAAATCACCCTCTTGCTGCTGTGGAAAATTCAGAGTGTTTGGAGTTCGTTTGCTGTGCTGTCTTTGTCGTTTTCGTCGTTCTTATCGATTGTTTTCGTCTTTCCGATTAGGTGCCGACGAGTGTATTGATCCCGTGAGCGATCCTCGGCAATAATTTGTCCAGCAACAGTAAAGGCAAGCAGTTTGATCATTTCCATCATTGTCCCATTACTTTAAAGTCTAATATTTTGTTTAACTTGTATGTATGCATGCTTTTGTGTCAAAGTATTTTATCGTTTAGAGGTAGCTATTCCTATTGCATAGTTGCCCCTAAATTGTTACCCCTACCACAAACCATAAGTTACTAATATCGCTGGTGAATTAGAGCCCGGTGATTTAAGTATGCTCTTTTATTGCTTTTACGGTGTCATGCTTAGCAATGCTTAGATAACGGTAGAAATGGGCGGTTATCGACATTATGTCGATAACCTTGATCACACAAAAACTATCATTCCATTATGTCCCTTGTATGATTTGTAAACAAATAAAAATGAAAACTATTTGGACTTGGGCATATTGGATGGATGGTGTGGTTTTTGGAATGTGGTAGTATGCCTGAGTCATTAAGGACCGAGTTACTTGCGCCACCGTTCTGAGCAATTTTGCATGCTAACCACACGAGGGGGATATGGGACCTCTCTTGACTAAGTACTTTGGGCGGTGTTAATTGGGGTCGCTTTCGGTTGGTGTGTTTTTAAAGATAAAATGTGTGTGTGATGTGGGAGGAGCATTAGCTTCCGGGCAGGTTGTGTGATGTCTCCTTCTCCCGTGGGTTGTGCGACTGAATTAGCATTGTCCATTGGAAATGTCTCGTAGGACTTAGCGTGTTTGCAAGCATACCAAAGGTAGTGTGCCTAAAGGAAAGGCGGTCGGCGTGTGGGTACATTGGTACACCCTGCGCAGGTTAAAACTATTGAATAGCCTCGCCCTAGGTTATGGACACGCTGGAAACGCCCGTGAGAACTAGACTACAACCTTTAATTAAAACTTGACATGGTTGGTATGAGCGGGAGTTCATACTATTGTTGTGGTGACTATTGGGTTAGTCACTTCGAGTTGTTCTTGTTGTTGTTACTATGTTACTACCTCGTTGAATTTCAACAATTAAAATGCTTTGTCAAATTGCCTTCAATCTATTATGTTATTGCAAATGAAACTTGCTTCATGCTAAAATGAGTCCAAAGCCTCATCCACTTAAATAAAGCTTGCATGTAGCTATTTATAGTTCTGTTATCTCACATGTAAGTCTTATGGAGTACTTTATGTACTCATCGCGTGGTTGTGGCATTTTTGTGGCTTTTGTTGCAGAGGAAGGAGGTGAGCCCCAAGGGCTTCACTCTTGCGAGATGTGCTCCGGGTTTGACGACTAGCTTGGCGGTCCGGTTAGTTGCCTTGTGGGTAAAGGCACACTAATTGGCTTTTGTTATGGCCATCTTATGGCACTTTTGCTTCCGCTGTTATCTTTTTGTAATTACTGCTATTTGGCCTAAGGGCCTCTCTTTTGTAATATCTATTCCATATTAATGTTAACTTCTGGTTTGTTGCTTATGTACTATGTGTTGTATGGAATTGATGCATTCTTTTGTTGTGAGGTATGTGTACTACATTCTGGGAAGTATACATCTCTCGAGACCGAGTTTATTTGGTTGATAATACTAGGGTCAATTGGATGACTAAGTATTATGAGCCTAATAAACGTCGGGGTCTCACAGTTCCTTGCCGGTTGTAGCTCTCTGTTGTGTCTTTGCTGCTCTTGGGTTGCTGTGTCCCCGAGCCTCCCTGTGTGCCCTGGGTTTTGTCTTCTCTTTTAACTTCCTTTGTTGGCTTGAATCTCTTTGAGACTCAGACCTCCCCTTCTCTCTCTCTCATCTTTCCCCTCTGTTCGGACCCCTCCCGTGTTTCGGGTTTTCTTGTTAAGAACCCGGCTCGGGTTGGTGTTTCTAACCTCTTTGGTCTCTTCAAGCCACGCTTGGCTTTGCTTCTTTGGACCTCCTGTGGACCTCTCCACGCCCTCTCGGAACCTCCGAGTTCTCTTGGGCGCTCGAGTTCCTCTGGACCTCCAGGCCCCTTTGGGACCTTTCTAGACCTCCTTGTGGCTATTTGGACCTCCCTCGTGTTCAAATAGACCTCCCTTTGTCCCTCTGAGACCTTTACATGTCCTCACGGACCTCCTCCGTGTCCTTTAAGACCTCCCCTTGTTGAGATCTAGCCGCCGAGACCTCCCTTGTTGAGATCTAGCCGCTCAGACCTCCCCTTGTTGAGATCTAGCCGCTCAGACCTCCCCTTGTTGAGATCTAGCCGCTCAGACCTCCCCTTGTTGAGATCTAGCCGCTCAGACCTCCCCTTGTTGAGATCTAGCCGCTCAGACCTCCCCTTGTTGAGATCTAGCCGATCAGACCTCCCCTTGTTGAGATCTAGCCGCTCGAGACCTCCCCTTGTTAGGATCGGCCTTTAGGACCTCCTCTCTGGAGATCATAGCCGTCTGTGTTCTCCTTTAGTGGGATCCAAAGGTTCCGACCTCCTTAGGTCCAAGACCTCCTCCCGGCCCTTCTTTGGTCTTTTGTAAAGACCACCCTCCTAACCTTGAATATTCTGTTGGTCGGGACCCCTCCTTTGATCCGGACCGTTGACCTTGAATCTTGACCGTTAGATCTCCTTTTGGAGATCTACTCGTCGGGACCTCCTGCGCCCTTTGATCTGGACCGCTGAGGTCCTCCCTTTGAGATCTTGACCGTTAGATCTCCCTTTTGGAGATCTACTCGTCAGACCTCCTGCGCCCTTTGATCCGGACCGTTGAGGTCCTCCCTTGAAATCTTGACCCTTAGACCTCCCTTGTGCGGTCCGAGTGTCGAGGGCCTCCTCGTTGTGAGCTTTGAGGACCTCTTGACCAGACCTCTTCTTGAGTCCTTGGACCTCCTGTCCAGACCTCCCCTTTGAGTGTCTTGGACCTCTTGCCCAGACCTCGCGGTGGTCTTTGGCGGGAATGACCCTTTTCGGTGGGGCCACCTCTTTGACCATGGTGCACCCTTTTGGTGGCCCCACTTGCGGCCCCTCTTCACCTTGTAATTATTGCTCTTGCCTCAGAACTCATGCGCATTTAATAGGTGTCGGGTCACATTAAATGCAGTCCCATCCGAGGTACTTTATTTCAATTCTTTTGGGCAAGCCACGCCCAAGTAGTCCCGATTGCCAACACGTCTCTAGGTTTCCTTGTGGTGCACACCACCAACTCCGGCTATATATAGCTTTGGGAGGCGAGCATTTGTAATCTTTTGCTCATTTCTTCCTTCCTGCCTCCTCTGCTTTCGGTTCTTCCTTGCATGCAAGACCCTCCCTCAGAGCTCTTTGAGGCGGTGTTAAGCCTCTTGGTTTCCTTTTGGCTGAGTTGGTTTGAGTTCCTTTTTGGTTCTTTTGTTGTTCTCGGCTTAGTGTGGTTTTGCTTATTTGGTTCTCTTTTGAACGTGTAGATCACGAGTTCGAGGAGATCTTGGACCCGACTCTTCTTTGCAGAAGGCTCTCCTTTGCTTGACCAAGGCAAGCCACAGACCTCCTTTTGATCATCTTGAACCAAGTTTTGCAAATGTATTTTGGTTTAAATTATCATGCATGGCTATGTTTATAAGAAAATGGTTTGGGCTATAGTTACTTGCCTACTTGTCGTTATGCCTCCTTTATACCTTGTCTCCATCATGTTGTCATGTTCACCTTGTGAACCTTAGGGTGGATAATTTAGTTGGTGTTCTTTGTTATTTGCCAACATGGGGGCCGAGGTCTTATATAGCCTCGCTTAGAAAACGTGGTTTGAGCGTATCATGCTTCATCTCTAATAATCTTGACTAATAAGTTATGAAATGTGTGGTTGGTGCCATTGTTGAGCAGCTATGGCGGGATGCCTAAGTGTGTGGTTTACTGTGGTGTGAGACCACTTGGTTAAAATTTGTGTGCCAGTGGGTGGTCTTTTGGCATGGGCTAATACAATTGTTTTGCTAAGGCAAGAAGGCAGGAGTGAGTAGTGGGTCTTTGTGCACTTTGGTTTGTGGAAGTCTTGCCTTAGCACAATTAAGGACTTCACTTTGTATCTGTTTAACGGGCCAATTAGTGCAACCACAAGATCATTTTATGGGAATGGTCAGGCTGAATAATTAGCAATGAGATGGCTTGGGGCTGTTTTGGTTGGCGTGTGATTAGTTGGCGCAAGAGGGGCACCCCATAACCCTGTGGATTTCTAGACCCTTTGGAGGGATTATGAAACCTTAGCGGGCAGCCCTAGTCAGTTCAAAGCTTTGTAAAGGCCTTGCCGCGCTCTCTAGACTGCTCACCTTAGGAAGTGAGCAAGGGTGACCGGAACCCATCCCGCTAGAGAGATCGTGGATTGTGGGTAAAGTTGTACACCTCTGCAGAGTAAAAGATCTATTCGAATAGCCAAGTCCTTGGTCATGGACATGCTCAGTGAAATGGTGCAAGGGGTAGATGTTTCAAAAGCTTGTGCCACTGGACACTTCCGCGAGATGCTTTGGCTTTGCCTCGAAGAGACCTTGGCCGGCTCCAGAGGGGTCAAGGTTGGCTCGGGTAGTGGTCCAGGGGTTGGTTCGGACCTCTGGAATGGGTGTTCTAGAGTGGGTTTTGGGTGAGGACCTGGCCACTGGTGTGATCAGACCTCCCCCAATTTTTGGTTGTGGCCGTGAGTTGGTGCTCACACCACCTTTTATTAAAACATCAAAAGTATTATGTATTATGGTTTTACCTTGTTGCCTTTCAATCTATTATTGCTATTATTGTCAAATTTGGCTTTATAAACTAACCATACAGCTCTCCATTGGTAAGTCCTTGCATGAATATTATTGCATCTTTGCTCTCTGTGACTTGCTGAGTACATTCCAAGTACTCATGGCTTAAGCCCTGTGTCAAAGCAGATTATGAGGATGACCAAGTGCAGGGCAGTGCAGACCTCTTCGAGGAGGAATTCTTCGACGACTAAGATGCCTAGGACGTCCTCCACCCGACAGCCTGTGGTGCTTGTTGGATGGCTTCTGCGTGTTTTGGTGTTTGAGCCCTAGAGCTCCTTGTCGCCAGTTGTAAGTCCTCGTTGGTTTTGTAAGCCCTCAGTGGCAGACCTCTTGTTAACAAGCTTGACCATAAGGTCCTATTATATAAAGTTTAATTTGTGTGCTTCATCTTTGTTTGACCTCGTGGTTGTGGTATTGGCTTGTGTTCTTGTGCGAGCTAGCTCGATTGTCCCGGGACTAGCTCGGATGCAGGCGCAGGACCACCGGGGAGGTCCCTCGGGACTAGCTTTGGGAGGTCCTGCCGGACCTCTCTTGGTGATGTGCTGGAGGTGCTACCGGCGGTGGCGGCCACGACCTCCGGGAGGTCCTCAAGACCTCTGGGAGGTCGATGGCATGACCAAGACCTCCGGGAGGTCCAAGACCTCTGGGAGGTCCCGCACCTCCTCGGTAAAGCTCCATGCGGTGCTACCACATCCTTCCGTGGTGACTTGGCGCAAAAAAAATGGTCCTCCCGGACCTCTTGCGGTACATCACGGGGTGGGTCGTCACAGTTGGTATCAGAGCCTAGGTCGGCTGTAGGACGTGGCCATAGGCAGAAAAGTCGATTTAGTTTTTATCCAAAAAGTTATTTTCTAAAGCAAGTCAACTTAAAATTTGTTTAGTAGTTCTTTCCTTGTCTTTGGTTCTATGGTGCCCTTATCACGCTTAAAATCTTTTCTTGTCTGTTCTACTCTCATCTTAACTCCTCCTTAGTTCCTTATCTTATCTCTCTTTGGAACCTTGATTTTGAATCTAACTTGACTTCCTTGCCTTTATAACTTCAATAGGGCCGACTGTAGAAAGGTTAGGATTAGTGGTCCTATTCTGAGTCTCGCTTAGCTTGGGTCTTGAAGACCTCTGTTTTGAAGCTTCTGTTGCCTCTTTTGGCCTCCTGGCCTTTTTGGTTCTCTCTTGGGTTAACCAAGTCACCCCTAATAACTGCCCTATCTTTATTTCTCTGTATCCTCTTACCCTTTATGCTTTCCTTCTTACCTATTAAACCTTTAGAGTTTTGTCCAGATAGTGCAGACTCGGCGATCCACAAGTCGAGGTGAGCCCCTGGCAGCTTGCCTCCACCCCCACCTCCTCCAAAGGGCGACAACAGACCGGGTTTTAGGCGGTTTATGGCAGCACAAGCTCAGATGATGAGCTCTATGATGCAGAATATGAACCAGATTATGGCTCAACAAAGCCAGACCACCAATGCTTTACTTGCCATGATGAGTCAGAATAGTCAGGCTGCAGCAGCGCCACCACCTCCACCCCCAGCTCACCCTCAATCAAGGCTGTCAGAGTTCATGAAGACACGCCCGATTACATTCGAGCTCTCCCGAGCCTTTAGATGAGATGATTGGCTGAGATCAACAGAGAAGAAGTTGGATATTGCTCGCTGTGAAGACAGGGAGAAGGTTTTGTTTGCCTCACATCAACTGGAAGGACCTGCAGCTGAGTGGTGGGACACATTTTGTGCCTCACATGCTGACCCCCAGAGGATCTCTTGGGCAGAGTTCTCTGCAGCTTTTCGCCACTCCCATGTCCCTGATGGGAAGGTAGAGATGAAAAAGGAAGAGTTTAGAGAGCTCAAGCAAGGCAGCATGTCAGTAAGTGAGTATCTCACTAAGTTCACTCAATTGTCGCGTTATGCTCGCGAAGATGTGGCTACGGATGATCTTGCTGCGAAGCGTTTTAAGCGAGGCTCCATCCATCGGCTTAAAAGTTCAAGTTGTGGGCAACGATTATCCTGATTTCCAGCATATGGTGAACAAGGCAATGCTCATTGAGGAATCCCGAAGAGAACTCTCTGAGTCCTACAAGAGAAAGGTGCCACCCTCCGGTGCTCAGCAAAGACCTCCCCAGCGCCACAAAGCTTTTGTGCAGTACCAACCCAAGCGCCAAGGACCTCTGGACCTTCGGGACCTCTGCTAAGACCTCCCCTTGGTGTCTCTGCTTTCGTGCAGCATCACTAGCAAACACCAAGACAACCCTAACGACCTCCACAAAGAAATGGGATCACACGCTTCAAGTGTCACCAAGTGGGGCATTTTGCTAATCAATGCCCACTAAAGACAGAGCCAACCTCCAAGACCTCTACTTCAGGATCTCCCTCGGCCAAGACCCCTCAGGCCGCAGGACCTCCTCAAGCCAGAACCTCCCAAACTTTTGGAAGGGGCCGTGTGAACCATGTGGCAGTGGAAGAAGCACAGACCTCCTCAGATGTGGTACTAGGTATGTTCCTAGTAAATTGATGCAGCTGCAGTTTTATTTGACTCTGGAGCTTCCCATTCGTTTATTTCTCGGAGTTTTCTTTGCAAAGCACCAGTTTGAGTTGTTGCTCTTAAGTCTACCTTGTTGGTTCAATCCCGGCTCGAGAACTAAGCACGAACCGGGGTTGTCCACAAGTGAAAATGGTCATAGAAGGAGTAGAATTTCTAGCCAACCTTATCCTTTTGGACACGGGTCCCTAGATGTGATTTTGGGCATGGGTGGCTAGCTAACCACCATGCCATGTTGGATTGTAGTGGCAAAAGTATCTCTTTGACCAGCCCTAGTGGTGCCCTTTGTGAAGTTTTCGCCACCTCGGAGAAACTCCAAGGAGCCCTATCTTGTAGTGCTCAAGTTCAAGTTTTGGAGGATGTCCTGTTGTTAAAGAATTTGTGGATGTGTTCCTGATGAGCTCCAGGGAATGCCCCAGACAGAGACCTTGAGTTTGTCATAAACCTTGTCCTGTGGACCTCCCCATCTCCAAAAGGCCCTCAGATTGCATGTTGATGATCATGTGGAGTTGAAAAGCGGTTGGAAGACTTGCGAGCAAGGGTTTTATTAGACCTAGCTCCTCACCTTGGGGAGCCCCGGTGATTTTGTGCCTAAAAGGATGGCACTCAAAGGATGTGTGTGGACTCTGAGCTCTCAATGATGTCACCATCAAGAACAAGTATCCTTTGCCAAGAATTGATGATTTATTTGATCAATTGAAGGGGGCTGCTGTGTTTTCCAAGATAGATTTGAGAACAGGATATCACCAACTTAAGATTCGCAAGGAAGACATCCCTAAGACAGCTTTTTCAACTAGGTATGGGTTATTTGAATTCACTGTTATGTCTTTTGGGCTGACCAATGCCCCTGCCTATTTCATGAATTTGATGAACCGAGTGTTCATGGAGTACCTAGACAAGTTTGTCATTGTCTTTATTGACGACATTCTAGTGTACTCCAAGAGTGAAGAGGAGCATACAAGCCATCTCTTTTCGGTTTTGGAAAAGCTGAGAGCTCATCAGCTCTTTGCCAAATTTAGTAAGTGTGAGTTTTGGCTAAAAGAAGTGGTCTTTTTGGGACATGTTTTGTCAAAAGAAGGAGTGTCTCACAACCCTAGTAAGGTTCAAGATGTGCTCAATTGGGAACCCCTAGGACCGTGCCTCAAGTTCAAGTTTTCTTGGCATGGCGGTTATTCTGAAGGTTTATTGAAGGCTTCTCCCGGATTGCAAAACCTCTCACTCAGCTATTAAAGAAAGAAAAAAGTTCCTTTGGACCTCAGTTGTGAACAGAGCTTCCAAGAGCTCAAGAGAAAGTTGACCTCTGCCCCAGTTTTGGTTCTTCCAGATGTCAGGAAAGATTTCGAAGTTTATTGTGATGCGTCAAAGCAAGGACTTGGCTGTGTTCTAATGCAGGACAGAAAAGTGGTAGCTTACGCTTCAAGACAGTTGAAGCCTCATGAAGCAAACTACCCTACTCATGACCTAGAGTTGGCTGCTGTGGTTCATGCCTTAAAATTTGGCGCCATTACCTCATTGGTAATAGGTGTGAAATTTACACTGACCACAAAAGCCTAAAGTACATCTTTACACAAGCGGATTTGAATTTGAGGCAGAGAAGGTGGCTTGAGCTTATTAAGGACTACAATGTGGGAATTCACTACCACCCAGGCAAGGCCAATGTGGTGGCAGATGCTTTGAGCAGAAAAGTTTATGTCAATACTTTGATGGTTAAGGAGAGCCAACCTGCCTTGTATGAAGAATTCTTGAAGCTTAGACTTGAGTTAGTGGAAGAAGGGTTTTTGGCAACTCTTGAAGTGCAACCTACCTTGCAAAAACAGATCAAGGCAGCCCAAGATGGAGATGCTAGCATCCAAGAGATTAAGACCAACATAAGAGAAGGGAAGGTGCAAGGTTTTCTATGGATGACCTAGGTGCGGTTTGGTTTGATAAGAGGCTCTGTGTGCCCAATAACACGGAGCTCAAGGGTATAATACTTAAAGAAGCCCATGAAGCTTTGTATTCTATACATCCAGAGTTACAAAATGTACCAAGATGTCAAGGAATTGTCTTGGTGGCGAAAATGAAGAAGGAGATAGCAGATTTTGTGGCCAAATGTGACACTTGCCAAAAGGTTAAAGCGATTGCACCAAAGACACGGAGGACTTTTAGTGCCCTTACCCATACCCGAGTGGAAGTGGGAAGAGATCGGCATGGATTTTATTCTTGGTTTACCTCGCACTACCCAAGCTGGTTTTGATTCTATTTGGGTCATAGTGGATAGATTAACAAAATGGCTCACTTTATTCTGTGAAGACTACTTATTCGGAGACAAGCTAGCGAAATCTACATGGCAAAAGTGGTGTGCCTTCATGGTGTTCCAAAGAAGATAGTCTCGCATGAGGATCTCAATTCACCTCCAAGTTTTGGCAAAAGCTACATGATGCCTTGGGCACCGACCTCAACTTTAGTACAAAGATACCACCCTCAAACAGATGGCCAAACCGAGAGAGTTAACCAAGTCCTTGAGGACATCTTTGAGAGCTTGCGCCTAGAAAGACAATCTAGTTGGGACAAGATGTTACCATATCTTGGAATTTTCCTATAATAACAGACTACCAAGCGAGTCTCCAAATGTCCCTTTGAAGCTATTTATGGGAGAAAGTGTAGGACTCCTTGTCTTGGACAGATCGGGTGAAGGCCAAGTTCTTGGCGGACTCACCGAAGAAGCCGAGGATCAAGTGAGATCAATTAGGGAGAAGTTAAAGACGGCCCAAACTAGGCAAAAGAGCTACGCAGATGTTAGGCGTCGAGACCTAACTTTTGTCCCAGGAGACCAGGTCTACCTCAAAGTTTCACCTCTCAAAGGTATCTGGCGGTTCGAGTTAGTGGGAAGCTTGCTCCAAGATTTATTGGACCCTTTCGATCCTTGCAGAAGGGGTGAAGTAGCCTACCGCTTGGACCTCCTCCTCGACTTCTTTGGAGTTCACAATGTGTTCCACGTGTCACAGTTGAAAGAAATGCTTGCGAATGCCAGAGGACCAAATGCCTTTAGAAGCTGTGGACCTCCAAGAAGACCTCACTTACAGAGAGCACCCCATCAAGATTTTGGACGTGTCAGAGAGAGTTACCAGGAGCAAGACCACCAAGCTGTGCAAGGTGCAATGGAGCAACCACTCCGAAGCCGAGGCAACATGGGAACGAGAAGAGGACCTCAGGAAGGAGTTCCCCCACCTATTCCCTAGCTCAGCCTGAATCTCGGGGTCGAGATTCCCTTAAGGGGTGAAGGTTTGTAACGTCCCGTTTTCTTTTAAGTCCTTGCCAAGTTTTCAAAATAAAAGTAACCATTTGGCTTTATTGAGAATCCAAAGCTTAACCTGGAGATTTTTGAATCTGGAGAGTTCAATTGGAATTAATCAAACCTTAACTAAGCTCTTAGTTGGTGTTCCTTGCGGTTGTAGCTCTCTGTTGTGTCTTTCTTTGCTCTTGGGTTCTTTGTGTCCCCGAGCCTCCTGTGTGCCACAGGTTTTGTCTTCTCTTTAACTTCCTTTGTTGGCTTGAATCTCTTTGAGACTCAGACCTCCCTTCTCTCTCTCTCATCTTTCCCCTCTGTTTGGACCCCTCCGTGTTTGGGTTTTCTTGTTAAGAACCGGCTCGGGTTGGTGTTTCTAACCTCTTTGGTCTCTTCAAGCCACGCTTGGCTTTGCTTCTTTTGGACCTCCTGTGGACCTCTCCACGCCTCTCGGAACCTCTGAGTTCTCTTGGGCGCTCCAGAGTTCCTCTGGACCTCCCAGTGCCTCTTTTGGGACCTTTCTAGACCTCCTTGTGGCTATTTGGACCTCCCTTGTGTTCAAATAGACCTCCCTTTGTCCCTGCAGACCTTTCTGTGTCCTACGGACCTCCTCCGTGTCCTTTAAGACCTCCCCTTGTTAGGATCTGGCCTTTAGGACCTCCTCTCTGGAGATCTTAGCCGTCCAGGTTCTCCTTTAGTGGGATCCAAAGGTTCCGACCTCCTTAGGTCCAAGACCTCCTCCCCGGCCCTTGCTGGTCTTTTGTAAAGACCACCCTCCTAACCTTGAATATTCCTGTTGGTCAGGACCTCCCTGCGCCCTTTGATCTGGACCGTTGAGGTCCTCCCCTTTGAGATCTTGACCGTTAGATCTCCCTTTTGGAGATCTACTCGTCAGGACCTCCCTGCGCCCTTTGATCTGGACCGTTGAGGTCCTCCCCTTTGAGATCTTGACCGTTAGATCTCCCTTTTGGAGATCTACTCGTCAGGACCTCCCTGCGCCCTTTGATCTGGACCGTTGAGGTCCTCCCCTTGAAATCTTGACCCTTAGACCTCCCTTGTGCAGGTCCGAGTGTCAGGGCCTCCTCGTTGTGAGCTTTGAGGACCTCTTGACCAGGACCTCTTCTTGAGTCCTTGGACCTCTGTCCTGTGACCTCCCCTTTGAGTGTCTTGGACCTCTTGCCCAGACCTCGCGGTGGTCTTTGGCGGGAATGACCTTTTTCGGTGGGGCCACCTCTTTGACCAATGGTGCACCCTTTGATCGGCCCCACTTGCCGCCCCTCTTCACCTTGTAATTATTGCTCTTGCCTCGAGAACTCAGGCGCATTTAATAGGTGTCGGGTCACATTAAATCTGATCCCATCCGAGGTACTTTATTTCAATTCTTTTGGGCAAGCCACGCCTAAGTAGTCCCGATTGCCAACACGTCTCTAGGTTTCCTTGTGGTGCACACCACCAACTCCGGCTATATATAGCCGGGAGGCGAGCCTTTGTAATCTTTTGCTCATTTCTTCCTTCCTGCCTCCTCTGCTCGGTTCTTCCTTGCAAGACCCTCCCTCAGAGCTCTTTGAGGCGGTGTTATGCCTCTTGGTTTCCTTTTGGCTGAGTTGGTTTGAGTTCCTTTTTGGTTCTTTTGTTGTTCTCTGGCTTAGTGTGGTTTTGCTTATTTGGTTCTCTTGCGACGTGTAGATCACGAGTTCGAGGAGATCTTGGACCCGACTCTTCTGCCGCAGAAGGCTCTCCTTTGCTTGACCAAGGCAAGCCACAGACCTCCTTTTGATCATCTTGAACCAAGTTTTGCAAATGTATTTGGTTTAAATTATCATGCATGGCTATGTTTATAAGAAAATGGTTTGGGCTATAGTTACTTGCCTACTTGCTGTTATGCCTCCTTTATACCTTGTCTCCATCATGTTGTCATGTTCACCTTGTGAGCCTTAGGGTGGATAATTTAGTTGGTGTTCTTTGTTATTTGCCAACATGGGGGCCGTAGGTCTTATATAGCCTCGCTTAGAAAACGTGGTTTGAGCGTATCATGCTTCATCTCTAATAATCTTGACTAATAAGTTATGAAATGTGTGGTTGGTGCCATTGTTGAGCAGCTATGGTAGGATGCCTAAGTCAGGTCGGTGTGGTGTGAGACCACTTAGTTAAAATTTGTGTGCCAGGTGGGTGGTCTTTTGGCATGGGCTAATACAATTGTTTTGCTAAGGCAAGAAGGCAGGGAGTGAGTAGTGGTGTCTTTGTGCACTTTGGTTTGTGGAAGTCTTGCCTTAGCACAATTAAGGACTTCACTTTGTATCTGTTTAATCGGCCAATTAGTGCAACCACAAGATCATTTTATGGGAATGGTGCAGGCTGAATAATTAGCAATGAGATGGCTTGGGGCTGTTTTGGTTGGCGTGTGATTAGTTGGCGCAAGAGGGCACCCCATAACCACGTGGATTTCTAGACCTTTGGAGGGATTGCGAAACCTTAGCGGGCAGCCCTAGTCAGTTCAAAGCTTTGTAAAGGCCTTGCCGCGCTCTCTAGACTGCTCACCTTAGGAAGTGAGCAAGGGTGACCGGAACCCATCCCGCTAGAGAGATCGTGGATTGTGGGTAAAGTTGTACACCTCTGCAGAGTAAAAGATCTATTCAATAGCCAAGTCCTTGGTCATGGACATGCTCGGTGAAATGGTGCAAGGGTAGATGTTTCAAAAGCTTGTGCCATGGACACTTCAGCGAGATGCTTTGGCTTTGCCTCGAAGAGACCTTGGCCGGCTCGGAGGGGTCAAGGTTGGCTCGGGTAGTGGTCCAGGGTTGGTTCGGACCTCTGGAATGGGTGTTCAGAGTGGGTTTTGGGTGAGGACACAGCCCTTTGGTGTGATCAGACCTCCCCCAATTTTTGGTTGTGGCCGTGAGTTGGTGCTCACACCACCTTTTATTAAAACATCAAAAGTATTATGTATTATGGTTTTACCTTGCTGCCTTTCAATCTATTATTGCTATTATTGTCAAATTTGGCTTTATAAACTAACCATACAGCTCTCCATTGGTAAGTCCTTGCATGAATATTATTGCATCTTTGCTCTCTGTGACTTCTTCGAGTACATTCCAAGTACTCATGGCTTAAGCCCTGTGTCAAAGCAGATTATGAGGATGACCAATTGCAGGGCAGTGCAGACCTCTTTGAGGAGGAATTCTTCGACGACTAAGATGCCTAGGACGTCCTCCACTCGACACTGTGGTGCTTGTTGGATGGCTTCTGCGTGTTTTGGTGTTTGAGCCCTAGAGCTCCTTGTCGCCAGCTTGTAAGTCCTCGTTGGTTTTGTAAGCCCTCGGTGGCGAGACCTCTTGTTAACAAGCTTGACCATAAGGTCCTATTATATAAAGTTTAATTTATGCGCTTCATCTTTGTTTGACCTCGTGGTTGTGGTATTGGCTTGTGTTCTTGTGCGAGCTAGCTCGATTGTCCCGGGACTAGCTCGGATGCACAGGCGGGACCACTGGGAGGTCCCTGGGACTTAGCTTTGGGAGGTCTGCCGGACCTCTCTTGGTGATGTGCTGGAGGTGCTACCGGCGGTGGCGGCCACGACCTCGGGAGGTCCTCAAGACCTCTGGGAGGTCGATGGCGGACCAAGACCTCGGGAGGTCCGCAAGACCTCTGGGAGGTCTGGCCGCACCTCCTCGGTAAAGCTCCATGCGGTGCTACCACATCCTTCCGTGGTGACTTCGCAGCGCAAAAAAAAATAGTCCTCCCGGACCTCTTGCGGTACATCACGAGGTGGGTCGTCACAAACCGGTTCAGAACGTCATTTCTAGTAAGTCTTTAAGTTCGACCTGCGTCTGAACCTATTCTTTAGTCAGCCCGAATCTCGGGGACGAGATTCCTTTTAAGGGGGGAAGGTTTGTAACATCCAAAAAATTTGGTTTGTTTTTAAAGTTTTAAAATAAAAATAACCATTTGAATTTTTCTTCTAAAGTTAAAAGCTTAATCTGAATTTTCAGAGTTCAAAAACAATTTAATATGATTAATATCAACATCAACTATTATCAAAATTATTTTATTTGGACTCTATGTGCTTGGATATATTTTCTAGATTTTTCTAGAATTTTTCCGAGTGCCTTTGCTAATTTCTATTTGCCAATTGAATTTTCTGCTATTTTCTAAAAAGAAAAACTGTTAAGAAATCTCAAAAACTTCTTTGGGCTGAATTTCCTTTATTTCAACCAATCTTTTCTGTGGTCCATCTCCTTTTTCTAGCAGCCGCTTTCTTTCCTTTTGATGAGGACATCACTTCTTCGGATACACGCACTACACAAAGTCCTCCAGATCCGGTTGCTAAACTACAAGGTCCTATGACAAGAGCTCGTGCACGTCACTTAAATTATGAGGTGAGCTCGTTTCTAGGTGCTAATAATTTATCGATGCGTAATGGTATGCTACCTAAAAATTGTGATCTTACATTACTTAGGAATAATGGGAGGATCCAAACCGTCACGACCAGTTCTCGGTGATCTGCAAGCTCACGACAGTGTACCCGCTCACGACCGAGATCCGCCAGTTCTCGACTGTGTCTCAACCTCTACGACCAGTCCCACGACTAGTCCTCGACGACTGTGCGCCAGTTTATGAGCAAACCTCAAGCTCAATGACCGAGCCCACGACTCAAAGGATGGCGACCACGTTGGGTGTTGGTTAGAGACTTTGAAATAAGGTGTTTGCATCACCGTTTTGGGCCTATCTGACTTTGTAAGCATGGCGAGGTCAAAGCCCGGGATGTGTACGCCTCCACATGGCGGCACAACCCTAGGTCAGCCTCCTCATGTTCTTCCCCCTATATATTGTAGCGGCCGCCCACAGTTTAGGGTGGGTTTTCTTAGATTTTACGCCACTTTGCGGTTCGCGCGCTTGTTCGGTTTGAGGAACCCCACTTGTGAACTTCATCTATATTCGCAATATATTTTAGATTGCATCTACCTTGTTCTTGTGAGTTGCTTCGATTGCTTGCAGGAATCATAACCCTCGTGGTAAGGTCGATCGCGTGCAAGCGTGGTTGATAACGGCAGTCGTGCGGGTGTAGCGAATTGCGAGGTAACGATCTGCGGGTCGGAAGCCTCAAAGCGTCAACGTCCTCACGACGAAATCAATCGAACCTATCGGAAGATCGGGCCACCGTGATTCATCACCTTTTCCCCCCACGTGCGCCTTGGCTCCCGCGCGTTTTTCCCTTGCGGGCGGTGAAGCCAACCGAGCCGATAGTTCCTTTCACAGCCCGCTCCTTCGGCCGATCGGTGCACTCGTTAGCTCAGCCCGCCTCCATTTTCTTTTGTGTGCGCGCATGAGCCCGAGCAGGCCGCTTCCCTTCAGTGCCAGCCAAAGCCAACCAGGCCGTCGCTCGTTTCTTTCCTTGCGCAAGCCCACCCGAATCCCAGCCGAACTCTTGCTGTCCTTTTCTTTTTCTCCCTGCCGGTGGACCTGCCGTCGCCACCTAAGCATTGTCTCCCTCCTGTAGTCTTGCTCCCGTGTCCGAGCCGAACATAGCAGCCGTGCTTCTCATGGACTTCTCCCTCTCTAGCGCTATAAAAGGGACCCCAACCGCGTCAAATCCTTTGCTCCATCCTCCACCGAAACCCTAGATTGGTTCTTCCATTTTTGGTTTCGTCTTCTTGGATTTCTTCACCAAACCAAGCGCCGCCGAAGTCGTTCCTTGTCGAAGCCCGACGCCCACACAGCTTTGCCGACCGTGCCGTCTTCTCCTTTGGAACTGTGGTGCAACGTTCAGCACTGTGATGCCATCCTCTTCGCACGAGGACCCCTTCATCATCGGCGACCTAGTCGTCCCAAATTTGCCCGCACCGGCCGCCTTTTCTGATCGGCTTTCCAATGAGCTCTTTTGCCACTTTGAGCGTTATGTCGTGCCCTGACCCCTTCTCATCCAATCCCCTGCTTCCCCTTTGCTCCTTTGCCGCCGAGTTGCTGTTGCCGAGCATCACCCGCACCTTCGGTCATCTTCTCGTTGCCACCGGTTTGATCACCCTTTGGTTGTTCTGAGCCTTCCCTTGTGACCCCCACGATGTTGCAGTCCTCGTGCTCACCTTCATCGCCATCAGACGCCTTGGTTTTTTTAGAACCGCCGCACCTGTGAGCTCGTTCATCGCCGGCCATGGTTGCCTCGGCTTACCTCTGTGCTTTTCTTCCTTGCTGACGTGGCACTCCATCTCGGTAGCCATGTCATCACTTTCGTTTAGGTGGCAGTCCATTCATCAGCCCATGTGGTAGATCCAAAGCTCCACTCGATCCAAAAGGAGCTTAGACTCAGTCCACATACACCATCTCAATGCAATGTGGGTCCCACATGCCATCCATTGTTTTCATCTTTGTTTCACTTACCAGTGGACCCCACTGGTAAGTTTCCAATTCTGTTTATTTATTTCAATCAGAAAGAATATTCTTTTCTCTATCAATTTCATTATTTCATGTGAATCTTCCAAAGCTCATATCTTTTGCATCCGAACTCCGATTCAGCCCATTCAAATTCCTAAATTCATCTAAATTCGAGATCTATTTATCTGAGATTTTTATTTAATTTTTGGAGTTTTTCTTGCCTCTGTTATTTATTTATTTGGTTTATTTGCTTGTTTGCGAATAGATATTGATACTTCGGGAAGCTTTGAGCAAGGAGGAGTATACCAAGATCAAGATCAATCTCAGGATTTATTCGAAGGCAAGCCATAGACCTTTGATCATATTGAACATATGATTTCAAAAGTATATTGTTTTATACAATTGCATGCTATCTTTATATAAATTGTTTTGGGATTAGTTATTACCTGTTGTCATTATGCCTCCTTTGATTATTTGAATGCCATGAATCCTTTGTCACCATAGCTTTGATAATTTTAGTTGGACATATTTGTATCACCAACATGGGTATCGTATAGATGCTTAGTCAAGCTTAGTTATGATGGGTTCGTCATCACATGTGTCATAATGATTAATCTTGACTTAATGAACTATGGAATCGTGGTGGTGAGCCACTCTTGTTAAAATTTGTGTACCATGATTGGGTGTGTCATTGGTCTTGGTTAAACAAAATGGTTTTCACTCGGGCGAGTGGATGGTGGATAAGATTGAGGGTGTGGATGAAACATTGTTTGGGTTTGTGGTAGACTCGCCTGACTAACTTGTCAAGGACTTAATCTTGTGCGCCTTTAAACTAGGCCTTAACCGTACAACCACATGGCCAGTATGGGATGGACCTGGCCAACTAATTAGCAATGTCTTAATTCCGGTTCTATCATGGAAGGCGTGGGTTATGGGAAACGTATTCTCACGGTGGCGCAAGAGGCGGGCCCTGTCTGGTCGGAAAGACATTCAGTGTTGAAACCTTAGTGGGCAGAATTGGGTTAAGAAGGAGCTTTGTAAAAGCCTTGTGATGATCACTTAAGTCGCATACCCATGGAAGTGTGGTTAGACTCTTTGAGTTGATTAATCTCTTGTGAGTCAAGCTGTACAACCTCTGCAGAGTGTAAAACTATTCGAATAGCCGTGTCTGCGGTTATGGACGTGCTTGGGGATTTCACACGGGAGATAGAGTATTTTATAAAATGAGTCGAAGTGTGGATGGAAAGTTCACTTGATGAATATAATATTTGTTTGGTGAACAGGTCATTCACTTTGTGGTTTGTGCCGATTGGTGAATTGAGGATTCACTTATCATTGGTTTGGTTGGGAAGTGAATGACTAGTTGTTCCAAAGAAATTGTTTAATTATTTATTATTGTTTTTAACTACGCATTTCGATCTATTTATTGTATTTATCGTAAATGCTGCTTTCTGCAAAAGAACCATACAGCTAACCTTTGTTAGGCCATGCATGAATTCTATTTGCATACATTTTCCCTACGGCTTGCTGAGTGCTTTATGTACTCACGGCTTATACCTTTGTTGCTCAGTTGAAGAATATCAAGCTGCTCATGAGTTCTTTTAGAAGGAGGACAATGAAGGTTTTGCGGATTAGGATGTGTTCTCTACTCGATTGCCTCTGGGCATGTTGATTGGACTTTTCAAGAGTTTTGTTCCACTGCAAGAGTTTATTTGTTTCTTTAGCCCTGCGTGGCAAGTTAAGTAAATGTTGACCATAAGGTCCAGTTATTATCATTACTTGTTACATTGAGATCTTTTTAGTTAAATCAAATAAATGGATGTTATTTCATCACTGTTTCCCGTGTGAGCTAGCAACTTATCTGGGACTAGTTCAGAATACATAGAGGGTTCCTAAGATGCATTTTTGGGTCCCGACAGAGGTGGTATCAAAGCCATATCGACTGTAGAACGCAACCTTAGTTAGCATGGTCATTTTAGCTAAAAGCTTCAAAATTTTATTTTCTAAATCAAATCAACTTAACTTGATTAAGTGGTTATTCTTTTCTCATCTACTCTATTATGTTCTCATCTCAGTCTATTCTATTAATATCCTAGTCTATTCTTTTCTCATCTTGTTCTAGGAATCTTGTTCCTCGTCTTTGCTCAATTTTGTTTTATAATCTTAAATTGACTTTCTCACCTCATTAGTTTCTCTAGTTCAGAAGAAAGAAGTCAAGCCGTTGGCAATCGTCAAGAGTATCTTCGTTGCTTCATTCAAGTTGTTTGAAGAGCCTTCGTTCTCTAGTCCAGAGTATGAGCTGTCCTATTAGAGCTTTTAGTAACGTTTGTTAGATCGTTGTTGCAATAGGTCTTTATTTGGGTTGTGTGTAAGTGGGAGCTGTAGTTTTGCTATCAAGCATTATGTTGTAGTCAGACTATGGCTTTTATTTGAAGAGTTCAGTTGTTCTTTCATAGCGTTTTAGCTATGTCTTCTTTATCTTTTGTCTTTGGGTATAATTTGTTTCCCCTAATTAAGGTGTTGTATCTTTCTATCTTGTTTTGTCTCGTCTATTGTGCTATTCCCTCTCGTCGACATTGCTTGTCTATCTTACCTACTAAACCTGTGGAGAATCGTCGCAGATGGTTGACACTCGCAACACATCAAGCCGTACTCAGTCAGATGATGCCAATGCCAATGCCAATGTCAATGCTAGTGACCAGTCACTAGTACCAGGAGCCGCTGATCCAAACATGGCATAACTTCTAGCAGCTCAGACTCAATTCATGAGTGCAATGATGCAGAACATGAATGCTATGATAAACCAGCAAAGTCAGACCACCGCTGCAATAGTCAACTTGTTGAACTAAAATAGTCAAAATAGTCAGAATAATCAAGGTGCAGCTGTTCCGTTCATCAGAACCTTTGGTCACAGAGGATTGGCTTTGTTCAGTTGAGAAAAAGCTTGGCATTGCTCAATGCAATGATCGTGAGAAAGTTCTTTATGCTTCACATCAATTGAAATGTACAGCCGCAGAATGGTGGGAGAACTACATCGTAGCTCATGAGAATTTGCATGCTATTACTTGGGAGGAATTTTCAACAGCTCTTCGTCAAGCTCATGTTCCAGATGGTATTGTGGAAATGAAGAAGAATGAATTTCGTGAACTACAGCAAGGAAACATGTCTTTGGGTGAGTATCTTAACAAGTTCACTCAACTTTCGCGCTATGCTCCAGAAGATGTTGCTATAGATAATGCACATTAGAAGCGATTTAAGCGCGGACTTAACCCCAGTTTGAAAGTGCAAGTTGTTGGGAATGATTATGTGGATTTTTAGCATATGGTGGACAAGGCCGTGCTTATAGAAGATTCTTGTCGTGAGTTAGACGAATCTTGCAAAAGGAAAATGATACAATATGGAGTTCATCAGAATTAGCTACAAAGAGCCAGGACCAATGCTCAGCAGCCTTTTCGTTCCAATAATTCATCCACCAGATTCAGAACCCCAGCACCAGTGTCTCATGCAGGGAACACAGGAATTTCCCATGTTAACAACAGCAGCAATCATCAACCTCAGAGGAACCCCCATCATGGCGCATGAGTTACTTGTTTCAACTGCCATCAGACAGGTCATTATGCTAACAAGTGTCTACAGAAGCAAGGGCCGACACCAATTCCTTTCAATTTGGGAGCTACACCAGCTAGGATTTCTCTGCCAGGAGTAGGAAGAGGAGTGCCTCAGACTCCAAATCAAGCTACCTTGACTCCATCAACTACAGCAAGAGGAAGGCAGACCCATGTCACTACAGAAGAAGTTCAACGGTGTAACGTCCCGTTTGTCCTGAGTTTTTGAAAATTTTCAAAATTAAAAAGAACCATTTGGTTTTAATGAGACTTCAAAGCATAACTTGAGATTTTAAAAGAACTTTAAATGACTAAACCAAACTTCAACTAAATCGGTTCGGTTTCTTTTGCAGTTTGCTAGAGTTTTTCCTTTTCACTGTTTGCTCCGTGCTTTCCCTCGTACCAGTTCTATCTTTCTTCTTGGGAAGACCTCCCTTGTGCTTGGACCTCCCCCTAGTTTAGACCTCCCCTTGTGTCCTTTGCTTGGACTTTCCTTTAGTCGAAACCTCCTTCAGATCTCTTTGTTGGTTTGAATCTCCTTTCGGGGTTTAGACCTCCTTTTGATCTAAACCACCTTCTCTGTTTAGACCTCCTTGTGGTCTAGACCTCCTTCTCTGTTTGAATCTTTCATTGGTTTTGACCTCCCCTTTGGGTCACGACCACCCCCGTGGTGTTCCAAGCTCGGGTTTGTGTTTCAAACATCCTTGAACTTAGAAATTCTAAATTCGGCTTGATTTCCCCTTTCTCTCGGACCTCCTCGTGTTCATTTGAACCTCCTTGTGTTCATATGGACCTCCCCGTGCTCCCTTGGACCTCCCTTGTGTTCATCTTAACCGTTAGGATCTTCCTTGTGTTTATTCTGACCGTTGAGACCTCCCTTGTGTTCATCTTAACCGTCGGGATCTTCCTCGTGTTTATTCTGACCGTTGAGACCTCCCTTGTGTTTATCTTAACCGTCGGGATCTTCATTGTGTCTATTCTAACCGTTGAGACCTCCCTTGTGTTCATCCTAACCGTCAGGATCTCCCTTGTGTTTATCCTGACCGTTGAGACCTCCCTTTGTTAGATCTTGACCGCCAGGACCTCCTCCTTATTAGATCTTGACCGTCAGGACTTCCTCCTTGTTAGATCTTGACCGTTAGGACCTCCCCTTTGTTAGATCTTGACCGTTAGGACCTCCTTCGGATCTTCTTCTTTGATCTCCTTCATTTCGTTTGGACCTCTTCTTGGGTTCAGACCTCCCTTCGTTTGGATCTGAGGGTCCAGACCTTTCTTTGTTTGGATCTGAGGCTTCAGATCTCCCCTTGTTTTGGCCTCCTCGCCGTCGATCCCTTTTTCTCTCTCTTCACGCAAGCGCGCTTAGTCCAAGCCGTCCGATCATGCCTAGACGGTCTGTAACGTCCCGTTTGTCCTGAGCTTTTGAAAATTTTCAAAATAAAAAGAACCATTTGGTTTTGATGAGAGTTCAAAGCTTAACTTGAGATTTTAAAAGAAGCTTTAAATGACTAAACCAAACACCAACTAAATCGGTTCGGTTTCTCTTGGAGTTTGTGGGAATTTTTCCTTTCCTCTGTTTGCTCCGTGTTTTCCCTCGGCCCAGTTCTATATTTCTTCTTGGGAAGACCTCCCTTAGTTTGGATCTGCAGGGTCCAGATCTCCCTTGTGCTTGGATCTCCCTTTAGTTCAGACCTCCTCTTAACCTCTTTGGACCTCCCCTTGTACCATTTGCTTGGACTTTCCTTTAGTCCAAATCTCTTCAGACCTCTTTGTTGGTTTGAATCTCTTTTTGGGGTTTAGACTTCCTTTTGATCTAAACCACCTCCTCTATTTAAACCTTCCTTCGGTTTTGACCTCTCCTTTGGGTCACGATTACCCTCGAGGTGTTCCAAGCTTGGGTTTGTGTTTCAAACATCCTTGAACTTCGAAATTATAAATTCGGGTTGATTTCCCCTTTCTCTCGGACCTCCTCGTGTTCATTTGAACATCCCTGTGCTCATTTGGACCTCCCCGTAACTGCCAGGATATCCTTTGGCTTCATCTTGGCTGTCGAGGCCTCCTCTGTGTTGGTCGTAACCATCGAGATCTCCTTTGGCTTCATCTTGGCTGCTGAGACCTTCTCTGTGTTGGTCGTAATCGTCGAGATCTCCTTTGGCTTCATCTTGGCCGTTGAGACCTCCTCTGTATTGGTCTTAACCGTCGAGATCTCCTTTGGCTTCATCTTGGCCGTTGAGACCTCCTCTGTGTTGGTCTTAACCGTTGAGATCTCCTTTGGCTTCATCTTGGCCGTCGAGACCTCCTCTGTGTTGGTCTTAAACGTCGAGATCTCCTTTGGACCCCCCTTGGTTTTGATCTGACCATCAGGACCTCCCTTGGTTTTGATCTGACTGTTAGGACCTCCCCTCGTTTGATCTTGACCGTTTAGGACCTCCCCTTTTGATCTCCTCCGTTGGATCTCCTTTTTGGGTTCGGATCTCCCTTTCCCTTTGCACGATCCGAACCAGCCTAGCGCCCTTCCCACTCGTGGACTGTCCGATCCTTTCTGGATGGCCCGATCGAGAGGAAAGGTTCAGCCGGTCTGATCGTTCCAATTCCTTGTGGGCCGCCCGATTCAAATTAGACGTTCCTGCTTCATCGCGTCTTGAACGGTTCCTCGGGACTTCCTCGTCCTCAGGATCTGTTGGTCTTCTTGCAAAGACCACCCTCCCAGTCATGACCACCCCTTGTGGTTAGGACCTCCCCTTGAGACCGCGACCTCCTCTTGTTGTCATTTTGACGCAACCTCTCCTCGGGGTCTTTTAGCAAAGACCACCCTCGTGGTTGGATCTCCTCCCGACCCGTGGACCTCCTCCTAGTGAGTCAAGCCCCTCTCTTGAGAGCCCGTTTCTTGTTATTTATCTTTGTCCTTTGTTGGTTGATCTGAGTTGGTTTTAGTTGAAGTTGCTTGAGCCTTAGTTTTGCTTTTCCCCTTCTCTGTTGGTCCTGTGCTCCCCTCGGCTCTGCTCCTTTTTGAGTTTAGACCTCTCCTTTGAGGTCTAGATCTCTTCGTGGTTTAGACCTCCTATGAGGTGTAGATCTCCTTTGAGTTTAGACCTCTCTATTGGTCTAAACCTCCCCTTTGGGTTTAGACCTTTTTGTTGGTTCAGACCTCCCTGTTGGTCTACACCTTCCCCTTGTGGGTTAGACCTTTCCCTTTCGGGTTAAGACCTCTTGGTCTCGACTTTCCCTTTGGTCAAGACCTCCTTGTCCTCTGGACCTCCTCCCTTGAGCCTCTTTGTCCTCAGGACCTCCCTGTGGTCTTTTTGCAAAGACCACCTTTGCGGACAGACCTCCCCTAGAGGTCACGACCTCTAGTCTTTTTCCAAAGACCACCTCTGCGGTTGAGACCACCCCTTTGACTGAGCTGTTCACCTAAGGTTGACTGGGCCACTTGTTAGTCCTGCTAGTACCTTTTTCTACCTCTTGTCACATCATTTCTAATGCAGAAGTTTGTGCGCATTAAATGCTGTCACCTCCACCTTGACTTTCCCTTCTCTTGTCCCCTCCTTTACCTGCTCTAGTCCTTTTTGGTACCTGCTAGTAGTGTACCTTTGCCACAATACCTTTGAATCTGGTCGCTCCTCCTTGCTGTGCTCTTTTTCTCCTTCCGCTATAAATAGAGCACCTAGAGCAATCACTTCCTCCTTGTTCTTCACTCAAAACTACCTCTCACACCTCTCTTTGTTCTACTGAGCTCTCCAAGCTCCCCTGGTTCGGATCTCCTTGAGATTCGGCTTCCCTTTCATTGGACCACCTCCCACTCTTAGTGGACCTCCTCTCTCTTGGTTCTAGTTGAGTTCTTTTCGGGTTCTATTAGAGTTGCTTTATTTATTTGGTTTCTTTGCATCGTGTAGATTTCGGTTTCGCTAAAGAACTCGAGGATCCAGCAACCTTCTCAGAAGCCCAACAACTCATCACCGAAGGCAAGTCGTGGACCTTTGATTATCTTGAACCTATTTCTGCAAAAGTATTTTGTTTTAATATAACTTGCATTACTAGCTGTAACGCTCGACCCGGGGCTAGCCGAGTCGTCCTCCTGGATCAAACGGAAAGTCCATTATGACCCTTCAGTAGATCCAACAGAGCCACTCAAAAGACCTCCAAGACTGTCCAGGAGGTCCAGCAGGACCACCCGGAAGTCCTGGGAGTGTCCCCGAGGAGGTCGTGGAGCCAAGGAGCATCCCGAAGACCTCCCACGACCAGACTAGGGGTGGTCGTGGTGGGTTGAGGTCTCCTCAAGACCTCCCACGACCAGACTCGAGGGTGGTCGTGGAGGGCCGAGGTTACCCCAGGACCTCCCACGACCAGACCTGAGGGTGGTCGTGGAGGACTGGGTTCACTCTAAGGTCCTTTGTGCAACCGAGCTAGTCCCAAGGATCAACAGCTAGCTCACACATTAACAAAAGTGGTAACATTTCTTCAACGCAAGCTTTATTAATAACCAAGGAGTTGATTACAAGAGGGCTTATAAGCCAACAAACCAAAATACAGTGGAAGATAAACAATAGGCCAGCCGATACACCATAGGCAATTGGCTGGAGGGCATCTGTGGACGCCCCACCTGTGATGTCTGAAGAAAGGTCAGGGAGGACCTTCCTTTTTTTTTTTTGAGTTGCGGTACTACCGCATGGAGGAGCAGTAGTACCGCTCGGTCTGCCCGAGGAGGTGCAGGACCTCCCAGAGGTCTCAAGACCTCCGGAGGTCTGACCACCAGACCTCCCAGAGGTCATCAAGACCTCTTGGAGGTCTTGGCCAATAACCCGCCAGAGCACCTCGGCAGTATATCACGGGGAGGTCCGACAGATCTCGTGCCAAGTCCCGTGGGACTTCACGGAGGTCTGCCTCTGCGACCGAGCTAGTCCCTGGATCAAATTGGCTAGCTCACAGGTAACCCACAGGTGTAATCAAATCCATACAACAAGCTTAAAGAGAAGACAAACCAAAATAACACATATATTAACAAGTGGCTTTATGGCCAAGGTTTGTACAGGGGTGCCACTAAAGGCTAACAACAAACAAGAACAACAACACAAATGGAGGCGAAGACAAAAACACAAGGTCCATTCGGCCAGCCCACAAAGGCTACCAAGTGGAGGACGTCACCCATCTGCAAGAAGGTCTTCAAGGGTGCTCCCCTCCCGAGAGCACTGGACCACTGGAACTCCAACCTCACGATCAAACAATAGGCACAAGCCAATGAGTACCTCGAATGTACTCAACAAGCCATGGGTAAGGTATGCAAGTAATAATCATGCATGGCTTGACAAAGTGAGCTGTAGGGTTAGTTTGCGCAAAGCCAAAGTGACAGTAAATAACATAATAGATTGCAAAGCTTAAGTTAGAAAGCGTAATACATAAGTAAATTTGATTTTTAAAGGGGACAGTGAGGACCCACTCACACCCAAGGCACCAACCCAAACCTCTCTGGAGCACCCACTCCAGAGCACCTCAAGACCAGCCCCTGGACCACTTTGTGAGCCCAGCCATGACCCCTCTGGAGCCGGCCAAGGTCTCTTCGAGGCACAAGCCATGACCTCTCACCAAAATGCCCAGGAGAAACACAATTTCACAAAAAGAATTCTACCCCTCATTCGAAATCTCCGGGCATGTCCATAGCCGAGGACGCCATTCAACGGATTTACACTCTGCAGAGGTGCACAACTTTACCCACAAGAGGTAGTCGCTGATATTTCACACGTTACCTTAGACATGCGGATCAAGTGGAGACTACCACCGGCTTTACAAGGTCTGCTCGACTCGATCACCAACATTAAGGTTTCGCCCTCACGCAAGCGTCTAGCACCGGTGGCCCCTCTTAAGCCATGGTGCTCCATCAACACCTCCTCTACCTTGGAACCGAATCGAGAACAAGACCAGTTATTACTCCCGGTCCACCCCATAATGGACATGTGGTTGCACGGTTTGGCCCAGATCAATGGCTCCCAAGGTTTAGTCCTTAAATGGCTGCTCAGGCGAGGCATTCCACAACCCAAATGTGACCCCAGCAACAACTTGGGGCACCCAGGTGACTCCATGGCTACCACCCTTGGATCACCTAGGTGACTCCATGGCTTCAACCCTTGGAGCACCCACTACCGCCTCCGCCAACTCGCTTGAAACAAAAGCAACTTTTAGGTTCAACTCGGCCAAAGACCACCCGATCTGGCACAACATATTTTAAAGTGGTCTCGCACCACAAACAACACAACTATGGCTTCAACCCTAGTTACTTATCAGTGGCACCAACCAAAGTTCCATAATTCATTAGTCAAGATTAAGCAATAATGATGATTCATGAGGAGACCCACGTCTACTAGAGCAAGGCTAAGCAAGAACGATACCCATGTTGGCAATAGCAATACAAGACCAACTAACAGTACCATCCTAAGGTTGTCAAAGGTAACATGTCAACATGTGGATTACCAAATAGACGAGGAGGCATAAAACCAGTAGGTATTTAACTAGAGCCCAAACCATTTTATACAAATAGCAATGCAAGTTTAACAAATCAAAATACTTTTGCAAATGGGATCAAGATGGTCAAAGGTCCCATGACTTGCCTTCAATGGCGGGCTGCTGAGCTTCAACCGGGGTTGCTGGATCTTCAAGCTCCTTAGTACCCACGGAATCTACACGTTGCAAAGAAAACAACTAAATAAAGCAGCTCAAAAGGAACCCGAAAAGAACTAGCAAGAACAAAAGGAAAAAACCACGAAGGGAGGTCCAACAAGAAAGAAGGAGGAGGTCCGAGAGGAGGAAATCCATGGGAGGGAGGTCCAAGAAGTAAAGGGCTCGAGACTCAAGGAGGTCCGAACAGAGGAGCCTGGAGAGCTTCTCGGACTCCAGAGAGAAAGAGGGAGGGGAAGAAATAGCGAACATGGAGCAAATGGAGGCCCTGGTGCCCTATTTAAAGAGAAAGGGAGAATAGGGGCACCCTCAAAGGGCGATCGATTCAAGGCATCAAGTACAAAGGCATACCGCCACAAGGTGCGAAAAAGGATAAAGAAAGCTAGGGATGTGACAAAAGTAGAAAAGAGTACAAAAGGTAGTGGTAGCATTTAATGTGACTCAACCCACATCAATGCACTTAAGATCGCCCAAGGGCGATCCAAAGGTGCCTGAACCGATCAAAGACATGGTCCACGGTCCAAAGAGGAGGTCCTAGAACAACAGGAGGTTTAGACCTCAAGGTCTAAACACAAAGGGGAGGTCTCGAACCCAAAGGAGGTCCAACACAACAGGAGGTCTGAACCAAGGAGGTCCAAACACAACAGGAGGTCTGAACCTAAGGGAGGTCCAAACACAACAGGAGGTCTCGAACCAAAGGAGGTCCAAACACAACAGAGAGGTCCGAACCTAAGGGAGGTCCAAACACAACAGGAGGTCTGAACCCAAAGGAGGTCCAAACACAACAGGAGGTCTCGAACCAAAGGAGGTCCAAACACAACAGGAGGTCTGAACCTAAGGGAGGTCCAAACACAACAGGAGGTCTGAACCTAAGGAGGTCCAAACACAACAGGAGGTCTGAACCTAAGGGAGGTCCAAAGCAGGCAGGAGGTCTCGAACCCAAAGGAGGTCCAAACACAACAGGAGGTCTGAACCCAAAGGAGGTCCAAACACAACAGGAGGTCTCGAACCTAAGGGAGGTCCAAACACAACAGATAACAGTGTGTCCGAACCCAAAGGAGGTCCAAACACAACAGGGAGGTCTGAACCTAAAGGAGGTCCAAACACAACAGGGAGGTCTGAGCGGCTAGGATCTCCAGAGAGGAGGTCTTAACGGCCAGATCTCAACAACGGGAGGTCTGAGCGGCTAAGATCTCCAGAGAGGTGGTCTTAACGGCCAGATCTCAACAAGGGGAGGTCTGAGCGGCTAAGATCTCAGAGAGGGGTCTTAACGGCCAGATCTCAACGAGGGGAGGTCTGAGGCTAAGATCTCGAGAGAGGTCTTAACGGCCAGATCTCAACAAGGGGAGGTCTGAGCGGCTAAGATCTCGAGAGAGGTCTTAACGGCCAGATCTCAACGAGGGAGGTCTGAGCGGCTAAGATCTCCAGAGAGGAGGTCTTAACGCCAGATCTCAACGAGGGGAGGTCGGCTAAGATCTCGAGAGAGGTCTTGCGGAGGATCTCAACAAGGGGAGGTCTGCCGGCTAAGATCTCAGAGGAGGTCTTGGAGATCTCAACGAGGGGAGGTGCGGCTAAGATCTCGAGAGGAGGTCTTAACGGCCAGATCTCAACAAGGGGAGGTCTGCGGCTAAGATCTCCAGAGAGGAGGTCTTAACGGCCAGATCTCAACAAGGGGAGGTCTGAGCGGCTAAGATCTCAGAGAGGAGGTCTTAACGGCGAGATCTCAACAGGGGGAGGTCTGTTTGAACCTGGGAGATCCAAACACAACAGGAGTTCCTAAAGGGCAGGGAGGTCTCAAGGAGTTCCACAAGGATACAAAGAGGTCCATGCGGGCATGGGGAAGTCGAGAGGGACTTAGGGATGCCCCAATGAACACAGGGGTTGCCAATGAATGTTGAGAGGTCCACGGGAGGCCAAGATAGGGAAAGGAGTCTAGATAAAAGGAGGTCTAGACAGAGAAAGGTTTAGGCGAGAGGAGGTCCAGACACAAAGAGATTCAAACCAACAAAAAGGTCTGGACTACAAGATAGGCACAAGGAAAAGGTCCAAAGATCAGAGGGGTTGAAACACAAACCTAAGCTGGTCTAAACCCAAAGGAGCCCTGGGCCGACAAGGAGAGAAAGAAAGAGAAGGGCACCAGGACACAAAAGAGGTGCAGGAAGGAGAAGCCAAACCCAAAGGCACACAAAGCACAAGAGGGAGGAAAGGAACACACCAACAAACTCCCAAAGGGAACCGAACAAATTTAGTTCAAGTTTAGATTAGTCAATTAAAGCTTCTTTTGAAAACTCATGTTAAGCTTTAAACTCTCACCAAAACCAAATGGTTATTTTTAATTTTTAAAACTCCGGAAAAACAGGACGTTACACATCCTAGTTGTCCAGGACCATTTGGACCACTGCACCGATCTCCTCAAAGCTTCTTTCCCTGCTCAAAAGTTAATTTCAAGCAAGAGTGAGCACAACAACCGTGCTCGCAAGTGACACCCGTGGAATAATAGAATGACATGCATAAGGGATATCTTAAAGGAAGGCATAATATGGTTGATTTGCGTAAAGCCAAGTTTCTTTCAAATACATGTACTAAGTTTCAAGGCAGTTAACAATATCTAAAATTCAATTTGTAAATATCAGTTTTCAGTTGAATAACATTCATCATCAAGATGGTGAAGGATACCCTCCGGCCACAAGGTTCCATGCCCAAGCCCATGGGATAGAAATCCCAAAACAGTTTATCCAAAACATTTTGAAAACAAAACCAATATCTAACTTTGAGTGGTCTTTGCCAGCACGTCCATGACCGTGGACACGGCTATTCGAATAGTTTTCACTCTACAGAGGTTGTACACTTTACCGACATGAGATGATCTGTCGGCGCCCCAGGCAGCACCTACCCGAGACCCTCTGTGCACTGAGCTAGTCCCAGGATCCATGGCTAGGTTTCACAGTCACAACAGAGATGGAATCTGTTGGACCGAAAAGGCGACTAGAGGGGGGGGTGAATAGGAGCACGCTCAATTTTTCACAAAGGATGGATTCAACACCAATTTTACTCCAGTAGCTATGAAAGCTATGAAGATCAATGTACAAGTACAGCGGAAGACTTGTATTGAATCCAAACTAAGATCCCCAAAGCAATAGATCAAAAGAAACTCAATTCAGAGGCTGAGCGGTCAGGCTGATTTTTATACGGCGGTCTGACTGGTTCTTCAGGCGGTCTAATTGGCGTTCTAAAATCAGTCTGACCGATTTTGTCCAGAACAGTATGAACAGCCCGAAAACCGAAACTCAAATCGATCTAACTTTTGATCTATGCGGCCAAACTCCACGAAACTTGACACACACCTTCTCAAAGATATTAGGAACCTATTCCAATCAAGGATCGCAGAAATCCAAGCCAAGGTTCCTATATTTTTCAGTTTGAGCAAAGTAAGGTCAAAAACCTAGTAAGAATCGAAATATGATCTAGAGACTTGCTCGTGGGTAATTGATGATCAAGATGATCATAGATGGGTTCCCACAAGTCACAGCAAGTTAGATCAAGCCAAGAAACCAAGCAAAAACTCGTGTATCAAAGAAAGGCACCAAATCACCAAATAGAGAGAAAAAGAGAGAATAGATTCATCTTGAGAGAATTCTCTTTTGATTGATTTGATTGGGTATTGGTTTACAGCCACTCCAACAATGGAGAACAAAGACTCAATACATGAGCACGAAATCCAATACAACTCTCTAGAACCCTAACCTCCACTAATCCTCTCCCTAAGCAAACTAGGGTTTCAAACACAATGAAAGGGTTTTTGGGGGTGCAGCCACCTCCATCCTCTATTTATAGTGGAGGCTTAGACCTTCTAGAAGATTGAACCCTGGGCTCCCGTTAAGGCCCACATACAAACGGGTCACATACGCACGCGTTTTAAAGCGCCATCTTCATGTCTTGACCTAATCCACTTCACCTTGCGCCATCTTGCACCGTGATTTGGCAAAAGGTCACCAAGGCGGTATTTAGTAAAATTACCAAAATACCCCTCCTCGATCTTTTTGCAAAAACGAGTCCCAACTGCGTGAAACACATCCATGCTTCACCATGTGTAGGTTGATCCTACGGCTCTCTCCATATCAGCAAGTCTCTCCCATCCGGCTCCCACCGAAACCGCCATGGCACTTGCACTGATTCCCGCGCCACTTGATCCAACCCGTCACACCGATCTGCCCGTTCGGTCATCCTTGTCCATTCTGCGCCACGCTTGAACCCATTGACCTCACCCGGCATCCCCGATCGTTCTGGACCTCAGCTCTCCAAGCCTAGTCCCGATCATCCTCGCCGTTGACCGTCGTTGACCTCCAAGCAACCTGCACAAACATAGACCAAGAAATCGTTTTCGGGAATAAGTTCTTCGCAACTTGACCCACGTTAGTCAAAACATACATCATGCAACACATATGCCATGAAACCCATGAACTTGACCTAACCCAACAATCATCGCCACAGATTGGCCGATGAACAGACCAAAATCGGTCAGATTGCCACTTTGGCGGTCTGACCGCCCCCTGGCCGGTCTTACCACCACCTGTTGGCCGGTCTGACCGCCCAGCTGGGACTTAGCCAAATTTCCTCTCTGGAAATCCGAAACCTACTGGAATTTTCAAACCAATAGAACTTTTGCCTAGAAGCTCCAAAAATTATGAGACCAAGTGCAGAAGAACCCTCTCACTTGCCTACACCCTCTATTTTTGACGCAACTCCAAAATCCAAAGACATTAACGTGGCCGATCTGACCGCTCAGGCAAAGCCGGTCAGACCGCTCCACTAGCCGGTCTGTCCGCCACCCTGGCCGGTCTGACCACCAGGCACCATTCTAGAAAAACCACACAAGGCATGGCCGGTCTGACCGCCACCATGGCCGGTCAGACCGCCAGAGGCCTGATAGAACTGGAGAAACGCCGAAAATGGGTGATTCCGCAAACCCTCAACGCCATTGCCAATTGTCTCATCATCCTAAGATCATGGGCATATCCCCATGATATCCACAATCTCTCCTTTGATGAACACATTGGCAATCTCTCAGAAAATGTAAGTTTGAGGTTTGAAAATTAAAATACTCGACGTTTTCGTGCAAAGGCACAACTTGGTCCATTAGGAAGAGAAAGCAATGGAAATGACCAAGTTGGCTTCAAAATAGCATGGGCAAGTGAGATATAGCAAAAGAAATCAAGAAAGCTTCCAATTCTAGAGAATCGACAAAAATCTCACTTAAGGTCCTTATGAAAGAACAATTGTTCGATTTGACCTTTGATCATCGTGATGAAGCAAGAATTGCAATTCAAGTTCAGAAATGACAATAATACCAAAAGAATGCAAATAAGAAACTCCCCCTCACTATGATCCTCAAATTTTCAATTTTTTTCCAAGTAGCTCCCCCTTTTTCATAACTCCCCTTTTTCAAACATCTTCTCCCCTTTACACATTTTTTGAAATATCTTCTCCCCCTTTAACAATGGAGTCATCAAGGAATCACGCCTTCCTCTCGTCTAGAGATGACAAATGCAGAATGAGGAAAAAACATAAGACAGAGCATGCATGAAATGCAATGGAGAGCTTCATTTTTTAATTTTTTTTATTACAAGAAGCTTTGGAGATTACCCAAAAGAGCAAGCTAGCATTTCTAAAATTGCACAAACAACATATCAAGCCGAACATCGCTAGCAAGATCATGATAAGACATATAGAACAAAGCTAGGCAAGAAGGCTCAATATAAGGCAATGAATTTTAGCATTTTAAGCAAAGCTTCAAATCTAGCAAGTTCATCAAGAGGGATCCTAAAATGATACTAGCCATGTCAAAATGTCAACGTGAGATCAAAAAGCTTACAATGACCACATTAAGAGACAAACAGGTCCTAAAATGAATCACTTTGCTCATTTTTCTCAAACGCCCATTTTTCAACAGTTTTTCATTTGCAATGAATATTGAAGTTGACTAATGGTCTAATTTAGTGACAAGATTCTGGGCTAGGAGCCATCCACAAACTCATCCTAAGCTTCGACCAATAGTTGATTAAAGGTATATCTTAGTGAAGAAGATCCTGGACTAGGAGCCATCCACAAACTCTTCCTAAGCTTCTACTAGGGCGACAAATCTTGAGGTTCATGTCAGTTGTGACAAGCAGTCCTCATGAGATCATCTAGATCATCAAACTATCTCCAAGTTCATGTCTTTGACATGTAGTCTCATAAGAATAGTTTGGCACAATTTAAGCATGAGACAATCTTGAAGTTTGATTTTTTATTTTTCACAAGAGCAGTTTTAGATTCTCAAGAACACAAGAAGCTCAAGTAATGATCAAAGCTAGATTCAAGAGCTAACAAAGCAATTTTGACAGGGCCAATGTCACAAAAAGGAGCACTAATTGCGCAACTAGCTAAACAATTCACAAATTGCTAATTTCTTAGTTCAAGTTGTTTTTCAAGTTCTACCTCCTACAGCAAAGACTTAGCTACACATGTGAAAGCATGATAATTCTAGCAAGTCAAAGAACTAGACATGGCATTGAGCAAGAATTGAAACACTAAAGCTCCAAAGGGTAATAAGCAAAGCTTCATCAATTTTACAAGATAAGCGAAAAGCTTATATTACAATGCATCTTTTTGGATTTTTCATATGAATGCAATATGATACAATGAGATGCATGAAAAGCTCAAAAAGCCTAAAAAGATCAACAAGTTCAAAAGAAGATCAATAAAAGATCAAAAGAACAAGAAAAGATCAGAAAAGATCCAACTCCCCCTCAAACCAACCCATAGGGATAAATTACCCCTAGCTCACTTCTCAAGGTGGCAAACCTTGTTGGGTCTAAAGGCTTGGTGAGGATATCAGCTAACTGAGCCTCGGACTCCACAAAATGTAGCACAATATCACCCTTCTCAACATGATCTTTAAGGAAGTGATAGCGAATGTCTATGTGCTTGGTCCTAGAATGTTGCACTGGGTTCTTAGCAATGTTAATAGCAGAAGTGTTGTCACAGAAAAGAGGAACACTAGCAAAAGTTAACCCAAAATCCTTAAGAGTGGAGACCATCCACAAAATTTGACTACAGCAACTAGCAGCAGCTACATATTCAGCTCCAGTAGTGGATTGTGCAACAGAAGACTGCTTCCTAGAAGACCAACAGATAAGAGAAGTGCCTAAGAAATGATAAGTGCCAGAAGTGCTCTTCCTATCTAGCCTACAGCCCGCAAAATCAGAATCTGAAAACCCCCGAATGGACAGCGAAGATGAACAAGAATACCAAATGCTATACTGAAGGGTAGAGTGTAAATACCTGAAGATGCGCTTAACAGCTTGGCGATGTGAAGTCCTCGGTGATGCCTAAAACCTCGCACAGAGGCAGACCGCGAAGTGGATGTCCGGTCTTGAGGCCGTCAAGTACAGGAGGGAGCCGATCATGCTGCGGTACTTGCGTTGATCCACGGCTTCTCCTTCCTCATCTGGATCCAAAGCAGTCGAAGTCGCCATGGGAGTGGCGATCGGCTTGTAGTCACCCATCTCAAAACGCTTGAGTAAATCCTTGGTGTACTTCATTTGATGGATGAAGATCCCTTCCTTGCATTGCTTGATTTGTAGCCCTAGAAAGTAGTTGAGTTCGCCCATCATGCTCATCTCAAATTCCCTGGACACGGTCTCAGAAAAACTGGAAACAAGAGCATGAGAGGAACCACCAAAGATAATATCATCAACATAAATCTGAACAAGCAGGAAGTCATTGCCATGCCTAAGAATGAAAAGAGTCCTATCTACCTTTCCCATTTCAAAATCATTCTTAAGCAAGAAGGTCTTAAGTCTATCATACCATGCTCTAGGGGCTTGCTTAAGACCATAAAAGGCTTTGGATAGCTTAAAAACACGATCAGGGTGCTTGGGATTCTCAAAGCCAGGGGGTTGTCTAACATATACTTTATCTTCTATAAAACCATTCAAAAAGGCACTCTTGACATCCATTTGATACAATCGAAAGCCTTTAGAAGCAGCGAATGCAAGCAGAATACGAATGGCTTCTAATCTAGCAACAGGAGCGAAGGTTTCATCAAAATCTAACCCCTCAACCTGGCTAAAACCCTGAGCTACTAACCTAGCCTTGTTTCTCACCACAGAACCATCCTCATTTTTTTTTATTTTTGAAAACCCAACGGGTTCCTATAACATTATGACCACTAGGAGGTTCTACAAGGTTCCAAACTTTATTCCTTTCAAAATTCTCTAACTCCTCATGCATGGCATTGACCCAACTAGCATCAGATAAAGCATGTGATATATCTTTGGGTTCAAAAGAAGCTACAAATGCAGAGTGAGAGAAAAAGGCTCGGATCATGATACCTGGAGCGAGTGACTCGCTCATGGAGATTACCAATTATCTGATCAGGAGATGTTGCTTCTGAATGTGCAAAGGAGCGCTTGGGGGAGATAGCGTCTCCTCAACCTCCGCGGGTATTGCTGACGACGAAGATGCAGCAAGAGCCTCAAATGGAGGTGAAGTAGTCGTAGCGGGTTCTGGAGCTTGGACAAGAACATCAGCAGCAGGTGGAAGAGCAATATCAAATTCATCCTTATCTTCTTCAACAAAAATGCTCTCTGTCACCTGTAAGTCACCTGAAACATCAGATCTAGCTCCAGGGCTAGTCTCATCAAAAGTGACATTGCATGTCTCTTGGACAATGTTAGTTTCAACATTAAAAACTCGAAAACCCCTCAAATGGGCAGGATAACTCAAAAATAAACCATCACAAGTCCTTGATTCAAATTTATCTAGGTTTCTTGTCTTGAGAATGAAACACTTCGATCCAAAGACTCGAAAGTGAGAGACAGAGGGTTTTCTACCAAAACGAAGCTCATATGAAGTCTTGCCCAAAGATGGTCTCAAAAAGACACGGTTTGAAATATGGCAAGCTGTAGCAATATCTTCGGCCCAAAACCTCCTCGATGTGCTATACTCATCCAGCATCGTCCTAGCCATCTCGACTAAGGTTCTGTTCTTCCTTTCCACAACGACATTTTGTTGAGGGACGTGTGGAGAAGAGAACTGATGCTCAATACCACGCTCAGCACAAAAAGAGGCAAAAGAAGCATTCTTGAACTCCGTGCCATTGTTACTACGGATCGCTCTCAAGGCACCAGGAAGTTCAGAAGCCAAACGAAGAACAAGGTCATGATAATGATCAAAAGTCTCATCCTTCGATGCAAGAAAGAACACCCAAGAGTATCTCGAAAAATCATCGACTATGACAAGTATGTACCATTTGCCACCGACAGACCGAACTCTACCAGGACCAACAGTATCCATATGAAGTAACTGTCCCGGTCCGTCAGTCATGACCATAGTCAATGACGGGTGTGAAGCGGCAACTTGCTTGCCATGCCTACAGGGTGCACATACAGCATCCTTGACAGCTTTGAGTTTAGGCAAACCTCTCATGAGATCAAGGCCGCTAACTCGTGTCAGATGATCAAAACCAATGTGCCCCAACCGTCGGTGCCAAAGCCAGATATCAGAAGAAGATGCAATCAAACACTTAAGAGATCCGGCAAGCGATTTAGAAAAATCAGCTCCAAAAATTCTACCAACTCTAGAAATCCCAAAAACAAGCTCACCGGTAGAATCAAGCACACGACAAGCATTTTTCTTAAAATGAGTTTCATAGCCATCATCAAGAAGCTGCGAAACAGAAAGCAAGTTGTACCTTAGCTTATCCACAAGAGCGACGTCTTTGAGAATGAACTTGTCGTTCACCCTGATCGATCCAGTTCCTTCGGTCCACCCTTGTGTATCATCTCCGAAGGTGATGAAGTCATCACCCTTCAATCGCGTGAAGGAAGTGAACCATCTTGAGTCTCCAGTCATGTGGTGTGAACAGCCGGAGTCGACGAACCACGTGTTCTTCCTCCTTCCGCGACGATCCTGAAAAATCAAGGCACAAAAGAACGATGTGTCTCAATACTGGGGTTAGTTAAAAGCGACATGGGAACCCAGTACTGAGACACACGTCTACGAGTAGTATGCAAAGCAGATGTGCTATCGTTGATATTATTTGCAGTTCTATTATGAGTAATGGTAACACAAACATGAGATGCATCCTGTCTAGGAACACGGTAATGAGCATGTGCAACAAATCCTAGACCGGGTTTCTTCTTTTCTACGTGACCATGTCTCATAAAGGCTCTAGGTTGATTAGATGACGTTCTATCAATATTTTTCTTAGTGTTCTTCAACCTACGCCAACAGAACTCAACCAAATGTCCACTCTTCTTGAAATAGGTGCAATGGTATTTTGTACCACTGGTAGAAGCACCTTTTGCCTCAAAAGAAGGTTGGACAAACCCTGCAGATTTAAAAACAGTTTTTACAGGTTGGGTTTTGAATTCAACTAAGCCATTTTCCAAGACCTCAATGACATTAGGCTTGGATTTGTCCTAGGCTGAGTTATATCCTAAACCTTGCTTCTTAAAAGGAGTTTGAGATGTGTTTAGAATCATGTTTAACTGTTTCTTACCTTTAGAGAATTTCTCTAATGTGTCCTTAAGGTAAGCATTTTCTTTTCCAAAGTTAACACATGATTCACAAGTCTTGGCCTTAATGGCTCTAGCATGTTTCTCCTTAAGATGAGCAACTTCAAGCTTATAGGCGGCACAAGAAGCACAAGGTGTAGATTCAATTGTGTCCTTAAGCTTGGCATATTTAGCTCTAACTGCTTCTAGAATATCCTTAACTTCATGTTCACGTTCTATGCAGAAAGAGAAAAAACTAGACTTAACATTACCAGAAGCATCCAACTTGCTAGACTCTAAGCATTTTTCACAAGGAGCAGATTTGACATCAATTAGCTCAGTCCTAGCATTTTCAAGTTGATGCAAGCAATATCATGAGCAGATTGCAGTTTAGACAGTTCGGAGTGCAAAGCATGGCAGGATGAACATTCATCAACATCTAGACTCTTAGCATTCACAAGCTCTAATTCCAAACTCTCGACTTGTGACTCTAGATCCTTGTTCCTAGCCATGGTGAACTCTAAAGCCTTATCCTGACTAAGAAATTGCTCATACATGTTATCGCATCTAGCAGAAAGAACATCATAGGATGGGGGTACCTCATCGTTGTCATTGGCGTCGACGGAGTCGGCCATGAAGCACATGCCGGTGAAGTCCTTGGCCTTCCCCTTCTTGTCTTGAGGGATCTCCTCCTCCTTGTCCTCCTCGCTCCCGGAGTCCACATCGCTCATGGATTGATCTCCAAAAGAGGCAAGGACTCGGTGAGCAGCCTTCATGAGCTTGGCAGCATCATACTTGGGCTTGCCCCCTTGAGGCTTCTTCTAGGCAGGCTTCTCATCCTTGCGGTTGCTCTTACCTTTCAGCTTGGGGCAGTTTGCCTGGATGTGATATAGCTCTCCACACTCATAGCATGTCATAGGGTCACCTCTCTTTCTGTTTCTGACATTGTTATATGCCCGTGTGACTTTCTTGGCTAATAGAGCTAAATCAGCTTCAGGAAGACTCTCAAACTCTTCTTCTTGAACAGCAGATAAACACGCAAGAGAAAAACCCGAAGAAGACTCAAAAGAACCATCAAGAGTCCCTTTGAAAGGATCAGCCACCAAAGCCATGTTATCTTTCTTAGGATTACTGCCTCTCTTGATCTCATGAGTTTTTAGCTTGCTATAAAGTAGCTCCATAGTGAGATTAGAGAGATCGACGTTCTCTTCTATGGCAGTTGCCTTTATCTCCCACTCCTTGGTGTTGATTACAACCAAGAGGTGGGTGGCATTCTCAGATTGAGAGTACTCAATGTCAACAACTCTCATCTGATTGATCACCTTGTTGAAGAGAGTAAAGACATCATCGATGCTCTCACCAGGATGCATCTCGAATTTGTTATACTCTCGCTTGTAGACCGTCTGGCGCACTTGCTTGATCTGGGACGATCCTTCATGGCAAGTTTCGAGGGTGTGCCAAATCTCATGTGCGGTCACAAGATTGCAAATCCTATCATACTCTTGCCTACCAAGTCCAGCATATAGAACGTTCTTTGTCTTATTATTATTAGCCAAGAGGGCTGCTGAAGCCTACGTAGCAACTTCGGGCAAAACGAGTGGGGCTCGAACAACCTACCATATAGCCTGTCCTTCGCTCTCAAGGAAGACTCGCATGCGATTCTTCCAATAGGCATAGTCGAGCCCATCGAAGACATGCGGCTTGGTCGAGTACTTATCCATCACCAAGTTCAGTGACCGGTTAAGATCAAGATTGAACTAACCGGGCTCTGATACCACTTGTTGGACCGAAAAGGCGACTAGAGGGGGGGGTGATAGGAGCACGCTCAATTTTTCACAAAGGATGGATTCAACACCAATTTTACTCCAGTAGCTATGAAAGCTATGAAGATCAATCTACAAGTACAGCAGAAGACTTATATTGAATCCAAACTAAGATCCCCAAAGCAATAGATCAAAAGAAACTCAAATCAGAGGCTGAGCGGTCAGACCGATTTTTATACAGCGGTCTGACCGGTTCTTCGAGCGGTCTGACCGGCATTCTAAAATCGATCGACCGATTTTGTCGTAAAAAGAGTATGAAACGGAAAACCGAAACTCAAATCGATCTAACTTTTGATCTATGCGGCCAAACTCCACGAAACTTGACACACACCTTCTCAAAGATATTAGGAACCTATTCCAATCAAGGATCGCAGAAATCCAAGCCAAGGTTCCTATATTTTTCAGTTTGAGCAAAGTAAGGTCAAAAACCTAGTAAGAATCGAAATATGATCTAGAGACTTGCTCGTGGGTAATTGATGATCAAGATGATCATAGATGGGTTCCCACAAGTCACAGCAAGTTAGATCAAGCTAAGAAACCAAGCAAAAACTCGTGTATCAAAGAAAGGCAACAAATCAGCAAATAGAGAGAAAAAGAGAGAATAGAAATTCATCTTGAGAGAATTCTCTTTTGATTGATTTGATTAGGTATTGGTTTACAGCCACTCCAACAATGGAGGACAAAGACTCAATACATGAGCATGAAATCCAATCCAACTCTCTAGAACCCTAACCTCCACTTATCCTCTCCCAAAGAAAACCAGGGTTACAAACACAATGAAAGGGTTTTTGGGGGTGCAGCCACCTCCCTCCTCTATTTATAGTGGAGGCTTAGACCTTCTAGAAGATTGAACCCTAATGGGCTCCCGTTAAGGTCCACACACAAACGGGTCACATACGCACGCGTTTTAAAGCGCCGTCTTCATCTCTTGACTTAATCCACTTCACCTTGCGCCATCTTGCACCGTGATTTGGCAAAAGGTCACCAAGGCAGTATTTGGTAAAATTACCAAAATACCCCTCCTCGATCTTTTTGCAAAAACCGAGTCCCAACTGCGTGAAACACATCCATGCTTCGCCACGTGTAGGTTGATCCTGCGGCTCTCTCCATGTCGGCAAGTCTCTCCCATCCGGCTCCCAACGAAACCACCATGGCACTTGCACCGACCCCCATGCTGCTTGATCCAACCCGTCGCACCGAACTGCCCGTTCAGTCGTCCTTGTCCATTCTGCGCCATGCTTGAACCCATTGACCTCACCCGGCATCCCCGATCGTTCTGGACCTCAGCTCTCCAAGCCTAGTCCCGATCATCGTCGTCGTTGACCGTCGTTAACCTCCAAGCAACCTGCACAAAACATAGACCAAGAAATTATTTCCGGGAACAAGTTCTTCGCAACTTGACCCACGTTAGTCAAAACATGCATCATGCAACACATATGCCCTGAAACCCATGAACTTGACCTAACCCAACGATCATCGCCACAAATTGGCCGATGAACAGCCCAAAATCGGTCAGACCGCCACTTTGGCCGGTCTAACCGCCCCCTGGCCGGTTTGACCGCCCCTTGGCCGGTTTGACCGCCCAGCTGGGACTTAGCCAAATTTCCTCTCTAGAAATCCAAAACCCACTAGAATTTTTAAACCAATAGAACTTTTACCTGGAAGCTCCAAAAATTATGAGACCAAGTCCAGAAGAACCCTCTCACTTGCCTACACCCTCTATTTTTGGCCCAGCTCCAAAATCCAAAGACATTAACGTGGCCGGTCTGACCGCTCAGGCAAAGCCGGTCAGACCGCTCCACTGGCCGGTCTGACCGCCGTCCTGGTTGGTCTAACCGCCAGCCACCATTCCAAAAAAACCACACAAGGCATGGCCGGTCTGATCGCCACCATGGCTGGTCAGACCGCCAGAGGCCTGATAGAACTGGACCAACACCGAAAACGGGTGATTCCGCAAACCCTCATTGCCATTGCCAATTGTCTCATCATCCTAAGATCATGGGCATATCCCCATGATATCCACAGAATCACAACCAAACAACAAGCTAAAGATGAAGTAGATAAATTAATACTGACATAAGTAAAAGACCTTATGGTCAAAGTTGTTTACAGAGGTGCCTCACAGGGCTTACAACAAAAGAGATAACAACAGCGGAAAACACAAAAGCATAGGGTCCATTCGACCAGCCTCACAGGCCATCGAGTGGAGGACATCCCTAAGTTGCAAAGTCTTCATAGAGCTCCTGTTCATAGAGCATTGTGCTCCTGGATCACCCTCCTCTACTGATCAAACAGAGGGTCCAAAGCCATGAGTACGTTGAATGTACTCAGCAAGTCATAGGGAATGCATGCAAATAATAATCATGAAAAGCTTGACAAGAAGTAGCTGCAATGTTAGTTGGTAGAAAGCAACATTTGCAAAGTAGGTTTCAAAGCACAAGTTGAAAGAAAACTCCTAAGTCGACGAGTTCTTTGAAAACACATGTAGACACCCTGTCCACAACCAAGCCTCACCGTGATCACCCTAATCACAGCTCGGACCACCAAACAACACAGGACCAACTCAAAGCCCACCATGCTCAAGAAAACAAATCTAACCCTTGCGTGAAATCTCTGGGCATCACCATAACCGAGGCCACGGCTATTCGAATAGATTTACACTCTGCAGAGGTTGCACACTTTACCCACAAGAGATAGTCACTTGATATAACACACGTTTCCTTAGACGTGTGAATCAAGTAGAGACCACCACTAGGTCTTTACAAAGGTCCACTTGACTTAGTTCTGCTCTCGCTAAGGTTTCACCGTCCTGGCCCCCTCTTGTGCCATTCCCATCAGCACAGAACCGACTAAGGCTTCTCTAATTATTACACCCGGTCCACCCTATAATGGACATGTGGTTGCACGAGATGACCCAGATCATTGGTTCAAGGTTAAGTCCTTAGTTGGCTACTCAGGCGAGACCATTCACATCCCAATGTGCTTCTTGCACCCGCACTAACCACCTTCCACTCGCCCGAGCATAAAACATTTGGGGTTCCTCCCGGTCAAAGGACCACCCTAGTCCTGGCATCAAAATTTCATCAAGTGGCATGCCACGGTTTCGTAGTTCTTTAGTCAGATTTAAACATTAAAGAATCATGAGGTTGATACCATCGCAAGCTACAGTAAGGCTAAGCATCAAACGTACCCATGTTGGTGTCCAACAAGGACCAACAAACAAGGCCCATCCTAAGGATGTCAAGGTAACATGTCAACATGCATGTCTCAATTAACCAAGGATGTCTCTACTGACAAGAGGGCATTTAACTACTCCCAAAATCATTTGTATACAAAAAGCCATGCATGATATCTTAAAACAACATACTTTTTGCAAAAGATGGGTTCAATATGATCAAAGGTATATGACTTGCCTTCGATGAAGAACTGAGAAACTTATGTTGAGGTGGCCGGGTCCAAGAACTCCTCCGTGAAACCGGGATCTACACGTTAGAGAGAGCTAAAATAAGCAAAGCAAACTCCACAAGAAGATCAAAGAACTTGCCAAGTAAGAACCAAAGAAAGGTTACAGAAGACGGTGGAACAGAGGCTAGAATTGCTCAAGAAGGAGCTCAAACCGGGGAGGTCTTAGCTCTGGAGGAGGTCCAAAACACTAGGCAACAAATAGAGGCCAAGGAGTTTTTCTCAGGTCCTTTTATAGGCATGGGAGGCTCTGAGAGGAGGACGCCACATTAAATGGCACAAGACTGGAGTGGGTGATGGAGGGAAAAGGGCAAGCCAAGGAAGTGACCAAAGAGGGAAACAATGTACTGCAGAAGCAACCGCATTAAATGCTTGAAGACTTGTGCTGTAGTAGAAGCACAATGGGAGGAAAAAGAGAGTGAGTAGGAACTATCAAGTGGGCTAGTCAAAGCACAGGTGGTTGGCCCGGCCTAGAGGGGAGGTCATGACCCACGGGGGTGGTCTTTGCAAAAAGGCCACAAGAGAGGTCTTTGCAAAGAGACAAAAGGGGTGGTCTTTGCAAAAGATCGGTCATGGCCAACGGGAGGTCCTGACCAGAATGGGGAGGTCTTGACCAACAGAGGTCATGACCCAGGAGGGTGGTCTTTGCAAAAAGACCACAAGAGGTCCTATGAGAGGAGGTCTTAATGACCAGAGGTTAAAGGAGCCGCAAAACAGGGCTGTCCGATTTGAATCGGGCAGTCCACGAGTGGGAAGGGTGCAAGGTTGTTTCGGACTGCGCAAAGGGAAAGGGAGGTCCGAAACCAAAAGGGGATCCAATGGAGGAGATCCAAAGGGAAGGTCCTGATGGCTAAGATCTCTGAAGGGGAGTTCTTAACGGTCCAGATCAAAACAAGGGGAGGTCTCGACGGCTAAGATCTCTCAAGGGGAGGTCTTAACGGTCTAGATCAAAACAAGGGGAGGTCTCGACGGCTAAGATCTCTCAAGGGGAGGTCTTAACGGTCCAGATCAAAACAAGGGGGGGGTATCGACGGCTAAGATGAACCCAAAGGTGATCCCGACGATCAAGATGCATCAAAGGGAGGTCTTTGACGGCCAGGATGAACCCGAAGGTGATCCCGACGGTCAAGATGCATCAAAGGGAGGTCTTTGACGGCCAGGATGAACTTGAAGGTGATCCCGACGGTCAAGATGCTTCAAAGGGAGGTCTTTGACAGCTAGGATGAACCCGAAGGTGATCCCGATGGTCAAGATGCATCAAAGGGAGGTCTTTGCAGATGCGAGGGAAAACCAAACGAACTAGAGGGAGGTCCAAAAGAGAGCTACAATCCGAATTTGAGTTTCTAATAACAAGGACATTTGAAACACAAACCAGAGCTTGGACCTAAAAGAAGATCCAAACACAAGGGAGGTCTGAAGAAAGAAAGGCTAGTCCAAAGGGTAAACAGGGCAAACAGAGGAGGAAACCGAAAGCCAAAGAGCACTAACAACTCAAGGTCGACTAAAAGAGTTAATTGAAGTTTGCTTTATTCAAGTTAAATCTCCAAATTTTTTGAAGTTCCGGGTTAAGCTTGAGCAATTGCCAGAACCGAAGGGTTACTTTTGAGTTTTGAAATTTTTTCAAAAAGGCACCGAGAATTGGGATGTTACAATCCTACACCCCTTAAAGGGAATCTCGACCCTGAGATTTGAGTTGGCTAGAGATCATGTTGGGAAACTCGGCCTTGAGGTCCTCTTTACACTCCGAAGTTGCTTTTTCTTTGGAGTGGTTGCTCCACTGGACTTTGCAGAACTTGAGGATCTTGCTTCTCGTCACACGCTCGGACACTTCCAGGATCTTGATGGGGTGTTCTTTGTAGGAGAGGTCTTCTTGGAGGTCCACAGCTCCTAAAGGCATTTGCTCTTCTGGAACTCGTAGACATTTCTTCAACTGAGATACATGGAAGACGTCATGCACACTGGACAACTGAGGTGGGAGCTCCAATTGGTAGGCAACTTCTCCTCTCCTGGCTAAGATTGGATAAGGTCCGATGTACCTCAGTGCAAGCTTACCACTGACTCTGAAATGGCGCAGCCCTTTGAGAGGTGACACCTTGAGGTACACATGGTCTCCAGGAGCGAAGGCTAAGTCTCGACGACGGTTGTCTGCATAGCTCTTCTGCCTGGTCTGAGTGGTCTTTACCTTTTGTCTTATTGATCGCACTTGGTCTTCAGCTTCTTTGAGGAGGTCTGGTCTGAGCACTTGTCCTTCACCGACTTCTGCCTAGTACAGAGGTGTTCTACACTTCCTTCCATAAAGAGCTTCAAAAGGGGACATTTGAAGGCTCGATTGGTAGCTGTTGTTGTAGGAAAACTCAGCATAAGGTAGCATCCGATCCCAGCTGCTTTGGTTCTCTAGAGCGCAGGCCCTCAGCATGTCCTCCAGAATTTGGTTGACTCTTTCTGTCTGGCCATCTATCTGCGGGTGATAGGCTGTGCTGAAATTGAGGTATGTGCCCAAGACGCCATGTAGCTTCTGCCAAAACCTTGAGGTGAATTGGGATCCTCGATCCGACACAATCTTCTTTGGTACACCATGTTGACACACAATTCTTGCCATGTACAACTCATCCAATTTGTATCCAGAATAGGTGGTCTTCACAGGAATAAAGTGGGCGACTTTAGTTAGACGATCTACAACCACCCAAATTGAGTCATATCTAGCTTGGGTCCTAGGCAGGCCTGTAATAAAGTCCATCCCGACCTCTTCCCATTTCCACTCGGGTATGGGCAATGGTATCAAAAGTCCTCCAGGTCTCTGGTGCATGGCTTTAACCTTTTGACAAACATCACATTGAGCCACATATTCTGCTATCTCTCACTTCATACTAGGCCACCAATACATCTCTTTGAGTTCTTGGTACATCTTGGTGCTCCCAGGGTGAATGGAATACAAGGCTTCATGAGCATCTTTGAGGATCCTCTTGAGCTCTCTCTGGTCTGGTACATAAATTCGCTTGTCAAACCACAAGGTGCCTTGCTCAGCTTCTGAAAACCTTAAGGACTTCCCATTCTTCATACTGTTTTTGATCTCTTTGACATCTACTGTGAGACCCCGGTTTTATTAAGCTCATAATACTTAGTCATCCAATTGACCCTAGTATTATCAACCAAATAAACCCGGTCTCGAGAGATGTATACTTCCCAGAATGCAGTATACATACCTCACAACAAAAGAATGTATCAATTCCATACAACACATAGTACATAAGCAACAAACCAGAAGTTAATATTAATAGGAATAGGCTATTACAAAAGAGGGGCCTTCTGGCCAAATAACAACAAGTACTACTAAGATAACAGCGGAAGCAAAAGTGCCATAAAGATGGCTATAACACAAAGCCAATCGGTGTGCCTTAACCCTAGGCATCGACCGACCGCCAAGCTAGTCGTCAAGAAGCGGCAACACGTAGCACAAAAGAGAGGCTCTTGGAGCTCTCCTTCTTCCTCTGCAACAAAAGCCACAAAAATGCCACAACCACGGGCAGATGAGTACATAAAGTACTCCGCAAGACTTACGTGTGAGATAACAGAACTATAAATAGCTACATGCAAGCTTTATTTAAGTGGGTGAGGCTTTGGACTCATTTTAGCACAAAGCAAGTTTCATTTGCAATAACATAATAGATTGAAGGCAATTTGGCAAAGCATTTTAATTGTTGAAATAACAACGAGATAATAACATGATAACAACAACAAGAACATCCTGGAAGTGACTAACCCAAGTCACCACAACAATAGCATGAACATCCATTCATACCAACCATGTCAAGTTTTAATTAAAGGTTGTAGTCTAGTTCTCACAGGCGTTTCGAGCGTGTCCATAACCTAGGGCGAGGCTATTGAATAGTTTTAACCTGCGCAGGGTGTACCAATGTACCCACACGTCGATCGCCTTTTCGCCAAGCACACTTCCGTTGGTATGTCAAGACGGCTAAGTCCTACGAGACATTTCCAATGGACAGTGCTAATTCGACCCGCACAACCCACGGGATAAGGACACAATAGACAACCTAACCGGTGCGCCTTTGCTCAATTCCCACACCACACACACACATTTTCTCTTTAAAACACACCAACCGAAAGCGACCCCAATTAGCACCGCCCAAAGTACTTAGTCAAGAGGGTTCCATATGCCCTCGTGTGGTTAGCACATAAAATGCTCGTAACGGTGGCGCAAGTAACTCGGTCATAATGACTCGGGCATACTACCGCATCCAAAAACCACACCATCCATCCAATATGCCCAAGTCCAAATCAAACTTTTAGTTTCAGATTTTGACTTTACAAAATAACAAAGCACAAGTGCTGGACATAAAGGAGTAATAATTAGATTTGTGTGATCAAGACCATCGACTAAGTCGATGATCGCCCATTACTACCGATAGCTAAGCATGTCTAAGCAATTTAAATCGAAAACTACTAAGTGATAAGAGCTCATCCAACGAGCTCAAACCACAGCAAATAACCTAGGCTCATGGTAGTAGAGGATGAACAATTCCTACAGATTATGCAACTATAGGCTTGCTAGCGCCATTTAACACAAAGTAGCATGCATACATAGAAGTAAAACAATATATTAACCTTTAAAGTAATGGGGCGTTAGAGGGGATATGATCAAACTGCTTGCCTTGCTGTTGCTGGCCAAGTTGTGGCAGAGGGTCACTCTCGGGATCACCACAAATGTCGAAACCTAACGGAAAAGCGATAAAGAACTGATAAGAGCAAAGAAAACAAAAAGACTCAACAGCAAACTTTCTCCAAAAGACTTGAAAATTTTACAGCAGCAAGGTGATGATTTATCATGAATTTAGCAACAAGAATCAATTGATTTGGATTCCCAATGCAAAAGTTATGATCAAATCAATTCTGCTCAGCTTTATTAATTAAAAATGTGCTACTATTCATTGCAAAAATTTCTAGACATGCAGAGGAGCTGAAATTTTTCAGGTAGCATAAGCACCTCATAAGATGAACAACCAAATTGGATTCATCTCAATTGGAGCTATAATGCACCTTCTATTAATTTTTGAAACAAGAACTTGAACAAAATTATAATGCATGATTATTTTTCCTGGAAACAGTAACATGTTCAAAACTATTTTTCCTGGTAAGTTCATTAATAGAGGAATCCAACACAATTGGATTCACTCAAAAATCATTTACAGAGAATTAGTTATGTATTTTACAAGTGAAAGGATTTTTAGTGAAACAATTAAAGCCTATACAAAGTTAAAGTTAATTCTGGACCTTCTTGTAACTATAACATGATTAAAACTATTTTTAGACTGAAGTATAGTTAATAACCGAATTAACAAAATTTATTTCAACTAAAAGGAGTTATAATGAATTTGTTATGCATTTTACCATATAACTGAAATTCTAATACATTTAATAAACTGAGAAAGATTAGAATTTAATTTCAGGTTTTTCTGGAGTCATATTAATCTTCTAAACATTTTTAGATTAAATTTTAGAGCATAACAGAATTAATACCACTGGAATCATCTAAAATGAATTATCATGAAAAAGATATGCATTTCTAAAGATTAATACCTTTTTCAGGTTCATAAATAATTCCATCGGAAAATTTTAAATTTTGAAATCGGCGTGGGACGATTGTGGGCGTAGATCTTGCATCGGACGGCCCAGTCCATGGAAACAGCTAGCTTGTGCGGCTTGCATGGAGGATGAACGGGGACCGTTGATCTTGGATCCAACGGTCCACGTTGAATCCACCGCGACGCATTTGAACGCACGCGCGCGAAATGGCGTGGCGATTGTGGGCCATTGATCTTGAGATGGACGGCTCACGACCACGCCCACACAGTGAACTAGAGAATGCCCGAGCGAATCTCAGCCGCAAATCGCGAGATGGGCGGTCCACGATGGATGAAGAACAAATTACTATGAGATCTAGACCGAAGATCTCGAAATGGAGGGCTCCTAATGAGCCACATCGCTGACAAAAGCAGACGGCACTCGCGTCGACAAAATGCCGCGGCACTCACCGCTGGCTAGCCGGCGATGCACGCCATCTCAAGCGTGCTAAGGGCACCTACGGTGCACATTAGCACCGCGGTCACGCCAAAGACCACTCACACCTCGGTGAGGGTCCACAGCTGGCAGGCAGGGCGAGGCGGCGGCTTCTGATAGCAACGGCGGCAGAAGGGGAGCTCCGCAGCGAGCAATCAGCGGGTGCCCGAGCTTGATGAGCTACCGGGACCTACCGGATGTCGCGGAGAGTCGGAGGAGAGTCAGGCAGAGCCGGCGACGAAAGACAACAAGGCGCAAATGGAGTCAACGGGGCGCCATACTGAGCCACAAAAGAAGCAAGCAATATCAAAATGGGTTGTACGAGGCCCATCGATGCTGACCAAGAAAGGAATCGACCGGAGAGACACTCACCCAAGACTGGGAAGAAGATTACGTTTCACGGCCTAAAAGCGGAAACTTGAATTGGCCCCACCAAAGATCGCCCAAATTGAGTGAGGATAGGCTTCCCAAGTGAGAGGGAGCGGAGGGAGCAGAGATTGAGGAGAGGGCCACGGGTTACCGCCTTCACCGAGCTACTGAGGTGCAAAGCAATGGCGGCAGTGACCGGGTGATGGGAGCTCGAGCGAGGGGTGTGAGTGCTTGCTAGGACTCACTGGTGTGTAGAAGAAGCCAAGGGAGGGGTACCCCGAGCTTAAGTACCAAGGATGGCAGAGAGCAACGGGGGGGAGCCTCGGATTCTTTGTCCGCCAGGGGAGCTCGGAGGGCGACGGGGGCAGGTAACTCGACGACTTCCGGGGGAGGAGGCACGACGAGCATTTAATGCGCTGCAGAGGCCCGTTGAAAGCCTGCCCGAAGGTGACTTGACGCAGCGCCCCACTCCACTGTCCATGGCGCAGAGAGAGAGCGTGCGCGCGAGCGGGAGGAGGACGACGAAGCGGCGGCCCTCCGATTTTGATCCAAGGGCTGAGACGCGAGCAGCTCCGCGAAGAGGTACGCAGCTATGGGCCGTCTGATTTTAATCTAACGGCCCAAGCACAGCGCCAGCGCCCGAGTCCGACCGGTGCGGTTAGTTGGTCGAGCCAAATCGCCTGGCTCGAGCCAGGCTCAGGTCCGAGCCCGAGCAACAGTGCACCCAGATTAAGTTTTGAATGAACAGCAGACTTTGAAGATTTATTTGAGGCATCAAACCAACTCTAAAAATTTTGAAATTTTTACAGTGGCTTGAAGGATTACAGATTGAATTCCCATAAAAGTTTCAGAGGTTTATGCATAGTGCATTTTCCTCAAGAAATTCCAGAATGATTTCAACTAGGGTTTGACCAGACTTTGGACTGGTTTGACTTGCCTCCAAAACTATTCAAATAATTTCTAAAAATTATGAGAAAATTCAGAGAGGTTACCAAGCTTCCCTAGAACCTTGGAAAAATATTTTACAGATGTGGGCACAAGATTTTTATAATGGAGGTTTTTTTTTTGATTGGAGATTTATAATTTGATTTCCACAATTCATTTACAAGAATTATAAAAATCCAAATACATTCAATTTAGGAAAAAGTTTTAATTTCCCCTCATTTTCAGAATTGGGATGTTACAAAACCTCCCCTCCTTATAGAAATCTCGTCCCGAGATTTGGCTCACTCGGGGAAGAAAGAAGGATAGTCCGCACGCAGACGATCTTCCCTTTCCCAAGTAGCCTCATCCTCAGAATGGTTCGACCACTGAACTTTAAGGAACTTGATGGTCTTATTCCTTGTTCTTCGTTCAGACTCATCGAGTATGCGAACAGGGTGCTCGCGATAGGTCAAATCTTCCTGAACATCGAGAGTTTCCAACGGAGCTTCCTCAGTTGGAACACGGAGGCACTTCTTTAGCTGGGATACATGGAAGACATCATGTACCCCCTCAAGTGCAGATGGCAATTCCAACTTATAGGCAACAGCCCCCTTCTTCTCGATAACGCGGTATGGACCGACATATCGAGGAGCTAACTTGCCCTTGACGCCGAAACGTTGATGGCCCTTCAGAGGAGAGACTTTGAGATAAACAAAGTCATTGGGCTCAAAGCTCAACTCACGACGACGGCGATCCGCATAGCTCTTTTGCCTGGATTGAGCTGTGCGCAAACGCTCACGAATAAGCTGGACTTGGCTCTCGGCCTCATTAATTGAGTCCGGGCCAAAAAGAGGTCTCTCACCGGTCTCTGACCAGTTCAACGGGGTTCTACACTTTCTCCCGTATAAGGCCTCAAAAGGTACCATGCCGAGACTGGCCTGAAAGCTGTTGTTGTAAGAAAACTCGGCGAATGGCAAGCATTTCTCCCAATACTTCCCATAGGAAAGGACACAAGCACGAAGCATATCTTCCAAAACTTGGTTGACCCTCTCGGTCGACCATCGGTTTGAGGATGATATCTTTGTGCTAAAGGTAAAACGGGTTCCCATAGCCTCTTGCAAACTATGCCAAAAGCGAGAGGTGAAAAGAGAACCACGATCCGAGACAATTGTCTTGGGCACACCATGCAAGCACACGATCGGGAAACATAGAGGTCGCCAATTGACCAACGAAATCTTGGCCCGCACCGGCAAGAAATGTGCTACTTTAGTCAACCGATCAATGACAACCCAAATGGCATCATTCTTCTTCGGGGACGTGGGTAGACCGGTGATAAAGTCCATGCCGACGGAATCCCACTTCCATTCCCAAGACAGTAAAGGTCAAGCGATCTGCGCAGACGCTGATGCTCGGCCTTAACACGACGACACACGTCGCACTCGGCAACGAACTTCGCAATCTCCCTCTTCATTCGGGTCCACCAAAATCTCTGGCGGAGATCTTGATACATCTTTGTGGCCCCGGGATGAATGGATAAAGGCGAATCATGAGCTTCGCGGAGGATCAAATTCCGCAACTCCATGTCCTTTGGAACCACAAGGCGTTGCCCGAACCTCACAACACCATGCTCATCCTCAGAAAAGCATTTGGTCGTTCCGTTCTTGGCATTTTCCTTAATGTGGCTCACTCCTATATCCGACTGCTGAGCGGACTTGATCCGATCCACCAAGGTTGGTTGCACAACCATGGCAGCGAGAGAACCATGCTCAACTAAGCTCAAGTTGAGACGCTGAAATTCTTCCAGAAGAGTGGGCTGAAGCTCCTTGGACAACAAGGCATTGCAATGCGCTTTACGACTAAGCGCATCGACAACGACATTAGCCTTGCCCGGATGGTAGCGAATACCCATATCATAATCCTTGATCAACTCCAACCATCTCCTTTGCCTGAGGTTCAGGTCAGGTTGGGTGAACAAATACTTAAGGCTTTTATGATCCGAATACACCTCACAACGATTACCGATTAGGTAATGTCGCCAAATCTTAAGTGCATGAATCACAGCAGCCAACTCCAAATCATGGGTAGGATAGTTGAGCTCATGAGGTCTCAATTGCCTTGATGCATAGGCCACTACCTTGCCTTCTTGCATAAGGACACAACCGAGGCCTCGACGAGAAGCATCGCAAAAGATATCGAAGCTTCGATGGATATCGGGAAGAACAAGAACGGAGCGGTGGTCAAACGCTTCTTGAGTATTTGGAAACTTCCTCACACTCAGCGGACCACAGAACTTCTTGTCCTTCTTGAGCAACTCCGTCATCGGCTTCGCGATTTTGGAGAAGTTCTCGATAAAGCGACGATAATATCCCGCTAAACCGAGAAAACTCCGTACATCGGCAACCGAAGCAGGCTGACTCCATGAAAGAACATCGCTGACCTTGCTAGGGTCAACGGCTACGCCTCCTTCTGAAAGAACGTGGCCTAAGAAAGACACTTCCTTCAACCAGAATGCACACTTGCTGAACTTCGCGTACAGCTGGTGCTCACGCAGCTTGCTCAACACAAGCTTCAGATGCTCGGTGTGTTCCTCATCGTTCTTGGAGTAGATAAGAATATCATCAATGAAGACCACGACAAACCTATCCAAATACTCCATGAATACCGAATTCATGAGGTTCATGAACAAGGCAGGAGCATTGGTTAAGCCGAATGACATGACAGTGTACTCATACAAGCCAGAAGTAGTAGAGAACGCCGTCTTTGGAATATCCTCGGATCGAATCCAACTCGATGATATCCCACTCTCAAATCAATCTTGGAGAAAACTCGAGCTCCAGTTAATTGATCAAAGAGATCGTCGATGCGGGCAATGGATACTTGTTCTTTCTAGTCACTTCATTAAGTGGGCGGTAATCAACGACATGCGTAAGGTACCGAATCCTTCTTCTTTACGAAGATTCTTTGGACAACCCCAAGGAGATGAGCTAGGCGGATGAAACCCTTCTCTTGCAGCTCACTTAACTGTTTCTTCAACTCCACCAACTCGTTCGGTGGCATCCGATAAGGCCTCTTTGAGATAGGGGCGGTACCGGGAGCCAACTCAATGACAAACTCGAGGTCTCGAACGGGTGGCATCCACGGAAGATCTGCGGGAAAGACATCAACAAAGTCACGCATCGTCGGGACTTCGCTAATATCTAGAGCGGGCTTCGCTTCAAGCGCCAAGAGATGCGGACCTAGCGAGCCTTGGCGAAAAGCTTAACCTCTCACGGAGGGACTAGATAGAGATGAGCTTCTGGCGCAATCGATTTGTCCCATGTGCTGAGACAACCAATCCATGCCAAGAATTACATCTAGACTCGCTGAATGGAGAAGGATAAGGTTTGCTAAGAACCTTACTCCTTCGATCTTGATAGGAACATCCCTACACTCAGATTCAGCTCTCAACTCCGAACCAGGAGAGCGAATAAGTAGCGGGACCGACAATGGAGAGAAAAGAAGCTCTCCAACAGCAGCAAAAGACTCAGAAACAAAGGAATGAGATGCTCCTGAATCAAACAAGACAGTAGCAGGGTGAGAGTTAACAGAAAGTGTACCTAGCACGACGTCGGGTGCCTCCTGAGCCTCCTCTGCGGTGACGGCGTTGACGCGGCCACTACCCACGCCCTGGGTAGCGGGGACGATCTTCTGGTCCTACAAAGATCCACCTCCTTGCCCGCGTCCTCCATTAGGACGAGGGGCTGCTCCGGTCTTCTTAGGGCATTGATTGGCATAATGCCCCTTCTGGCTGCAGAAGAAACAAGTGACATTGCCGCCGGATTGCGGAGCCACTCTCTGATCGGCGGCGACGTGGATCGGGCACGGCCTGCGAAGGACGAGGAACAGGGGCAGGTGACCTCGGGGGTGCTGAGGACTGAGACTGGAACCCCGAAGACTGCCCGAAGCGAGGACGGAAGGAACTGGACTTGGAAGACTTGTAAGTCTCCCACTTGCGCTTACGGGAATCCATAAGCTCTCGAGCCGCATGCTCAGCGACGATGGCCTTGTCGACCAAGGTCTGGAAATCAGGAAAGTCGACAATGGATAGCTTGTCCTTCAGCTCCTCGGACAAGCCACGCCTGAACTTGGCCTGCTTAGCCATATCAGTGGCCACATCCTCAGGAGCATAACGAGCTAGATGGTTGAACTCGTATACATACTCCATGACTGAGCTACGCCCTTGCTTGAGCGCAAGAAACTCCTGCTTCTTGATCTCCATCAAGCCGGCAGGGATATGAGATCGGCGGAAGGCAGTACGAAACTCCTCCCAAGAAACGGTGTGGTCTGCGGGCTGCATGGCGAGAAAATTCTCCCACCATGACAAAGCTGCACCCTCCGGTGGTGCGCGCAAGCACAGCCTTCTCGTGCTCTCGCATCTGCGCTATGCTGGCTTCCGCCCACAAGACGGCCAATCGTCCGCATCCAAAGGGTCCTCGGACCGAGAAAGGTAGGGGCTGAGTACGGCGAACTCAAGAAGGCCCCCACGAGGCTGATGGGCATTCCCTGGCCCAGATCCTGAAGCTCCGGAAAGTGCAGTGGTGTTGCGCGCGATGACGTCCAGTAGAACTCTCCTGTCATCCGCGCGGTTGCGCTCAATCTGCAGAAGGACCTCGGCCATGGTCGGAGGAGGAGGAAGCTCCTCGTCCTGACCAGCTGACTGGCCTTGGCCGCTACGAGTGCGTCCGGCCATCCTGTTACAAGAAATTTTGGTTAGCAACTAGACTCGAAAAACAAAGCCTTTAAAAGAAGCAAAAGCGATCGCCTAGGGGAATGGAATATCACCCTAAACGAAAGCCAAAACAGCGATTAAATCAACTTTAGAAGCTTCTAAAAGACTCTAAAAACAGCCAAGAAACACCAAAACCAAGGCTCAACTCCTCAACTCAACTAACCCGTATTGAATGAACGAGTAATTGATTGAGAAGATTAAAAATCAGATTGTAAGATGAGATCTAAAAACTATTAGAGAGCAAGGCTAATGCAGCGAAATAAGTGTTAGATACTTAGCTAACTCGTATCACATCTTACCCTTTTATTCCCACAACTTTTAGTTGATTTAACCTCTCATTTTCCACCTTAATTGCTGACTTGTGCTTGCTGCCCTGAAATACTTGTTGGCTGTCCAAAATTCCAGATTTGTATTTCGCCCAAACACTTCTATTCTTCACCAAAAGGCAGCCAAGATTTCAAATTTAGAACTCTCATAAGTTATCCAAAACCCAATTAATCGATAACAACTATTTTGTAGAAGGAAGAGAGGAAAACAACTTTTAAAACTCAAATTAGAGTAAGATGAGAAGAGAAAGCTAAGATAGATGAGGAATAAAATCTGAGAATTTTCTTAAGCTTTCAAAACCCATTTGATACTTTGAAATTAGGTTTTCAAAATATCCTAAAGACGACCAAGCTTGCGTTATTACGGTCAAGACGGCTCGATACCAACTTTGTGAGACCCGGTTTTATTAAGCTCATAATACTTAGTCATCCAATTGACCCTAGTATTATCAACCAAATAAACCGGTCTCGAGAGATGTATACTTCCTGAATGCAAGATACATACCTCACAACAAAAGAATGTATCAATTCCATACAACACATAGTACATAAGCAACAAACCAGAAGTTAATATTAATAGGAATAGGCTATTACAAAAGAGGGGCCTTCTGGCCAAATAACAACAAGTACTACTAAGATAACAGCGGAAGCAAAAGTGCCATAAAGATGGCTATAACACAAAGCCAATCAGTGTGCCTTAACCCCTAGGCATCTGACCGGACCGCCAAGCTAGTCGTCGAAGAAGCGGCAACACGTAGCACAAAAGAGAGGCTCTTGCAGCTCTCCTTCTTCCTCTGCAACAAAAGCCACAAAAATGCCACAACCATGGGCAGATGAGTACATAAAGTACTCCGCAAGACTTACGTGTGAGATAACAGAACTATAAATAGCTACATGCAAGCTTTATTTAAGTGGGTGAGGCTTTGGACTCATTTTAGCACAAAGCAAGTTTCATTTGCAATAACATAATAGATTGAAGGCAATTTGGCAAAGCATTTTAATTGTTGAAATAACAACGAGATAATAACATGATAACAACAACAAGAACATCCTCGAAGTGACTAACCCAAGTCACCACAACAATAGCATGAACATCCATTCATACCAACCATGTCAAGTTTTAATTAAAGGTTGTAGTCTAGTTCTCACGAGGCGTTTCGGCGTGTCCATAACCTAGGACGAGGCTATTCGAATAGTTTTAACCCTGCAGGGGTGTACCAATATACCCACACGTCAGACCGCCTTTTCGCCAAGCACACTTCCGTTGGTATGTCGGCACGGCTAAGTCCTACGAGACATTTCCAATGGACGATGCTAATTCGACCCGCACAACCCACGGGATAAGGACACAATAGATGACCTAACCGGTCCGCCAACGCTCAATTCCCACACCACACACACACATTTTCTCTTTAAAACACACCAACCGAAGCGACCCCAATTAGCACCGCCCAAAGTACTTAGTCAAGAGGGTTCCATATGCCCTCGTGTGGTTAGCACATAAAATGCTCGTAACGGTGGCGCAAGTAACTCGGTCATAATGACTCGGGCATACTACCGCATCCAAAAACCACACCATCCATCCAATATGCCCAAGTCCAAATCAAACTTTTAGTTTCAGATTTTGACTTTACAAAATAACAAAGCACAAGTGCTGGACATAAAGGAGTAATAATTAGATTTGTGTGATCAAGACCATCGACTAAGTCGATGATCGCCCATTACTACCGATAGCTAAGCATGTCTAAGCAATTTAAATCGAAAACTACTAAGTGATAAGAGCTCATCCAACGAGCTCAAACCACAGCAAATAACCTAGGCTCATGGTAGTAGAGGATGAACAATTCCTACAGATTATGCAACTATAGGCTTGCTAGCGCCATTTAACACAAAGTAGCATGCATACATAGAAGTAAAACAATATATTAACCTTTAAAGTAATGGGGCGTTAGAGGGGATATGATCAAACTGCTTGCCTTGCTGTTGCTGGCCAAGTTGTGGCAGAGGGTCACTCTCGGGATCACCACAAATGTCGAAACCTAACGGAAAAGCGATAAAGAACTGATAAGAGCAAAGAAAACAAAAAGACTCAACAGCAAACTTTCTCCAAAAGACTTGAAAATTTTACAGCAGCTAGGTGATGATTTATCATGAATTTAGCAACAAGAATCAATTGATTTGGATTCCCAATGCAAAAGTTATGATCAAATCAATTCTGCTCAGCTTTATTAATTAAAAATGTGCTACTATTCATTGCAAAAATTTCTAGACATGCAGAGGAGCTGAAATTTTTCAGGTAGCATAAGCACCTCATAAGATGAACAACCAAATTGGATTCATCTCAATTGGAGCTATAATGCACCTTCTATTAATTTTTGAAACAAGAACTTGAACAAAATTATAATGCATGATTATTTTTCCTGGAAACAGTAACATGTTCAAAACTATTTTTCCTGGTAAGTTCATTAATAGAGGAATCCAACACAATTGGATTCACTCAAAAATCATTTACAGAGAATTAGTTATGTATTTTACAAGTGAAAGGATTTTAGTGAAACAATTAAAGCCTATACAAAGTTAAAGTTAATTCTGGACCTTCTTGTAACTATAACATGATTAAAACTATTTTTAGACTGAAGTATAGTTAATAACCGAATTAACAAAATTTATTTCAACTAAAAAGGAGTTATAATGAATTTGTTATGCATTTTACCATATAACTGAAATTCTAATACATTTAATAAACTGAGAAAGATTAGAATTTAATTTCAGGTTTTTCTGGAGTCATATTAATCTTCTAGACATTTTTAGATTAAATTTTAGAGCATAACAGAATTAATACCACTGGAATCATCTAAAAATGAATTATCATGAAAAAGATATGCATTTCTAAAGATTAATACCTTTTTCAGTTCATAAATAATTCCATCGGAAAATTTTAAATTTTGAAATCGACGTGGACGATTGTGGGCCGTAGATCTTGCATCGGACGGCCCAGGTCCATGGAAACAGCGCGCAGCGCGGCCGCGCGGGAGGATGAACGGGGACCGTTGATCTTGGATCCAACGGTCCACGTTGAATCCACCGCGACGCGATTGAATGCACGCGCGCGAAATGGCGTGGCGGTTGTGGGCCGTTGATCTTGAGATGGATGGCTCACGACCACGCCCACACAGTGAACTAGAGAATGTCCGAGCGAATCTCAGCCGCAAATCGCGAGATGGACGGTCCACAGTGGATGAAGAACAAATTACTATGAGATCTAGACCGAAGATCTACGAAATGGAGGGCTCCTAATGAGCCACATCGCTTGACCGAAAACGACGGCACTCGCGTCCGACAAAATGCCCGCGGCACTCACCGGCGGCTAGCCGGCGATGCACGCCATCTCAGCGAGGTTACCAAGCTTCCCTAGAACCTTGGAAAAATATTTTACAGATGTGGGCACAAGATTTTTATAATGGAGGTTTTTTTTTGATTGGAGATTTATAATTTGATTTCCACAATTCATTTACAAGAATTATAAAAATCCAAATACATTCAATTTAGGAAAAAGTTTTAATTTCCCCTCATTTTCAGAATTGGGATGTTACATCTACATCTTATTCTTGAGCCTTTTGGATCTTCTCCTTGTAACATCCCCAAGTTAATTAATGATAATTAGTATGCATCTTATCAGCATGCATGACTTTTGGAAACATTTGCATCATATATGGCACTTGGAAAATCTCAATTAAAGTTTAAACCTACAACTCAAATATAAGCTCCAGAAGAAAACAAGAACAAAACCTCATGTTCCTCTTCTGGAAATAATTTATTAAAATACTAGAATAATTATAATGAATTTAACATAATTTTTCCAAAATTTTTGGAACATAATTGACCCAAAGAAAATTCAAACTCAGATCAATAACCTATTCCAAGTTTGAATTTAAACTAAGAAAATAAATCATGAACAGTAATATTTAATAATTTTTGTGAACACTAGGATGTCCCAGGAACCCCTCTAAAATTTTTCATAATTTTTAGAATTTTATTCCTATTTTTAAAGCCTTGGTCAAATCTGCTAGTAGTTGGTCAAACTGCTTTGAAATCTTGGGCTCGTTACTGTTCACCTGACCCGAACCTAACCCTGGCTCGAACCCGGCGCATCGTGGTGCAACCCAACCACCTAAACTCACACAAATACTGGCTGCCCAGTCTCAATCGAACGGCCGAACCATTCCGACCCGAGTCGCCCGATCTAGCCCAACCCACTCGTCGCACCGCACCCCTTCGCAGTCGCTGCTAGTGGACCCACCGTTCGCGCCTGTGCTTCTTCAACCTCGGGCAGGACTCACGCTCCACGCGGCTGTCGCGCTCTGCCGCGGGCTCTGTTAGCGCGAGCGACTCCATGAGCCACCGCCCTCCGCGGCCTATCCCTGAGCACCGCTCGTTCACGCCGCTTTCTTTCCGTCTATGCCTAAGCATTAAACCCCCTCGATGCCTCTCCAATTGCTCACTTCTCTTCCCGGCCGAGGAAGAGGAGGAAGCTCTTGTGAGCGTTCCTCTCGGGTAAGCTCAAAGCCCTTGCATCCCCTAGCTTTCTCTGTGCTTTACCCTCTCCATTTTAGCTCATTTGAGCTTTTGATTTTGTTTGTAGGCTCCAAACCTCGATCGTGCTCTTGGCGGCCTCGGAGCGCGTCCCGAAGGCCACATTTGTGCAAACTTGGCCTCTAGTGAGTTTTGACCTCTCTTTTGTGCGTCACATGGTGCCTTTAGGTACTAGAATCATTTCCCCTCAATCCATTTGCTAAATGATTCTCAAGAACATCCGAATTTTAAGGTTTCTCCTTTTTCAGCTGCGAGCAACCATTTCTTCCCCATCTCCGACGTCGTGCGGCTTGATCCAATTCCCAGCGTTAGGAGCACCACGCGGGCACCACGGAGCTTCCCCAAGCTTCACCGATTCCCTTCTTCCTCTACGGCAAGCTCTCCACAAGGAACCGCTTCGCCGCCGCCTCGGTCATCGTCGACGGCCATCCTCCGACCACCCCCGGTGTCCATCTGAGTTTTGGTACGTTCCTAGTACCTCCTAGTTGCTTATGCGCACCTTAATTCCCATAATGCATCGTCGGGTCGTTCTTGCCTCGTTGGCTTGAAAACCGTCGCCGCTAACTGGAGTTGCACCGCCGTAGTAGGTCGTCTTAACCCTTGGCGTCGGTACCTCTAGCCTCGCGTGGCTCTCAAGAACCCGGTCCTGGCCTTGCTCCGCGCCGCCAAGGACCGCTTCACCGGCGGAACGCTGGGGCGATGTTGCGGCTGCGCGCTTCTCTACATTGTTAGTTTTTCTGACAACCCTGTAGCTCGGGATTGAAACCAAATCCTGTTTTGTTTAGTGCTAATCATTGTTAGATTATTTAATGGCTGTCTTAAAATGCTAGTGAGTCTTTGACTTGTGGACCCCTTAAACAGTAAGCAAGGTGTGATTTAAATCGGGTTGCTAAGCGGTGTTTGACATGTGGGCCTGGTTCCCTTTAGTGAGCAGTGCACTTGGACCATGGACTAGGTTCGCTAGACCGAGCCAATGACATTAGGGCCCTACCTGTCAGCGCGATTTAAAATCTGAAAGTAAAATGAAAAATGAACTATTAATCGGACCCCACCGTCAGTGTCTGCATCTAGGTAAGTGTTCGGTAGAAAAAGTATTTCATACTTAAGAAAATTCTGAATACCTTTATTTATACACTGAAAATTGTATTAACTTCAAAATTGCATAGTTAATTCATTTTAACTCCAAAAACAGTGAAACCAATTTTGTTATTTTTAATTTTAAATGAAATTTATAAGGAAATAGGTTTCAACCTTGTCCCTATCATATAAAATATAGTTATTGGGGATTGATCCAAAACCTATTTATTTATACTCTAGAAAATGTCTTTAACTTGAAAAATTCATTACTATTTCATCTTAACTCCAAAATAGATGAAACCAGTTTTGATAATTTTCATTTTAAGTGAAATTTATTTTAAAATAGTTTTCAAACATGTCTCTATAACAGAGAAGGAAGGTTTGGAAAAACGATCCATTAACTCTATTATGTTTACAATAGAAAAAGGCTGATAACTTTGAAAATATATAACTAATTCATAAAAACTCCAAATGAGGAAAACTCAACTATTTTGGTCTTATAATATTATTCTATAATTATATATGGAATACTTTGCCTCACCACTACTCTACAAATTTTGGCCAAATAATTAAATTACATGAATTAAGACATATTGGAAACTGAAATTCAAACCATCATAACTCTCACATGCTAAATCCAAATGGAATAATTCTTTCACCTAAATTCATATAAAATCATGATCTACTTACTGTATAAATTTCATGCATTTTTGAGTATTTTGAATTTTCAGCTTTATTTGGTATTTATTGCAATATCGTCTATCATTAGGTTTTTCGACGATACCGATATATTCGTGAGATCTATTTGAGTGTAACCAGAGATTGAATAAGTGGTACAGCAAAGGTGCGAGCACTCTCCTCTAGATCATATTGCTCCTACTGATTTTAAAATGTTTTGCATGGTTTTAATCACTCAATTGCATGCTATGTTGAAAAGTATGTTCATGGGTAGAAGTAGTTAATTCCCTACTTGCTGCATTGACCCTCCCTTGAATGTTGATTACCCTTTTCCCTTGAATGATTAAGGCTATATGTTATATAGGTTTGTTTGCTAATTTGTAGAACGATGCTTAGTCGTGCTAGTAGTTGTAGTCGATAATGTTTGATGGAGCTAGTCCATCGGCCAATGGATCGAATTGAATCTTAATGAAATTTGAGGATTATATGGATTTGATTATTGTTGAATTTGAAGAAAATGTCCAAATCTTCGAATTTGATTATTATGAACTTGTTGGGAAGGTTGTTTTTGTTGTGTGTCAGACTTGGACGGGTGATAGGGTGATGAAGGGGTGGTCCCGGATTCGCGTAGCCCCGTCTGGGTATTTGAGGACCGGTCTGTAGTGTGATGCACCAAGTCTTACGTACAACCACACGCCGGGATAATGGCGAAGGCTTGGCTTAATAATTTGTTGTGTGTTAGCTATCAAAACACAATCGGATTGGCAATTGTTATTGTTTGGTTTTAATGACTCTCTTGTCAATCTGGTGGGGGCATGTTATATTTTTATCTTCTTGCCCTTAAGGGTCTCTAGTTGATAGGGACTTACTTACAAAACGGGGTTCACCTGTTGTGCTAGGCGACTTTAGTCTGCTACGGGATTCTGATCCTCGGGTGGGTTGATAGTTAGGACATGACATTGTAACGGCCTCGTTATGCTACCTCAGTCACACTCCAAAGGAAGAGTGCATTGGCCAACATTACGAGGTATGCATATCGTGTGGGTAAAGCTGTACAACTCTGTAGAGTCAAATAAATCTATTCGAATAGCCGTGTCCCTAGTTATGGACATCACTTGTGGGAAAGCATGCACAGTTAGCTTATGGGAAATTAAGTTTGGGTTATGATGGAAATTGTTGTGTCATTATGTTAGTTGTCCTGATCTGAAATGTTATCTCGAACGGGATGTTCGCTTGTTAATTTTGTTATGGAATGAATTGTATCATGAATGGGATGTTCGTGTGTTGATTATATTTGGAGATTATATTGTTGTTGATCATTACTTATTGTTATACCATGTTTTATAAATGTTTTAAAATGGCAATTTGAATCTATATTGTTTATCTAATTGCAAAACTTGCTTTATGCTGAAAATTGACTAGTGTAGTAGCCTTCCTTTGATACTTACATGCATCCTTATTTTTCTTGAAAAGTCTCGTGAGTACAACTTTGTACTTAAAAATTATCTATTGTTCAGGTGAGAAGTCCTTCGAATTAGGTAAAGTACTTCAGACGCTACGACTTTAACTCTAGTTGGTTGCTTGTGGGATTGTGGGCATGCCAACTTGGTTATTCCCTTTTTATTTTAAGTTTGTCTTTCGCTGCGATTTATTATTTGATAATTTCTTTTGGCCAATTGGCCCTCTTATGCAAACTTGTATATTATGTTTCTTTTCATTGATGTTGTAATTACAATTCCTTTACTCTTGTACGATTGTGTATGGATGTGATTGCAATGTTGTGTACTAGGATATGTGCATGTTAGCCACTGATCCTTGGGAGCTAACATGGGACACATATCCGGGCAGTCGTAATCGCTTATGTTTCATGTTAAGTGTTCCGCAATCACTTGGCTTGAAACAGATCCGATGCTGGGTCCGCACAGCATTGGTATCAGAGCCATACTGACTGTAGGTTAAAGCCGTAGCAATGGACGTTATTAGGACTTTTGATTTGCAAAGAATATTTTCAAACTATCAAAAATTTAGTAAAAATGCAAGTAATATAATTCCTTTCTTTCTTACCCATCCTAGCATCTATTTCTTACCTCAAGGTTCTTTTGATTTGAAAAAAAAATATTTTCTCTATTGCTTGTCTCTCTTTTCCAACACTAGACACGTTAAATAGTCGTCGGAAGAGAGAATTGGTGGAAGAAAGAGAGAACGACACCTTGCTGCGATTTTAAGATTTTGTTTGGGATTATCCTTAAATATTATACACCCTAATTATATTCATTAGCTGGTAGACGCTGGATTTTGTGAAGACTATTTGCTCTCTTTTGTTCCTAGTAGTTGTGCATCGCCTACAGGCGGGGTATCGCAACTATGTTGAAAGACTAACCGTGTTTTCATTTGTATCTTGTGCTGTCCACATGGACGATAGCACTCCATTTTTTTGTTGCATAATTGTGTCCTCATTGTGCATTCATGCTAGGTTAAGTTACCCCCTGCTATCAACTGCTTACCTTATGCTTTTTCCATCGTTCCTTTTTGTCGGTTGCTAACAAGTTGTATGGCAACAGGATGTCGGGTCTTAAAACTCATTTGATGTCAGAAGTAATGGAGTACTCATAGCCCATGGGTTCTCAAATCACCGATGTTCAGCCCCCGAATCCTCAACGGCGCAATCCGGAGCACCCCGACCCGCAATTTCAGCACATGGGTTGGCAAGAAGAAGTGACTCCACCGCAGCCATCCGTAACTGAAGTGTTGGCCCAAATGGATCAGAGTCAACAAGACTAGACTCTAATCTTGCAGCAAATTGCTCAGAACACCACCAGTGTCCAAGGTGCTCAAATGGCAGTGGAAGGAACCGATTTTATGGCTCCTGATTTGCTGATTTTCTTAGCACGAAGCCTCACGCGTTCTCTTGTTCAGAGGATCCTCTCAAGGCCGATGATTGGCTTCATACCATTGAACGGAAGCTGATCATTACTCAATGTGCCAACAACAAGAAGGTCTTCTATTCCTCCAACCAACTTGAAGGGGCCGCTTGTGCATGGTGGGATAATTTTTGCGCTATGCAGCCCGCCGATCACATTCCATCTTGGAACAAGTTCTGGGTAGCTTTCCAAGAGCCACATGTTCCTTCAAGCATCGTGAGTATCAAGAGACACGAATTCCTCACGCTGAAGCAAGAAGATAAGTCCGTATTGGAGTATCTCAACGAGTTCAATCATTTGGCTCGTTACGCTCCAGACGATGTCTCCACTGATGCAAGGAAGCAAGACCAGTTCTTAAATGGGCTATCGGAAGTATTGCAGTTAGCACTTGTTGTACATGACTTCCGCAACTTTCAACAATTGGTTGGTAAGGCTATTGTGGTGGAGAACAAAATGCAAGTGGTTGTAGAATCGCGAAAACGCAAGAAGGCTGCACAAATTTCAGCAAACTGCAGTTTTCAAGAACTGGGTGTTTGTCCGCCCGCTTTTCCTGAATTTCAACATCCAACACCTCCGAGAGTTTCCATGCAAGTGTCTCAACCACTTCAGCAAGAAACCCAGCAAGGGCAGCCCAGAAAGAAGTGTCAAAGCCGACGCCATCCAAACAAGCAAGTTACTTGTTTCACTTGCGGCAACCTGGGTCATTATGCGGCTTTTTGTCTGGAGAAGCACCAAGCCATTTTCGATCAACACCAAGACCTTGAAGCATCCCTTGATCAACAATAGTCCGATGTTATTTCTCAGAACACCGGTCGTGCTCATGTCAACCATGTCACCACCAAAGAAGCGCAGGAAGCACCCGATGTCGTATTGGGTACATTTCTAGTCAATTTGGCTCCTCCAACCGTGTTGTTCAACTCTGGAGCCTCTCATTCTTTCTTGTCAAGAGGTTTTGTTGCACTCCACAACATCTCACTCAGCTTGATGCCTGCACCAATGATGATTCAATCACCGGGTTCAGAAATGAGAAGCATTCATGAATGTCGTGAAGTCGAGATTGATATCAAAGGGGTGAAGTTTTCGACTAATCTTATTGTGTTAAATTTAGCAGGCCTTGATGTTATTCTTGGGATGAATTGGCTGTCCAAGAACCATGGTAAAATTGATTGTGCTCGCAAGTCTATCACTCTCACGAGTCCTCGTGGTTTTCAAGTCGAAATGGTGCCGAAATTGGAGCATACACACCTTTATGCTCTTAGCGGCAAAGAATTGCCGGAATTAAGTGAAGTTCCAGTGGTGTGTGAGTTCCTAGATGTATTTCCTGAGGAACTACCGGGCATGCCACCTGCACGAGAAGTTGAGTTTGTGATCGAGCTGCAGCTCGGAACTGCTCCAATATCAAAACGTCCTTATTGAATGCCACCTAATGAGTTGGTTGAATTGAAGAAACAACTCGCAGAACTTCAAGAGAAGGGATTCATTAGGCCGAGCTCCTCACCTTGGGGATGCTCGACTATATTTGTGAAGAAGAAGGATCATAGTCTGCGCATGTATGTTGACTACCGTCTGTTGAATGAGGTTACCATCAAGAACAAGTACCCGCTTCCTCGAATTGATGATTTGTTCGACCAATTGACCGGTGCCCGTATATTCTCCAAAATTGACTTGAGATTGGGCTATCATCAAGTCAGGATCAGATCTGAGGACATTCCCAAGACAGGTTTCTCAACTCGTTATGGCTTGTACGAGTACACCGTCATGTCCTTCGATTTGACAAATGCACCGTCCTTGTTCATGAGTCTCATGAACTCAGTGTTTATGGAGTATTTGGATAAATTTGTGGTCGTCTTTATTGATGACATTCTCATATACTCCAAATCTAAAAGGGAGCATAAAGAACACCTTCAGCTTGTGTTGAACAAGCTTCGAGGACATCGACTTTATGCAAAATTCAGCAAATGTGAATTTTGGCTAAAAGAAGTCACCTTTTTGGGGCATGTACTATCCGAAGGAGGAGTTGCTGTAGATCCAAGCAAAGTTCAAGATGTATTTAATTGGAAACAGCCCAAGTCCGTCTCCGACATTCGCAATTTTCTCGGTCTTGCAGGTTATTATCGCTGATTCATCGAAAATTTCTTAAAAATTGCAAGACCAATGACCCAATTGTTGAAGAAAGAAAAGAAGTATGAATGGTCAGCAGAATGTGAAGAAAGCTTTCAGATGTTGAAGGATTGTTTAACCACTGCATCCGTGCTAGTCCTGCTGGATATTCATAAAAACTTCGATATCTATTGTGATGCATCTCGACTTGGTCTTGGTTGTGTCCTTATGCAAGAAGGCCGAGTTGTGGCATATGCATCAAGGCAATTGAGGCCTCATGAGATGAATTATCCCACTCATGACCTTGAGCTTGCAGCAGTTGTTCATGCTTTGAAGATATGGTGACATTTCCTTATCGGCAATCGTTGTGAAGTCTACACCGATCACAAGAGTTTGAAATATATCTTCACTCAAGCCTATCTGAATCTAAGGCAAAGAAGATGGCTTGAATTGATCAAGGATTATGATATGGGACTTCATTATCATCCAGGAAAAGCCAATGTCGTTGCCGATGCATTGAGCCAAAAATCGCAATGCAACTGTATTTCGGTTCGATCCGAAACGGAAGCCCTATGCAACGAGTTTCAATGGCTCAACTTTGAGTTTGTTAGCGAAGGTTTTCTCTCTGCCTTGGAAGTGAAACCTACCCTAGAGGACCAGATCAAGATGGCCCAGAAGAATGACAAGGGTATGGAAAGAATTAAGGGCGAAATGAAGGCCAGCAAAGCCAAATGTTTCTCCGAAGACCACCAAGGTCTTTTGTAGTTTGGAAAGCGATTGGTTGTGCCTAATGACATGAAGATTAAGGAATTAATCCTTCAAGAAGCCCATAACTCTCTTTTCTCCATTCATCCAGGAAGCTCCAAGATGTATCAAGACTTGAAGCGAAAATTGTGGTGGACTCAGATGAAGCGGGAAATTGCACGTTTTATTACCGAGTGTGTTGTGTGTCAGCGAGTGAAAGCCGAACACCAACGACCAGTGGGTATGCTTCAACCCCTCCCCGTTCCCGAATGGAAGTGGGATGAAATTAGAATGGATTTTATCACCGGGCTTCCAAAGACTCAACAAGGGTATGACTCCATATGGGTAATTGTCGACCGGTTGTCGAAAGTTGTTCACTTCGTTCCCGTCAAGAACACTTATTCGGGAAACCAATTGGCGGAGTTGTACATCTCCAAAATTGTATGCCTCCATGGTGTGCCAAAGATAATTGTTTCCGATCGAGGTACTCAGTTTACTTCACATTTCTGGAATTGCCTCCATGAAGCAATGGGAACTCAACTATCCTTTAGCACCGCTTAGCACCTACAAACTGGAGGCCAAACCGAGAGGGTGAATCAAATTTTGGAGGACATGTTAAGAGCTTGTGTGCTGTCCTATGGCAAGAAATGGGATAAATGCTTGCCGTTCGCGGAATTCTCTTATAACAATAGTTATCAAGCAAGCCTCCAAATGTCACCTTTTGAAGTGTTATATGGGAGAAGGTGTAGGACACCTTTCAACTAGTCCGAGTCTTGGGAGAGACAATTATTTGGACCAGACTTGATCAATGAAGCCGAAGAGCAAGTTCGTGAGATCCGGGAAAGACTACGAACGGCTCAATCTCATCAAAAGTCTTATGTTGATAATTGAGTTTTGAGGTGGACGATCATGTTTACCTTAAAGTCTCCCCAGTGAAAGGAATGCAACGCTTTCAAGTCAAAGGCAAGTTGGCACCTCGCTACATCGGTCCTTTCCGTATTCTAGCGAAGCGAGGATCGGTAGCCTATCAGTTGGAGCTACCACTTTCACTTTCAGATGTGCACAATGTATTCCATGTATCTCAACTCAAGAAGTGTCTTCTAGTCCCTACCAAAGCAACTAACTTAGAAGACCTTAATTTGCAACCCGATCTTTCTTATCGGGAGCACCCGATACGCATTATTGAAGAAATGGAGTGCAAGGCAAGGAATCGCAACATCAAGTTATTGAAGGTTCAGTGGAGCAATCATACTAAAGTTGAAGCAACTTGGGAACGTGAAGACCGGATGCGAACCGAATATCCTGATCTTTTTCCTTCTGTTTGAAGTACCTTCGAATCAAGAAAGGCAAGGTTAAACAAAGCAATGGAAAAGAAAATGTAATAGAATTTCCTTGTAACCTTGTAAGGTATCTTAGCACTATCTTTGAAAGAAATGAAAACAATAGATGTTGTATCTTTTGTAGAACCCTCCTGTTCCAACTTCTAACCTACCTAGATCTCGGGGACGAGATCTTTTGTAAGTGGGGGAGGTTTGTAACATCCCCAAGTTAATTAATGATAATTAGTATGCATCTTATCAGCATGCATGACTTTTGGAAACATTTGCATCATATATGGCACTTGAAACATCTCAATTAAAGTTTAAACCTACAACTCAAATATAAGCTCCAGAAGAAAACAAGAACAAAAACTCTTGTTCCTCTTCTGGAAATAATTTATTAAAATACTAGAATAATTATAATGAATTTAATATAATTTTTCCAAAATTTTTGGAACTTAATTGACCCAAAGAAAATTCAAACTCAGATCAATAACCTATTCGAAGTTTGAATTTAAACTAAGCAAATAAATCATGAACAACAATGTTTAATAATTTTTGTGAACACTAGGATGTCCCAGGAACCCCTCTAAAATTTTTCATAATTTTTAGAATTTTATTCCTATTTTTAAAGCCTTGGTCAAATCTGCTAGTAGTTGGTCAAACTACTTTGAAATCTTGGGCTCGTTACTGTTCACTTGACCCGAACCTGACCCTGGCTCGAACTCGACGCATCGCGGTGCAACCCAACCGCCTAAACCCACGCAAATCCTGGCTGCCCAGTCTCAATCGAATGGCCGAACCATTCCGACCCGAGTCGCCCGATCCAGCCCAACCCACTTGTCGCACTACACCCCTTCGCAGTTGCTGCCAGTGGGCCCACCGTTCGCGCCTGTGCTTCTTCAACCTCGGGTAGGACTCGCGCTCCACGTGGCCGCCACGCTCTGTCACGGGCTCTGTTAGCATGAGCGTCGCTGTGAGCCACCGCCCTCCGCGGCCTATCCCTGAGCACCGCTCATTCACGCCGCTTTCTTTCCGTCCATGCTTGAGCATTAAACCCCCTCGATGCCTCTCCAATTGCTTACTTCTCTTCCCAGCCGAGGAAGAGGAGGAAGCTCTTGTGAGCGTTCCTCTCAGGTAAGCTCAAAGCCCTTTCATCCCCTAGCTTTCTCCATGCTTACCCTCTCCATTTTAGCTCATTTGAGCTTTTGATTTTGTTTGTAGGCTCCAAACCTCGATCGTGCTCTTAGCGGCCTTGGAGCGCATCCCGAAGGCCACATTTGTGCAAACTTGGCCTCTAGTGAGTTTTGACCTCTCTTTTGCACGTCACATGGTTCCTTTAGGTATTAGAATCATTTCCCCTCAATCCATTTGCTAAATGATTCTCAGGAACATCCGAATTTTGAGGTTTCTCCTTTTTCGGCTGCGAGCAACCATTTCTTCCCCATCTCTGACGTGGTACGGCTTGATCCAATTCCCGGCATTAGGAGCACCGCGCGGGCACCACGGAGCTTCCCCAAGCTTCACCGATGCTCTTCTTCCTCTACGGCAAGCTCTCCACGAGGAACCGCTTTGCTGCCGCCTCGGTCATCGCCGACGGCCATCCTCTGACCACCCCCGGCGTCCCACTGAGTTTCAGTACGTTCCTAGTACCTCCTAGTTGCTTTTGCGCACCTTAATTCCCGTAATGCGTCGTCAGGTCTTTCTTGCCTCGTTGGCCCGAAAACCGCCGCCGCTCACTGGAGTTGCGCCGCCGCAGTAGGTCGTCTCAACCCTCGCTGTCGGTACCTCTAGCCTCCAAGAACCGGGTCCTGGCCTTGCTCCGCGCCGCCAAGGACCGCTTCCCCGGCGGAACGTCGGGGCGATGTCGGGGCCACGCGCTTCTCTGCATTGTCATTTTTTCCGACAACCCTGTAGCTCAGGATTGAAACCAAATCCCGTTTTGTTTAGTGCTAATCATTGTTAGATTATTTAATGGCTGTCTTAAAATGCTAGTGAGTCTTTGACTTGTGGACCCCTTAAATAGTAAGCAAGGTGTGATTTTAAATCGGGTTGCTAAGCGGTGTTTGACATGTGGGCCTGGTTCCCTTTAGTGAGCAGTGCACTTGGACCACGGACTAGGTTCGCTAGACCGAGCCAATGACATTAGGGCCCTACCTGTCAACGTGATTTAAAATCTGAAAGTAAAATGAAAAATGAACTATTAATCGGACCCCACCGTCAGTGTCTGCGGCTAGGTAAGTGTTCAGTAGAAAAAGTATTTCATACTTAAGAAAATTCTGAATACCTTTATTTATACACTGAAAATTGTATTAACTTCAAAATTGCATAGTTAATTCATTTTAACTCCAAAAACAGTGAAACCAATTTGTTATTTTTAATTTTAAATGAACTTTATAAGGAAATAGGTTTCAAACTTGTCCCTGTCACAAAAAATATAGTTATTGGGGATTGATCCAAAACATATTTATTTATACTCTAGAAAATGTCTTTAAATTGAAAAATTCATTACTATTTCATCTTAACTCCAAAATAGATGAAACCAGTTTTGATAATTTTAATTTTAAGTGAAATTTATTTTAAAATAGGTTTCAAACATGTCTCTATAATAGAGAAGGTATTTTTGGAAAAATGATCCATTAACTCTATTATTTTTACAATAGAAAAAGGTCGATAACTTGGAAAATATATAACTAATTCATAATAACTCCAAATGAGGTAAACTCAACTATTTTGGTCTTATAGTATTATTCTATAATTATCTATGGAATACTTTGCCGCACCACTACTATACAAATTTTGGCCAAATAATTAAATTGCATGAATTAAGACATATTGGAAACTAAAATTCAAACCATCATAACTCTCACATGCTAAATCCAAATGGAATAATTATTTCACATAAATTCATCTAAAATCATGATCTACTTACTGTATAAATTTCATGCATTTTTGAGTATTTTGAATTTTCAGCCTTATTTGGTATTTATTGCAATATCGTCTAGCATTAGGTTTTTCGACGATATCGATATATTCGTGAGATCTATTCGAGTGTAACCTGAGATTGAATAAGTGGTACAGCAAAGGTGCGAGCACTCTCCTCTTGATCATATTGCTCCTACTGAATTTAAAATGTTTTGTATGGTTTTAATCTCTCAATTGCATGCTATGTTGAAAAATATGTTCATGGGTAGAAGTAGTTAATTCCCTACTTGCTGCATTGACCCTCCCTTGAATGTTGATTACCCTTTTACCTTGAATGATTAGGGCTATATATTATATGGGTTTGTTTGCTAATTTGTAGAACGATGCTTAGTCGTGCTAGTAGTTGTAGTCGATAAAGGTTGATGGAGCTAGTCCATCGGCCGATGGATCGAATTGAATCTTAATGAAATTTGAGGATTATATGGATTTGATTATTGTTGAATTTGAGGAAAATGTCCGGATCTTCGCATCTGATTATTATGAACTTGTTGGGAAGGTTGTTTTTATTGTGTGTCGGACTTGGACGGGTGATAGGGTGATGAAGGGGTGGTCTCGGATTCACGTAGCCCCGTCTGGGTATTTGAGGACTGGTCTGTAGTGTGATGCACCAAGTCTTACATACAACCACACGCTGGGATAATGGCGAAGGCTTGGCTTAATAATTTGTTATGTGTTATCTATCAAAACACAATCAGATTGGCAATTGTTGTTGTTTGGTTTTAATGACTCTCTTGTCAATCTGGTGGGGGCATGTTATATTTTTATCTTCTTGCCCTTAAGGGTCTCTAGTTGATAGGGACTTACTTACACAACGAGGTTCACCTGTGGTGCTAGGCGACTTTAGTCTGCTACGGGATTCTGATCCTCAGGTGGGTTGATAGTTAGGACATGACATTGTAACAGCCTCGTTATGCTACCTCAGTCACACTCCAAAGGAAGAGTGCATTGGCCGACATTACGAGGTATGCATATCGTGTGGGTAAAGTCAGCATAACTCGCAGAGTCAAATAAATCTATTTGAATAGCCGTGTCCCCGGTTATGGACATCACTTGTGGGAAAGCATGCACAGTTAGCTTATGGGAAAATAAGTTTGGGTTATGATGGAAATTTTTGTGTCATTATGTTAGTTGTCCAGATCTGAAATGTTATCTCGAATGGGATGTTTGCTTGTTAATTTTGTTATGGAATGAATTGTGTCATGAATGGGATGTTCGTGTGTTGATTATATTTGGAGATTATATTGTTGTTGATCATTACTTATTGTTATACCATGTTTTATAAATGTTTTAAAATGGCAATTTGAATCTATACTGTTTATCTAATTGCAAAACTTGCTTTATGCTGAAAATTGACTAATGTAGTAGCCTTCCTTTGATACTTACATGCATCCTTATTTTTCTTGAAAAGTCTCGCGAGTACAACTTTGTACTTAAAAATTATCTATTGTTTAGGTAAGAAGTCCTTCGAATTAGGTAAAGTACTTCAGACGCTATGACTTTAACTCCAGTTGGTTGCTTGTGGGATTGTGGGCATGCCAACTTGATTATTCCCTTTTTATTTTAAGTTTTTCTTCCGCTGCGATTTATTATTTGATAATTAATTTTGGCCGATTGGCCCTCTTATGCAAACTTGTATATTATGTTTCTTTTCATTGATGTTGTAATTACAATTCCTTTACTCTTGAAAGATTGTGTATGGATGTGATTGCAATGTTGTGTACTAGGATATGTGCATGTTAGCCACCGATCCTTGGGAGCTAACATGGGACACATATCCGGGCACTCGGAATCGCCTATGTTTCATGTTAAGTGTTGCGCAATCACTTGGTTTGAAACAGATCCGGGCACTCGGAATCGCTTATGTTTCATGTTCCATGTGATTGTAATGTTGTGTACTAGGATATGTGCATGTAAGGCCGGCTGACTTTCTTTAATCATCGAGGTGTTGCAGTAGACCTTCCTACTTAGAGCGTCGGCTACCACTTTGGCCTTTCCAGGGTGGTAGTGTATTCCCATGTTATAATCTTTGATCAGCTCCAACCATCTTCTTTGCCCCATGTTGGGATTAGCTTGAGTGAAAATATACTTCAAGCTCTTATGGTTAGTGTACACTTCACAACGATTGCCGATGAGGTAATTGCGCCAAAATTTCAAAGCATGCACCACTACTGCTAGCTCAAGGTCATGAGTGGGGTAATTGGCTTCATGGGGCTTCAACTGATGAGAGGCATAAGCTATAACCCTTCTTTCTTGCATAAGAACATAGCCATGACCCTGATGTGAGGCATCACAGAAAATTTCAAAGTCTTTTGGGACATCAGGCAAGATCAAAACCGGAGCAGTGGTCAAATACTTCTTTAGCTTTTGAAAGCTCTGCTCACATTCTGGTGTCCAAACATACTTCTTCTCCTTCTTCAATAGCTGAGTGAGAGGTCTTGCTATCCTTGAGAATCCTTCTATAAACCGACGATAGTAACTAGCCATTCCAAGGAAACGTCTGATCTGAGGGACTGATTTGGGTGACTCCCAGTTGAGCACATCTTTAACTTTACTAAGATTGACAGCAACTCCTTCGGCAGACAAAACATGTCCCAAAAAGGTAACTTCCCTCATCCAAAATTCACACTTGTTGAACTTAGCATAGAGTTGATGATCTCTAAGCTTGTTCAAGGCAAGGCAAAGGTGCTCTTCATGCTCTTCTTCGCTCTTAGAGTATACTAGGATATCGTCAATAAAGACAATGATGAACTTATCTAGATACTCCATACACACTTTATTCATGAAGTTCATAAAGTAAGCAGGGACATTGGTGAGTCCAAATGACAAAACTGTGTACTGATATAGTCCATATCGGGTTGAAAAAGCTGTCTTGGGAATGTCTTCTTGACGAATCTTCAATTGATGGTAACCCGATCTCAAATCTATCTTGGAGAACACTGCGGCTCCTTTCAACTGATCAAACAAATCATCAATTCTTGGCAGAGGGTACTTGTTCTTGATGGTGACTTCATTAAGTGCTCGATAGTCCACACACATCCGCTGTGTACCATCCTTTTTGGCTACGAAGATCACTGGAGCGCCCCAAGGTGAGGAACTCGGCGTGACAAAACCTTTAGCTTGCATTTCTTCAATCTGTTGCTTCAGCTGAACCAAGTCATTCACTAGCAACCGATAAGGTCTTTTGGAAATTGGAGTAGTTCCAGGAACCAAATTGATGACAAACTCTAAACCTCTATCGGGCGGCATCCCAGGTAACTCATCCGGAAATACATCTGGGAGCTCACAGACCACTGGCACATCTTCAACCGAAATTGCCTTGATACAGCAGACCACTGCTTCTCCAAGCTTTCCCAAAGAGGCTTCAAACCTCACTCTAATTCCCACTAGACTGACCACAGTGATGCTTCTACTTCCGCAATCCAACACTGCTTGGTGATCAATAAGCCAATCCATGCCCAAAATCACATCCAAGGACTTGGTATCAATGATGATGAGGTTGGCTAAGAATTCTTCCCCTTCTATGATCACCTTAACTTGTGGGTAAGCCTGGTTCGTGCTTAACTCCGAACTGGGGGATTGAACCAACAAGGAGGTCTCAAGAGCAAAAACTTCCAACTGATGCTTTGCAGCAAAACTTCGAGAAACAAACAAATGGGAAGCTCCAGAATCAAACAAAACGGTTGCAGGTGCTGAATTTACAAGGAACTTACCCAACACGACATCAGGGGCTATTTGGGCCTCTTCCACTGTGACATGGTTCACTCGGCCTCTCCCAAAGGACTGGGAGGTCTTGACTGGGACAGCGGTGGACTGAGGTGCTCCACATCCGGTTGAAGGGACTACCGGGTTGGTCTTGACCAAAGCTGAGGCTTGCTTCAATGGACAATTACTGGCATAATGTCCCAACCGATTGCAGCTAAAGCAAGTGATTCCAGCAGCATGATTGTTGCTTCTTAGGGGCGGATTGACAGTGCCATTGTTGTTGATGTTGACATTGCTGTTGGAGCTGCGAAAAACAGGAGCAGCAGGGCGAGGGGTAGCTGTAGGGGCTCTGTAGGTAACCTGAGGAGTAAACCGAGCAGGAGGTGGAGCATTGGTTCTAGCTCTCTAGGGGTGACCTTGGTGTGCACTTGGCTGAGACATCTTCCTCTTGTATGACTCTGTGAATTCACGGCGAGATTCTTCTATGAGCAAGCTCTTGTTCACAAGCTACTGAAAATCTGCATAATCATGGCCAACAACTTGAACCTTCAAACTGGGATTAAGCCCCTTCTTAAACCTCTTCTGTCTTGCGTCATCTGAGGCGACATCCTCTGGGGCATAACGTGCTAGCTGAGTGAATTTATTAAGGTACTCACTCACTGTCAGGCTCCCTTGCTTCAGTTCACGGAACTCATTTTTCTTCATCTCCACCTTCCTATCGGGGATTTGGGAACGGCGAAAAGCTTCTGAAAATTCTGCCCAAGATATGCTCTGGTGGTCTGCATGACGGGCACAATATTTCTCCCACCATTCCAAGGCGGCACCTTCCAGCTGATGTGAAGCATACAAGACATTCTCGCGATCATCACACCGAGTGATGGCGAGGTTCCTTTCAGTAGAACGTAGCCAATCATCTGCGTCTAATGGCTCAGAAGAGCTACAGAAAGTAGGGGGACGGGTCCTCATAAATTCTGTCATTCTTGATTGAGGAAAAATTGGTGGTGGCGGTGGTGGCACATCAGCTGTTTGAGTCTGATTTAACATGGCCAGGAGGGCAGTAGAGGTCTGATTTTGTTGAGCTACTATCTGACTCAAACTTTGCATCATTGCACTCATTATTTGTGTCTGGGCTGCCATAAACTGCCCCAAACTAGGATCTGAGGTTGCGGCTAGAGGAGGCGGTGGTGGCGGCAAAGAGGGATCCACTGGCTCATCCTGGCCAGGCGAGTCCGAACCATCTGCACCAATTTTCCAGGCTTACAAGACGAGGAGAAGAAAGCACACTAGATAAGAAGGAAAAGCACAGAGACGAACGAGACTAAGAGAGGAAAAGATGGAACAACCTATAGGGGAAAAGCAGGTTAAACCCAAAAGAACCAGTAGCCGAAAAGCTACTAAGAAGCAATGAAAAACTCAACAAATAGTCCTATCTTCGAGACTAAACGACACTGGAGTTAAAAGGGTAGCTGAGCAACAACACATCTAGCTCAACCTATTGGGGTGGTCGACTCAAGACTAGGTCCGATCCCATTGAAGTTACTGAGATAAGAAGGATCAGCTTAAATTACAAACAAGGTTCAGAGGAGGTAAGGCATGAAGATCTATGAACAAGGTGAGAAGAGAGAATAGGGCCAGGTAAGAATAGAACAGAATAAGATGAGAGAAGAAATACTACTCATTTTACTCTGTTGGTTTGATTTATAAAATAACTCCTTTTGAAACTCCTAACTAAAGCGACTATGCAAACTAAGGTTACGCCCCATACCGAACTTGGCTCGATACAGTCATTGCCGGCCCCTGTAGCACCTACTCGAGACCCTCGTGTAATCGAGCTAGTCCTGTGATCCATGGCTAGCTCAAGACAAATACAACAGAGATGGAATCACAACCAAACAACAAGCTAAAGATGAAGCAGACAAATTAATATTGACATAAGCAAAAGACCTTATGGTCAAAGTTGTTTACAGAGGTGCCTCACAGGGCTTACAACAAAAGAGATAACAGCAGCAGAAAACACAAAAACGTAGGGTCCATTCGACCAGCCTCATAGGCTATTGAGTGGAGGACGTCCCTAAGTCGCAAAGTCTTCGTAGAGCTCCTTTTCATAGAGCATTGTGCTCCCTAGATCACCCTCCTCTGCTGATCAAACAGAGGGCGCAAAGCCTTGAGTACGTTGAATGTACTCAACAAGTCATAGGGAATGCATGCAAATAATAATCATGGAAAGCTTGACAAGAAGTGGCTGCAAGGTTAGTTGGCAGAAAGCAGCATTTGCAAGAGATACAATAAGTAGATTTCAAAGCACAAGTTGAAAGAAAACTCCTAAGTAGACGAGTTCTTTGAAAACACATGTAGACACCCTGTCCACAACCAAGCCTCACCGTGATCACCCTAATCATAGCTCGGACCACCAAACAACACAGGACCAACTCAAAGCCCACCATGCTCAAGAAAACAAATCTAACCCTTGCGTGAAATCTCCAGGCATGACCATAGCCGAGGCCGCGGCTATTCGAATAGATTTACACTCTCCAGAGGTTGCACACTTTACCCACAAGAGATAGTCGCTTGATATAACACACGTTTCCTTAGACGTGTGAATCAAGTAGAGACCACCACCAGGTCTTTACAAAGGTCCACTTGACTCGGTTCTGCTCTCGCTAAGGTTTCGCCGTCCTGGCCCCCTCTTGCGCCATTCCCATCAGCACAGAACCGACTCAGGCTTCTCTAATTATTACACCCGGTCTACCCCATTATGGACATGTGGTTGCACGAGATGACCCAGATCATTGGTTCAAGGTTAAGTCCTTAGTTGGCTACTCAAGCGAGACCATTCACATCCCAATGTGCTTCCTGCACCCGCACAAACCACCTTCCACTCGCCCGAGCATAAAACATTTGGGGTTCCTCCCGGCCAAAGGACCACCCTAGTCCTGGCACCAAAATTTCATCAAGTGGCATGCCACGGTTTCATAGTTCTTTAGTCAGATTTAAACATTAAAGAATCATGAGGTTGATACCATCGCAAGCTACAGCAAGGCTAAGCATCAAACGCACCCATATTGGTGTCCAACAGGGACCAACAAACAAGGCCCATCCTGAGGATGTCAAGGGAACATGTCAACATGCATGTCTCAATTTACCAAGGATGTCTCTACTGACAAGAGGGCATTTAACTACTCCCAAAATCATTTATATACAAAAAGCCATGCATGATATCTTAAAACAACATACTTTTTGCAAAAGATGGGTTAAATATGATCAAAGGTCTATGACTTGCCTTCGATGAAGAACTGAGAAACTTCTGTTGAGGTGGCCGGGTCCAAGAACTCCTCCATGAAACCGGGATCTACATGTTAGAGAGAGCTAAAATAAGCAAAGCAAACGCCACAATAAGATCAAAGAACTTGCCAAGTAAGAGCCAAAGAAAGGTTACAGAAGACGATGGAACAGAGGCTTGAATCGCTCAAGAAGGAGCTCAAACTGGGGAGGTCTTAGCTCTGCAGGAGGTCCAAAACACTAGGCAACAAACAGAGGTCAAGGAGTTTTTCTCGGGTCCTTTTATAGGCACGGGAGGCTCTGAGAGGAGGACGCCGCATTAAATGGCACACGATTGGAGCGGGTGATGGAGGGAAAAGGGCAAGCCAAGGAAGTGACCAAAGAGGGAAACAATATATTGCAGAAGCAACCGCATTAAATGCTTGAAGACTTGTGCTGCAGCAGAAGCAAAATGGGAGGAAAAAGAGAATGAGTAGGAACTGGCAAGCGGCCCAGTCAAAGCACAGGTGGTTGACCCGACCCAGAGGGGTGATCGTGACCCACAGGGGTGGTCTTTGCAAAAAGGCCACAAGAGAGGTCTTTGCAAAGAGACAAAAGGGGTGAACTTTGCAAAAGATCGGTCGTGGCCAACGGGAGGTCCTGACCAGAACGGGGAGGTCTTGACCAACGGAGGTCATGACCTAGGAGGGTGGTCTTTGCAAAAAGACCACGAGAGGTCTTGAGAGAGGAGGTCTTAAGGACCAGAGGTTAAAGGCGCCGCAAAACAGGGCTGTCCGATTTGAATTGTGCGGTCCACGAGTGGGAAGGGTGCGAGGCTGTTTCGGACCGCGCAAAGGGAAAGGGAGGTCCGAAACCAAAAGGGGATCCAACGGAGAAGATCCAAAGGGAAGGTCCTGATGGCTAAGATCTCTCAAGGGGAGGTCTTAATGGTCCAGATCAAAACAAGTGGAGGTCTCGACGGCTAAGATCTCTTAAGGGGAGGTCTTAACGGTCTAGATCAAAACAAGGGGAGGTCTCGACGGCTAAGATGAACCCGAAGGTGATCTCGATGGTCAAGATGCATCAAAGGGAGGTCTTTGACGGCCAGGATGAACCCGAACGTGATCCCAACAGTCAAGATGCATCAAAGGGAGGTCTTTGACGGCCAGGATGAACCCGAAGGTGATCCTGATGGTCAATATGCATCAAAGGGAGGTCTTTGATGTCCAGGATGAACCCGAAGGTGATCCCAACGGTCAAGATGCATCAAAGGGAGGTATTTGGCGGCCAGGATGAACCTGAAGGTGATCCCGACGGTCAAGATGGATCAAATGGAGGTCTTGCGGACGCGAGGGAAAACCAAACGAACCAGAGGGAGGTCCAAAAGAGAGAGCTACAATCCGAATTTGAGTTTCGAATAACAAGGACATTTGAAACACAAACGAGAGCTTGGACCTAAAAGAAGATCCAAACACAAGGGAGGTCCGGACCTTAAAAGGGAGGTCCGAAGAAAGAAAGGCTAGTCCAAAGGGTAAACAGGGCAAGCAGAGGAGGAAACCAAAAGCCAAAGAGCACTAACAACTCAAGGTCAATTAAAAGAGTTAATTGAAGTTCGCTTTATTCAAGTTAAATCTCCAAATTTTCTGAAGTTCTGGGTTAAGCTTGAGCAATTGCCAAAACCGAAGGGTTACTTTTGAGTTTTGAAATTTTTTCAAAAAGGCTCTGAAAATTGGGATGTTACATGATCCCCATATACTGTCCGCTTACACACTTCCGAAGGTGTGCGACTAAGGGATCACCACAAGGCCTTTATAATGCATCATTCCACCCCAGTCCCCCTCACTAAGGTTTCGCAAATCCCCCCCTTTGGGTAGAAATCCTCCGGGTTAGTGGGTGCCCCCTCTAGCACCTGTGGGCAACATCAGTTTATAAAAACAGACCGTAGGCCATGAAAGACCACCCACACCACTAAGTGGAGTAACCACGGCGAAACTTTGCAAATTAGTCAGCCAGGTCCCACGCCCCATTCTGGAGACATGTGGTTGCACGGTGAGGCATAGCCCATTATAGGCATAGCAAAGGGACGCTCAAAGGCCGGTCCTCAAATGACTAGGACGACATCCACAGAACCCTAGGACTCGACCATAGAAATGGATCGATCCTGTGCATTGACATGCACCAACCAAGCAACCAATTCGCCCCAGTCCAAACCAATTTTCCTTTCATTTGCTTTTCAAAAACATTTAGAAGTTTCCATGACAATCCAATGCCATGGCTTAAAACCTTTAAACAGCAGTTGGTCAAGTTGGTAAAATTCCCCAAATCAAATGCTTTTGGTCTAAGCAAGACTAAGCAATAAGTTTTTCAAAGGATCCTGGTTCATACTATTGTATCAATCAGTTTTTCCTATGGAGACAATGAATTTATTTCAGTGTCAATAGTGGCCATACAAGGGATCTGGGTATAGCTATGACTTTAAAGACAGGTATTGAAATAAGCTAGTAAAGTAAGCATGCATTAACATTTAAAATGGAACATATATAGGGTGAAATAATGGGTGCAATATGATCAAGAGTGTAACTTGCCTGGCTCGAAAGCTTGAGGACTACTGGGAGAGCTCGGCCTCCCCGAAGACGTCGTGATCTACACGAGAGCACGACAAAGTAGAATAAAAAATCAGCCAAATGAACTCCAAACAAACCGAACAAGAACAAGCAACACATGACAGAACTAAAAGAACCAAGAACAGGCTCTAGGAGGAGGTCTAGCGGAATGGATGAGGTTCACGGGAGGGTGGTCTTTGCAAAAGACCAAAAGGGGTAAATACCAAGAGGGTGGTCTTTACAAAAGGGAGGTCCTGAGAGGGTCCCGAGAGGGAAAAAAGTGAGGTCTCTGAGGAGGAGGTCCAAAGGAGGACCCAAGAGAGTCGTCTTTGCAAAAAGGGGCCCTCAAGAGCTCCAAAGGAGGAGGTTCAACAAAGGCCACAACTATGCTGCGTGGTCGTAAGACAAATACGACTACGACCACGCAACATAGTCATGCCAGGAATGCAGAAAGGATACAGAGGTACTCACCAAGGCCGAGAGGGAGATAGAAGAGGAGAGGGAGAAGGTCGAGGGCTTGGGGACGACGGTTGAAGGTGACGCTGGCGCTCTGGCGAACTCCTTCAATAGCGAAGTGGCAACGCCAACTCCAATGATCTCCTTGTCGACGAGGAGGCGATGGCACCGCCTCAATGGACTCCTAGGCGAAGCTTCAAGCACAGAGCAAGAAGGAAAAGAGCTGGAGAGCTAAGTGGCCAAGGGTGAGGAAAGGTGGGCTGCTCAGGCTATTTATAGCCAAGGAATATGGAAAGAGAGTCACTGAGAGACTTAGTGACCCTCAAGTCAAAGGCAGGTGAAGGATAAGATAAAGAAATCAGACGGATTAACAAGCACAAAGAGCGAGATTACCACTAGCGCAACAATCCACAACCAAATTTATGCACTCCAAAGAATAAACAAATCTCGCCCAGATTTTGTGGGCAGCCACAGATCCGGTTTCAACGGGAGCAAGGGCCACCGCCAAGCTCCGTTTTCTATTTTTGCGGGCACTCCACATAGGCGCACACAAGGGCTCGACTTTTTTCCAGCGCTAAGCAGCAAGAACAGGAGAGCAGCTCAACTCAAACACTACTAGCAGCCGACGGCACTTTTTTCTTCAACTGAAGACCCTTCATGCCGCTGCACAGATCCGGTTTCTCTGGGGCAGCAAAGTGCCGAGCAGCAAACCACAAGAATGAACCGACAAGAAGGCACAGATGAGCAGTAGTCAAGCAATAAAATAACCAAAGCCTCACACAAAACAAGGATTCAACAGCATCAATAAGCAGTCGCCACCAAGATCTCGATAAAGCAGCCCAAGGCAAAAAGATCTCAAACAGGATCAACCTGATGCACCAACAAATCAACAAAGAACTTGAATCAAACACGCACTAGGCAAAACAGCTATTTCAACCAGAGTACAAGCCGCCACCCCTTGGATTTGGTTTCTACGAGAGGACAGGGCGCCGCCATCACAATCACCGATTTTTTCCAGCAAACAGAAGCTGCCAGGGGCTTCACTTTTTCTTACAAGCGCTCAAGATACAATCGCTGTCGAGTGTTTCTCATTTGTTTGGACTACCGGGCACCGCCGCCACAGCCTCTAAATTTTTAGGGCAGCTCTCCAGGCACGCCAACCCTCCAGCGGCCAAAAGGCGCAGCCACACTGGCTCCCAAAGCGCCCACTAGAATATCCCATCTCCTATTCCTTTTATATGACAGCTCTTAACCCTAAAACCCTTTAAGAATTGGAGCTAAACCTAATGGGCTTCCGTTAAGGCCCAACATCAACGGAACACACACGCACGCATTTTAAAGCGCTGTCTTCAATTCTCTCGACTTAAACCACTTCCTTTGCGCCATCCCGCGCCGTGGTTTAGCCAAAAGGTCACCAAGATGGTATTTGGTAAAATTACCAAAATACCCCTTCTCGATCCTTCTCAAAAAGACCGAGTCCAATCCTGTTGAAGCAACCGCCTACTTCGCCACGTGTAGGTTGATCAACGGCTTCATGTCATCAAGTCTCTCCCATCCGGATCCCACCGGCACCACTGAGCACTTGCAACGACTCCCGCGCCGCTTGATCCAACCAGTCGCACCGAACCGCCCGTTCGGTCATCCATGTCCATTTTGCACCATGCTTGAATTCATTGACCTCACCCAGCATCCTTGATCGTTCTGGACCTCAGCTCTCCAAGCTTAGTCCCGATCCTCCTCGCCGTTGACCGTCGTTGACCTTCAAGCTACCTACACAGCAATAGACAAGCAAACACGAAACCGGGAACAAGTTCTTCACAACTTGACCCACGTTAGCCAATACATGCATCATGCAACACATACGCATTAACAAATATGGATATGACCTAACCCATAATCAACTTACCACTTAAATCAACAATCAGCACAAAAGCCGGTCAGACCACCGCTGACCTGACAGATCTGAAACTTTGTCGAAAACGCGTGAAACTTCAAACCAAAAGCCACATTGCCAATTGTTTCATCATCCTAAGATCATGGGCATATCCCCATGATATCCAAAATGTGATGCGTGAGATCTATTTTGAGGTGCATTGGGTGCCACCTATCAAATTGATGCCATCAGTAGGAGTCGACTAGAGTGTTTCGGTGGGATCAATAGAGCCTTTCCACAAATGTGTGGATGATGTATTTTGGATTGAGCATATCTTTGAGGATGCTAATTTAAGAGAATTAAACTCATGTAGTATGTGATGAATCCGAATTCCAAGGTTTGAGAGAAAATTCTATTCCAAAAAGAGAAACTGAGAAAAAAAATGTTTCCACGGGTAGTGAAGCATTTTTCTTGATTCTCGTTTGAGCTTTGTGTGGTTGACTGATGTCTTTCGCAATTTGAGTTTGGCTTATTGTGGGCCTATGTGGTCCTTATCAGTTTGGAAAGAGGAAAGGAAGTGTTTGATTTGGTGTTTGAGCGGTTGCTCTTTCGGCTATGTGGTGTTTATTTATAAATTGCCTACTTGGATAGCGAAAGGGATTTCATGATGAATCTTCGCTTTTGAGTTTGACCCTTTGTGGTGTAAAGTTGTCGTTTCATAGTTGCGATGAGAATCTGTTATTTTTATTTGGGTTCTGGTTACCAAAGAGTTGTTTAAAGCGAATTATGTTGTGTGTTCCTGGTTAAAGGAGGTGCTCCTTGTTAAGATGAAGAAACTGATTGGGAAAAGTGACAAGAGATCTACGTGTTTTGCATGTTGTGCACTTTGGTACCAAAGGGGAAGTTGGCCCAAGGTACATTGGTTTGTTTTGACAGTTGCAGAGATTAGAAAGTAGGCGTATCGCTAGGACTGTCTCAGGTCCATACGCGGGGTACGCAACGTCTGGTATGTTCTGGTGCTGAGTGAGTACCTAAGAGGTCCGCAGCTTGGAATGTCATTAGAGCCATTGGCCAACGAGTAAGACTTTACCTTTGAGTCCTGTGAGTTGAGAGAACCTATAAAGGTCGAGACGAGTAATGAGGTGTAGGCATGTGTATTCATCAAATGTGATGTGGTTCCATAAGTCCGAGAGGAAAGCGACTTGGAAGCTAGAGGTCTCACATGCGCGAGCGTTGTTTAGAGTTGTTCATGCTGCAGACGTGTTAATCGTTGTTTCATTACAGTTGCGGTTGTTCTTTTGTTTAGATCGATAGATAGAATTTGGGGTCGAATTCTGTTAATGGGGGTAGAATGTAACATCCCGTTTAACTTTGGAGAGCTAAATGGATTAAAAGAAAAATTAAATAATTATTTAGTAGAATTCCAAAAATTTTTGGAGGGAAAAAGAACTTGGGCCTTCAGCCCATGGCTCGTGACCCTTGTGGGGTGCTATCTGGCATTAAAGAGGACCAAGTTGATGAGGACATCACTTCTTCGGATACACACAACAATCCTCCACTTCACAGTCAAGGACCAATCACTAGAGCTCATACCGACAATTGAATTTACAGTGAGCTCGCTCCTAAGTACTTTTTTTGTTCATTTGAGAATCGATTGCTACCTAATGATTTAATTATGATTAGGAACCATGGAGAGGACCTGGAAGTACTTGGAGAAGGGCTACGAGGTGCACAAGTCCAGCGAGGGCGGTCGAATCATGTTGGAGGCCCAACTCAAGCCGACTTCGAATCCAATTCGGAGTCCAGGACCAGGCCACACTAAAACGGACGCCCAGATCGCATCCAGGCTCCGTTTTGGACGTTCCACATATGTATGGAAAGCTGAGAAGACGACCTTTCCAATGGCTCTGGTCCCATGTCAAAATTCCTTCTGAGTCAACGGGAATCGTCGAAACAAGTGGGCATTCAGAATCTGCCAGGGTGCTGCGCCACCATCTTTTGGGCCGTTCGGCTTTGTATCGTGTTGGAGCCCATTAGGGCGCGCCCAGGGTTTTGCACGCCCTCAGTCCTCTATATCCAGCCGCCACCCCACCATTAGGGTTGGGTTTTGCTTAGATTAATTCTGTCTTGAACAGTTTCATTGCTCATCGATTTGTGAGACCCCAACTTTCGAAAGTGCTAAAACAATACATCTGCAATTCCGTTGTGTTCTTCCTTGTTCTTGCTTGTGTTCTTCGATTTGCAGGCGAGGATTAGCCTTCTTATGAGGTCAACTGGCTGCGACGTTGATAACCCGAGGAGACGTGGTGCTGCGATTGCGGTGTTCGGAACGTGTTGTTCGGAAGCCGAATCGATTTGTGTCGCGCCTCCACTAAATCGAACATATCCAGAACCTGTTGGAAGATCGGGACCCCGTTCCCATTAAGTGGTAATCAGAGCTTCAGGTGTTCCTTCAAGTTCGAGTTTACCCTACCCTTGTTGTTTTCGGTTTCATCCTAGAGTCCAAGAAAAGCCCTACAAAAAATTGTAGTCATAGGTTGTTCCTCGTCCCGCATCTCGCTTAACCTTTTGCACAATTTGATTTCAGAGTCCGTAGTGTTGAGTTTGTGTCCTTAGTCGAGTTGTGTTGGTGGTTTAGATCGTGTTTTATTTCGGGTTGTCTTGCTTCCGCTACCTCTCATACAAACCCTAGCCGCCAACTTTTGTTTCTCCCACCCTCTGCTTTTTGAGTCATCCATCGCGCCTCGTGATCACCTAGCACCTTTCCCCATTGAGTCTCGTGATCACCCAGCACCATCCCCACCTCTTCCCGAGCTTCCGCCCCAATTTCCACCAATTTCTTCCACCCGATTTTGTTTCGCCTCCACAAAGAACCATAACTCGAGGCCCTCCTTCAAACGGCAGAACTTTCGTGATACTGGACTCAAATCGATTTAATTTTTTTGACATTGGGTGAAATTAAATTTTGCATCCGAAACTCCCCCACTTTATCGGGTTCGGCGAATTTATTTTGCCCAAATTCGGCCTGGAAAGTGCAGTACTCGAGCTCAACTTTCATCACCGAATTTGCAAAGACATTCATCATTTTTCAGAGGCCACACCTTACATCGATTGAGGTGAAACTTTGTGTGGTTCCTATTTCTGTGCTTCGTCTTGTGAAAAAAATAACAGAAAAAAAAACCAAAAGAAAAAAAATTCGCACCTGGTTTTGCTCGAGAGCAAAGGCACACGAGAGCACTCCGTGCCTAAAAAAAAAACAGAGAGCACAGCTTTTTAGGTGATGATATTGATTTGTGCCGTCTTTACCGCCATCCTTGTTCTTTGTCTTTTTGCTTTACTATTACGGTCTTGACTCCTTGTTCATCATATCATACCGCTATAGGACACATTTAGACCAAAGAACTAGGACTAGTGTTTTGAACATTTACTCAAAGATTACTATCTGTTATTGATTTGTGTTCCACTAACATATTTGGCCTTCCAAGCTCCATATACCTACTTCCGGATAGCATGACTTTTGACCCTTGCAATCGCAAAGACCACGCTCGGTATCATGAACCAGCCACGGTTGTACCACCCTCGCTTATGCGATGGTAAGAACACTTGTAAGAGCTTGGTAAGCCACTTCCTTTGCGGGTTCCCACCGTCCTCCTTTGTAGTTGATAGGATAATCATTTTGTTTTCCCCTGTTTCCACTAACCATGGCAGGGGCGAAGGGACGGGACACCGGTCGATTTCAACGAGTGTGTTAGTCGCGGCTAGCTACAAGTCTGCGCCGACAAACAAAATGCTTCATTCATCGATCTCGCACGCGAATGGACACCATCGCCGCCACCATTGCCCGCTTGAACACCACGTAAGGCATTGAGCGGTGGAGCGGCGGATGGTCGACCTCACCGGTCGATGGACGATTGAGGCACGCCGCCACTGTCAATGACGGCCATCATCATGATGATGACACAAAGGCATGATGCGGTTGGCAACATTGATCACGGAGACACAAGATGCACGACTACGCCGGCGTCTTTTAGCAAAAATGTATATGGTATGGGAGGTAATAACCGTAACCGCCATGGTAACGATGACCCTTTTGCTAAAGTCAAGTTTACCATCCCATCTTTTTCTCGCCTTTATGATGCTGCAATATATCTTGATTGGGAGATGACGAGAGCGAAGTTTAATTCTCACTTGGTTCCTGAACAACATAGAGTTAGACAAGCTACTAGTGAGTTTAAGGACTTTGCTATTATCCGTGGAATGAACTGGGTACCATGCGCTACAACCTGACACATGGGAGCGGTTAAAAGAAGCTATGCGTAATCGTTTTGTTCCTCCTCATATAAACGTGATTTGAGAAAAAAAATTACAGCGCTTAGAACAAGGTGATAGTTCATTCGGGACTATTATGCCGAGCTTCAAAAGGGTATGGTGCGTTGTGGGGTTGTTGAGGAAACAAAGGATAAGATTTGTCGTTTCTACGGGGGGTTACGGCATGAAATTCAGGACATTGTTGATTATAAAGATTTTACTACTATCAACCAGTTGTTCCAGCTTGCTATGCTTGCGTAAAAAGAATTGCAGGACGCAAGGAATCGCGCGACAAGAAGCACCGGACGACCCTCCTACACGCCATGAACGACTACATCGACGGATCGCCCAAGTCTTCTTCGAGTTTTCGTTCTCCTCCACCACCAGTGAACAAGATTGCTGCAGCGCCACCGAAGCCACCTTCCACGACACGCCCTGCAGATTCTACAAAAAATTCTTTGCAGGCTCCAGCCAAGAGTTCTTCTTCCGTGGCTTCCACGGGCCGCTACTCCGACATTTAGTGCCACCGCTGCCATGGACTTGGTCATGTGCAGAGGAATTGCCCTAGCCAACGGGCATACATCGCCACGGAAGATGGAGGCTACATCAGCACTTCGGATGTCGAGGAGGATGATGGCGTTGTTGCTGCCTCGGATGACAATGGCGGTGGTCATGACGACCTATTCCTTGGTGGGGCGTCCACAGCGACGCTACGGAGCATCATTGTGCAACGAGTCCTCAGCACACAGGTACAACAACTCGATAAGCTTCAACGCCAAAATTTGTTTCAGACTTTCTTTGCAATCAAGAACCGGCCAAGACGTGTCATCATTGATGGAGGAAGCCGCAACAACTTGGTGAGTTCTCGATTTGGTCAAGAAGCTTGGCTTGACCACGCGATCGCATCCACATCCATACCATATTCAAGTGGTTAAATGACTCGAAAAGCTAAGGTAACACAAACATGCCGAGTCCATTTTTCCATTGGTGGTTATGCCGATCATGTTGATTGTGATGTGGTTCCCATGCAAGCATGCTCTCTTTTATTGGGTCGATTTTGGGAATTTGATAATGATGCTTTACACCATGGTAGTAGTAAGAAATACACTTTTATGCATAAGGGAAAGAAAGTTACTTTACCGCTTTTGACCCCGGTGAGATTATAGAGGCCGATAGGGAGCGAGTCTGCCGCTAATGATCCAACTAACATGATAAATCTGAAAAACATTCTCGTTATGCTTGCCACAAAATCAGACCTTGCTGAAATTGATGATATTAATGATACATGCTATGCTTTTGTGTGCAAAGATGCTTTATTTTCTCTTGATAATATGCCTTGCACTTTGCTCGCTCCCGCACTAACCTTTTGCGGGATTTTAGAGATGTTTTCCCGATGAGATACCTCCAGACTTCCACCCATTCGAGGGATTGAGCACCAGATTGACTTGATCCTCGAGCGAAGTTTGCTAAACCGTGCGGCGACAGACCAATCCCAAGAGACTAAGGAGATTCAGCGACAAGTCCAAGAACTTTTGGACCGTGGGTACGACGTGAGAGCCTTAGTCCTTGTCTTTGTTCTGTTCTTTTGGTACCCAAAAAGATGGTTCTTGGCGTATGTGTGTAGATTGTAGAGCCATTAACAACATTACTATAAGGTATCATCATCCTATTCCTGTGCTAGACAACATGCTTGATGAGTTGTGTGGTGCTATAATTTTCACAAAGATTGACTTATGAGTGGATACCACCAAATAAGAATGAAACTTGGCGATGAATGGAAAACTGCTTTTAAAACTAAGTTCGGCTTGTATGAGTGGTTAGTCATGCCTTTTGGTTTAACTAATGCACCTAGCACTTTCATGAGATTAATGAACGAGGTTTTACGTCCTTTCATTGGCAAATTTGTGGTCATTTACTTTGATGATATCTTGATTTATAGCAAGTCCATGGATGAACATTTGAATCACTTACGTGCTGTTTTTAATGCTTTGAGAGATGCACGTTTGTTTGGTAACCTTGAGAAGTGCACCTTTTGCACGGATCGAGTCTCTTTTCTTGGCTATGTTGTGACTCCATAGGGAATTGAGGTTGATAGAGCCAAGGTGGACGCGATATGGAGTTGGCCCACGCCCACGACGGTCTCCCAAGTGCGGAGTTTTCTTGGCCTTGCAGGGTTTTATCGCCGCTTTGTCAAGGAATTCAGCACCATTGCGACACCGTTGATTGAGTTGACAAAGAAGGGAGTCGTGTTTCATTGGGGCCATCACAAGAGGAGTCCTTTAATCTTTTGAAGGACAAGCTTACACACTCACCATTGCTCCAACTTCCGGATTTTGGTAAGACTTTTGAGTGGAATGTGATGCTAGCGGAATTGGTATTGGTGGTGTTTTGATGCAAGAAGGCAAACTGTTGCCTACTTTAGTGAAAAATTGAATGGTCTTGCTCTTAATTATTCCACGATGATAAAGAATTGTATGCTCTTGTTCGTTCTTTAGAGACGTGGCAACACTATTTATGGCCTAAAGAATTTGTCATTCATTCTGATCATGAATCACTTAAGCATATTCGTAGTCAAACCAATTTGAATCGTAGACATGCTAAGTGGGTTGAATTTATTGAATCTTTTCCTTATGTCATTAAACACAAGAAAGGGAAGGATAATGTGATTGCTGATGCTTTGTCTCGACACTATACCATGTTGTCTCAACTTGATTGTCACATTTTTGGTCTTCAAACCATTAAAGGACAATATGCTTTAGATGCTGATTTTAAGGATGTGTTGTTGCATTGTAAAGAGGGACAAGCATGGAATAAATTCGTGATCAATGATGGGTTCTTGTTTAGAGCCAACCGCCTATGCATTCCAGTTGGATCCGTTCGTCTTTTGTTGTTGCAGAGGCGATGGAGGCGCTTTGATGGGACATTTTGGTGCTAAGAAGACGGAGGACGTTTCGCCACACACTTCTTTTGGCCAAAAATGAGGCGAGAAGTTGAGCGGTTTGTGGCTCGCTGCACTACATGTCAAAAAGCTAAGTCTCGCTTGAATCCACATGGTTTGTATATGCCTCTTCCTGTTCCTTCTATTCCGTGGGCAGATATTTCTATGGACTTTGTTTTAGGATTGCCCAGACTAAGAGGGAGGGATAGCATTTTGTTGTTGTGGATCGTTTTTCTAAGATGGCTCATTTTATACCATGTCATAAAACCGATGATGCCATTCATATTGTCGACATCTTTTTCAAAGAGATAGTTCGCTTGCATGGTATGCCTTCTACTATTGTTTCAGATCGTGATGCCAAGTTCTTGAGTCACTTTTGGCGTACTCTATGGAACAAGTTGGGTACAAAGTTGTTGTTCTCTACAACATGTCACCCACAAACTGATGGCCAAACCGAGGTGGTGAACCGCACATTGTCTACCATGCCGAGAGCTGTTTTGACAAATAATTTGAAGTGTGGGAAGAGTGTTTGCCGCATGTTGAGTTCGTGATATAATCGAGCGGAACACTCCACCACCAAGGTAAGTCCTTTTCGTAGTATATGGATTCAATCCCGTGCCCTCTTGATATTTTACCTTTGCCTACTAGTGAGAGAGTTCATAATGATGCTAAGGAGCGTGCTGATTTTATTGTCAAAATGCATGAGACTACTAAGGCAAACATTGAAAAGATGAATGAAAAATATAGGATTCTTGGTAGTAAAGGTAGAAAGGAAGTTAAACTTGAACCGGTGATTTTGTTTGGTTGCACTTGAGAAAGGATAGATTTCTGAGTTAAGAAAGTCAAAATTGATGCCTAGAGCTGCTGGTCCTTTTAAGATAGTTGAGAAGATAAATGATAATGCATATAAACTTGAGTTGCCTTCCGAGTTTGGGGTTAGTCCCACCTTTAACATTTCAGATTTGAAGCCATACTTGGGAGAAGAAGATGAGGCTGAGTTGAGGACAACTCCACTTCAAGAGGGGGAGGATGATGAGGACATCACTTCTTCGGATACACACAACAATCCTCCACTTCACAAGAAGGACCAATCACTAGAGCTCGCTACCGACAATTGAATTTACAGTGAGCTCGTTCCTAAGTACTTCTTTTTGTTCATTTGAGAATCGATTGCTACCTAATGATTTAATTATGATTAGGAACCATGGAGAGGACCTGGAAGTACTTGGAGAAGGGCTTCGAGGTGCACAAGTCCAGCGAGGGCGGTCGAATCATGTTGGAGGCCCAACTCAAGCCGACTTCGAATCCAATTCGGAGTCTAGGACCAGGTCAAGACTAAAACGGACGCCCAGATCGCATCCGGCTCCGTTTTGGACGTTCCACATATGTATGGAAAGCTGAGAAGACGACCTTTCCAATGGCTCTGGTCCCATGTCAAAATTCCTTCTGAGTCAACGGGAATCGTCAAAACAAGTGGGCATTCAGAATCTGTCAGGGTGCTGCGCCACCGTCTTTTGGGCCGTTCGGCTTTGTATCATGTTGGAGCCCATTAGGGCGCATCCAGGGGTTTTGCACGCCCCTCAGTCCTCTATATCCAGCCGCCACCCCCACCATTAGGGTTGGGTTTTGCTTAGATTAATTCTGTCTTGAACAGTTTCGCTGCTCATCGGTTTGTGAGACCCCAACTTTCGAAAGTGCTAAAACAATACATCTGCAATTCCGCTGTGTTCTTCCTTGTTCTTGCTTGTGTTCTTCGATTCACAAGCGAGGATTAGCCTTCTTGGCGAGGTCAACCGGCTACGCACGGTTGATAACCTGAGGAGACGTGGTGCTGCGATTGCGGGGTTCAGAACGTGTTGTTCGGAAGCCGAATCGATTTGTGTCACGCCTCCACTAAATCGAACATATCCAGAACCTGTTGGAAGATCGGGACCCTGTTCCCATTACAAGTGGAGGGGTAACCCTAGCTGCGCTAGTCTTTTTTCCCTGCTGGTCGCCGCATCCTCCTTGTGCTGCTGCCCCAGCCGCAAGTGCCTCCTCGCTCTAAATGCTCCCTGCGCCACCAAATTTCTTCCTCCCACAGAAGCCGCCCCTCTCTTGCTTCGAGGACGACGATGCCACCATCCACTTCTCGACGCCGCTAGTTCCTCGGCATCTCCGGCCCTCCGGCTCAACCCCAGTCCCATGGCGCCACCTCCCTACTGCCGGCCCTTAGTCAAGCACCCAGCCCAGCTTGCTCCCACCTGCGCCTCCCCCCAAGCTCAACCCTGCTCTGGTGCACCCCCCTGTGGCTCAGCCACCCACTCCCTCTCCTGCATCCTCTGGCCCATGCCGCGCCTGGCTCGGCCTCCGACCGCTGGCTCTGGGTTCCCTTTCCCTCCTTGTCGATTTTCCCCCTGCTGTTACTTTGATTTAGTGGTTGAGCTTGAGTTAAATTTCTTTACTGCTGTGGGTTGATTGATGTTGATGCAAGCACGAAGGAGGTGATGAGGAGTGGCATTTTCCAGCTCCAGATACTATCAGCTTTGATGAGCTTGGAACATTGTTGGGCATTGACCCTAGGAAGGCTGAGAAGATAGCATCTTGAATGATTTATGAAGATAGGATGCGGGGTTCAATTGATCAGGGTGAAGCTGTGATACATTTTGAGGTAAATGAAGTGTAGAACCACTTATTCTTATTGTGTCTAGAGAGTTTGGTGCTATGTTCTTGCATCTATTGTTACTAAATTGTTCTGTTACTTTTGCTAAATGTTGTCTATACATTTGCGATGGATACTGAATATGTGTTGTAGTTTGCAATGATGTTTAGAGGTGTCTTCTAAAATTGCACAATGTTGCTAGTGTTGAGGTTACATGTTTTAGCAGATTTTAGTGTTTTGTGAAATGCATAGCTGATGAAATTTGTTTGGCTTATTCTGTTGTTTGTAACCTTATAGTTAGCAATGATGTTTAGAGGTTGATAGCCTTTGAAGTTTGTCATCCTTACAAGACAAATTCTAGTGTTTTGTGAAATGCCTAGTTGATGAGAATTGTTTGGCCTGCTTATGAGTTACGACTTTGTAGTTTATATGTTCGTACTGTTTGTTTGTTTTTTTGTTAGTTGCATTGTCCAATCTGCCATAAATTGAAGTGCCTAATACCTAGCAGCCATAAGGTTTATGTGCTCAAACACTTTTACCAATGTGAGAAATTGTTTTTAACACTGCTGTCCTGAGTAGATTTCTGTTTAGCATGTTGTCTAGCTTGAGTAGGTCGAGTGTTTAAACTTGGGTTATGGGAAAATGATGTAGAGCGTTGCGAGCAATGTCTTGTTAAGCATGTTGTTTGATGCTTACTATCATTCTTGGTTATCAGGTGGTGGTGAACCCCGACGCTAGAGCATTGCGCCTTTTTGTCTTCTGTCTCACGATTGAGGCAAGTGCAAGTAGTATTAATGAGTTTTTATATTTCATACTTGATGAATGCCATAGTTGATTGTTGATGATTGTTGCTTGGTAATGTTGATGAGCCTAAATGTCATAGTTTAATGATGGTGCTTACTACATGGAAAGGTTTACATGGTGCTGCTTGGTAATGGTTACATGATGATGCGTACATGTTAATGCTTATATGGTGATGCTTACATGATAATGGTTATATGTTGATGGCAAGAATGATGGGACAAGGTGAGCAATCAGGCTACCTTGTTAATGATGAATCATGATAATGATAATGGACATGTGCATTTGCATTTCTGCATGTTCATTTCTGAACCTTGGACCACACGGTAGCCAAGGGGTTGTTTCCTTGAGGTCCCCGTCAGGCATTGGATGGGTGTTAGGTCCCCATCATGTATTGGACGGGCTTTGGTCCCCACACTCGTAGAGTGTGGGCTTTGGATCCCTGTGCCTAAAGGGCACAGGCCATGAGTAGGTATCGACGGATACCCTACTCGGCATTACTGGTAATTGCAAAGAAGTGAAGTACTGTGCATTCATGTCATGTTCATTACATTTCTGCAAAAGTTATGGATTTGTTGTTTAGCATATGATACTGGCATAAGAGATGTATTGTGGTATATAAGGTTGTTGTTCAAGTGGGGATTGTTTAATCCTTTTTACTACTTATGACGCTGTCATAAGAGATGGATTTGAGGTAAATAGTCTTGTATTCATGACGGAATTGTTTGTTCCTTTGGACTGCTTATGATGCTATGTTTGATTTGCTCTTGCACTTTGCTGAGTCGTGGACTCACACTTGATGTGTTGTGCTTGCTAGGTACCTCTCGAGGCAGCGACATGTGTGGGAAGGGGTAGACGTGGTGCACGTCACATAAACACAAACTACAATGAATAAACTAGTCCAATTATCCACAATTCTTACTCTTGATAATTGCTTTAGTTTCAGTTTTGTGACCATCCTTCATGGTGGATGTTTTGATTGTGATCATGGATGATCCGATTATGTTTTTAATTCCTTGTTGTTTAAGTTCATTTATCCTTTCCGATGGATTAGAAGGTTTGATTTTGTTATTCTATCATCCTCGTTGAATTGCGGATTATAGATGCTCTAGATGTGGCTATTTGATCATTGACTGCTTGAGCATAGTAATGTTGGAATGCTTCTGATTAGTTGATAAGGAGAAGGCTTCATGAATTGTTTTATGTTCAATTGTTAGGGGATATGCCTCTATTGAATAATTATAGATTGTGCTAGTGTTGAATATTAGTTTATTATCATTCATGAATGGATGTTTGGGTGACGGTTTAAATAGATGTTGATTGTTGATATTATCATTCTTCATGTTATGGTTGAAGTAGTAATGGCTTAATGATCCTCGTATGGGCTCTTAATAGAGTTATCATAATTGATTCACTATGATTTGTTGATTGAGATTGATTTGTTGATGAATTCTGATTCAATTCTTATATTCGTTCCACTAGATATTGATCTTTTCATGTTATTATTGGAAAGATGGTTGAGATTATTCCATATTTTTGTTGTATGTTAGTCTTTTAGGTAACATCCTGGCTTCCGTATAGCTAGGGTGTTACAGTGCTCCCAATAAGGTATGTCCCAAAAAATTGATCGCTTCTTCCAGATGTTCTTTTGATGGGTCCTCAATTTACATCTCTTTCCAAGCACAACATCGATATACTTGACCATATCATAGACCTCTTTCCCTCTAAAAGCTCTTGGAGCTGAACCGTCCTCCTTATTTCCGTCGAATTATTTCTTCATCTTGCGGTATGGGTGATACCTGGGAAGGAACCTACGGTAACGCATGTACACAGTTTTACACGAGTTGTTCAACCACACACTCTCGATATCATGTAAGCAGTGCGGACATGCTTTGGCTCCTTTTGTACTGAACCCCGACAGGTTACCAAGGGCAGGAAAATCATTAATGGTCCTATACATGTACCCCTTCGTTCCACAATGTCACAAGACCTTCTAGCAATGATGCTAGGTACACATCAATATCGTTCCCAAGTTGCTTTGGCCCTTGGATAAGTAGTGACATCAAAATGTACTTCTGCTTCATACATAGCCAAGGAGGAAGGTTGTACATACATAGATTTATAGGCCATGTGCTATGTCGGCTGCTTATGTTACCAAAAGGATTCATTCCATCTGTGCTCAACCCAAACCTTATATTCCTTGGTTCCACACCGAAGTCTTCGAAGCTCCTATCAAAGTTTCTCTACTGGGCAGAATCAACAGGGTGTCTTATCTTTCCATCTTTCTTACGCTCCTCTAAATGCTAACGCAGCAATCTTGCCTCCTTTGGTTTCGCAAATAAACGATTCAAACGGGGAATTATAGGCAGATACCACAACACCTTAGCAGGAGGTCCTTACTTCATATCGATGCCCTCGCCATCATCGGAGTGATTCTGATGCTTGTATCAAGATGCATTGCACACCGGACATACATGCATGTCTGCATACCCTTTACAGTAGAGGATTGTGGATATCATGAGGATATGCTTACGATCTTAGGATGATGAAACAATTGGCAATGGCATTGAGGGTTTGTGGAATCACCTGTTTTCGGCGTTGCTCTAGTTCTGTCAGGCCTCTGGCGGTCTGACCGGCCATGGTGGCGGTCAGATCGGCCATGCCTTGTGTTGCATTTCTGGAATGGTGGCTGGCAGTCAGACCGGCCTCTTTATGGGCTTTGGATTTTGGAGCTAGGCCAAAAATAGAGGGTGTAGGCAAGTGAGAGGGTTCTTCTGCACTTGGTCCCATAATTTTTGGAGCTCCTAGGGAAAAGTTTTATTCGATTGAAAATTCCAAAGAGATTCGGATTTCCAGGGGTGAAATTCTGGCTAAGTCCAAAGGGGCGGTCGACCGGTTAGGTGGTCGACCGCCAATGTGGCATCGACCCGCTTTTGGCTTTCTTCGTCGGCCAGCTTGGCGGCGATGTTTGATGGTTAGGTCAAGTTCATGGGTTTCATTCAATAGATGTTGCATGATGCATGTTTTGACTAACATGGGTCAAGTTGTGAAGAACTTGTGCCCGAAAATGGTTGCTTGGTTTATTGTTGTGTAGGTAGCTTGGAGTCAACTATGGTCAACAACGAGGAGGTCTGGGACAAGGTTTGGAGAACTGAGGTCTAGAACGGTCATGGATGTCGGGTGAGATAGTTGGTCTCAAGCAAGGCGCAAGATGGACCAGAACCATAGAAGGCGAAGTTTGAGTAAAGGCCCTTGTGAAGGTATGTGCTGATGCCACATCAATTATGTGAATTGATGATTGTGCGTATCGTACGGTGCTACGTAATGGTTTGCTTGTTTGTGATGGTTGTAGGACACCAGAACAAGGTCATGGTGAGGCAGACTACATCGGGACTAGGTTAGGAGAACCGAGGTCCAGAACGATCGAGGTGTTGCTAGAAGATGACTGAGGCTAGCAGAGTGCATACAAGCTGAGAAGACAAGGAACCGGAGCGGAAGCTACCGGCGATGAACATGACGGGCAACGGCAAGGTTGACCGGGACTAGACGCAGGGACGAGTTGAGGTCCGAACTAGGCTCAGGGATGAGCTGAGGTCCTAAACGGTAAAGGAAGCCGGCTGCAGTCATGGTGAAACAGATGGTGCACCAAGTGACTTGGTCCAGTTGCAAGCGAGGACGGTTCGATGGGATCCGGACGCGTGAGAGGCTTGGCAGGAAGTCATTGGTGCCACTTGGATGAAGACAGCGCTTTGAGAAGCGTGCGTGTGTTAACCCATTGTGTGTTAGGGTTTAATGGGTGCCCTAATTGAAATATTCTCTAGATGCTAGCCACTAGTATAAATAGCAAGGGGTGCTGTCCAGCACAACCAACCCTTTCAATATTTTTAAGCCTAATTTGGTTTTAGGGCTTAGAGACAAGATGGAGAGGTTAGGGTTCTAGAGGATGGATTGAGTTGAGTGCTCATGGTGTGAGCTTTGTCCTCCTTGAGGGAGTGGCTGTAAACAACAATCATTCATCTTCTCAAATCAATCCAAGGAAGATTGCAACAAGATGAGTTTATCCTTGTTCTTCCTCTCTATTTTGTGATTTTTGGGCTTTCTTCGATCCGCGGGTTTTTGCTTGGTTTCTTGTGTAGATCTAGCTTGTTGTGACATGTGGGAATAAATCTAGGATCATCTAAATCATCAATCAACCACAAGCAAACTTTTAGATCTAAGTTTTGTTTTCGCCCGGTTTTGAACCCACCTTCGCTCAAACTCAAAAAGGTCAGGACTTTGGCATAGATCTGGACGATCATTGCTTGGAATAGGTTCCTGGTATCCTTAGGAAGGTGTGTCTCAAGTTTGGTCAAGTTTCATCGTGTAGATCAAAAGTTAGGCCGATTTGAGTTTCGGTTTTTGGGCTATTCCTTCTGTTCTGGTCGAAATCGGTCAGACCGATTTTTATACGCCGGTTGGACTGCCCGATCAAATTAAGTTGGGTATTTTCCTCTGTTCATCAGTTAGCCAGTCAGACCGATTCTATATCGCCGGTCAAACCGCCCATCAGTCTGACTGAAAGTTTGCCGCTGGTCTGACCGATTTACCAGATTATGGTTTGATCTTTTTGTTGGTTTTTTTTGCTTTGGGGGTTGATTGGATTCAACACAAGTTATCCACTGTGCTTGTACTTTGATCTTCATAGCTACCATAGCTATTGGAGAAAAGTTCGTGTTGAATCTAATTAAGGTGAAGAATTAAGCGAGCGTCTATTCACCCCCCCCTCTAGTCGTCTTTCCAGTCCTACAATTGGTATTAGAGCCAAGTTTGCTCTTTTGTGATCTTTACCGATCTTTGAGCATGGCGACAAATATGAGGACTTGTGAGCGCTTCTTTGCATCTTGTCATAGTTCTTTTGCCAGTGGTGTTTGTTGTGACAAGATGTTTGAACATGTGATAATTATAATGTCGATTGAGGAGGATTTCTCCTGTGATATTTGTGGCAAATTCTTTTGTTTTGATTGCCCTAGTTTCAGAGATGAGATTCGCTTGGAGCCCAAGGAGAAGGAGCCCATTGGCGTATGTGCAGTAGCGATTGAGGATGATAATGATGAAGAGCGTTTTGAGGATGATCATGATGACTCTTCTGAGGACGATCCCCTACTCGAGCTAAGCAAGGTGAGCAAAGAAAAACTCATTGATGGCTTGATTTCATATGAGTACAAATTACATGCTCTTAGGAAGAAAATAAAACGGCTAGAAAGAGAGAAGGGTGGTTTGTCTCATGAGCTTGCCAAATTGAAAACCTCCATGTGTTCTTTTGATTCATTGCTTGTAGATATGGAGAACTTGAATAATTCTTTTGCATGCCTAAAATCTGAAAATGAATTATTGAAATAAAATGCTTCTATGCCATGTGATTCTTGTGTTGCCTTACATCATGAGCTTGATAATGCTAAGTTAGAAATAGGCAATCTTAGATCTATGGCTAGAAATGATTGTGATTCTTGTGTAGGCATGCTTGCTGAAATTGAAAAGCTAAAATTGACTAATTCCTTTCACCTTGAGCAATTAGAGAATGCTAGGGCTGAAATTATTAAAATTGAAGCTAGGCCTTGTAGCATGTGCTTAGAACATGAAAAATTGCTTAAGGATGGTTTAGTCTCTTGCAAGAATTGTGCTTGTTTAGAAACTAAAATTGATGCTTTCAATTGCATGCTTAATTCGAAAGCATCATTAATTTCTTGCACATCTTGCATTTCTTTGAAGAGCGAGGTTGAGTCTTTGGAGAAATTGCGCGATGATATGAGCGTCAAATCATGTGACTCTTGTATTTGCCTTCACTCCGAGATTGATATTCTCAAGATTTCTTTTACCTCTTTGTATTCGGAGTTGGAGTCTTTTTGTGCTAAACGTGGGTCACTTGATGTTGGTTTTTGTGCCATCACTTTGAGTAGCTCTTCCTCGGCAAGTGCGACCTCTTGTGACTCTTCTTGTGTTGTCCAACGAATTTCTAAAGACAAAGGTGTTTCTTCCTCAAATGGTACTAAATCTTCCAAAGAGAAGTATCATTACACCTTTTGTAAGAAAAATGGACACACTCTTGAGTTTTGCTTTCATCGTATGAAACATGAGCGTCGAGTGCGTCGTTGTACCTCTAGGAACACACAGTCTTTCTCATGGCATGTGTGATTCTAGTGCCAATACGAGGACGAGTCATGATGTTAGTTCTTCCAAGAATTCTTCCTTGAGCAACAATGGTGCTTCGTCCTCTCGGACCGTGTCTCCTAGGAGATCTTTACACCATTACTCATTTTATGGGAAGAATGGACATCGTGTGGATTTCTACTTTCGACGTGCAAAACAATTGCGTCGAGCTCATGCTTCTAAGTCTCCTAGTGGGCATAGTCTTTCTCATGACATGCACACTAAAGAGCCGAGCACGAGGACTCGCTTTTTTGATCCTAGTGGGCATAGTCTTTCTCATGACATGCACACTAAAGAGCCGAGCATTTTTTTATGGCTTCTTTGACACCTTTTCTAGTGGTGTTGGACAGTATCGTGGACTTGGCTTCCATGGTTTTGGTTTTGGTCCACGAGCTGCCCCGAGGCAGGATTTTCGTCGTTTTCCAAGAGGTGGACCTCGTTTTGTTCATCGAGGTACACACCCACGGCGAGGTTGTACGAGTTCTTTTGATGCTTTTGTTGGTTCTCATCATGGTGCTTTCAAGCAAGGCCATCGCCGCTCTTCTAGAGATGGACCTCGTTTTCCTCTTCGAGTTGTCCACTCACGGCGTGTCTCCAAGGATGAGATTGGATCTTCTTGCATGGACCATCATTTGCATCATGCTAACTCACATAATGGTTCGACTGCTTCTGGTGGTGGTGTGTCCAAGGTTTGGGTTCCTAAGTATTTGCTCTCTAACCCTTCGGGATCCAAGACTTAGACACCTTGCCTTTCCCATGTGTAGGTACCGAGATCGCGGGTTGGAGAACATGGATTTAAGAGGTTCTGGTTTTTCTTGCTACATCACCTGATCGGGACACTTGATGGTTCTCCACCCCAATGATGGCCTCCAAGAGGCATGTGATTTCATGATCGGCGTCTTCACATGTTTTGGTGAGCTATCTTATACCTTCATGCATTTACTTTCATGATTATTCATACTTGGCATGTTGTGCTTGTCTTTGTGCTCACTGGTACCATATTGACATGTGTTTTTCTCTTATTATATCCTTCATCATGCCTTTACCTTTACCTTGCTTGTAATATCCATGTTAGCACATTTTTTATCTATGATTTGTTCTATAACATGCTTTAAGCTTACATGGTTATTATGCCTTACTGTTAATTGTAGATGCATGAGTCTTGCCATAGCTTTTACTAGCATGCTTTAGCTTTGACTGTATATATGATGTGTGATATGCTATGTGCTTGTTTGCTTGATCCTATGCATTATTGTGAATTAAGGATAGTTTGAGCTTTATCATATCTTGGATAGCATGTGCTGCAATTGATTTGTCTATCTCCATGCTCATATCTTAAATTGTTGATTATATGCTTTCGTGATCTTTGGATCATTTGCTGCTATCCTTGCTAGTCATGTGTCTTGGTACTGTTTTTCCTAGATAATGTCTCACTAACCCAGTACCAAGGCATAGACTTTTTCTATCTCTTTGGTATAGTCTTTTCAGATTGAGAAGGAGAACATGTGGTTCAAGACTCCAGCTATTGGTTCTTCTTCATTTGTGCATTCAATGATGGCTATCACTTCTTGGAGATGAAAGAATTTGATATGAGGATGATAGGTGAGCGCAACTACTTTCCGGAGCTTCAAAGAATGGATCTTCATCCTTTCTAGGCACTCTTCTTTTCCCATGGTTGCTAGGATGCACTCTTCTCACTACCTAGGTCGAGCTTGTCTCCCAATCACTAGTCTTGACAGGTTTTGAGCTGCCTGTAAGCTCTTTAGTGTTGGTGTTTCGCTCCCTAGCTTTTCGAGTTGCCTTCCCTAGAGATCTTGTGGAGTAGGATGTCTTTGTGCTAGTTTGCTGTGTTCAAGGCACTTTTGGCAGATCTCCTCTCAAACCTTTTAGGCCCAACAAGGTTTGCCACCTTGAGAAGCGAGTTAGGGATAATTTATCCCTAAGGGTTGGTTTGAGGGGGAGCTGGTTCGTTTCTAAACTTTCCTTGTCCATCTGAACTTTCCTTGTTCATGTGAACTTTTGTGGATCTTTTCTGTTACCTTCTGCAAGTGGTATCTTCTTCAGATCCTTTTGATCCTAGTGATCTTTTTAGGCTTTTTCATCTTTTATACATCTCATTGTATCATAATGCATTAATATGAAAATCACAAAAAGATGCATTGTAATATAAGCTTTACCGCTTTCATCTTTTAAATTGATGAAGCTTTGCTTATTACCCTCTTGAGCTTTAGTATTTCAATTCTTGCTCAAGATTGTGTTTAGCTCTTTGACTTGCTCGAATTATCATGATTTAATATGTGCAGCAATGTCTTTGCTAAATGAGCTAGAACTTTAATATAACTTGAACTGAAAAATAGCAATTTGTGGATCTTTTAGCTAGTTGCACAATTAGTGATCCTTTTGTGACATTGGCCCTGTCAAAATTGCTTTGCTAGCTCTGGAATATAGAATTGAACATCTTTGAGCTTTTTGTCTCTTTAAAGAATCTGAAACAGCCTTTGTGCTAAATGAGAAATGATCTCTTTTGTGCGAAAAAACTGATCTCACTAATTTTTTTTATGAGACGGCTTGCCATTGTACTAGGCATGAACTCAGGGGGAGTTTTGGATAACCTAGACCACTCTTTTAAGCTTTATTGCTTGGGATGGTCACAGCAAGGCTTGAGATCTAGCACATGGCTAAGAAAATAATTTGTCAAATTTGGTTGAAGCTTAGGAAGAGGTTGTGGATGGCTCCTAGTCCAGGATCTTCTTTACTAAGATAGACCTTTTATCAACTTGAATATTCATTGTAAATGAGGAACAATTGAAAATTGGGCTTTTGACAAAAACTTGAGCAAAATGATTCTTTTCAGGACTTTTGTCTCCTAGATGGCCTTTGCTAGCTTCTGGATCTCACAATGACATTCTGACATGGTCATTATCACTTTAGGATATCTGTTGTTGAACTTGCTAATTTTGAAACATTGCTTACTTTAATCCAACAACATGTGGTATTTTCAGTTCATTAGCCTAGCTTTGCTATATATGTCTTAACATGATCTTACTAGCTTTGTCAGGCTTGATTTGTATTGAGTGATAATAGAAATGCTAGCATGTTCAATTGAGTAATCTTCAAAGCTTCTTTTTATAAAAAATCTGAAAAACAAAAATGAAGCCACTCCATTGCATTTCATGCATGCTCTTTCTTTTGCTTCTTCCTTGCTTGTGCATTTGTCATCTCTGGATGAGAGGAAGGGATGATTCCTTGATGAATATATTGTCAAAGGGGGGAGAAGATATAGCAAAAATGTAATGTTAATAAAGAGTTTTTTGGATATGGGGGAGAAGTTTTGTAAGAGGGAGAAGTTAGGAGCTTTTTAGAGAGAAATGGAGAAATTTCAAATTCTCTCTTGTGAAATGATGATCATAGTGAGGGGGAGCATTTAAATTGCATTCTTTTGGTCTTATTGTCATTTCTGAATCTGAATCGCAATTCTGGAAGACTCACAATGATCAAAGGTCAAATAGAATAATTATTCTTTCATATGGACCTTATGTGAGATTTTTGTCGATTCTCTGGAATTTGAAGCTTTTGTGCTTTCTTTTGCTGTATCTCACTTGCCCATGCTATTTTGAAGCCAACTTGGTCATTTCCATTGCTTTCTCTTGCTAATGCACCAAGTTGTGCCTTTGCGCGAAAACGTCGAGTATTTTAAATTTCAAACCTCAAACTTACATTTTCTAAGAAATTACCAATGTGTTCATCAATGGGGAGATTGTGGATATCATGAGGACATGCTTACGATCTTAGGATGATGAGACAATTGGCAATGACGCTGAGGGTTTGTGGAATCACCCGTTTTCGGCGTTGCTCCAGTTCTGTCAGGCCTCTTGCGGTCTGACTAGCCATGGTGGCAGTCGGACCGACCATGCCTTGTGTTGCATTTTTGCAATGGTGGCAGGCGGTCAGACCGGCCGAGGTGGCGGTCAGACCGGCCTCTTTATGGGCTTTGGATTTTGGAGCTAGGCCAAAAATAGAGGGTGTAGGCAAGTGAGAGGGTTCTTCTGCACTTGGTCCCATAATTTTTGGAGCTCCTAGGGAAAAGTTCTATTCAATTGAAAATTCCAGAGAGGTTCGGATTTCCAGCGGTGAAATTCTGGCTAAGTCCCAAGGGGGCGATCAGTCCGGCCAGGGGGCGGTCGGACCGACCAATGTGGTAGTCTAACCGGTTTTGGCTTCTTCGTCGGCCAGCTTGGCGGCGATGTTTGATGGTTAGGTCAAGTTCATGGGTTTCATTGCATAGATGTTGCATGATGCATGTTTTGACTAACATGGGTCAAGTTGTGAAGAACTTGTGCCTGGAAATGGTTGCTTGGTTTATTGTTGTGCAGGTAGCGTGGAGTCAACTATGGTCAACGTCGAGGAGGACCGGGACTAGGTTTGGAGAATCGAGGTCCAGAACGGTGATGGATGTCAGGTGAGATAGTTGGTCTCAAGCAAGGCGCAATATGGACTAGAACGATAGAAGGCGAAGTTTGAGCAAAGGCCCTTGTGAAGGTATGTGCTCATGCCTCATCAATTATGTGAATTGATGATTGTGTGTATCGTACGGTGCTACATAAGGGTTTGCTTGTTTGTGATGGTTGTAGGACACCGGAGCTAGGTCATGGTGAGGCAGACTACATCGGGACTAGGTTAGGAGAACCGAGGTCTAGAACAATCGAGGTGTTGCTGGAAGATGACTGAGGCTAGCGGAGTGCGTACAATCCGAGAAGACAAGGAACCGGAGTGGAAGCTACCTGTGATGAACATGACGGGTAGTGGCAAGGTTGACTAGGACTAGACTCAGGGAGGAGTTGAGGTCCAGACTAGGCTCAGGGATGACCTGAGGTCCTGAACAGTAAAGGAAGCCGGGTGCAGTCATGGTGAAACAGATGGTGCGCCAAGTGACTTGGTTCTAGTTGCAAGCGAGGATGGTTCGATGGGATCTGGATGCGTGAGAGGCTTGGCGGGAAGTTAATGGTGCCACTTGGATGAAGACGACGCTTTGAGAAGTGTGTGTGTGTGTGTTAACCCATTGTGTGTTAGGGTTTAATGGGTGCCCTAAGTAGAATATTCTCTAGATGCTAGCCTCTAGTATAAATAGCAAGGGGTGCTGTCCAACACAACCAACCCTTTCATTATTGTTAACCCTAATTTGGTTTTAGGGCTTAGAGAGAAGATGGAGAGGTTAGGGTTCTAGAGGATGGATTGAGTTGAGTGCTCATGGTGTGAGCTTTGTCCTCCTTGAGGGAGTGGCTGTAAACAACAATCATTCATCTTCTCAAATCAATCCAAGGAAGATTGCAACAAGATGAGTTTATCCTTGTTCTTCCTCTCTATTTTGTGATTTTGGGGCTTTCTTCGATCTGCGGGTTTTTGCTTGGTTTCTTGTGTAGATCTAGCTTGCTGTGACGTGTGGGAATACATCTAGGATCATCTAGATCACCAATCAACCACGAGCAAGCTTTTGGATCTAAGTTTCGTTTTTGCCCGGTTTTGAACCCACCTTTGCTCAAACTCAAAAAGGTCAGGACTTTGGCATAGATCTGGACAATCGTTGTTTGGAATAGGTTCCTGATATCCTTAGGAAGGTGTGTCTCAAGTTTGGTCAAGTTTCATCGTGTAGATCAAAAGTTAGGCCGATTTGAGTTTCGGTTTTCGGGCTATTCCTTCTGTTCTAGTCGAAATCGGTTAGACCGATTTTTATACGCCGGTTGGACCGCCCGATCAAATTAAGTTTGGCTGTTTTCCTCTATTCGTCAGTTAGCTGGTTAGACCGATTTTATATCATCGGTCAAACCGCCCGTCGGTCTGACCGAAAGTTTGCCGCCGGTCTGACCGATTTACCAGATTAGGGTTTGATAGTTTTGTTGGTTTTTTTTGCTTTGGGGGTTGATTGGATTCAACACAAGTTGTCCGCTGTGCTTGTACTTTGATCTTCATAGCTACCACAGCTATTGGAGAAAAGTTCGTGTTGAATCTAATTAAGGTGAAGAATTAAGCGAGCGTCTATTCACCCCCCCCCTCTAGTCTCCTTTCCGGTCCTACAAGGATACAATCGTTCAGGCATGTATTTATTCTTTCTACTTCCATTCCCAATGGACAAAGAATCTTCTTAGCTTGGTAGGTAGTTCTGGGCAACACGTTTCCCTCTAGAAGGATGTCCGCTAGGAGACCTAGTAACATCGTGAAACTCTTGTCGGACCAACCATTGCTTACCTTCAATTTCAACAGTTCAAGCATGGAGGACAACCTTGTGTATTCCGGCTTGTAGCTCGGGAACAAAGGTTTCCCCGAGTCCTCCATTAAGCCCTCGAATCTACCAAACTCTCTCTCACTATAGTCCCCTTCTGCATCGCGTAGCATCTAATCCAGATTGTCATCGTACGACCTACCCTCATCGATAGCACAGTCCACATTCGGCATATCGTTGTCTCCCTCGACAATGTTACTACCTTCCGGTATAATCTGCTCTTCACCATGACTGGTCCAACATGTATACTCCTTTTTGAATCCCCTTCGAATCAAGTGCCCTTCGATCTACGCTGGGTTGGTAAACATTTTCAGATTATCGTAATCGATGCATGGACAATACATAAATTTTATCCCCTTCTTCAACATATCCTGCTCGAGAGGTCTTTTAAAAGCAGACACGCCATCAATATACTCTCCACTCACACGGTTCTCAATGTACATCCAGCTTCGGTCCATCTGCGCTAAGCACGTAACAAATTAGATTAATGCACGCAAAAATGAAAATCCGCTATAGACATAGTAACAAAGCCATAGAAATGGAAGTTAACTCAACAACTGAAAAACCCCATGTCATTACCCCCAATCTTTTGTGAGAAAACAGTTTGGAAAAACAAAACTACCGCCATACCAGCCGCATTAAGCATGCTCATGACCGCGAGCGTGGCTATTCAAATAGTTTATCACTCTGCAGAGGTGTACAACTTTACCCATAGTACGCAGTATTCGAGTTGCCTGAAATAACTTTATATTGCTGCTCACTATCGATGGTAAGTAACCTAGAGTTCGTGACGTAGCCTTTACATTATCTAGTCTTAACCTTGCACTAGCCCTACGAATCTTTATCCTCATCTGTCAGGATTATAATAATAGTAACACTGATAGTAACAAGGTAACACATCGATTGAGGAGCCTTACTCACTCGGATAGAAACCCGTTGAGAAAGTCCCTCACTTTGCCCAGATAGAAACCCGTCAAAGTGAGGCATCCGCAGTTGTGTCAACATTGCTGATACCCCGGCAATGTGCGCACTAGTTCTGCCTACTGTCATGCAAGGCTAAGATTTCGATAACTTAGTTAGCTACGACCATCCCATAATAGCACATATGGTTGTACGATTAGGTCTTAATCACGGATTTCTTGGCCGGTCCTTAATCGACTACAGGCAAGATCTCCACCCTATCTACTAGTGAGTTACAATCCTCATTTTTTAGAATACAATATAACTTGCAAGACTAAGGTTTTTGTAACATCTCAAATCTAGGTGTGTGTTTCAAATGTAAGAAAATGAGTAGAAATTAAAACTTTTCTTGCATCTTGAAGTTTTTGAACTTTTCTGTAATTCTTGTAAAGGAATTGTGGAATTCAAAAACCTAAATCTCCAATTGACTAAGTCATGACCTCCTTGTTGAAAATCTTGTGTTAAACTCTTGTTAATAATTTTTTCCTTGGTTCTAGGGAAGCTGTGTGACACCTCTGAAAAGTTTCATAATTTTTAGGAATTATTTGATAATTTTTCAAAGGCAGTCAAACCCTAGAGCAAGCCTTTTGAAATTTTTGGAGAAAAATTCTTTGCATAAAAACCTCTGGAAAATCTACACAAGGTTTGTCTTGGAGCTAGGAACCTCCAGTTAAAATTTCAGAATTTTTGGAGTTAGTTTGCTATCTCTAAATATTCTTCAAATTTTTCAGCTTCCTTTTCAAATTTCAGTCAACCCCTGTTCTTGGCTCAACCATTCTCCACCGTTGGATCTCCATCGGGTGATTCTCAGCTCAGCCCAACTCTTTTCCCGCGCGTGGTCGTTCTCCACCGTTGGATTCTAATCCAACGCTACTTAAAGCGTACCTCTTCGCGCCGGTCGTTTTCAAAGTGGGGCGTGCCTGTGGACCGCTGGATTCTGATCTAACGGCCAATAGCGTTGAACCTAATCATGTGGTCTGGTTCAACTCACTCAACCCAAGCCGCACTTTCTTTCTCTCTACCTGGTGGCCCCGCTCGCCTTCGCTGGTCATCTTCTTCTTCGCTCTAGCGCATACGCCATGGCAGAGGGGAGAGCAGCGCCTTGTCACCTCTCAACAGCTCTTTTGCCGCTGCTAATTAATGCTTGCCAGTTGCTTTCGGCCCCAAAGTCGTGTACAGAGCTGCCCCCATCCCCTCCGCGTCCTTGGTCGAGCTGTGAACCGAGCATAGGCCGAGCTCACTGTGGGCGTTTGCGCTAGCTCCATGCCTTGCTCCTCTGGCTATTTAAGCCCCCCTTGTTCCTCCTTGGCTTCCTTTAAACACTTTCTCCACTTGCTCTCGGTTTATTGAGCTCAAATCACCCCAAAGCCCCTTGGCCGCCATTGTTGCACCTTGAAGCTCCTCGGTGGCAACAGGATTCTAGTGGCTTTTCTTCCAATCTCTTTGCTTCAACTTGAGCCTCTCACCTCTGTGGTCAAAACCCCTAACTTAATTGGTTTTGACATTTACAAGTGCGGCTTAATTTTGGGGATTTGTTCTTTGTCGGCCGAGTCACCCCCTTTCTTCTCCATCGCCAGTAAGTCCTTGGTTCTTCAATTCCTTGCTCTGGAACCTTCCTTGAGCTTTATTATAGATAACCCAATGACCCGCTTGTGCTCAATTGGCTCAGGCCGTCACCTCCACTTCTTCTTCTTCGGCGCCGACAAGGACTTTCGTCGCCGGAGAGTATCCTTCCTTCTTTGAAGCTCCCCGTGCCTCAGGTAGTGTAACATCCCAACTGTATAAACAGGGTTTGTTCAAGTATAATTATATGTGTAGAAATTAAAACTTTTTCTCACATCCGGAAAACCCCTAAACACTCATGTAATTCTTGTCCAAGAGTTGTGTAATCCAAAAACACAAAGCTCTTGTTGATCAAAAGTCAAACCCATTTTCCAATTGTCTAAATCTTGTGCCAAACATTTGGAAATATTTTTCCTTGGTCCTAAAGTTGATGTGGGACCCCTTTGAAAGACATGATGAGTTATAAAACTTGTGTGAGAAATTTTGGAGGTAAAACAAATCCTTAAACAGCCTTAATGAATTTCCTGAGAAAAATGCATCGCATAATAACCTCTGTAAATTTTAGGTAAGGTTAATCTCATGGTCAGCAAGCTCCAGTTAAAATTTCAGGAATTTTGGAGTTCATTTGCTACCTCAAATAATTCTGCTAAGTTTCAGCTGTTAAAAACTAAACTTAAAAGCTTACTTTGTTCCTTGGGCTAGCCACTTTGCAAAGTGGTCGGCCCAACCATGTCTGCACTTGCAGACCTCTTCTCCACCTTGGTCAGGTCGCACCGTTGGATTAACATCCAACCGCCACGACCTCCTCATGATTAACACCGCCAGACCTCCCACCTCATTAGGTCTTGGCACTGGATCAAATCCCACGGCTCTGACCTCCCCTTGTTATCAAACCTCAAAGTCCACATCCCACCTACATGAGGTCACAGCCATTGGATCAAAAATCCATGGTCGCGACCTCCTCCTCTCAACCTAACTATCAGACCTCCCTTTTTGCACGCGGTTGAGGTCGTAGCCGTTGGATTCAGATCCAAAGGCCACGACCTCCGCTGCAAATCATCGCAGTTTAGGACCTCCCCGCTTTTATTGTTGTGCGCCATTGGATTTACATCCAACAGCCCACAACCTCCCTGCGTTTTTAAGCGCTCACAACCTCCCCCATCTCGTGTTGTGCACCGTTAGATTAAAATCTACGGTCACGACCTCCTCCTTTCCTCGTGCGCATCCGACCTCCCCGCGCACGTGAGGTCGTAGCCCTTGGATTTAAATCCAAAGGCCATGACCTCCCCCTCATGTTCTTAAGTTCATGTGCGGTTAAGACCTCACAGGAGGTCCGCACCGTTGGATTGAGATCCAACGCCTTGGACCTCCTAATCCTATTTTTCCCAGCGTATTGCATTAAGAAATCGTGAGGCCATGACCTCCCCATCCTTGATCGTGTGGCTGGGACCTCCTCCCAGTCATTTAGGCGTAACGGTGCAAAAATGACATCGGAGGGCCAGGACCTCCCCGAAGTCTTATCCAACAGTCAACATGACCTCCCCTGTTCTTCTCCTTCCTTGGTCACGCATGCGTGGCCCTGAGCAAGTGATTTAATGCGAAGGCTGTCCACTGTGTACTTGAAACAACTCTTTGCTGACCCGCATTAAATGCAGGTCAGCCTTCCGCCTCTCTGGTCAGCACAGACCTGCCACTGTGTCAACCTCGCGTCTTGTCAACCCCATGGACCGAGCCATGGGCTAAGCTCACCATGAGCTTAACCCCAGCTCGTGTGCCCTGCTTCTCCCGAGTATAAAACCCCCCTTGGGTTCCTCCCTTGGCTTCTTTGGCACACTTCTAAGCTTAGGCTTGCACCGTGTCATTTGAGCTTTCCTCTCCTCAGATCTCCACTCTTGGCCGCCATTGCTGGAGCTTGAAGCTCCTCGGTGGACAAGGGTCCCTGGAGTTTTCCTCTTTTTCTCCTTGCTCCCATTTGTGCCCTACCCTCTGGGACCAAGTCCTAACTTGATTTGGTTGGGCATTTACAGAGGTGGACAAAGTGGAGCTTGGAGCTGAAGCTTTGGCCGTGGAGCACCTTTCCTCCCCGGCACCGGTCCTTCCTTCCTCGACCTCCTCAGCACCTCGGGACCTCCAGGTACTCCTCCTGTTAGTCCCTTAGTTCTTTGGCACCGCATGTATCTCGTCTTGCGGAGCTTTTGTTGGCCTGCGCTTGAATGTCGCATGTGAGCTTTCTTTTGCATTTCGGATTTTGGCCGTGCTTGCCTTCGTTGTCCTCTCCGGCTCGCCGGCGTTCAAGGCCGTCGCCGCCGTTGAGAGGAGGTCCATTGGGTGCGCATGGTTATTGCGGACCCAACGGTACCATTGGATGTCGCCGGCGAGGTCTGTATCGCCGGCGATGACCACATCTTTGAGCTCGGGTCTTTGTCGGACAAAAACGGCAGCGCCGTTGTCGTTTTTAGGACAAAGATTTGCCGAGTTAATGCGTTCATCATTGCTCAAATCATTGTAATCATTAGCGTGTCTTTAATGTCTTTAATCCGCCCTCTGTTGCGCATTTAAGACCTCCCGCGCGGACCTCTTTGTGTCTCGCGCGCATTTATTCCATGTCGGCGGCGTCTTGCGCTGAGGTCAGGGCGTCCATGACCTCCTCCGGGGAGATCTTGGCGTCCAAGACCTCCCCTGCATGCAATCGTGGCCGTCCGGACCTCCACGGAGGTGCGTGGCGTTAAGACCTCCCTTAGGACCTCCCTAGGTCATCTCGGCCGTTCATGACCTCCCGGGTAGATCTTGACCGTCAAGGTCCTCCCTCGGACGATCTGGACCATCAAAGTCCTCCTTGGAACATCTGGACCGTCCAGGACCTCCCCTGTGAGGTCCTGACGATGTAGATCTTCCTCGGAGAGATCTTGATAGTTTAGATCTTCCTTTGAAAGATCTCAACCGTTGAGGACCTCCCTCGTTAGATCTGGTCCGTCCGGACCTCCCCATCGTTGTGGTCGTTGGATTCCCCATCTACGGCCACGACCGCCTCACCTCGCGCATGTGCGTTGCTAGGAGATCCGGGACCTCTGGACCTCGAGTCTTGTGAGTGCGTTGTTCTCTGGGAGGTCTTGAGCCGTTAGATCTGATATCTGTGGCTCACGTCCTCCCATGTCCTTGTGGGTTTTAGAAATTCGGTGAACTCTTAATTATAAAGCTGAAATAAGGTATAAACTTTAGAATTCCATATCTTTTTCATTTTAAATCAATTGAGGTCATTCAAATTGTGTTAGCTCTGTCTTGGACTTGACTTTAATCTAAAAATGATTGTAAGTTGAGTTCAGCTCCAGAGCACAGTTTTGCCTTTAGGTTTTAAAACTAACTTTAAAAGTACACTCAAAATAATGTCTAACTTGTAAAATACATAACTAATGCTCTGTAGGTTATTTTTGAGTGAATCCAACTTTGTTGGTTTCCTCTATTAATGAACTTACTGTGAAAATTAGCTTTGATCTTGTCGCCATTGTAGAAAAGAGTTCTTGTGCATTATAATTTTGTTCAAGTTCTTGTTTTTTGAAAAATGGTAGAAGGTGCAATATAGCTCCAAATGAGATGAACTCAATTGTGTTATTCATCTCATGAGGTGCTGGTTTTACAGTAAAAATCTCAGCATCACCACTGTTCTAGAAAATGTTGCCTCATAATTAAATTAGTGAATAGTGCAGTTTGGTATTTTTAGGGCTGAGCAGGTTTGTTTTGCTCATAAATTTTGCATTAAGTATCCAAATCAATTGGTTCTTGTTGCTAAATTCCCTAAAAATCACCCTCTTGCTGCTGTAGAAAATTCAGAGTGTTTGGAGTTCTTTTGCTGTGCGGTCTTTGTCGTTTAAATCGTTCTTATCGTTTGGTTTTCGTCTTTTCCGTTGAAGCCGACATTTGTGGTGATTCCGTGGCGATCCTCAGCAACAAATTGACCAGCAACAACAAGGCAAGCAGTTTGATCATTTCCATCATAATCCCATTACTTTAAAGTCTAATATTTTGTTTAACTTGTATGTATGCATGCTTTTGTGTCAAAGTATTTTATCGTTTAGAGGTAGCTATTCCTATTGCATAGTTGCCCTAAATTGTTACCCTGCCACAAACCATAAGTTACTAATATCGCTGGTGAATTAGAGCCCGGTGATTTAATTATGCTCTTTTATTGTTTTTACGGTGTCATGCATAGCAATGCTTAGATAACGGTAGAAATGGGCGGTTATCGACATTATGTCGATAACCTTGATCACCTAAAAACTATCATTCCATTATGTCCCTTGTATGATTTGTAAACAAATGAAAATGAAAACTATTTGGACTTGGGCATATTGGATGGATGGTGTGGTTTTGGAATGTGGTAGTATGCTGAGTCATTAAGGACCGAGTTACTTGCGCCACCGTTACGAGCAATTTTGCGTGCTAACCACACGAGGGGGATATGGGACCTCTCTTGACTAAGTACTTTGGAAGGTGTTAATTATGAGCTGGTCGGTGGGTATGTTTTAATAAAATGTGTGTGTGTGGTGTTGGGAGGGGAGCATTAACAGACCGGTTAGGCTGTCTAATGTATCCTTATCCCCGTGGGAGGTGGCTCTTAATTAGCATCGTCCATTGGAAATGTCTCGTAGGACTTAGCCGTGCCGGCATACCAAAGGTAGTGTGCTTAAAGGAAAGGCGGTCGGCGTGTGGGTACATTGGTACACCTCTGCAGGTTAAAACTATTGAATAGCCTTGTCCTAGGTTATGGACACGCTCGGATACGCCCCGTGAGAACTAGACTACAACCTTTAATTAAAACTTGACATGGTTGGCATGAACGGGGAGTTCATGCTATTGTTGTGGTGACTATTGGGTTAGTCACTTCCAGGTTGATCTTGTTGTTGTTACTATGTTATTATCTCGTTGTTATTTCAACAATTAAAATGCTTTGCCAAATTGCCTTCAATCTATTATGTTATTGCAAATGAAACTTGCTTTATGCTAAAATGAGTCCAAAGCCTCATCCACTTAAATAAAGCTTGCATGTAGCTATTTATAGTTCTGTTATCTCACGCATAAGTCTTGCGGAGTACTTTATGTACTCATCTGCCCGTGGTTGTGGCATTTTTGTGGCTTTTGTTGCAGAGGAAGGAGGTGAGCTCCAAGAGCCTCTCTTTTGTGCTACGTGTTGCAGCTTCTTCGACGACTAGCTTGGCGGTCCGGTCAGATGCCTAGGGGTTAAGGCACACTGATTGGCTTTGTGTTATAGCCATCTTTATGGCACTTTTGCTTCTGCGGTTATCTTAGTAGTACTTGTTGTTATTTGGCCAGAAGGCCCCTCTTTTGTAATAGCCTATTCCTTATTAGTATTAACTTCTGGTTTGTTGCTTATGTACTATGTGTTGTATGGAATTGATACATTCTTTTGTTGTGAGGTATGTATCTGCATGCAGGGAGTATACATCTCTTGAGACTGGTTTATTTGGTTGATAATACTAGGGTCAATTGGATGACTAAGTATTATGAGCTTAATAAATCCGGTGCTCAAAAGTTGGTATCGAGCCGTTCGACCGTAATGCATAAGCTTGGTCGTCTTTAGGATATTTTGAAAACCTAATTTCAAAGTATCAAATGAGTTTTGAAAGCTTAAGAAAATTCTCGGATTTTACTCCTCATCTATCTTAGCTTTCTCTTCTCATCTCACTCTAATTTGAGTTTTAAAAGTTGTTTCCTCTCTTCCTTACGCAAAATAGTTGTTATCGATTAATGGGGTTTTGGGGAATCAATGAGTTTGGCAAATTGAAGTGTTAGCTGCCCATCTACAAGGTTTTGAAGCTTGGAATGGCCAATTTATTTGGAAGCTTGGATGCAAAATCTGGACAGCAAGCGTCAATTTCGGACAGCAAGCTCAAAGGTTCTAAATAGGGTAGAAAATGAGAGGTTAAATCAACAAAAATTTGTGGGAATAAAAGGGTAAGATGTGATACTAGTTAGCTAAGTATCTAACACTTATTTCGCTGCATTAATCTTGCTCTCTAATAGTTTTAGATCTCATCTTACAATCTGATTTTTTATCTTCTCAACCAATTACTTGTTCATTCAATACAAGTTAGTTGTGTTGGGAAGTTGGCCTTTAATCTTGTGTCTTACTTGCTGTTTTGGAGTCATTTTGGAAGCTTTTAAAGTGCATTTCCTTGCTGTTTTTGCTTCTCCTTTATTATGCTCCCTTTAACTTCTTTTATTCTGCTTGTTTCATTAGTTTGCATTTATTATCATCTAATCTATTATTAACTAGGTAGGGGTCTGTACTCTCTATTTTGTTGGCTTTCGGTTAGGGTGGTGTTCCATTCCCCTAGTCGTTGGCGTTCCTTTTCACTCTCTTCGATTTCTAGTCCTTGGGTTTCGTGTAAACCCATCTCTTCGTAGCAGGATGTCTGGACAGTCCAGCAGCGGACTAGGTCGGCAAGCTGGCTGGGACGAAATTCTCCCTAGCTCCAACTGTCCAGGCGAGACTTGCAAGCGCCTCCGCTCTGGCAAGTGTTTCGGATTGTGGCCCCATTGCCCTGAAAAGTGGCAATCGCCTCCTTTTTGCCTTGGCTGTGGTGAAGAGGGGCATTTCGCCGAAGGTTGCGAACTAGAAAGAGTCAAGGTTTGTCGGCGTTGTGGTGAGGAAGGACACTCTGACAACGATGTACCACATCTGTCCAAAGCGTGACAAAGACCACTTACCCGGAGATTGTCCGGCTGCCAAAGTTACTCGTTTCCTTTGCGAGGGAAGCAATCACTATCGCAAGGAGTGTAGCATGAACCTGGTGATTGCCAAGTCATTGGAACTGCAGCGACTACTTCTTCGGTCATCTGCAAGCATCGCAATTGCCAATGCCTCCAAACCAGAGAAGTTCTCGGACGATTTGTCTAAAGAGCTATGAGACAGATTACCAGTCTATACCTTCCCCGACTTTCAGCTTGTGGTTGAAAATCCCATTGCTGCTGTGGGCAGGAAGAAAAAGCCTATGGATCGCCGCAAGTGTCAAGAGAAGACTCAGGGTGACTTCAGCAAGGTCGCCGGCGTCACTTGTTTCTTCTGCAATCTCAAGGGCCATTATGCTAATAATTGTCCTAAGAAGCTTGCAAACAACCCCTCGTCGTTTCATGGCCGTGCCTCCATCACGCACTGCGAGTCGGCAAGGTGGTCCCCGCAAATCGATCTGGGATCACTTGTTTCTTTTGTAGCAAGAAGGGCACTCGCCAACAATTGCCCTTTGAAGCGACAAAAGATCGTTTGTAATCGAGTCTACTCCATCTCAGCTGAGAAAGCTCTGGAGGCACCTGACGTCGTGTTAGGTACGCTTCTCGCTAACTCTTGCCCGGATATTATTTTATTCGATTCAGAGCGCCTCATTCCTTGTATCTCCATCTTTTATCATTGTTGGTGATCTGATTTCACTCTTTTATCTGGTGCTCGGCACCACCCCGGTTTCAAAAAGGTCTACTAGTCTACCCCGAACCCCTAAGAAAAATGATGCCGTTTGGATTGTCATCGATCGTTTGACTAAAGTGGCACGTTTCCGTCCCTATACCTTTTAGGGCATCACATACTGTTGTTGCCTCAAACCTTTGTGGCCTAAAACGCCATTATCCTTTGTAAGAGACTTAGCTGCGGAGGGATGACTCCGTATAGCTAGTTAACCGACCAAGGTCTCGTTTGTTAGTGGAGTAACCAGACAAATTGCTCCACCAACTAAGAACGACCTTAGTCCCTTTAAGATAGCTAGCTACGGAGGGATGACTCCGTAAAGCTAGTTAGCAGGCTGAGATCCCGTTATTCTTGAAATTAACCAAATAAATCGCTCCGGAATTAACTGAGACAAGTTGTTAGGAATTAACGAACAAATCATTCCACCAACTAACAACGGCCATGCACCACCAACCTTAGAGTCAAGATCAAGCTCTCAGTCTGTCAAAAATGACCTTCTTGTAGGTTTTCCAAAGGATCTCTACGTATTTCGCATCGTAATTTTGCACGGTGTACTGAAGACTATCGTTTCGGATCGTGGCTCCATCTTCACTTCCCATTTCTGGCATAGCCCGCAAAAGGCTATGGGAACCCGTCTTACCTTTAGCGAATTTCACCCCTAAGCGATGGTCGGACCGAGAGGGTCAACCAAGTTTTGGAAGACATGCCGTGCTTGTGTCCTTTCCTATGGGAAGCATTGGGAGAAATGCTTGCCATTCGCGAGTTTTCTTATAACAACGACTTTCGAGGCCGGTCTCGGCATGGCACCTTCGAGGCCTTATGCGGAGAAAGTGTAGAACCCGTTGAACTGGTCGAGACCGGTGAGAGACCTCGTTGGCGGACTCAATCAATGAGGCGGCGCCAAGTCCGGCTTATTCGTGGCGTTTGCGCTGCAGCTCAATCGAGCAAAAGAGCTATGCGGATCGCCGTCGGCGTGAGTTGCGTTTTGAGCCTAATGACTTTGTTTATCTCAAAGTCTCTCCTTTGAAGGGCCATCAACGTTTGGCGTCAAGGGCAAGTTGGCTCCTCGATATGTCGGTCCCTACCGTGTTATCGAGAAGAAGGAGCTGTTGCCTATAAGTTGGAGTTGCCGGCTGCACTTGAGGGGTGCATGATGTTTTTCATGTGTCGGCTTAAGAAGTGCCTCCGTGTTCCAAGCGAGGAAGCTCGTTGGAAACTCTCGATGTCGGGAAGATTTCACCTATCGCGAGCACCTGTTCGCGTACTCGATGAGTCGAGCGAAGGACAAGGAATAAGACCATCAAGTTCCTTAAAGTTCGAGTGGTCGAACCATTACGAGGATGAGGCTACTTGGGAAAGAGAAGATCGTCTGCGTGCGGACTATCCATCTTTCTTTACCGAGTGAGCCAAATCTCGGGACGAGATTTTTGTTAGGGGGGGAGATTTTGTAACATCCCAACTGTATAAACAGGGTTTGTTCAAGTATAATTATATGTGTAGAAATTAAAACTTTTTCTCACATCTTGAAAACCCCTAAACACTCATGTAATTCTTGTCCAAGAGTTGTGTAATCCAAAAACACAAAGCTCTTGTTGACCAAAAGTCAAACTCATTTTCCAATTGTCTAAATCTTGTGCCAAACATTTGGAAATATTTTTCCTTGGTCCTAAAGTTTATGTGGGACCCCTTTGAAAGACATCATGAGTTATAAAACTTGTGTGAGAAATTTTGGAGGTAAAACAAATCCTTGAACAGCCTTAATGAATTTCCTGAGAAAAATGCATTGCATAATAACCTCTGGAAATTTTAGGTAAGGTTAATCTCATGGTCAGCAAGCTCCAGTTAAAATTTCAGGAATTTTGGAGTTCATTTACTACCTCAAATAATTCTGCTAAGTTTCAGCTGTTAAAAACTAAACTTAAAAGCTTACACTGTTCCTTGGGCTAGCCACTTTGCAAAGCTGGTCCAGCCCAACCATGTCTGCACTTCAGCAGACCTCTTCTCCACCTTGGTCAGGTCGCAGCCGTTGGATTAACATCCAACCGCCACGACCTCCTCATGATTAACACCTTGAGACCTCCCACCTCATTAGGTCTTGGCATTGGATCAAATCCCACGGCTCTGACCTCCCCTTGTTATCAAACCTCAAAGTCCACATCCCACCTACATGAGGTCACAGCCATTGGATCAAAAATCCATGGTCGCGACCTCCTCCTCTCAACCTAACTATCAGACCTCCCTTTTTGCACGCGGTTGAGGTCGTAGCCGTTGGATTCAGATCCAAAGGCCACGACCTCCGCTGCAAATCATCGCATGATTTAGGACCTCCCGCTTTTTATTGTTGTGCGCCATTGGATTTACATCCAACAGCCCACAACCTCCCTGCGTTTTTAAGCGCTCACAACCTCCCCCATCTCGTGTTGTGCACCGTTAGATTAAAATCTACGGTCACGACCTCCTCCTTTCCTCGTGCGCATCCGACCTCCCCGCGCACGTGAGGTCGTAGCCCTTGGATTTAAATCCAAAGGCCATGACCTCCCCCTCATGTTCTTAAGTTCATGTGCGGTTAAGACCTCACAGGAGGTCCGCACCGTTGGATTGAGATCCAACGCCTTGGACCTCCTAATCCTATTTTTCCCACGCGCGTATTCGCATTAAGGAAATCGTGAGGCCATGACCTCCCCATCCTTGATCGTGTGGCTGGGACCTCCTCCCAGTCATTTAGGCGTAATGGTTCAAAAATGACATCGGAGGGCCAGGACCTCCCCGAAGTCTTATCCAACGGTCAACATGACCTCCCCTGTTCTTCTCCTTCCTTGGTCACGCATGCGTGGCCCTAAGCAAGTGATTTAATGCGAAGGCTGTCCACTGTGTACTTGAAACAACTCTTTGCTGACCCGCATTAAATGCAGGTCAGCCTTCCGCCTCTCTGGTCAGCACAGACCTGCCACTGTGTCAACCTCGCGTCTTGTCAACCCCATGGACCGAGCCATGGGCTAAGCTCACCATGAGCTTAACCCCACTCGTGTGCCTGCTTCTCCAGTATAAAACCCCCTTGGGTTCCTCCCTTAGCTTCTTTGGCACACTTCTAAGCTTAGGCTTGCACCGTGTCATTTGAGCTTTCCTCTCCTCGAGATCTCCACTCTTGGCGCCATTCTTTGGAGCTTGAAGCTCCTCGGTGGACAAGGGTCCTGAGTTTTCCTCTTTTCTCCTTGCTCCCATTTGTGCCCTACCCTCTGGGACCAAGTCCTAACTTGATTTGGTTGGGCATTTACAGAGGTGGACAAAGTGGAGCTTGGAGCTGAAGCTTTGGCCGTGGAGCACCTTTCCTCCCCGGCACCGGTCCTTCCTTCCTCGACCTCCTCAGCACCTCGAGACCTCCAAGTACTCCTCCTGTTAGTCCCTTAGTTCTTGGCACCGCATGTATCTTCTTCTGCGGAGCTTTGTTGGCCTGCGCTTGAATGTCATGTGGAGCTTTCTTTTGCATTTCGGATTTTGGCGTGCTTGCCTTCGTTGTCCTCTCCGGCTCGCCGACGTTCAAGACCGTCGCCGCCGTTGAGAGGAGGTCCATTGGGTGCGCATGGTTATTGCGGACCCAGCGGTACCATTGGATGTCGCCGGCTAGGCCTGTATCGCCGGCGATGACCACATCTTTGAGCTTGGGTCTTTGTCGGACGAAGCAGCAGCGCCGTTGTCATTTAGGACAAAGATTTGCCGAGTTAATGCGTTCATCATTGCTCAAATCATTGTAATCATTAGCGTGTCTTTAATGTCCTTAATCCGCCCTCTATTGCGCATTTAAGACCTCCTACGTGGACCTCTTTGTGTCTCGCGCATTTATTCCATGTCCGAAGCGGCGTCTTGCTGCTGGTCAGGGCGTCCATGACCTCCTCCCGGGAGATCTTGGCGCCCAAGACCTTCCCTTACTGTCGTGGCCGTCCAGACCTCCACGGAGGTGCAGTGCGTTAGGACCTCCCTTAGGACCTCCCTAGGTCATCTCGGCCGTTCATGACCTCCCGGGTAGATCTTGACCGTCAAGGTCCTCCCTCGGACGATCTGGACCATCAAAGTCCTCCTTGGAACATCTGGACCGTCCGGGACCTCCTGTGAGGTCGGCGATGTAGATCTTCCTCGGGGAGATCTTGATAGTTTAGATCTTCCTTTGGAAGATCTCAACCGTTGAGGACCTCCCTCGTTAGATCTGGTCCGTCCCGGACCTCCCCCCATCGTTGTGGTCCGTTGGATTCCCCATCTGACGGCCACGACACGCCCTCACCTCGCGCATGTGCGTTGCTAGGAGGTCGGGACCTCTGGACCTCGAGTCTTGTGGTGCGTTGTTCTCTGGGAGGTCTTGAGCCGTTAGATCTGATATCTGTGGCTCACGTCCTCCCATGTCCTTGTAGGTTTTAGAAATTCCGGTGAACTCTTATTTATAAACCTGAAATAAGGTATAAACTTTAGAATTCCATATCTTTTTCATTTTAAATCAATTGAGGTCATTCAAATTGTGTTAGCTCTGTCTTGGACTTGACTTTAATCTAAAAATGATTGTAAGTTGAGTTCAGCTCCAGAGCACAGTTTTGCCTTTAGGTTTTAAAACTAACTTTAAAAGTACACTCAAAATAATGTCTAACTTGTAAAATACATAACTAATGCTCTGTAGGTTATTTTTGAGTGAATCCAACTTTGTTGGTTTCCTCTATTAATGAACTTACTGTGAAAATTAGCTTTGATCTTGTCGCCGTTGTAGAAAAGAGTTCTTGTGCATTATAATTTTGTTCAAGTTCTTGTTTTTTGAAAAATGGTAGAAGGTGCAATATAGCTCCAAATGAGATGAACTCAATTGTGTTATTCATCTCATGAGGTGCTGGTTTTACAGTAAAAATCTCAGCATCACCACTGTTCTAGAAAATGTTGCCTCATAATTAAATTAGTGAATAGTGCAGTTTGGTATTTTTAGGGCTGAGCAGGTTTGTTTTGCTCATAAATTTTGCATTAAGAATCCAAATCAATTGGTTCTTGTTGCTAAATTCCTAAAATCACCCTCTTGCTGCTGTAGAAAATTCAGAGTGTTTGGAGTTCGTTTGCTGTGCGGCCTTTGTCGTTTAAATCGTTCTTATCGTTTGGTTTTCGTCTTTTCCGTTGAAGCCGACATTTGTGGTGATTCCATGAGCGATCCTCAGCAACAAATTGACCAGCAACAGCAAGGCAAGCAGTTTGATCATTTCCATCATAATCCCATTACTTTAAAGTCTAATATTTTATTTAACTTGTATGTATGCATGCTTTTGTGTCAAAGTATTTTATCGTTTAGAGGTAGCTATTCCTATTGCATAGTTGCCCCTAAATTGTTACCCTTGCCACAAACCATAAGTTACTAATATCGCTGGTGAATTAGAGCTCGGTGATTTAATTATGCTCTTTTATTGCTTTTACGGTGTCATGCTTAGCAATGCTTGATAACGGTAGAAATGGGCGGTTATGGACATTATGTCGATAACTTTGATCACCTAAAAACTATCATTCCATTATGTCCCTTGTATGATTTGTAAACAAATAAAAATGAAAACTATTTGGACTTGGGCATATTGGATGGATGGTGTGGTTTTTGGAATGTGGTAGTATGCCTGAGTCATTAAGGACCGAGTTACTTGCGCCACCGTTCTGAGCAATTTTGCGTGCTAACCACACGAGGGGGATATGGGACCTCTCTTGACTAAGTACTTTGGAAGGTGTTAATTATGAGCTGGTCGGTGGGTATGTTTTAATAAAATGTGTGTGTGTGGTGTTGGGAGGGGAGCATTAACAGACCGGTTAGGCTGTCTAATGTATCCTTATCCCCGTGGGAGGCGGCTCTTAATTAGCATCGTCCATTGGAAATGTCTCGTAGGACTTAGCCGTGCCGGCATACCAAAGGTAGTGTGCTTAAAGGAAAGGCGATCGGCGTGTGGGTACATTGGTACACCCTGCGAGGTTAAAACTATTCGAATAGCCTCGTCCTAGGTTATGGACACGCTCGGATACGCCCCGTGAGAACTAGACTACAACCTTTAATTAAAACTTGACATGGTTGGCATGAACGGGGAGTTCATGCTATTGTTGTGGTGACTATTGGGTTAGTCACTTCCAGGTTGATCTTGTTGTTGTTACTATGTTATTATCTCGTTGATATTTCAACAATTAAAATGCTTTGCCAAATTGCCTTCAATCTATTATGTTATTGCAAATGAAACTTGCTTTATGCTAAAATGAGTCCAAAGCCTCATCCACTTAAATAAAGCTTGCATGTAGCTATTTATAGTTCTGTTATCTCACACGTAAGTCTTGCGGAGTACTTTATGTACTCATCGCGCCGTGGTTGTGGCATTTTGTGGCTTTTGTTGCAGAGGAAGGAGGTGAGCTCCAAGAGCCTCTCTTTTGTGCTACGTGTTGCGACTTCTTGACGACTAGCTTGGCGGTCGGTCGAGATGCCTAGGGGTTAAGGCACACCGATTGGCTTTGTGTTATAGCCATCTTTATGGCACTTTTGCTTCATGGTTATCTTAGTAGTACTTGTTGTTATTTGGCCAAAGGCCCTCTTTTGTAATAGCCTATTCCTTATTAGTATTAACCACGGTTTGTTGCTTATGTACTATGTGTTGTATGGAATTGATACATTCTTTTGTTGTGAGGTATGTATCTTGCGTGCGGGAGTATACATCTCTCGAGACTGGTTTATTTGGTTGATAATACTAGGGTCAATTGGATGACTAAGTATTATGAGCTTCATAAATCCGGGTGCTCATAGGTAGCTTGCTTATAGCCCCTAGGAGTTGTGGCACCTGCTTACTTGAACAATGCAGAGCTTTTCTTTGCTTTTCGGTTTTGGCCGTGTTGGTCACCACAGCTTCTCGCCGGCTCGCCGCCGTTCTAAGCCGCCGCCGCCATCGTGAGTGGTACCAGCAGGTGCGCAACACTATTGTGCACATAGTGGTACCCTTGGTGTGCGCCACCGTGCCCTAGGTCGCCGGCGGTGAGCCGTGGAGCTCACTGTTCATTTTGTCGGACGGGCACGGCTACTGTGCCGAGTGTCATTAGGACAAAGATCCTGGGTTTAATTGCTAATCATTGGTTAATCAGCGTTAATCAATGAGTTAACATTAAATGGCTGTCTTAAGCCTCGCTCCCGTGCCGCTGATAGTGGGCCCGCACCCTTTAAACCCCCTCCCCCCGTGCGTTTAAAGCAGCCGTGAGTGGGCCACGAGTCACTAACAAGCGGGCCCGCTCTTTTTCTCTCTCTCGGGCATGTGCGCATCACTTCAATTGATGTGCACCGTTCATTTGGAGATCTGTGGCCCAGATCTGGGTGACGTTCGAGCCATTGAACCTTCACCGTCCGATCTAGATTGCTGTGAACGTTCGGACCACCGAACCTCAGCCGTCCATTTCTGGATCTGCGGCTGAGATTCGCGTGGGCTGTGTTGCGTTCGTTGTGAGCCGTTCAATTTCAGATCTGCGGCTTAGATTGAAGTGAACGTTCGGACCGTCAGCCTCATTTCAATCTTAGCCCTCCGTTCTCGGATCGACGATCCATATTCGCTTGAACTTTCAGACCGTCCGGAGTCTCAATCGATATGGCCCGTTGGATCTTGATCTATTGGTGTGTGGTAATCTCCGTGCGCGCGTGTGCTGTGCTGGGGCGCTATGGGCCATTGGATGGCGCATCAGCGGCCCAAGTTTTGCCGCATCGTTTATTCTTTTTAAAAGCCCGGTAAGGTTTATTTATTAACTAAAAATTCCATTTAACTTCAAAATTGCATAACTAATTCATTTTAAATCATTTTCGGTTGATTCAAATTTTGTTAATTCTGGTTTGAACTAAGCTTTAATCAAAAATTGGTTTTAGGCTTAGTTGGCTCCAGAGAAATTTGTTAATCGATTTAAAATCAGTTTAGCTTTATTTAGTGCATTAAAAATTCATTTAACTTGAAAAATGCATAAGTAATTCTCTGTAACTCCTTTTTGAGTGAAACCAAGTTTATGGGTTTCCTCTGTTAGTGTGCTTGCTGGTAAAATAGGTTTTGAGTATGCCACTATTTTCCAAAGTTTTGTAATTGTATTTAACTTATGCACTTTTTCATGACTTTGAAAAATCATAGAAAATGCATCCTAGCTCCAAATGAGGTGAACTCAATTGTGTTGTTCATCTTATGAGGTGCTTTATTTACCATAAAAATTTTAGGTGCAACACCTTTCTAGAAATTTGTGCCAAAAATTTAATTTCGGATGAATAGTAGCCGAAGTGAATTTTTCAGCCTTTTTCTAGCTGAGCAGATTTGTTTTGGCCATAACTTTTGCATTAAGAATCCAAATCAATTGGTTCTTGTTGGTAAATTCATTAAAAATCATGATATTCCTGCTGTAAAGATTTCAGAGTTTTTTGCTGAAGTTGGTTTTTGAATCTTTTCGATGTTCTTCGTTCTTATCGGTTCTTTTTCGTTCTTTCGTTAGGTTCCGACGAGCACGTTGGTCTTGAGAGTGATCCTCTGCAGCATAGTGAGCAACTTCAGCAAGGCAAGCAGTTTGATTATAGTTAATCCCATTACTTTCAAAGTCTAATATATTGTTTGCAAAGTGTATGTATGCATGCTCTATTTTGTTGTTAAATTATTGTCGATTAGTTGATCCTATAGATGCATACTCTGTCGGTAAATGTTCAATCTCTACTACTAAGCCTAGGAATATCTTGCTGTGATTTAGAGTTCGTTGGATGAGCTCTTGTCACTTAGTAGATTACGCGTGGATATTGCTTAGAAATGCTTAGCTTACGATAGAATTGGGCGGTTATCGACTTAGTCGATAACTTTGATCACACAAATCTATTTATTACCATATGTCCAGCACTTTGTGCTTTGTTACTTTGTAAATCTAAAACTAAAAATAAAATGTTTTGGACTTGGGCATATTGGTATGTTGGTGTGATTGTTTTGGTGTGACTGGAATGATGCCCGAGTCAACAAGGACTGAATTACTTGCGCCATTGATCCAAGCACTTCTGCGTGCTAACCACATGAGGGGGATATGGAACCTCTCTTGACTTAGTACTTTGGCGTGGGTTAGCTCCGGGTCGCATGGTGGTTGTGTGTGTTGTGTTGAAAAAGAAACTTGTGTGTGTTTGGGTGAATAGTGGTGGATGTCTTCGTCCACTACAAGGAGCATCATCCTTTTCTAAGGGTGATGAGCATTGGTCCTTTGTCTAAAGGTTCAATGACTCCGTATCAACGTATGGGTGTCTATCCATATGGGCGACTCGTAGTTAATGCATTCTATTGGAAAGTGTCATGTAAGACTAACCGTGCCGGCATACCAAAGGAAGTGTGCTAAATAGGTTGGCGAAAAGGTGGTCTCACGTGTGGGTACATTGGTACACCCCTGCAGGGTTAAACCTATTCGAATAGCCTCGTCCTAGGTTATGGACAAGCTTGGTTATTTCCCGCAAGAATTAGACTACAACCTTTAATTAAAACTTGATGTTGGTTGGTATGAATGGGTAATTCATGCTATTGTTGTGGTGGCTATTGGGTTAGTCACTTCCAGGATTGTTGTTGTCATCTATCTATTGTTATTATGTTGTTGTCTCGCTATTATTTGCAAATTAAAAATAGATTGTAAAACTGCTTTGAATCTATTTAATTATTGCAAATGAAAACTTGCTTTATGCTGAAAATGAGCCTAAAGCCTCCTCCACTTAAATAAGCTTGCATGTAGCATATGTATAGGTGCATTACACTACACGTAAGTCTTGTGAGTACATTTTGTACTCATTTGCTTTGCTTAATTAATTTGTTGCAGAGGAGGTTGATCCCCCTAGGATTCACTTTTGTGAGATGTGCGGTGGATTTGTGACTAGGTTGGCGGCCGGTTGGTTGCCTTGTGGGTTAAAGGCACACTAATTGGCTTTTGTTTATCGCCATCTTATGGCTTTTGCTTCCGCTGTTTATTTAACTCTCTTAGTTGTTATTTGCCCGGTCGGCCCCTTTTGTAATAACTCTATTATGTATGTCTTTTGTTTAATCTAGTTCGTGCTTTGGTTCTATGTTTTGTATGAAATTGATACATGATTTTGTAAAGGGGTGTGTATACTGCATTTCTGGGAAGTATACATATCTCGAAGACACGGGTTATTTTGTTTGTGATGCTAGGGTCAATGGACGACTAAGCATTACAAGCCAAATAAGCCGGGGTCCTCACAGTTTTCATGTCATTTTCATATAAAATAGCAAAGGTAACTCCTCTGGACATTTTACAAAATACTTCCAAATGCACAAATTATCATATTGTCCTTTAGTCAATTTTTCAGAAATTCTTTTGCTCTAGTTGCATTTGTGCAATAACTGAACTCAAAAATTCCCAAATGACATTACATATTGTCTAACCCATATTCTAAAGGTTACAATAGTAAGAGATCAAAATTTCAAGGAGACATATGCAGCAAGTAGGATTTACAACTACCAATTTCCCGATAATAGCATTTTCATACAAAAAATACACGCATGCATAATAGGATTTGCAAAACAAAGTACAATAAGTAAAATACTGGGATCAACTTGATCAAAGGGGGTGCTTGCCTTGCTCTTGGTGTTCTGGAGGTATAATGGATTGATCGTCACAAGAAATACCTGAATAATCGACGTCTAAAAAGAGCCGAAAAAGAATTAAATAGCAACCAACCAAGATAAACAATAACCAAAAATAAATATTTTTACATATTCAGGTAGATCATGATTTTATCTGAATTTAGAGACCAAAATCACTTAATTTGGAGTTGTGTAGCAAAAGTTATTAAGGTTTTACTACAATTGGTTTGATAAATCCAAAATAAATGGAAAATACGTTTTTTAATGGAGAAAGCATATTCTCGCGTCTATTATTTCAGAGTTTACGCCTTCACTAAAGGAAAACGTATTCCGACTATAACTGAAAGCGTGTTTTCTATTTTCCATTGAATTTCCGGTTAAAACTGACAGGTGTGGCCGATTGTCAGTGAGACGGTCCACGAGCACAGTGCGTAGACCGAAGGTCTATACGCACTGGGTGCACGGGTCCATGGGGTTTTCACTATGCACTTAAACTGTGGGGCTCGCATGTCATAGACTCAACAGAAGTTAACGTTTTGAGTTAACTTAACGGTTTGGTCCCACACGTCAGCGACTCATTAGCGTTAAGTAAATAGTTAAATGGTTAGTTAGCCTTAATGACACGATTAGGCACACTGATGACAAGCTATAGTGCTCATCATCGTGGTGCTCGTGCCCGCGCTACTCACCGGCGATGTGGGGCTTGGCGACGGCAATGTGTGCTCAAGATGGATACTATGCACTAATAAGCATCTGTCGGCATAGACAGCGTGGCCTGGGGTGGCTCAACGCGGTGGTGCGCTGGCGGCGAGCGGAGGAACTGCTACGGCAAAACGCGACAGCGCGAATGGGCAAAGCCCTTGGCAAATGAGTGCGCGCATAAGCATCTAGGGGCTATTAGGAGTGTACCAGAAGGACGCGGAGGGGCTGAGGTGGTCTGAGGTGAGCTATCAACGGCGAGCTATGGCAGCGAAGTCGGTTGCGCATAAAGAAGAAACCCGGGTGAAGGAGCTTGAAATCTGATGGTTGAGGAAGCTTCAGTACATCATGGCGATGCTTTGGGTGCATTGAATCGGTTCGAGGTGTCGTGAATCGCCGGCGAGCTCAAAGTAGCAATATTGGTCGGAGACGGACAAGAAAGGCCAATTCGGGCGATCCTGTGAAGCAAAGACCGAATTGAGTGAGGGGAAAGGAAGCTTGTGCACTGAGACAAGAGATGACATGATAGGATTGACTAGGAACCCTTTGATTGGTCGTCAATGGAGGCGGTGGCGCACAGCCTTTTTAGCGTTTCAGCTCTCCGAGCTCTAGAGCTCGAATGAGTGAAGGAGTGGTGGAGTGAGTGTGCGCATGGAGTTGGAAAAGGAAATGCGAAGCTCGGGGGTGAGTTTTTATCGCATGAGCAGCGGAGTAGGGCAAGGTAGGGCTCGGGCAGTGGCAGTCAACAGGGGCAAAGCTCTCGGCATTGTACGGGTAGAGGAGGGTTGGCGCGGGCAGGTATGGGCACGGCATTGAACGGCGACGTGACGCAGGTGGTTGGGTTGGAGCAAAACTGTTGGCGGCGAGGCGAAACCAGGGGCGCGGTGGAGCTCTCATGCGTGGGCGTGCGCTGGAAGATGATCTTGCACACAGGGCCCACTAGCCAGCGACGGGACGAAGCGGTATGCGCTGATCTAATCTATACGATCCGATATGAAACGAACGTCCTAGATGAATCGCGCTACTCGGATGGTCTGAACGGCACGTTCGATCTGGACAGTTGATTTCAGATCCAATGCTCAGGGATCGCTGAGTCCGACCCGTTTATGAAGGCGGTCTGGTTCGATCATGGGGTTTGGGCTCGAGCCCGAGGAATAGTGCTAGCCTTTGGTTTTTGAATTAACAGCTGAATACTTTGCCGATTTAATTCACTAAACAGATGAAGTCCAAAATTTATGAAAATTTTGGTGTAGACTATTGGGCTCAAGTATTTACTACAATAAAAATTTTAGAGGTTAACACATTACCTGAATTTCTACAAAATTCAAACAAGGTGATGTTCCTAAGAGGTTGTAATTATTTTTCTAAACAAAATTTCGTATAGAAATTTTGTTGAATGATTCCTAGGATAAATAGCCCAAAACCATTCTCTTACTTAGAAAAATTTTACTTTGTTTTATCTATTTCCTTTTTAGCACCTAATGTTATTCAAGTTTTATTTTTAAAACCAACACAAGATTTTTAATATAGCAAATTTCATATGCAAATGTTCAAAGAAATTTTTCCTAATGCATTTATATTACTTAATCCCAAGATTTAGATTTTTGGGATGTTACAGACCTACCCCCTTACAAAGAATCTCGTCCCCGAGATTCGGTAGGCTCAGAGAAGAAAGAGGGAAATTCAGCTCTAAGGCGGTCTTCTTGTTCCCACGTAGCTTCATCTTCGGTGTGGTTACTCCACTACATTTTTAGCATCTTGATGGCACGGCTTCACATCTAGCACTCAGATTGGTTGCTCTGGATAAGATAGGTCCAGTTGGATATCCAGGCTTTCCAAAGGAATAGATTCGGTAGGAGTCTGAAGACATTTCTTGAGCTGAGATATGTGGAAGACATCACGTACGTTTGAAAGTTGAGGTGGCAGCTCCAGCTGATAGGCTACTTCACCTCTCCTTGTGATAATTCGGTAAGGACCGATATATCTTGGTGCCAATTTCCCACGAACTTGGAAACGGCGGATACTTCGCATTGGTGAGACATTGAGATAGACAAAATCGCCTAATTCAAAGCTCCGCTCACGGTGACGACAATCGACGTAGCTCTTTTGTCGTGACTGTGCTTCCTTTAAGTGTCTCCTTATCGCATCCACCTGCTCTTGAGCTTCCTGGATGATAGTGGGTCCCCAGAAAAATGGTGTTCTACACTTCCTTCCATATAGTGCTTCAAATGGAGACATTTGGAGACTGGCCTGAAAGTCGTTGTTATAAGAAAACTCAGCAAACGCTAAGCATTTCTCCCAATCAGTGCTATAGGACGGCACGTATGCTCGTAACATGTCTTCTAATATTTGATTTGTCCTTTCTGTCTGGCCTCCGGTTTGGGGATGGAATGTCGTGCTGAAAAATAGCTTGGTTCCCAACAGTTCATGTACACTGTCCTAGATTCGGGAAGTGAACTGAGGTCCTCAATCAGAGGTTATGATCTTTGGCACGCCATGCAGACGGATGATATTATCCATATAAAGTTCTGCTAGCTTGGCTCCATTATAGGTGGTCTTGACTGGAATGAAGTGGGCCACTTTGGTTAAGCGATCCACAATAACCCATATGGAGTCGTGCCCCTTTCGGGTCTTTGGTAACCCCGTGATGAAATCCATGCCAATTTCATCGCATTTCCACTCAGGAATATTCATGGGTCAAAGCAATCCCGCTGGTTGTTGATGTTCTGCTTAGACACAAAAGCATATGTCGCACTGGGCAACATGTGCGGCGATGTCTTTCTTCATACCAGGCCACCAGAATTGTTTTCATAAATCCTGGTACATCTTGGTGCTTCCGGGATGAATAGAGAGGGGAGTATCATGAGCTTCTCTCAGGATTAACTCTTTGATATCTTGATCATTGGGAATGCAGAGCTGCTGTCCGCACATAATTAATCTACTCAAGCTTTCGGAAAAGTCTGATTTTCTGCCTCCTTGTAAATTTTGCTTGATTTCGGCTATCGTCGAATCCTCGAGTTGAGCGGCTTTGATTTGTGACTCTAGAGTAGGTTGCAGAGCCATGGTGGCAACATATCCTTCCTCAGCTACTTCTAAGTTGAGTTTCCAAAATTCTTCATGTAGCATCGGTTGATTCTCTTCGATCGATGCATTCACATAGTGAAGTTTTCGGCTTAGAGCATCGGCTACCACATTGGCCTTACCGGGGTGGTAATGAATGCCTAAGTTGTAGTCTTTGATTAATTCAAGCCACCTTCGTTGTCTTAGGTTGAGATCTGGTTGGGTGAAGAAATACTTCAAGCTTTTATGATCTGAGTATATCTCACACCAGCTGCCGATGAGGTAATGCCTCCAGATTTTGAGAGCATGGACCACTGCTGCTAACTCCAAATCATGGGTTGGGTAATTAGTTTCATGTGGCCGCAGCTGATGCGAGGCATAAGTGTAACACCCTAGTTATGTAGAAGCCAAGATATTACCTAAAAGGCTAACGTATAGCAGCAATACGGAATAATTTCAACCATTTTTTAAACAATAATACTTTAACCAAATAGAACTAAGACATTTCTCTAAAATCCGGCAGAACCTCCTTTGTATAGATGGCTATACCGGAGGTTCAAACAGTTTAATATAGCATCATTCAACAATCAAATCATCCAATTTAACGAATCATCAAAGGACATCCAGGATAAGCTAAACAACTATAGCATAATCAAAAGGGCATCCATAATCTTCTCATCAACCCTATTACAAATTATTGAGACTCTACTGAACCAATTAATTTCAACAACTCAATAAACCATCAACCAAACATTCTAATCCAACAATGAGAATTAAATGAACTCAATCAACAAATGAATAAGAACATAAATGGATCATCCAAGACCATAGTTAAAACAACCACCACGAAGGATGGTCACAATCTGAATCTAGAGCAATTATCAAGAATAGGAATTGTGTCTAAATGGACTAGGTCATTCATTGTGGTTAGTGATTATGTGACGTGCACCAAGTCTGCCCCCCCTTCCCATGTATGTCGCTGTCTCAAGAGGTACCTAGCAAGCACAACACAGCAAGTGTGAGTCCACGACTCAGCAAAGTGCAATAGCAAACCAAACAATAGCATCACAAATAGTCAAAGGGAATAAACAATTCCCCCATGAATAACAGCATGATATACCACAAACCCATCTCTTATGATAGCATCATAAGCAGTCAAAGGGAATAAACAATCCCATCGTGAATAATAGCATTATATACCACCATCCATCTCTTATGACAGCATCATAAGTAGTCAAAGGAATTAAAATATTCCATCAAGAACAACAACATTATAGGCTAAACAACCAAATCCACATCTTATGCAGAAATGCAATGAATATGTCATGAATGCATCTCTTCACTTCTTAGCAATTACCAGTAATGCCGAGTAGTGTATCCGTCGATACATACTCTAGGCCTGTGCCCTCTAGGCACAGGGATCCAAAGCCCACACTCCACGAGTGTGGGGACCAAAGCCCATCTAATGCATGACGGGGATCCAATATATAATCAAGGCCTGTGCCCTCAAGGCACAGGGATCCAATGCCATGATGCAGAATGTAAAGCATGTTATCAACTCATCATGAAAAGTAATGCTTATCGACATTATCAAACTTAAAGCATCATCATTAAAACATGGCATTCATGCCCATCGACATTACCAAGCAGCAAGCATCATCATTAACTATGGTATTCATGCTCCTCAATATTACCAAGTGGTAAGCATCATCGATAAAACTATAACACTTAGGCTCATCAACATTACCAAGCAGTAATCAACATCAATCAACTATGGCATTCATCAGATATGAACTATAACAACTCATTAATACTACTTGCATTTGCCTCAACCGTGAGACCAAAGACAAAAGGCGGAACGCTCTCGCACCGGGGTTCACCACCACCTCAGTGTTAGCCACATCCGAATCACCACCATCATATATATGCATCAACCAAGCATCAATCAGCACGAGCATTAACATGAATGTGCAATCCCTATATCCATGACCAATATAACAAATGCATATTCAATCCTATCCTATGTTATTGTCTCATTTAACTTGTCTAACTGCATCAAATTATCAAAGGCAGGCATACAAAAGATCATCTATGCTGTCATCTTAAGTCTTACCTAATAATCTAATATAGGACAGCAACCAGGATGTGGCCTTCAATGGTAGCTTGTGCAACCCCACTACCATCAGACCATGAAACAATCACTTCCAAGTAGCCACCTCCACCTTTAACAAATCACCATGACATGAATTCATGAAAATCATCTAGTATTAGGACTTGATACTCTCCTCGATCCTTCATACATGAACACTTTTAACATAACTCAGTTCTCACACCATATTGGGCCTTTGGGGTAGAAGAAGGTTGTAGAACTTGTCCTTCAAGAAGAAGAAGCTGCGACCTTTGCTGTCGATAGATTTCTTCCACCCGCTCCAATCCATTCCCGAGATCCAATAAATGATGGATCCTTGTCGCCAATTTCAATAAGAACATGCTGAATCTCCCTGTGTGAAGGAACATTAATAGATGAATACTGGAATAAGCGATCCCAGAGGAACAAAATGGTATGGACAAAGCTGTGCTCGAGGTTCCGGAGGGTGACAACGTGTGAGCTAGCAGCACACGAAGCGACAAAGCTCTTGACCACACACTCGGGGAAGCGATGAAAGGCGGTATTGCTCGATGGAGGACGAGCGGTTGGGAGGTGGCGACCTCGGCGGCGAGGCGGCCTAGAGCCAAGGAAGAGACGTCGGCTGCGGGTCTGGGGCCGACGACGATGGATCCGAGTCGGTGGCACCAGATCCAGCCGATCCAGGTCGGCGACGAACGCGGACGGAGTCGGTTCGGGCACGCACGAAGAAGGAAGCGGCTCGGGCGGGGTCACGGTCGGTGGCGGCGCGCACGGCGTCGAGCGCGATCCCAGAGGCGAGCGCCGCGGCGGCGGCGATGTCAGCAAGCTAGTCGTGGGAGAGCAACCGCGACAACACCGGCAGCAGAGAGGGAGTGGAGGAGGGCCAGCTCCGGTGAGGAATCGCCACCTGTGACGAGGTACACGACGAGCAGAGACGGTGGCGCCGGCGCGGGCTCCATCGGTGCGGACGGGGACTGCGTGGAGACTAGAGAAGGGAAGAAATGGGGAGGAGAAGCAGGAGGTGCCAGCTGTGCATCTGGTAGGCGGCGGGGGCAAAATGGCAGTGTCGGGGGAAAAAACAGGGGCAGCTAGGGTTCAACTCCATTTGGTTTTTTTCTTTAATGCTAGTTAGTCCCCCACATGGGCCACAGGGCCATGGACCGAAGGCCCAGGTTCCTTTCCAAACCTAAAATTCCGAAATTCAACTAAATAATTCTATTTAATTTCGTCTCCAATTCATTTAATTCTCTATTGTCTGAACGAGATATTACAATAAGCCACTACCTTGCCTTCTTGCATTAGCACACATCCAAGGCCGTGGCGAGATGCATCACAATATACCGTGAAGTCTTTGTGTATGTCAGGCAGGGTGAGCACTAGGGCTGATATGAGCCTTTTCCTTAACTTGCGGAAACTCTCATTGCGCGAGGCTGTCCATTCAAACTTGTTTTTCTTTTTCAGAAGTTGAGTCATCGGTCTTACAATCTTGGAGAAGTTTTCGATAAATCGGCGGTAAGATCCCACCAAACCGAGAAAACTTCGGACTTCATGAACTGTTCGAGGTTGCTTCCAATCTAGAACCTCTTGGATCTTGCTTGGGTTTACTGCCACTTCCTTTGGATAGGATGTGGCCTAGGAATCTAACTTCTTTAGGCCAGAATTCGCATTTGCTGAACTTGGCATACAATTGATGCTCACGCAGTTTGTCGAGCACTAAACGCAAATGCTGCTTGTGCTCTTCTGCAGGTTTGGAGAAGATGAGAATATCGTCGATGAAGACCACTACGAACTGAGCCAAGTACTCCATAAAGACCTTGTTCATGAGATTCATGAAATTTGCAGGAGCATTGGTAAGTCTGAAGGACATTACGGTATATTCATGTAGACCATAACAGGTAGTGAAGGCAATCTTCGGAATATCTTCAGGCTTGACGTTGAGTTGAAAATACCCAGTTCTCAGGTCTATCTTGGAGAAAATGTAGGCACCATTCATTTGATCGAACAAGACATCAATCCTTGGAAGAGGATATTTATTCTTGATGGTGAATTCGTTCTTAGGGTGGTAGTCGACACATATGCGTAAACTGCCATCCTTCTTCGTGATGAACAAAGCTGGACATCCCCATGGAGATGAGCTAGGGCAGATGAATCCCTTATCCAACTGTTCCTTTAGTTGTTTCTTCAATTTAGCTAACTCATTGGAATCCATATGATAGGGCCGTTTGGATATAGGTGTTGTCCCGGGTATTAAGTCGATCACGAATTCCATGTCCCGATCAGGCGGCATTCCCGGCAGTACATCTGGGAAGACATCGGGATACTCGCATACCACAAGAACTTGACTAAGTCCTGGGATAGTTATGGAATTGAGTTTGGGCTGTTGCGACAGGGCGATATATGTGGGGAAAAAGTCGATGTGCTCTCCGTCAGAGTTGATTAAAGAAACTGCTCGTCTGGCGCAATCGATAACCCCATGATGTTTGGATAACCAATCCATCCCAAGGATTATATCTAACCCAGGTGTATCTATTATGATAATATTGGCTTTGAATCCTACTCCATTGATTTCAATTGGAACACCTAGACATCCGTGTTTTGTTCTCATGATAGATCTAGGTGAGTGAACTATCATGGTACTTTGTAAAGATGCAGCTTCTAGTTCTTGTTGTAGGGCAAACTTTTTAGACACAAAGGAACGAGTTTCTCTAGAATCAAATAATGCTAAGGTAGGTACCGAGTGTACGGGAATCATACTTTTTACCACATCAGGTGATGCGTCGGCCTCCTTAGCAGTAGTGTGGTTGAGACGACCATATCCATTGCCTTGCACCGGTTTGGCGCTTGCTGTACACATGGGCCTTGAGCAGGGCCCTAGGGTCGCTGTTGGACACCAAATGGCTGAGGTTGAGGCACTAGAACATTCTTCTTTGGACACTTGTGTGAGGACCCCGGTTTATTAGACTTGTAATACTTAGTCATCCCTTGACCCTAGCATCACAAACATAATAACCCGTGTCTTCGAGATATGTATACTTCCCAGAAATGCAGTATACACACCTCTTTACAAAATCATGCATCAAGTTCATACAAGACATAGAACCAAGCACGAACTAGAATAAACGACATACATAATATAGAGAGAGTTATTACAAAAGGAGAGGCCAATAGGCCAAACAACAAATACAAAACTAAAAATAAACAGCGGAAGCAAAAGTGCCATAAGATGGACATAAACAAAAGCCAATTAGTGTGCCTTTACCCACAAGGCAACCAACCGGACCGCCATGCTAGTCGTCAAACCCGAAGCACATCTCACAAGAGTGAAGCCCTTGGGGCTCACCTTCTTCCTCTGCAACAAAGTTATTAAGCAAAGCAAATGAGTACAAAAATGTACTCGCAAGACTGACGTGTAATATAACAGAACTATAGTTTAACTACATGCAAGCTTTATTTAGTGGATGAGGCTTTGGACTTATTTTAGCATAAAGCAAGTTTTCATTTGCAATAATGTAATAGATTGAAAGCAATTTGGACAAAGCATTTTTAATTGTTGAAGTAACAACGATACAATAATAATAACAATAACAAGAACAACCTGGAAGTGACTAACCCAATAGTCACCACAACAATAGTATGAACATCCATTCATACCAACCCATCAAGTTTTAATTAAATGTTGTAGTCTAGTTCTTGAACGACCTTACCAAGCATGTCCATAACTGTGAGACCCCGACGTTTATTAAGCTCATAATACTTAGTCGTCCAATTGACCCTAGTATTATCAACCAAATAAACCCAGTCTCGAGAGATGTATACTTCCCAGAATGCAGTATACATACCTCACAACAAAAGAATGTATCAATTCCATACAACACATAGTACATAAGCAACAAACCAGAAGTTAATATTAATAAGGAATAGGTTATTACAAAAGAGGGGCCTTCTGGCCAAATAACAACAAACTACAAAGATACACAGCGGAAGCAAAAGTGCCATAAAGATGGCCCAAAATAAGAGCCAACCAGTGTGCCTTTAGCCCACAAGGCAACTGACCGGACCGCCAAGCTAGTCGCTCTCCCAACCACCGCACAGCTCACAAAAGTAAAGCCCTTTGGGCTCTACCTCCTCTGCAACAAAGTTGTTAAGCAAAGCACATGAGTACAATAAATTGTTTATTGTACTCGCAAGACTGACGTGTAAGATAACAGAACTATAATTTAGCTATATGCAAGCTTTATTTAAGTGGATGAGGCTTTGGACTCATTTAAGCACAAAGCAAGTTTTCATTTGCAATAGTATAGTAGATTGAAAGCAATTTGACAAAGCATTTTTAATTGTTGAAATAACAACGAGATAAATAACATGGGAACAACAATAAGAACAACCTGGAAGTGACCAACCCAAGTCACCACAAACAATAACATGAACTCCCCGTTCATACCAACCATGTCAAGTTTTAATTAAAGGTTGTAGTCTAGTCTTGAACGACCTTACCAAGCATGTCCATAACCTAGGACGAGGCTATTGAATAGTTTTATCCCTGCGGGGTGTACCACTTTGTACCCACACGTCGGACCGCCTTTCCTTTATGCACACTTAGAAGGTGTCTTTGTACAGCTAAGTCCTACGAGACATTTCCAATGGACAATGCTAATTCTGAGTCGCACAACCCACGGGAGAAGGAGACATCACACAACCTTCGGAAGCTAATGCTCCCTCCCACATCACACACACATTTTATCTATAAAAACACACCAACCGAGCGACCCCAATTAACACCGCCCAAAGTACTTAGTCAAGAGGGTTCCATATGCCCCTCGGGTGGTTAATCTGTGAAATCGCTTGGCTTAGTGACCCAAGTACTCGGTCCTTAGGGACCCGGGCATACCACCACATCCAAAAACCACGCCATCCATCCAATATGCCCAAGTCTAAATCAATCTTTTATTTTCAGTTTTGATTTTACAAATTAATCAAAGCACAAGTGCTGGACATATAGGAGTAATAATCAGTTTTGAGTGATCAAGACCATCGACTAAGTCGATGATCGCCCATTCTACCGAAAACTAAGCATGTCTAAGCAATTTAAATCGAAACTACTAAGTGATAGGAGCTCATCCAACGAGCTCAAACCACAGCAAATAACCTAGGCTCATGGTAGTAGAGGATAAACAATTCCTACAGATTATGCAACTATAGGCGTGCTAGCGACATTTAACACAAAGTAGCATGCATACATAGAAGTAAAACGATATATTAAGCTTTAAAGTAAAGGGACAATGATGGAAATGATCAAACTGCTTGCCTTGCTGTTGCTGGTCAATTTGTTGCAGAGGGTCACTCTCGGGATCACCACAAATGTCGAAACCTAATGGAAAGGCGAGAAAGAACCGATAAGAACGATGAAAAACAACAAAGACAGCACAACAAACGAACTCCAAATTCTCTGAATTTTCTACAGCGGCAAGAGGGTGATTTTTAGGGAATATTGCAACAAGAACCAATTGATTTGGATTCTCAATGCAAAAGTTATGAGCAAAACAATTCTGCTCAGCCCTAAAATACCAAACTGCACTATTCATTAATTTAATTATGAGGCAACATTTTCTAGAACAGAAGTGAAGCTGAAATTTTACTGTAAAACCAGCACCTCATGAGATGAATAACACAATTGAGTTCATCTCATTTGGAGCTATATTGCACTTTCTACAATTTTTCAAGAACAAGAACTTGAACAAAATTATAATGCACAAGTCCTCATTTTATAACAGCAACAAGCTCAAAACTAATTTTCACAGTGAGTTCATTATTAGAGAAACCAACAAAGTTGGTCTCACTCCAAAATAATCTCTGAGCATTAGTTTTGTATTTTACAAGTTAAGCATTGATTTAAGTGTATATTTTAAAGTTGGTTTTAAAATCTAATGGCAAACTGTGCTCTGGAGTTGAACTCAACTTACAATCATTTTTGGATTAAAGTCAAGTCCAAGACAGAGCCAACATACCTTGAATGACCTCATTTGGATTAAAAACGAAAAAGATATGGAATTCTAAAGCTTATACCTTATTACATTTATAATTAAGACTTTCTTTGGAATTCCTAAGAAAATTCACAAGGACATGGGAGGTCGTGAGCCACAGATCACAGATCTAGCGGCTCGAGACCTCCCGGAGAACAACACACACTGCAGCGACGTGAGGTCCAGAGGTCTGGACCTCCTAATGCATACATGCGTGAGGTGTGGAGAGGTCGTGGCCGTAGATGGGAAATCAGCGGACCTAGCGATGGGGGAGGTCGGAGCGGACCAGATCTAAAGGGAGGTCCTCAGCGGTGAGATGACCTCGAGGAGGTCCTAAGCGGTAGATCTAAACATCCACAGACCTCCGGGGAGGTGCGGATGGTCGAGATCGCAGCGGGGAGGTCTGGGCGCTCAGATCTCCTCGGAGGAGGTGCGGGCGGCCCGAGCGATCTTGCTTCTCGCAGACAAAGAGGTTATCTTGGCGGGACCATGAGGAGGTCCGGCGGATGTCTTAAATCGCACAATAAATGGCGGATTTAAGGACCTCACGACACGACCAATGATTGCGAGATTGCGCAATTGATGGCGCATTAAACACGGCGGATCTTGTGAAAGCGGCAATAGCGCGCCGTTCTTGTCCGACAAGATCCGAGTTCAATGAAGTGGTTGTTGCGGCGATGCGGACCTTGCGGTGACAACCAAAGACATCCCGTGTGCGCAATAGTGTTGCGCACACCATGAAACTCATTCTCGGCGGCGGCAGCGGCCTTAATCGCCGGCGAGCCGGAGAGGACAGAGATGACCCGCACGGCCAAAATACGAAAATGCAAAAAGGGAGCTCCGCGCGACATTCAAGCGTGTGCCAAGAAAGCTCCATAAAATCATTCAGCGGTGCTAGCAACTAAGGACTACGGGAGGAGTACGGAGGTCCTAAGGTCTTTGGGAGGTCGTGGAGGTGATGGCCGGAGTTGGGGAAGACAATGAAGCTTCACGGCCCAAGGCACCGGCTCCAAGCTCAACTTTGTCCACCTCTGAAAAATGCCCAAACAAATTAAGTTAGGGTTAACTTCCAAGAGGTTTTGGGAGCAAAAGTGAGCGAGGGTTTGAAAAGGAACCTTTGGAACTTCTTGTGCCGAGAAGCTCAAGGACTTCAACAATGGCAGCCACCTAGTGAGGAGGTGAGTGAGGAGGAGCTCGACCACGCACAAGATGCAAGGTGAGATCGGTTGTGTGCAAAGGAAGCCAAGGGAGGCTTCAAGGGATAATTATAGCCCGAGGTGATGGTTATGAGCTGGGGCTAAGCTCCATGGTGAGCTTAGCCCACGGGTTGGTCCATGGGGTGGCAAGGACATGAGGTTGACAAGGGGCAGGCTGTCTTGACTGAAAAGCGGAAAACTGACCATTAAATCTTGGTCGCAGAGAGTCGATGAAAAGGACACTGATGGCGGCGCGCGTGCTCCACCGCTCGAGAACGCATGCGTGACCAAGGTAGGAGAAGAACGGGGAGGTCCTTATGACCGTTGGATAAGACACAGGAGAGGTCTGGCCCTCCGATGTCATTTTTGAACCGTTACGCTCAAAGGATGGGGAGCAGGTCCAGCCACACGATCAAGGATGGGAGGTCGTGGCCCTCCGATTTCCTTAATGTGTAGCGACGTGAGAAAATGGGACGGGGAGGTCCAAAGCGTTGGATCTCCATCCAGCAGTGCGGACCTCTGTGAGGTCTTAACGCACCTTGAACATAAAAGCACGAGGGGAGGTCATGGCCTTTGGATTAAAATCAAGAACCGACACGATGGGGAGGTACGTCGCACAAGGTGAAAGGGAGGTTCGAGGCCTTGGCGTGGCGCAAAGGAGGTCTTAGCCCTCGATTTGGATCTAAGGGCTCGAGAGATGGTCGAAGCGCCCATTGATTATCGACCGCGAGATGTAAATCCAACGGCCAATAAAGGGTGGTCCGAACAGCCCCTTTGATCTCGTGCGTTGAGCAGAGATCCAAAGGTGGAAAAAGACAAGGAGGTCATGGCCGTGGATTTTTCGATCCAAGGGCTATGACCTCAACAAGGCGGGAGGACCTTCTTTGTAATGTTTTTGGAGGAGGTCGTGGCCTTTGGATGTAAATCAGCAGCTGCGACCTCAAGTGAGTGCAAAGGAGGTCGATAGTTAGGTTGAGAGGAGGAGGTCACGACCATGGATTTCAATCAATGGCTGTGACCTCACGTGAAATCTTGATGCCTAGGTGGTTTAACGGTGAGGGAGGTCGGGCCGTGGATCTTGAATCAAGGGCCAAGACCTCAACAAGGTGGAAGGTGGTTTTGAGGTTTGATAACAAGGGAGGTCGGGGCGGTTGGATCTTAATCCAAGGGCCAAGACCTCAACAAGGTGGGAGGTCTTGCGGTGTTGACATGGAGGAGGTCGTGGTGTTGGATGTAAATCCAGCAGTGCGACTGATCAAGGTGGAGAGGAGGTCTGCTTGTGGAGTGCGGACATGGTGAAATTTGGACCGACTTTGAACATAGCTAGCCCAAGGAACGATGTAGGCTTTTGAATTTAGTTTTCAACAGTGGGACTTTGCAAAATTGTTTGGGATAGCATTTCAACTCCAAAATTCATGAAATTTTTACAGGAGCTTGTTGACAAGAAGATTAACCTTACATAAAATTTCCAGAGGTTATTATGCAATGCATTTTTCTCAGGAAATTCATTAAGGTTGTTCAATGATTCATTTGCCTCCAAAATTATCAAACAAGTTTTACAACTTGTGATATTTTTCAGAGGGTCCCACCTCAGTTTTAGGACCAAAGAAAATACTTTCCAATGGTTTGGCACAAGATTTAAGATAATTGGAAAAGGAATTTGACTTTTGGTCAACAAGAGCTTTGTGTTTTTGGATTACACCACTCTTGGACAAGAATTACATGAGATTTTAGGGGTTTTCAAGTTGTGAGAAAAAGTTTTAATTTCTACACATATAATTATACTTGATTAACCCTAATTACACATTTGGGATGTTACAATAACCTAGGACGAGGCTATTGAATAGTTTTAACCTGCGAGGGTGTACCAATGTACCCACACGTCGACCGCCTTTTAGCCACTTGATTTAGCACACTTCCTTTGGTATCTTAAGCACGGCTAAGTCCTCTGAGACATTTCCAATGGATGATGCTAATTAAAGCCGCCTCCCCGAGGATAAGAACACATTAGACAGCCCTAACCGGTGCATTAATGCCCCCTCCCAACACCACACACATACACACATTTTTAACACACCCACCGACCAGCTCATAATTAACACCCCTTACGAAATCTCGTCCGAGATTTGGCTCACTCGGTAAAGAAAGATGGATAGTCCAAGACGCAGGCGATCTTCTCTTTCCCAAGTAGCCTCATCCTCGAATGGTTTGACCTTTGAACTTTAAGGAACTTGATGGTCTTATTCCTTGTCCTTCGTTCAGACTCATCGAGTCACGCGAGCAGGTGCTCGCGATAGGTCAAATCTTCACGGACATCGAGGGTTTCCAACGAGCTTCCTCAGTTGGAACACGGAGGCACTTCTTAAGTGGGACACATGAAAACATCATGTACCCCCTCAAGTGCAGTTGGCAACTCCAACTTATAGGCAGCAGCCCCTTTTTCTCGATAGCGTGGTAGGGACCGACATATCGAGGAGCTAACTGCCCTTGATGCCAAACGTTGATGGCCCTTCAAAGGAGAGACTTTGAGATAAACAAAGTCATTAGGCTCAAAACGCAACTCACGTCGACGGCGATCCGCATAGCTCTTTTTACTGGATTGAGCGTGCATAGCAAACGCCACGAATAAATTTGGACTTGGCGCTCGGCCTCATTGATTGAGTCCGCCAAAGAGAGGTCTCTCACGGTCTCTGACCAGTTCAACGGGTTCTACACTTTCTCCCGTACAAGGCCTCAAATGGTGCCATGCCGAGACCGGCAAAAAGTTGTTGTTATAAGAAAACTCGGCGAATGGCAAGCATTTCTCCCAATGCTTCCCATATGAAAGGACACAAGCACAAAACATGTCTTCCAAAACTTGGTTGACCCTCTCGATGCGACCATCGGTTTGGGGAGGGTAAGTCGATCCGAAGAAACACGAGTTTCCATAGCCTCTTATAGGCTATGCCAAAATTGAGAAGTGAGCAGAGAAGCACGATCGGACGATCGTCTTGAAGACACCGTGCAAATTTCGATCACGGAATATGCAGAGATCCTTTGGAAGACCTACGAAGGTCATTTTTGACAGACTGAGGGCTTGATCTTGATTCGATGGTTGGTGGTGCATGGCCGTTGTTAGTTGGTGGAATGATTTGTCTGGTTAATTCCGGAACAACTTGTCTGGTTAATTCCGGAGCGATTTATTTGGTTAATTCCACTAACAACGGGATCTCAGCCTGCTAACTAGCTTTACGGAGTCATCCCTCCGCAGCTAGCTATCTTAAAGGGACTAAGGTCGTTCTTAGTTGGTGGAGCAATTTGTCTGGTTACTCCACTAACAAACGAGACCTTGGTCGGTTAACTTGACTATCTGAGTCATCCTCTGCAGGCTAGTCTCTTACAAAGGATTATGGCTGTTTAGGCCACGAAGGTTCGAGGCAACAACAGTATGGGATGCCCTAAAAGGTATAGGGACGGAGCGTGCCACTTTAATCAAACGATCGACGACAACCCCGATGGCCACTTGGGTTTGGGATAGACTAGCAAGATCTCTTTGAAACCGGTGGTATCTTGGGCACCGTAAAAGAGCGAAATAAAGATCGCCAACAATGGCGAAAGATGGAGGTACCAGGAATGAGGCGCTCTTGAACTCGAACAAAAAGCGATGGCGAGGGCAAGAGTTAGCGAGAAGTGTACCTAACACGACGCCGTGGTGCCTCGAGCTTTCGGCGGAGATGGAGTCATTGGATTACAAACGATCTTGTGTCGCTTTAAAGGGCAATGGTTGGCGTAATGCCCTTATAGTTCTTGAGAAGAAACAAGTGATCGGCAAATGGATTGCTATGCTTCACGGGGCAATTGTGGGTGTAGTGCCCTTTCTTGCTACAAAAGAAACAAGCGATCGACATCTCGATTTGCGGGGACCACCTGCCGACTCGCAGTGCGGCGTGATGGAGGCACTACCGCGAGCGAGCGAGGTTGTCTGCAAGCTTCTTAGGACAATTATTAGCATAATGGCCCTTGAGATTGCAGAAGAAACAAGTGATATTGGCGACCTTGCTGAAGTCGCCCTGAGTCTTCTCTTGACACTTGCGACAATCCTCTGACTTTCTCTTTCTGCCCATAGCAACAATAGGATTTTCACCACAAGTGAAAAGTCGGGAAGGCATGGTCGTAATTTGTCCGCGAACTCCTCAGACAAATCACCCGAGAACTTCTCTGATTTGGAGGCATTGGCGATTGCAATGCTTGCAGACGACCGAAGAAATAGTCGCTGCAGTTCCAATGACTTGGCAATCACCAGGTTCATGCTACACTCCTTGGGATAGTGATCGCTTCCCTCGCAAAGGAAACAAGTAACTTTGGCAGCCAGACAATCTCCGGGTAAGTGGTTTTGGTCACAGTTTGGACAGGATGTGGTACACTGGTTGCTGTAGTGTCCTTCCTCACCACAACGCCGACAAACCTTGACTTTTCCTAGTTCGCAATCATCGGCGAAATACCCTTCTTCGCCACAGCTAAGGCAAAAAGGAGGATTTTCATCCCAACCAGACTTGTCGACCTAGTCCGCAGCCGGTCCTGCTCGCATCATCCTGCCATTTAAGAGATGGGTTAACACGAAACCCAAGGACTAGAAGTTGAAGAAAGCGAAAAGGATGCCAACGACTAGGGAACGGAACATCCCCTAACCGAAGGCCAACGAAATAGATAGTACAGATCACTACCGAGTTAGCAATAGACTAGATGATAATAAGCGTAATATAAATGAGCAGCAAAAGAAAGGAGTTCTGAAAACCGACAAAACAAAGAAAGAAGTGAACTTTAGAAGATCCAAAAGACTCTAAAACAGCCAAGAAACACCAAAAGCAAGACTCAACTTCTCAACTCAACTAACCCGTATTGAATGAACGAGTAATTGATCGAGAAGATTAAAAATCAGATTGTAAGATGAGGTCTAAAACTATTAGAGAGCAAGGTTACTACAGCGAAATAAGTGCTAGATACTTAGCTAACTAGTATCACATCTTACCCTTTTATTCCCACAAATTTTAGTTGATTTAACCTCTCATTTTCTACCCTATTTAGAACCTTTGAGCTTGTTGTCCGAAATTGACGCTTGCTGTCCAGATTTTGCATCCAAGCTTCCAATCGAAATTGGCCATTCGAAGCTTCAAAGCCTTGTAGATGGGCAGCTAACACTTCAATTTGCCAAACTCATTGATTCCCCAAAACCCCATTAATCGATAACAACTATTTTGTAGAAGGAAGAGAGGAAAACAACTTTTAAAACTTAAATTAGAGTGAGATGAGAAGAGAAAGCTCGAGATAGATGAGGAGTAAAATCTGAGAATTTTCTTAAGCTTCCAAAACTCATTTGACACTTTGAAATTAGGTTTTCAAAATATCCTAAAGGCGACCAAGCTTGCGTTATTACGGTCGAACAGCTCGATACCAACTTTTGTCAGAGACTCGACGTTTATTAAGCTCATAATACTTAGTCGTCAATTGACCCTAGTATTATCAACCAAATAAACCAGTCTCGAGAGATGTATACTTCGAATGCAAGATACATACCTCACAACAAAAGAATGTATCAATTCCATACAACACATAGTACATAAGCAACAAAACGAAGTTAATATTAATAAGGAATAGGTTATTACAAAAGAGGCCCTCTCGGCCAAATAACAACAAACTACAAAGATACACAATGAAGCAAAAAGTGCCATAAAGATGGCTCAAAATAAGAGCCAACCAAAGGTGCCTTTAGCCCACAAGGCAATCGGCCAGGACCGCCAAGCTAGTCGCTCTCCCAACCACCAAGACCTGACTCACAAAAGTAAAGCCCTTTGGGCTCTACCTCCTCTGCAACAAAGTTGTTAAGCAAAGCACATGAGTACAATAAATTGTTTATTGTACTGCAAGACCGACGTGTAAGATAACAGTAACTATAATTTAGCTATATGCAAGCTTTATTTAAGTGGATGAGGCTTTGGACTCATTTAAGCACAAAGCAAGTTTTCATTTGCAATAATATAGTAGATTGAAAGCAATTTGACAAAGCATTTTTAATTGTTGAAATAACAACGAGATAAATAACATGGTAACAACAATAAGAACAACACTCGAAGTGACCAACCCAAGTCACCACAAACAATAGCATGAACGCCTGCTCATACCAACCATGTCAAGTTTTAATTAAAGGTTGTAGTCTAGTCTTGAACGACCTTACCAAGCATGTCCATAACCTAGGACGAGGCTATTCAATAGTTTTATCCTGCAGGTGTACCACTGTACTCCACACGCCGACCGCCTTTCCTTTACACACACTTAGAAGGTGTCTTTGCACGGCTAAGTCCTACGAGACATTTCCAATGGACAATGCTAATTCGAGTCGCACAACCCACGGGAGAAGGAGACATCACACAACCTTCCGGAAGCTAATGCTCCCTCCCACATCACACACACATTTTATCTTTAAAACACACCAACCGAAAGCGACCCCAATTAACACCGCCCAAAGTACTTAGTCAAGAGGGTTCCATATGCCCCTCGGGTGGTTAGTCTGCTAAATCGCTGGCTTAGTGACCCAAGTACTCGGTCCTTAGGGACCCGGGCATACCACCACATCCAAAAACCACGCCATCCATCCAATATGCCCAAGTCTAAATCAATCTTTTATTTTCAGTTTTTGATTTTACAATTAATCAAAGCACAAGTGCTGGACATATAGGAGTAATAATCAGTTTTGAGTGATCAAGACCATCGACTAAGTCGATGATCGCCCATTTCTACCGAAAACTAAGCATGTCTAAGCAATTTAAATCGAAACTACTAAGTGATAGGAGCTCATCCAACGAGCTCAAACCACAGCAAATAACCTAGGCTCATGGTAGTAGAGGATAAACAATTCCTACAGATTATGCAACTATAGGCGCATAGCTTACATTTAACACAAAGTAGCATGCATACATAGAAGTAAAACGATATATTAAGCTTTAAAGTAATGGGACAATGATGGAAATGATCAAACTGCTTGCCTTGCTGTTGCTGGTCAATTTGTTTCGGAGGGTCACTCTCGGGATCACCACAAATGTCGAAACCTAACGGAAAGGCGAGAAAGAACCGATAAGAACGATTTAAAAACAACAAAGACAGCACAACAAACGAACTCCAAATTCTCTGAATTTTCTACAGCGGCAAGAGGGTGATTTTAGGAATATTGCAACAAGAACCAATTGATTTGGATTCTCAATGCAAAAGTTATGAGCAAAACAATTCTGCTCAGCCCCTAAAATACCAAACTGCACTATTCATTAATTTAATTATGAGGCAACATTTTCTAGAACAGAAGTGAAGCTGAAATTTTTACTGTAAAACCAGCACCTCATGAGATGAATAACACAATTGAGTTCATCTCATTTGGAGCTATATTGCACTTTCTATAATTTTTCAAGAACAAGAACTTGAACAAAATTATAATGCACAAGTCCTCATTTTTATAACAGCAACAAGCTCAAAACTAATTTTCACAGTGAGTTCATTATTAGAGGAAACCAACAAAGTTGGTCTCACTCAAAAATAATCTATAGAGCATTAGTTTTGTATTTTACAAGTTAAGCATTGATTTAAGTGTATATTTTAAAGTTGGTTTTAAAATCTAATGGCAAACCAGTGCTCTGGAGTTGAACTCAACTTACAATTCAAGTCCAAGACAGAGCCAACATACTTTGAATGACCTCATTTGGATTAAAAACGAAAAAGATATGGAATTCTAAAGCTTATACCTTATTACATTTATAATTAAGATTTTACCGAATTCCTAAGAAAATTCACAAGGACATGGGAGGTCGTGAGCCACGATCACAGATCTAACGGCTCGACCTCCCGGAGAACAACACACACGCGCACGTGAGGTCCAGAGGTCCTGGACCTCCTAGTAACGCACATGCGTGAGGTGTGGAGAGGTCGTGGCCGTAGATGGGAAATCCAACGGACCACAACGATGGGGGAGGTCCGGAACGGACCAGATCTAAAGGGGAGGTCCTCAACGGTGAGATGACCTCGAGGAGGTCCTAAGCGGTAGATCTAACATCACTGCACTCCGTGGAGGTGCGGATGGTCGATCGCCATGGGAGGTCTGGACGCTCCATCTCCTCGTGAGGAGGTCCAGACGGCCCCGAGCCAGCCAAGACTCGCAATTGCGGACAAGAGAGTTAATCTTGGCGGGACCACGAGGAGGTCCGCATACGGGAGGTCTTAAATGCGCACAATAAATGGCGGATTTAAGGACCTCACGACACGACCAATGATTGCGAGATTGCGCAATTGATGGCCACATTAAACATGGCGGATCTTGGTCTGAAAAACGGCAATAGCGCCGCCGTTCTTGTCCGACAAGATCCGAGTTCAATGAAGTGGTTGTTGCCGGCGATGCGGACCTTGCCGGTGACAACCAAAGACATCCCGTGCAGCGCAATAGTGTTGCGACACCATGGGCTCATTCTCGACGGCGACGACGTTTTAATCGCCGGGCGAGCCGAGAGGACAGAGATGACCAAGACGCCAAAATACGAAAATGCAAAAGGGAGCTCCGCGACATTCAAGCATGTGCCAAGAAAGCTCCGCAAAATCATTCAGCGGGTGCAAGAACTAAGGACTACAGGAGGAGTACCGGAGGTCCTAAGGTGCCGGGAGGTCGTGGAAGTGATGACCTGAGTTGGGGAAGACAATGAAGCTTCACGCCCAAGGCACCGGCCTCCAAGCTCAACTTTGTCCACCTCTGAAAAATGCCCAAACAAATTAAGTTAGGGTTAACTTCCAAGAGGTTTTGGGAGCAAAAGTGAGCGAGGGTTTGAAAAGGAGGCACTGAACTTCTTGTGCCACCGAGGAGCTCCAAGGACTTCAACAATGGCAGCCACCAGTGAGGAGGTGAGTGAGGGAGGAGCTCAGCCACGCACAAGATGCAAGGCTGAGATCGGTTGTGTGCAAAGGAAGCCAAGGGAGGCTTCCAAGGGATAATTTATAGCCTGAGGTGATGGTTATGAGCTGGGGCTAAGCTCCATGGTGAGCTTAGCCCACGGGTTGGTCCATGGGGTGGCAAGGACATGAGGTTGACAAGGGGCAGGCCTGCGGCCGACTGAAGATGAAAGTCGACCAAGCATTAAATGCGGTGGCCAGAGAGTCATGAAAAGGACACATGGCGGCGCAAGATTAACTCCACCGCCGAGCACGATGCGTGACCAAGGTAGGAGAAGAACAGGGAGGTCCTTATGACCGTTGGATAAGACCAGGAGAGGTCCTGCCCTCCGATGTCATTTTTGAACCGTTACGCCAAAGGATCGGGAGCAGGTCCCACCACACGATCAAGGATGGGGAGGTCGTGGCCTCCGATTTCCTTAATGTGTAAGCGCACGTGAGAAAATGGGACAGAGGTCCAAAGCGTTGATCTCCATCCAACAGTGCGGACCTCTGTGAGGTCTTAACGCACTTGAACATAAAAGCTCGAGGGGAGGTCATGGCCTTTGGATTAAAATCAAGGGCACCGACTGATGGGGAGGTCTCGACACGCACAACGTGAAAGGGAGGTTCGAGGCCTTGCGGCAGAAGCGCAAGGAGGTCTTAGCCTCCGATTTGGATCTAAGGGTTCTCAGAGATGGTCCGAATCGCCCATTGATTATCGCATCGCAGATGTAAATCCAACGCCAATAAAGGGTGGTCGAAACGGCCCTTTGATCTCGTGCGTTGAGCAGAGATCCAAAGGTGGAAAAAGACAAGGGAGGTCATGGCCGTGGATTTTCGATCCAAGGGCTATGACCTCAACAAGGCGGGAGGACCTTGCTGTAATGTTTTTCGGAGGAGGTCGTGGCCTTTGGATGTAAATCCAACGGCTGCGACCTCAAGTGAGTGCAAAGGAGGTCTCGATAGTTAGGTTGAGAGGAGGAGGTCACGCACCATGGATTTCCAATCCAATGGCTGTGACCTCACGTAGGTGCGATACCTAGGTGGTTTAACAGCGAGGGGAGGTCAGGGCCGTGGATCTTGAATCCAAGGGCCAAGACCTCAACAAGGTGGAAGGTGATTTTTGAGGTTTGATAACAAGGGAGGTCGGGGCGGTTGGATCTTAATTCAAGGGCCAAGACCTCAACAAGGTGGGAGGTCTTGGCGGTGTTGATCATGAGGAGGTCGTCGGGTGTTGGATGTAAATCCAAGCATGCGACTGATCAAGGTGGAGAGGGAGGTCTGCTGTGGGTGCAGACATGGTCGGGCTGGACCAGCTTTGAACATGGCTAGCCCAAGGAACAGTGTAGGCTTTTGAATTTAGTTTTCAACAGCTGGGACTTTGCAAAATTGTTTGGGATAGCATTTCAACTCCAAAATTCATGAAATTTTTACAGGAGCTTGTTGACAAGAAGATTAACCTTACATAAAATTTCCAGAGGTTATTATGCAATGCATTTTTCTCAGGAAATTCATTAAGGTTGTTCAATGATTCATTTTGCCTCCAAAAATTATCAAACAAGTTTTACAACTTGTGATATTTTTCAGAGGGGTCCCACCTCAGTTTTAGGACCAAAGAAAATACTTTCCAATGGTTTGGCACAAGATTTAAGATAATTGGAAAAGGAATTTGACTTTTGGTCAACAAGAGCTTTGTGTTTTTGGATTACACCACTCTTGGACAAGAATTACATGAGATTTTAGGGGTTTTCAAGTTGTGAGAAAAAGTTTTAATTTCTACACATATAATTATACTTGATTAACCCTAATTACACATTTGGGATGTTACAATAACCTAGGACGAGGCTATTCGAATAGTTTTAGCCCTGCAGGGGTGTACCAATGTACCCACACGTCAGACCGCCTTTTCGCCACTAGATTTAGCACACTTCCTTTGGTATGCCGGCACGGCTAAGTCCTACGAGACATTTCCAATGGATGATGCTAATTAAGAGCCGCCTCCCACGGGGATAAGAACACATTAGACAGCCTAACCGGTCTGTTAATGCCCCCCTCCCAACACCACACACATACACACATTTTTAACACACCCACCGACCAGCTCATAATTAACACCTCCCAAAGTACTTAGTCAAGAGAGGTCCCATATCCCTCTCGTGTGGTTAGCACACAAAAGTGCTTGGCTTAGTGACCCAAGTAACTCGGTCCTTAGGGACTTAGGCACCATTCCGTTCACACCCAACAGATCACACCAACATCCATTGTGCCCAAGTCAAACAGTTTGGTTTTCATTTTATTCATTTACAAAGTAACAAGGCACAAGGAGAATATAATGGAATAATAATTTTAGGTGATCAAGGCTATCGACATAATGTCGATAACCGCCCATTTCTACCAAGTATCTAAGCATTGCTAAGCATGACACCGAAAGATAAAAGAGCATAATAAAATCACCAGGCTCTAATTCACCAGTGATATTATTACCCTATGGTTTGTGGCAGGGGATAACAATTTAAGGGCAACTATGCAATAGGAATAGCTACCTCTAAACGATAAAATACTTTGACACAAAAGCATGCATACATACAAGTTAAACAAAGTAATAGACTTTAAAGTAATGGGACAATAATGGAAATGATCAAACTGCCTGCCTTGCTGTGGCTGGTCACTATGCTGCAGAGAAACACTCACGGATCAACCCACTGCCGGCACCTAATCGAAAAGGCTAAAAGAATCGATAAGAACGACAAAAACCACAAGGGCAGCACAGCAAACAAACTCCAAATACTCTGAAATTTCTACAGAAGCAAGAGGATGATTTTTAGGGAATTTAGCAACAAGAACCAATTGATTTGGATTCTCGATGCAAAAGTTATGAGCAAAACAAATCTGCTCAGCCCTAAAAATACCAAACTGCCACTATTCACTAATTTAATTATTTGGCAACATTTTCTAGAAAGGTGGTGATACTGAGATTTTTACTGTAACACCAGCACCTCATGAGATGAATAACACAATTGAGTTCATCTCATTTGGAGCTATTATGCATTTTCTATACTTTTTCAAAAACAAGAACTTGAACAAAATTAAAATGCACAAGGAAGCTTTTTGAAAACAGTGACAAGTCTAAATCTTATTCTAACATTTAGTTTACTAACAGAGGAAGCCAACAAAGTTGGATTCACTCAAAAAGGAGCTCTAGAGAATTACTTATGCATTTTACAAGTTAATTTGAATTTTTAATGCAACATTTAAAGTTAGTTTTGAAAACCATTTGCAAATGCATGTTCTGGAGCTGAACTGAGCCCATAACCATTTTAAATTAGAGCCCAGTCCAAACCAGAGCTACAGAAATTTGAATCACCCTATTTGGATTTAAATTGAATTAGTTGTGCAATTTCAAAGTTATTACCTGTTTCAATTTACAAATAAGTGCTCACTAGAATTTCTAAACTTCCAAAACAGAGGGGGAGGACGTGAACCATTGATCTAAATCAAACGGCCCAAGACATCCAGAGGAAAACACGCACGTGCCTATGCAGGTCCAGAGAACATGGGCCATTGATCTTGGATCCAACGGTCCATGTCCTCCCTGCCACGCTGCGCGCAACAGAGGGGAGGTCGTGGCCGTTGATACCGCATCCAACGAACCACAACACAAGAGGGAGGACCGGGACGGTCCAGATCAAACGAGGGAGGTCCTGGACGGCTGAGATCTTCCAAAGGAAGATCTAAACTATCAAGATCTCCCCAAGGAAGATCTACATCGCCAAGACCTCTCGAGGGAGGTCCCGGACGGTCCAGATTTTCCAAGGAGGACCTTAGTGGTCTAGATTGTCCTGTGGAGGACCTTAACGGTCAAGACAACAACAAAGAGGTCTCCGGGCGGTTCAGATCCACTTGGGGTGGTCCCGAACGCCAAGATCTAACAAAGGGAGGTCCTAAGCGGCCAGATTTCCACCGGGAGGTCCTGGGCGGCTAAGATTTCAAGGAGGGAGGTCCGGGGTTGTCCCTACAAAAGACCAGGGGTGGTCTTTGCAAAGAGGACCCCGAGGGAGGTCTTTGGGAGGTCTTGCCAAAAGTCCACGGGTGGTCCTTGGCAAAGGGGTCCCAGAGATGCACGCTACTGGGAGACCAAGCGCGCCTTAATTCAGCAACAAGGGACAGAATCAAGGCATTAAAGGCTGACCCGAAGTTTACCAATGATAAGCAATGATGATCGATTTAAGGGGGAGATTTGTCCTAACGACAACGGCAAGCGATGCCATTGTCGTCCGACAAAACCCCGAGAGGCTCCCAAGGCTTGTCGCGGCGATGAGGACCTCGTGGCGCCATCCAGGACACCAACGCAGCGCAATAGTGTTATGCGACACGCCAGACCATTCCCTTGCATGGGTGGCCTGAACGGCGACGAGCCGTAGATTGGCGGCGCAAAAACACACGGCCAAAACACAAACAGCGATAATGAGCTCCGCAGCGTACATCCATGCGTGTGCCCAAGAAAAGCTCCGCAACAACATACACGCGGGTGCCAGCATCTATGGGACTACCAGGAGGGTTACCTGGAGGTCGCAGAGGTGCTGAGGAGGTTGGGGACGTGGAGGACCGGAGTTGGGGAAGAAGGGTTGCTCCACGGCCAACTCCAAGCTCCAAGCTCCAAGTCAGCCTCTTCAAAAATGTCAACCCAAATGAGGTTAGGGTTAACTCCAGAGGAGGTGCAGGAGCACAAAGTGAACAAGAGGTTGAAGAGGGAGCCATCGAACACTCAGGCCACCGAGGGCTCCAAGCTTCAACAATGGCGCCAAAAAGGGAGGTCAAGGAGGGATGCTCACCAAGCACAAGCAAGGCCAAGCTCAATGGTGTGTAAAAGAAGCCAAGGGCAACAAGGGGGGTTTTATAGCTAGGGCAAAAGAGGTCTCGACCACGGGTTAAGCTCATGGTGAGCTTAGCCCAAGGAGGTCCATGGGAGGTCCATGGAGTTGGACAAGATGGATGGGACAGAGTAGGTCAGACGTGGCATGGGCTAGGGGCGAAAAGCACCGACATGCATTTAATGCCCCAGCACAGAGCCGCTGGATGACAAGGCTCGACTTTGCCCATCGCCATGGCTTGCACGCGCCCAAGGTAGGAGAAGAACAGATCTCACGCCCACCGCTGGATTACGTGGATGGGGAGGTCCCTGCCCTCGGATTTTAAGTTTGAACCAAGATGTTTTAAGTGACCGGGAGGAGGTCCCAGCCACACGATTTGGAAAGGGAGGTCGTGGGCCTCCGATTTCCATAATGAACGCAAGACGTGGAAAAAGGGACAGAGGTCCACGGTGTTGATCTCAATCCAACTGTGTGGACCTCCGGGAGGACTTAACCGCACACCCACCTTAAGAAAATGAGGGGAGGTCATGGCCTTTGGATTTAAATCCAAGGGCACACAATGACCGGGAGGTCTTAGCACTACGCCAGAGCGCACAAGAGGTTATGGCCATCGATTAAGATCTAATGGTGATGAGAGGGTGAGGAGGTCCGAGACGCTGCGCCAAAAGGCAAGGGAGGTCAGACCTTTGGATTTTTGATCCAACGGTTACGATCAAAAGAGGGGAGGTCCCGAGCTTGCGCAACGCACTGTGGAGATCATGGCCTTTAGATTTAAATCTAAGGGCTACGACCTCATGTGCTGGAGGTCTGCGCACAAGACAAGGAGGAGGTCGTGATCAGGATTTTAAATCCAATCTGCACAACATGAGATAGGGGAGGTCTTGTGCGCTGGATATTTTGAGGGGAGGTCGTGGGCTGTTGGATCTGATCCAACCGCCACGACCTCGCTTAGGTAGGAGGTTTGCTTAGTTTTAACAAAGGGGGGAGGTCGTGGCGGTTGGATGTAACCAATGGTCATGACTGATCAAGGTGGAGAGGAGGTCTGAGTGGTTTGATAGCTTAGTGGAGGTCATGGCCATGGATCTTTGATCCAACTGGCCGTGACCTCACCGAGGTGGGAAGGTCCTGCATGTGTTGACCATGAGGAGGTCTGGGGCACAAGACAAACAGAGGAGGTCGTGGCGGTTGGATCTTTATCCAATGACCATGACCTCGCATGTGGGAAGGGAGGTCTAATGAGTTGGTTGAGAGGAGGAGGTCATGGTCATAGATATGAATCCAACGGCCACACCTCAAGTGGTTTAAGGAGGTCCGTGAGGTGAGGAGTGGGTTAGGTTCAACCCAGATAGGAAAATGGCTCACCCAAGGAACAAAGTAAAGTTTTGAATTCAATTTTAACAAATTGAGACTTTAGGGATTCATTTGAGATAGCAATTCAACTCCAAAACTTATAAAATTTAACTCGAGCTTGTTGACATTAAGATTCACCTTACATAAAATTTCCAGAGGTTATTATGCACTTGCATTTTTCTCGTGAAATTCATTAAGGCTGTTCAAGGGTTTGTTTTACCTCCAAAATTATCAAACAAGTTTTATAACTCATGATATTTTTCAGAGAGGCTCCACAACATTTATAGGACCAAGGAAAAATATTTCCAAAGGTTTGGCACAACATTTGTGATAATAGGAAAATGAGTTTGACTTTTGTCAACAAGGGGTTTAGGTTTTTGAACCCCACCACTTTTGACAAGAATAACATGCGAGATCAGGGGTTTCAAGATGTGAGAAAAAGTTTTAATTTCTACACATTTAATTACATTTGAAACAAACACCTATTTAGGTATGTGGGATGTTACAACTTGTTAGCGTAATGTCCGTGCTCATTGCAGTTGAAGCAGGTGATGTTTGCTGCCGGATTTTGAGTACCGGACTGATGATTTTGGTAGTTATATTGTTGAACCGCAGCTTGTGGTGGACAGGGAGCTAGTTCTTGAGACCTCTGAGATGATGGTACTAGAGGGCGAGCATTCAACGGCTGCCAGGTTCGAGGTCTTGGCTAGCTGCTGCTAGCCGATTTCTATGCAAGCCACTTGCGCTTGCGGCTCTAAACAACTACTCGAGTGCTATCTTCAACTTGAATACCTTTGTTGATCAAATCCTGGAAGTTCGAGACATCATAGGCAGCAAGTGACCACTTCATCTCATCATTAAGTCATTCCTGAAAAAGAGCAATATTTCTCTCCTCTGTAGGTATCTCAGAGGTTGCATAGCGGGCAAGATAATTGAAACGGTGCAAGAAATCCATCACGGTCTGGTTCCCTTACCAGAGTTCATAGAACTCTTGCCTCTTGATACCCATGACACTTGAAGGTATGTGGGCATTATGGAATGCTTCTTTGAATGCAGCCTAAGTAATAGTCTGGCCTTCTGGAAGCATGATCTGATGATTTTCCCACCAAACAACTGCTGCACCCTAAAACTGGTAGGATGCATACAACACCTTCTCTTCATCAGTGCACTGGGCTATGATCAGCTTACTCTCCACTGTACGAAGCCAATCGTCAGCGACAAGGGGATCGGCGGCTAATGAGAAGGTGGGTGGCCGAGTTTGCATGAACTCGCCCATCCTGGATGAGGGCTAGTTGATTGCAGTTCCATTTGCTTCGGCTACAGTGCCAAGAGCTGCAATGTTTTGAACTAACTACTGGAGTAGTAGAGTATTGGTCTGCCGTCCTTAATCAATCATGGCTAGCACTTGAGCCATGGTGGGTGGCGGCAAGAGAACTTCGTGTCTCTGATGAGGGCGTAATGAAGTCGGTCTGCTTGTTCTATTGATGCGCATTTAATGTTGAGGATTAGGTAGTGAAGGTGCATGAGTCTCATTCTCTGGAAGTTGGGATCCAGAGGGGGTTCCTACTGCCATGAGCTAGAGAACTGAGCGTGTTATTGGCATCCTGATCAAAACAATAGGTAGAGTAAACTTATGTACGCAGGATTCGAGGGAATAAGCAGAAGTTAAGTGGGTCAGCAAGCATCTTCATCCCAAGCTATTGTAACTTAATATAACTGGTAGCATGCATATTTTTAAGATTTAGGGGCAGCACACATGAATTTTAACATACTTGTTAAACATTACATGGCACACATGCCCGTTGTTCCAAAATACAAAAGAGAGCAAATAGAACATAACAAGTAGCATATTACAACAAAAGTACAGCGAGGTCCCACCTTGGTCTACATCTACAAAATACCCAAAATTGCTCACTTAAAGACCTACAAGTGAGCTCCATGCAGACTACAGTAGTCTAGTCCATCTAGTCGTGCTGGGCAGCCTTGGTGGACTCAGGGGCAGCGGAGGAAGGAGTACTCTGCTGCTTGGTGTCCTCAAGTCCAGCAAGGCAGTGGTGGAAGCACTGCAACAGCTCTGTGGGAGCTATTGCACCTGCGAGATAGCCATCAGTCGGTGGCGATGTCCGATGGCTGACATATGAGGATGTCGGGTGCGGGGCTGTAGACGGGTGATAGGCTGTGGCAGCTCCTCAGCAGGGGCCGAAACAGCATCCTCTCCGTACAACAACTCCCGGGAGAAGCAACCTTGGGCTACCATAGGAGCGATACTGTCCTCCAGTGTGCAGATCCTCCGACAGGCCTCTAGAAACTCATAAGACACCTGACAGAGATATTCGTCAAGTGATCTCACCAGACCTGCGAGGTGCAGGAGAGGGGTAAGGAACTGCCTCCCCTCTACCTGGTAGGTGTGCTCCTCCTGGTCCGTAGCTTGAGCTGGAAAGTGAAAGAATGACTCCCGTAGCGCTGGTAGCTCGTGTCGCAGTCAAACGATAGCGACATAAGCCGCATCAAGCAGAGACATCTGAATAGTAGAGCCTCTCCTATAGCATCGATAAGCTGGGTCGCTGAAGTTCCTCCCATGGATGAGCACCTGGGTGAGGTACTCAGTGGAGGCTGCACTCGTCGGTGCGTTGTGTAGGGTCGCGGGTAGGCTACGATAGCTACAAACAAAAATTTCTACCACACAAATCAGGAAGCCAAGCAAGTAGATGATCATAGATCGTTACCACCAGACGTGCAGAGCAGCGGAAGAAGGGTTGGAGCAGCCTGGTCCAATGTAGAGTGCATCGATGTAGTGGTCGTAGTTGATCGTCCAACGTCCTCACGAGTCGATCGTCTCCTCTAGCAACGCTCATGTTCCTTGTGAAGATCGTGGATCGCCCTCACACAACAATCGCAGAGCGCCTACGGATCCACACATCCAGGAAGGAACAACCGTACGTCGGTGTACTAGCACCAAGTCGCACGGCAGAGCTCTCAGGAAGATGGCGGCTAGGGTTTCGGTGGTGTCTTACTCCTTACACCCAACAGCCTCATGCATCTCCTTATATAGTGCTCGTGACGGATCCTATCCGAACACGTTTATGAAGCGTATTCATACTGGTTTGTTCTAACCCGTTAAGTGTGTGACCCTGTAGGTTCATGCGTAGTTCAGTTGTGACTTGGAAACCTTTCCGACCACGAGTCTTAGCGGTTCCTAGCAGAACATAACGATTCCCAAATACACACAAATTATATCGAACGAACCTTGATGTAACATGATCTACGACTAGGTCCTCATCACTTATGACCTGGTCCTATCTTTATACGACTAGTTCGTATTTGGTCACGCATCAGTTCAGAACTTTTACGACCGTGTTACGACCACTCGGATTACGATCGACGGCCTATGACCACCAGATCTTCATACAACCACCAGAATAGATCGAGCTAAACGACCTACTCGTGTATACCCTTTGCCTCACGATGTCCGGTTGAACTCCGTGAGATATTGTGTCATCCATGGATCTGCTCAATACTTTCGATCAAGTGTTGATAACTTCACGTGGTCGAACACTTCGACTACTAGTGGCATGGCCATGCACTTTCTTTATCCGATCACAACGAGGGCCCAGACATCTCTCCTATTATGTTAGAGGGCAAATCCCATATCCCACCAAATACATTCCTCTCGCATGTCTCATAGCATACCGAAAAGCTACCTTTATAACTACCCGCCACGTGTAGCGCTTGCCTCACATATGTATTGGTTGTATGGATATACGAGCTGGTCGTAGACTGGTCTAACGTAATCGCAGAGTGGTCGAAACCTGGTCGTAAAGAGTTACGAACTGGTCGTGACCAAATACGAACTGGTCGTATAGAGATAAGATCTGGTCGTAAGCGATGAGGACCTGTTCGTAGATCATATCGCATTAAGGTTCGTCCGATATAATTTGTGTGTATTTGGGAATCGTTATGTTCTGCTAGGAGCCGCTACGACCCGTGATCGAAAAGGATTTCTGAGTCACAACCGAACTACGCATGAACCTATAGGATCACACACTTAATGGGTTGGAACAAACCAGTATGAATACGATTCATCAAACGTGATCGGATAGGATTCGTCATGAGCACTATATAAGGAGATGCATGAGGCTATGTGTAACATCCCAAATTTTCAGAGTTTTTGAAAATTTTGGAAACTTTAAAAAGTAACCATTTGGTTTTATTAATTTGCCAAAGCTTAACTTGTAATTTAGAATTTTAAAAGTGATTTTATTTGAATTAATGAAACTTGAACTAATCGAAGTTGGTTTAGTTGAGTTTTGTTGGTTTTTAAGTTGGTTTTTCCCTTTTGCCTTATGTTAAAAATAATTAATTGCAAAAATTAAAAGCAATAGTTGAGCTAAAAATATTTTTACTAAGTCCTAAATAATTCAAGGGATTTCTGTGAATTTTCCTAGAATTTTGTATGTTTTAGCTATTTTCTAAAAATGCTTTTGCTTTTCTAGTATTTTCTAAAATCAAAAACCTTAGGAAAATCCCCCTCCTCTCTTGGGCCGAATTCCTTCGCCCGCTCTCGCTTCTCCTTCGCTGCCCATCTCCTCCGTGCCCATGCGCCCCCCCTTGATCGGCACCGTCCGATCGAAAAATTGACGGTCGCGCTCATCACGCGCCTCCTCATTGCCGCCCCTCTCGCCGACGAGCAGTTCGCTTTGTCACCTACTCCCCAAGATCGTCTTCAACCTCCCGGCCAGTCTTTGCCCGGTCACTCGCCATTGCAGACCAAGGCCGCTGCTCCTCGTGCTAGCCTAGCCCTACCTTGCCCCTTTCCTCGCACCGCCCGTCCCCATGCTCCCTGCCACGCCGCCCCGTGTGTCACGACCCGACCCTGGGCGCCCCCGGGAGGTCCCTCAGGACCTCCTGGGAGGTCCAAAAAGGAACGCCCAGGACGTCCCGAGAGGTCCCTCAGTTAGATCTGCCAAAAGGGAGGTCTGGACGGCCAAGATCTCCAAAGGAGGAGGCCTTGATGGCCAGATCTGCAAAGGAGGAGGTCCTGGATAGTTAAGATCTCCAAGGGGGAGGTCTTAATGCCCATATTTACAAGGGGGAGATTTGGACGGTTAAGATCTCCAAGGGGGAGGTCTTAACGTCCAGATTTACAAGGGGAGGTCTGGACGGTTAAGATCTCTAAGGGGGAGGTCTTAGCGTCCAAATTTACAAGGGGGAGGTCTGGACGGTTAAGATCTCCAAGGGGGAGGTCTTAACGTCCAGATTTACAAGGGGGAGGTCTGGACGGTTAAGATCTCCAAGGGGGAGGTCTTAACGTCCAAATTTACAAGGGGGAGGTCTTAACCGCTAGATTTCGATCGGACCGCCCAGGATGATCTAAGGCCCAGGATGATCGAGACCGTGAGCACCAGATTCCCCGTGAGCTCCTCTTCACGCTGGTGCCCTCGCCGCCGGCCACAGGCCGCCATTCACGGCTAATTATGGGTCGAGGCCACGCTTCGCGGTCCGACGTGGCTATACCACGGGCGCCATGTCACGCCCAACAACGCGTCACACTCCCTTGCCGATGTGTATACCCAACAATACGAAGTGGGATTTCTCTGATTTTTCCTTAGAAAATTAATTCGGGAAAATCAGGAAATTCCTAAATTCATCATTTTATGTGTTTTTCCAACTTCCTTTGGCCACAACTTCTTCATTCGAACTCCGATTCGAGTGATTCAAATTTCTAAATTCATCTAAATTCCTTGTCTTCCTGTTAGTATTTATTTGAATTTTATTTGGAGTTGTTTTATTTATTTAGCTTTGTTCAAGACGATAGATTCCAAATGCTTTAAGATTTCTAACCCGATGTATTAAGCACCTCTACTCTTCAACGAAGGCAAGTTGTAGACCTTTGATCATATTGAACCCATCTTTATAAAAGTATATTGGTTGATATAAACATGCATCGCTAATTTTATAACAAATGGTTTCGGGAATTAGTTAATTACCTAATTGCCATTATGCCTCCTTGATAAATTACGAACGACATGTATCCTTGAATGACATAAATCCTTGGACACCCTAGGATGGATTATTTTAGTTGGACATTATTGTAATCCCAACTTGGGTATCGTATTATGCTTAGCCATGCTTTAGTTATACGATGGATTCTCGATCACATATTCAAAGAATGATTGAATTTGACTAAAGGAATTATGGAACCGTGGCGGAGCCACCTTGGATAAAATTTGTTGTGCCATGACTAGGGTGGTCATTTGGCTGGGTTGAACGAAAATAATTTATGCTCGGACGAGTGGGTGGTGGTTAAAGGTGGGTGTAGTTAAGCACATTGGAAATGCGGAAACGTCTCGTCTGAGGAGCCAACTAAGGACTTAACCTTGAACCATTGATCTGGGTCATTATCGTACGACCACATGTCTATTATGGGGTAGACCTGGCCAACTAATTAGTAATGTTTTGATTTGGTTCTGTTTGGGTTGGGAACGGCGTAAGAGGGGGCCCAGAATGGCGAAACCTTAGCGGGCAGAACCGAGTCAAAAACAAAACTTTGTAAAGGCCTGGTCATGTGCTCTAGACTGCTTACCTACAGTAGTGAGCAGTGGTATCGACGGATGCCAAACCAACTAGAGAAGTCGTGTCTTGTGGGTAAAGCTGTACAACCTCTACAAAGTGTAAAACTATTCGAATAGCTGTGTCCCCGGTTATGGACATGCTTGGTGATTTCACGCAAGGGGTAGATCTTTTATCGAAAATGTTGGAATGGGTTGTTCGAATCTAGTTTGGTTGTGGTTGTTGGTTGGAAAGTGAACAGGGTGTTCACTAGTTGTTTTAAAGAAAATTGTTTACTTATGTATTAATCTTTTAAATTATGCTTTGTAATCTACTTACTGTATTTAAATGTCAAATATTGCTTTCTGCAAAATAGCCATAAAGCTATCATTGTCAAGCCTTGCATGAATACTATTTGCATACATTTCTCTGCGGCTTGCTGAGTACATTCAAAGTACTCACGGCTTTGCGCTCTCTGTTTAAGTCAGCAGAGCAGGGTGAACCAGTGAACTCAGAATTCTACGAGGAAGACTACCTTGAAGACTATGCGAATTAGGTCGCGTCCTTCACTCGATTGCCCGTGGGCATATTGGGTGACCTCCACCGGATGTTTGGTTTCCACTGCAAGCTCTCTTTTGTTGCTAACCCTACGTGGCAAACTTTGTAAGACATGACCATAAGGTCCTTTTGCTATTAAATATTAATTTGTCTGCTTCATCTATAGTTTAGGTGTACGGTTTTGATTACACCAATGTTGCAACTGTGTGCACTAGCTACTGATCGAGGGAATAGTGCAATTATACACAGAGGGTCCTGGATCTGGAGATCCGGGGTGCCTACACTGTGGGGATGGATGGGACGAAAGAATTGTTGGAAATATGCCCTAGAGGCAATCATAGAGATGATTATATTTCATTATGTTCATGACATTGGATAATATGTTATCTTGTTCCTAGAATAATATTATTAATATTGATTATCAAGTATGTGACTTGATTGTGAAACTCTATATTTCTGCGATAATTATTCTTACACGATCCCTGGTCGGAAACATATGAGGACACATATGAATAGACTAGCATATGTATTGGTTGATGACTATGTTTCACGAGTCATAGATATGGAGATATCAAACCAATAATATGGACACATGTTAGGGAACATGATGTTGGATAAGACCCACCTTGAGACACTATTGAGATTGTTATGAATCTATGTGTCGTTAGTTGGTCTCAAGCAATGATGATGTATAATCCTTAGACCTGAGATCAAGATGGTTTCCTACATGTGTAATAGCACTCTTAGGTTGCCAAACGCTACACCGTAATTGGGTAGCTATAAAGGTAGCTTTTGGGTATCTTTGTGAAACATGGAGAGGAATGTGACCGGTCGGATATGGATTTGCCCTCCTAACATAACAGAGAGATGTCTCTGGGCCCTCACAGATCGGATAAAGAAAGTGCATGGCCATGCCACTAGTAGTCGAAGTGTTCACCACAAGAAGTTATCCGACACTCGATCGAGAAAGAATTGAACAATCCATGGATGACACAACATCTCACCTAGAGTTTGACCAGACATCGTGAGGCAAAGGGAGTATACACGAGTAGGTCACTTAAGTTCAATAGATTTAACCGGTCGATCTGATACGAGCTGGTCATAGACTGATCGTATACAGATACGAACTGGTCGTAGACTGGTCGAACATAGTCACAGAGTGGTCGTAACCTGGTCGTAAGCGATTACGAACTGGTCGTGACCAAATACGAACTGGTCGTATAAAGATAGGACCTGGTCGTAAGTGATGAAGACCTGGTCATAGATCATATTGCGTTAAGGTTCGTCCGATATTTTTTGTGTGTATTCGAATCGATATGCTCGCTAGGAGCCGCCACGACTCATGATCGTAAACGGTTTCGAGTCACAATCGAACTATACATGAACCTATAGGGTCACACACTTAACGGTTGAACAAACCAGTACGAATACGATTCGTAAACGTGTCCGGATAGGATCCGTCACGAGCACTATATAAGGAGATGCATGAGGCAGTTTAGCGTGACGTGAGAACACCACCGAAACCCTAGCCGCCATCTTCCTGAGAGCTTCGCCGTGCGACTTGGTGCTAGCACATCGGCGTTCGGTTGTTCCTTCCCTGGACGTGTGGATACCGTAGAGGCGCTACTACGATTGTTGCGCTTGAGGACGATCCGCGATCTTCACAAGGAATACAGAGGTTGCCGGAGGAGACGATCGACTACGACCATCGTGATCGACTTGCCGTGACGTTGACGATCGACTACGACCACTACATCGACGTGCTCTTCGTTGGACCAGGCTGCTCCAACCCTTCTTCCACTGCTCTACGCGTCTGGTGGTAATGATCTATGATCATCTACTTGCTTGGCATCCTGGTTTGCGTGGTAGAAAATTTTGTTTGTAGCTATTGTAGCCTGCTCGTGACCCAACAAGAATCACCACCGAAACCCTAGCCACCATCGTCCTGAGAGCTCTGCCGTGCGACTTCGTGCTAGCACACTAGCGTATGGTTGTTCCTTCCCTGGACGTGTGGATACCGTAGAGGCACTACTATGATTGTTGCGCTTGAGGACGATCTGCGATCTTCACGAGGGACTGCAGAGGTTGCTGGAGGGGACGATCGACTACGACCACTGCATCGACTTGCTGGACGTTGGACGATCGACTATGACCACTACATCGACGCGCTATATGTTGGACCAGGTTGCTCCAACCCTTCTTCCGCTGCTCTACGCGTCTGGTGGTAATGATCTATGATCATCTACTTGCTTGGCTTCCTGGTTTGCGTGGTACAAATTTTTGTTTGTAGCTATTGTAGCCTACCCCGCGACCCAACAGTGGTATCAGAGCCATCCTGCATAGTTTTTGATCAGGATCGATCGCATATACTTGATATGTGGTAATTGTAGATTGGATCTATTACTGGTCGGGTCTGGTAACCTAGATCGGTTCATATAGATGGAACGATCTAGACCCTGGTCGATTTGATCGATCGGTTTCTCGGTGGTAGTAGATGGGTTTACGAGGAGGAAAGAGCTTATAAGGACCAGATGATTTATTGCGCTTGTTCACGACCAAACTGCACATCACTCCTACCGGTCGGAATTCCGCCATCGGAGTTTGCCGTACTGTGTGGTCGTATCAAAGGCAATAATTAGAGTGGTTCGGAATAGGGTTAATGTGATTAATCTGATGATTTCCAAGGCTCAGATACGTGAATAAGATTCATGTTCTGGAAAAAAATTTCGAGCACGTTGCCCCTTCGAATCCCGCCCGCTAACCAGCTAGCGGGACTGCTATTCGTACCACGCGCTATAGGTAGTGTGTGCTCATAGAATTGGATTCTGTGCATAACTTGTTTTTGTAGGGATTGATGTGAATAGTATGACCCATAATGGTTCATGTATGAGATGCATGTATGTATTGTTCATGACCTGCGTGTCATGCTTATTACAGCCCAAAGGCTGTATAATTTATGTATAATGGCCTGCGTGTTGACTTGTGATGCTTCTTTTCTCCTTGTGATTCATTACTAGCGCTATTAGGAGTAATGCCTTAGTGGGAGTGCTTGGAGGAGTCGACCACTTGGAGACACGGCGAATAGGATGCATGGCGATGGAGATCACCATGGAGAAGGGTCATACTATATCACAATGCAATTTGATTGTCTGTGAATGCCTTTATATTCTTGTTCATTTATTTCTATACATGTTTTGCTTTAAATGCTTTTAACATGGTAGAAGTAAAATTCCCTCACATAATATTAAGTTAAATTGATGCCCTCCCAAATATGCTGCACCATCCAAAGTCATGTATTTTGATGGTAGGTCTTGCCAAAGCAGAGTGCCATTAACTCTACTTGACTAGATGGGTTTGTGTTAGACACTTACACGCTGAGCATTGGTTTAACTTAACAAGGTTATCATAACAGTTGTGGACCTTGGGGCATAAGGGTTGGGTGCCAAAGCATAAAGATGCTGCCCAACAACAAGAGTCATATGGAGATATGATTAACAAAGGGTTGCTTACCATTTTCACTAGTCTTCTAGCAGTGATGCCAAAGCTCACTAGTAGATTAAATGATTATGGATCTTGAATCATTAAATGTCATAAGAGGGATATGGTATTTAGTGGGAGTATCTTCGTTAAATTATTTTATAGAAGTTATTTTTCTTGAACATATGTCTTAGTTTTGCATAATTTATGTTGTAGATCATGGCACCTACTGCTGTACCTACATCCAATTTTGCTTTACGTTCGATACTTGAAAAGGAAAAACTGAATGGAACAAATTTTGCGGATTGGTCCCGCAACCTAAGAATTGTTCTTAGGCAAGATAAAAAGGAACATATTCTAGAGAAACCAATTCCAGATGTGCCTACAGAGAATGCTGCTGCTACTCTTAAAACCGCCTATAATTGAGTCCCTTGATGTTAGTTGTCTCATGCTTGCTGCTATGAACTCAGACCTTCAGAAGCAGTTTGAGAACATAGAGACCTACGATATGATCGTAGCGCTCAAAGGCATGTTTGAGACACAAGCAAGAACTGAGAGATTTGAGATCTCAAAGAACTTGTTTGGATGTAAGCTAGCTGAGGGTGGTCCGGTGAGCCCTCATGTAATCAAAATGGTTGGTTACACACAGAGCTTGGACAAACTTTGTTTTCCACTTAGCCAAGAGTTGGCTACAGATTTGATTCTTGCTTCGCTTCTTGAAAGCTATGGGCAGTTCATTTTGAACTTCCATATGAATGGCTTAGACAACAATCTCACCGAACTGCATATGATGCTTAAGACAGCAGAGGGCAGCATTAAGAAAAGCAACAATCATGTGATGATGGTGCAAAAGAGTACAAGCTTCAAGAAGAAGGCTAAGACTTGGGTCAAGAAAAAGGGTAAGGCTAAAGTTTCAAATGAGATCAAAACTAATAAGCATAAGCCCAAGACTAAGTTAGGCCCGACTCAAGAGAATGAATGCTTTTACTACAAAGAGCTAGGCCATTGGAAGAGGAATTGCAAGAAATACCTGGCTGATCAGAAAAAGAATGGTGGGACTAAAGCTTCCACTACAGGTATTAATGTTATAGATGTTTTTCTTGCTGACTCTTCTGTTAACTCATGGGTATTTGATACCGGATCGGTTGCTCATATCTGCAATTTGATGCAGAGTCTAACAAGGAGTAGGAGAATTACAAAGGGCGAGATGGATCTTCGCGTCGGGAATAAAGCAAGAGTTGTTGCATTAGCCGTCGGAACTTTGCCATTACTCTTGCCTTCAGGATTTATTATGGAATTGAATAATTGTTATTATGTTCCAGCCATTAGGAGAAACATTATCTCTATCTCATGTTTGATGGCAGAGGGTTATAAATTCATTATTGAGAATAATGGTTGTTCTATATTTTTGAATGAAGTGTTTTATGGCTATGCACCTGTTTTGAATGGGTTGTTTATTTTAAATCTTGTTGATGCATCCGTCTATAATATTAATGCGAAAAGGCTTCGGCCTAATGAAATAAATTTCACTTTCATTTGGCATTGTCGTTTGGGTCACATAAGTGAGAAACACATGAAAAAGCTTCAAAATGATGGAACTCTAAACTCATTTGATTTGGAATCATTTGACACATGCGAATCTTGCCTGGTCGGAAAGATGACCAAGACACCTTTCACTGGTCATAGTGAGAGGGCGTCCGACCAGTTGGCACTCATACATACTGATGTGTGTGGACCAATGAGTACGACAGCTAGAGGTGGTTTTCAGTACTTCATTACTTTCACCGATGACTATAGTAGATATGGATACATCTACTTAATGAGGCACAAGTTGGAATCCTTTGAAAAGTTCAAGGAGTTTCAGAATGAGGTACAGAATCAACTTGGCAAGACAATTAAATCTTTACGATCTGATCGTGGAGGTGAGTTTTTGAGCCATGAGTTTGGTAATCATTTGAAACAATGTGGAATTGTTCCACAGCTTACACCACCGGGCACTCCACGATGGAATGGTGTGTCCGAGCGGCGTAATAGGACCTTGTTGGACATGGTTCGATCAATGATGAGCCAATTAGATCTGCCATTATATTTTTGTGGTTACGCTCCAGAAACTGCCGCTTTCATTTTAAATAAGCTACCATCTAAATCAGTAGATAAGACACCATATGAGATGTGGACTGGGAAAAGTCCTAGTATGTCTTTTCTAAGGATTTGGCGATGTGATGTCTATGTTAAATGTTTGACGTCTGACAAACTCACACCCAAGTCAGATAAATGCTTCTTTATAGGATATCTGTGAGAACCCGGGGTATTTAACTCGTAATACTTAACCATCAAATTGGCCCTAGCATTACCAATCAAATATCCTACTCTTTCAAGATATGTACTTCCTGTAATTGCAGTACATATACCCCATACAAAAATTAAGCATCCATTCCATACACAAGTTATTACAAGCGTACAACTTAAAGGACATACAAAATCATATTACAAAAGTAGGGCCGACCGGCCAAATAACAAGATCATAACTAAAGTAGCAGCGGAAATAGCAAGCCATAAGATGGCGATAAACAAAAGCCAAACAGTTTGCCATTACCCACAAGGCAACCGACCAGGCGCCAAGCTAGTCGTCCTGTACAAAGTCGGTCTCACAAAAGTTAATCCCTTGGGGATCAACCTCCTCTGCAACAATTAATTAAGCAAAGCAAATGAGTACAAAATGTACTGCAAGATCGACGATGTAGAGTAAGACCTACATATTTAGCTACATGCAAGCTTATTTAAGTGGAGGAGGCTCTAGACTCATTTTCAAAGATAAAGCAAGTTTTCATTTGCAATAATGTAATATATTTAAAGCACTTCTACAATCTGATTTTTGTAACACCCGCCCAAAATCCGCCAATGCCTAGCCCACCGTGGGTGGACCCACGCACACATAGCACCCCACTTACACTTTCGCCCTCGCCAGTGTAAAAGGGTTAACTTGGAGGTGCTATGTTTGGACCCAACAGCATTATATACTAGTACAACTCACTTTAGACAAGCAATGTGGGACTAATCCCATCACACAACTCCTCATGGGCCACATGGGCCGCATACGAGTAGGCCGAGGTATTACATTCACCCCCCTTAAGGGCTGACACCCTCGGCAACACACCGCATACGCGACAAATGCCTGTAACCACCTCTAAGACACGCCCCGTCGCCCAAAGGCCAGCACATATGCTATGCCTTGTGTCCACCGGGACCACACGCGCCATGCGCCATATGCCCGCACCTGTCCCAAGACGTGTCTGCAGCAAATAAGGTTGATGCTCGATACCATCTGTAACACCTCGCCCAAAATCCTCTCAATGCCCAAACCCACCGTATGGACTCACCAGACACATAGCACCCCACTTACACTTTCGCCCTCGCCGTGTAAAAGGGTTAACCCGGAGGTGCTATGTTTGGACCCAACAGGCATTATATACTAGTACAACTCACTTTAGACAAGCAATGTGGGACTAATCCCATCACACAACTCCTCATGGGCCACATGGGCCGCATACGAGTAGGCCGAGGTATTACAATTTTATTTGGCAAAAACAACGAGATACAAGTAACAATAATATAAGACATCCTGGAAGTGGCTAACCCAATAGCCACCACAACAATAGCATGAATTCCCCATTCATACCTCCCACATCAAGTTTTAATTAAATGGTGTAGTCTAACTCTTGTAGAGACCTCACCAAGCATGTTCATAACCTAGGACGAGGCTATTCGAATAGTTTGAACCCTGTAGGGGTGTACCAATGTACCCACATGTCAGACCGCTCCTTAATGCCACGCGATAAAGCACACTTCCTTTGGTATGCCCGCGGAGCTAAGTCCTACGAGACGTTTCCAATATTGTGCATTAACTACGAGTCGCCCATATGGGAGGAAGCCCCATATGTTGATGCGGAGTCCTCAAAGATGCTCATCTCCTTATAAAAGGCGATGCTCCTTGTAGTGGATAACCTCCACCACTACTCACCCAAACACACACAAGTTTCTTTTTCAACACAACGCACACATCCACCATGCGACCTGGAGCTAACACACGCCAAAGTACTAAGCAATACTACAAAACAGGCTATAGTAGACGCCCCATCACAGACGGTTCCTTTGGAACCGTCTGTGTTAGGCATTGTCGGACCTGCGGGTGGCGCGGGAAGCCTATCACAGACGGTATTTTTAGAACCGCTCGTGATAGTCATCTATCACGCACGGTTTGTGAATAGAACCGTCAGGAATTATCACTGAGCGGTTCTATTCACAAACCGTCGCGATAATCCTCAATCACAAACGGTTCTATTTAATAACCGTCAGATAATATCGCTGAGCGGTTCTAAATAAGGACCGCTCGTGATTGGGATTATCACGAGACGGTTTGTGAATAGAACCGTCTCGTGATAGATGACTATCACGAAGGTTTTATTAAGAACCGCTCGTGATATGCCCATCGCAGATAAATTGAGCGCGACACATCCTCTCGCCAGATCGCCTTTGTGGTCCATCGCCAGACCGCCTTATTTGTGCCTCTGCCACTCCTTTTGTGCAAGCGTGGTTTGGATAATAATCAACCGGCCCCCCCTTCGCTGGGCTCCACTTAGATCTGCTAGCTAGCTTCTCCTCCCCAGTGCTAGGCCACTTCCTCCCTAGCTCCTCCAACCTGCGGCTCCTCCCTAATTAAAGCAGATGAAGTAATCTCGATTATCCTTTTTCCACTCTATTGATTAGTGAATTTCCTGATTTTGCTACTCGTACATAGACCCTAATGTTTTGTTTTTTTGTTGTATTCCTTAATCGGAAGCATAGGGTTTAGGTTTCAATTAATACTACTTGATGGGAAAAGGCAAAACGCGACGTACATCTAGCTCTCAATTTGATGGACCCGAATTCTAGAAAATGAAAAGCGTAACATGTAGCCTTTAATTAATCTGGTGTAATTCCTTTGTGCAACGATGAGACAAAACGAGTAAGTACGCAAAGAAGTGAAAGTCTTAATCGTAACTAATTTTATGAGTAGTTTTCTAGAACAGATTAAAAAGAAGAATTTATGACACACTAAGATAAGTCACATGTGCAATGATCTATTTTATATTTCCTCCATTTATATCCATGAAGAAACGTCATCACAGTGGTTTATTGTTTCAATTATATGAAAACGGATACCGCGCAATCGCGCAAAACCAACTTGCTAGTTATTAGGATCTTCCTCTTTTCTTTTGTCTCGTATCTAATCAACAATCATGCAGATAATCAATAATTATCCGTATGCTTGACTTAGAGAGGAGAAGGTTGGACCCTTGCCCTAGCGCCCAACACCCGCCGCCTCCTCCCCATTGCGCCACCTTAGAGAGGAGAAGGAAAGGAGAGGAATCGATTTTCTTCGTGAGCTCCGAGGGTAACGATCTATAACCCTTTATGTTTGCTATAAATTAATCGCTAATCAATTTTGACACTAATTTGTTACATACGTAGTGTAGATGGATCGAAACTAGATGTACAGTGTGAACCGTGTGAGTCAAGAGTACATTAATGGCGTGGTTGCTTTTAGAAGAGCCGCTGAGCAGGATATGTTGAAGAAGGAGATAAATTTTATGTACTGTCCATGCATTGATTGTGGTAATTTGAAGATGTTTAACAACGCGGCGCAAATAGAAGCGCACTTGATTTGAAGGGGTTTCACAAAAGGGTATACATGTTGGACCAGTCACGGTGAAGAGCAGATTATTACACATGAAGTTAGTAATGATGGCATCGCTGAGGAAGTCAACGATATGCCGGATGTGGACTATCTTGCTTTTGATGAGGATATGTCACACGATGACAACTGGATCGGATGCTACGCGATGCGTAAGAGAACTACAAAGGAGAGAGAGTTTTGTAAATTCGAGGGCTTAAGGGAGGACTCGGTGAGACCTTTGTTCCTTGGTTGCAAGCCAGAATATACAAGGTTGTCAACCGTGCTTGAACTGCTGAAATTGAAGGCAAGCAATGGTTGGTCCGATAAGAGTTTCATGGCGTTGTTAGGTCTCCTAGCGGACATCCTTCCAGAGGGAAACGTGTTGCCCAAAGACCACCTATCAAGCAAAGAAGGTTATTTGTCCATTGGGAATGGAACTAGAAAGAATACATGCATGTCCGAATGATTGTATCCTCATCAGAAAGAGTATGCAGACATGCATGTATGTCCGTGTGCAAAGCATCCCGATACAAGCGCCGAGAATCGCTAAGGTGAAGCAAGGACCTCTGCTAAGATGTTGTGGTATCTACCGTGATCCCACGTTTGAAGCGTTTATTTGCGAACGCAAAGGACGCAAGATTGTGCGCTGGCACTCAGAGGAGCGTAAGAGAGATGGAAAGCTAAGACACCTGCCGATTACGCCAAAGGAGAAACTTCGATCGGAGCTTCCAAGAGTTCAAAGGAACCGAGGAACATAAGGTTAGGGTTGAGTATAGATGGAATGAATCCTTTCGTAACATGAGCGGCCGACATAGCCTTTTGCCCGTGAACCTATGTATGTACAACCTTCCTCCTTGGTCGTGTATGAAGCGGAAGTACATTTTGATGTCACTACTTATCCAAGGGCCAAAGCAACACGGGAATGATATTGATGTGTACCTAGCACCATTCTTTGGAAGATCTTGTGACTTTGTGGAACGAAGGGTGCAGTATGGGATGCGTATAAACGAGAGAACTTCACTTTACGCACCATGTTGTTCTGCACCATCAATGATTTTCCTGCCCTTGGTAACCTGTTGGGCTTTAGTACAAAAGGAGCCAAAGCCTGTCAACACTGCTTAGATGCTACAGAGAGTGTATGGCTGAACAACTCGCAGAAATCGTGTATAAGGCCACCGTAGGTTCCTTCCCAGGAGTCACCCATACCGCAAGATGAAAAAACAATTCGACGGAAATAAGGAGAACGATTCAGCTCCAAGGGCTTTTAGAGGGAAAGAGGTCTATGATATGGTTAAGGATATCGATGTTGTGCTTGGGAAGGACGTAAATTAAGAACCCGTGAGAAGAACATCCGAAGAAGCGGTCAATTTTTGGGACTTGCCTTATTGGGAGCACTTAGAAGTTCGCCATCGCATCGACGCCATGCACGAGAGAAGAATGTATGTGATAGCTTGATTGGTCTCTTGCTGAACATTAGTGGCAAAACAAAGGATGGTGTTAACGCATGGCGTGACTTGGTTGATATGAACATAAGGACTGAGTTAGCACCGGTAGAGACCGATACAGGACGAACGTACCTTCCCCCAGCTTGCTACACTCTATCCAAGGCCGAGAGAAATGAACTGTGCCAGAGCTTGCATGGAGTGAAAGTCCCATCTGGTTACTCCGCTAACATTAAGAACCTTGTTTCTATGCAAGATTTGAAATTAATTGGTATGAAGTCTCATGATTGTCATGTGCTGATGACACAAATGCTTCCTGTTGCAATTAGAAGTATCTTGCCGAACAAGGTCCGAGTGGCAATCTTGAGGCTGTGTTATTTTTTCAACTCAATTGCTCAGAAGATCATTGATCCCCAAGGACTAGATGCTCGCAGTCGAGGTGGTGACCACTCTATGTCATCTTGAGATGTATTTCCCTCCGCCATTTTTCGATATCATGGTCCATCTCATTGTTCACCTTGTGAGAGAGATAAAGATATGCGCCCTGTGTTCTACGCCATATGTACTGCTCGAGAGGTACATGGGAATTCTCAAGTCCTACGACGGAATTGATCTCGTAGAAGGGCAAGATCATCGAAGGTTATGCAACCAAGAGGTCATTGAGTTCTGCGTCGACTACATGGCTCGTGGAACCGATAGGTGTGCCTCTATCTCACCATGAGGGGAGATGGATGGTATCGACCATCGGAAGGAAATCAATAACTCCCCGATCTGGATACATACGCCAAGCCCATTTCATGGTCTTGCAACACATGACCCAAGTGTCCCGTATATCGACGAGCACAAAGACATGGTGCGCCAATGTAATCCGCACCGGTCGGAGGTTTGGATCACGAGAGAGCACAACCGTCGGTTCAACGAATGGTTAAAGGTGCGAATCATCGGGAGGTCATCAAGTGATGATCTGTCGCTATGGTTGGCACGAGGGCCACAATTTACAATTGTCACATGGCAAGGATACGACATCAATGGGTACACATTTTATACGGCTATTCAGATAGGAAGAGCATGATCCAAAACAGCGGTGTCCGTGATAGATGCATTCAAGATGCCGATGGGATGAGGAGCTCCTACTATGGGCAAATAGACGAGATATGGGAGCTCGACACGTGCTTTTCAAGATCCCCTATTTGGTGCCGTTGGGTCCATCTCCCATAGGTGAAGGTCGACAAGTACGGTGTCACTATCGTGGACCTCGAACGTGTCGGATATAAAGACAAACCATTCGCATCTTGGCTAACCAAGTTGTTCAAGTCTTCTATGTAACCGACCGGCAAATAAGAAGCGCCACGTAGTTCTTCATGGAAAAGGAGGATTGTCGGAGTTGAGAATGTAGTGGACGAGGAAGAATACAATCAATTTGACGAGTTGCCTCCTTTCGAAACGGCATTAGGCTCGAGGAAGAACCCGGTGAGGAAGCTAGCTATATGCGTCGATCATCATGAAGGCCTATATCTTAATTAAGAATTTACTCCAACGTAATTAATTTATTCCATAACATCATGTGTTATGGACTTGTAATCTCTCATATATTTTGATGTCAATGTGAAATTGTCATGTGTTGATGTGTTATGGACTTGTCATATTTGATATTGATGTCAATGTGGACGACATTGTAATGTGGAGTATCAAAATTGTCATCATACTTGATTTGGAGTTGAGTTGAATTAGATATGAAATTTTGAAGTCAAATGTGTTATGAACTTGTCATCATACTTGTCACCGTGTTAGAATTCATATGGACTTGTCATAATTGTCATCATACTTGTCTCAAAGAAAGTTCACTATGTTTTCTCGTGATATTTATGTCTCACCGAGTTCAAGATGTTTTGTCGAGGATATCATAAATTGGCCTCAGGTTTTCGGCTATCACAGACGGTTTTATTATACAACCGTCTGTGGTAATAATATCACAGATGGTTCGTAATGAGAACCGTCTATGATAATAATATCACAGACGGTTCCATAATAGAACCGTTTGTGATATTATTTCACGCACGGTTCTATTATGGAACCGCTCGAGGATATATCACTGAGCGGTTCTCATTACGAACCGCTCTGTGATATACTTTTTATAAGGCGAAACGCTAGGTTTTCCTCTCACTTTCACTTCCTCTCCGCGCCCTTACGCTCTCGCGCTCGTTCGCCTCCTCTAGGGTTTAGGGCTCGCTTCACCGCCGACCACGACCTCGGCCGCCGCCCGACATTGGTGCCCCGACCTCTGCGCCGCCACCCCGACATTGGTGCCTCGACCTCTGCGCCGCCGCCCCGACCCTGCGTCGCCGCCCCGACCTCGGTGCCCTGCTCACCTCCCAGTCAGAAGCCCCGACGTCATCGCGCTGACCTCGGTGCCGCCCGACATTGGCGCCTCCGACCTCGACGCCGCCGTCCTCCTCCCGTGTCGGCCTCCTCCTCTGCAGACGGCCTTCTCCCCGCCGTCCTCCTCCCCCGTGTCGACCTCCTCCCCCAGCCTCCCTCCTCCTGCGCCGTGAGCCTCCTCCTCTCTGACCGCCTCCTCCTGTGCCATTGTGAGTTCTTGTGCGGCATCCTCTCGTGAGTATTGCTCCTATATATATATATATATTGATATTTATATATATATATATATATATATATATATATATATATATATATATATATATATATATATATATATATATATATTATATAGTGCTAGTTGCAAATTGATCAATGGGCTTTGTTGACATGCTCTGTGATGAACTCTATCTTATCTTTGAGATTGAATGTGATAGTTAGTTTATAGTTGAGCTCTATTGTATTACTTGCTACTTGTCAATATGTTGTATCGTTAATTGGTTACTTTCGGCTGAGCTCATAGTTCTATTGCAAATTGATCAGTTGTATTGACTAGTTTGTGATTCTTCTAGTAGTATGTATGAGCTCATTCAACTTTTCATTTGCCATCTTGATCTCTGTAGTCAACCTCTGCTTGACCGAAGTTTAATCTGTTTTGCTAATGATTGAGATCATTTGACAGCTAGCAAAGTATTGTTTAGAGCTCATAGTTTGAATTTATATTATCATATTCATTTAATGAAGAGTATAGACAATAGGATTGAGATGGCAAAGACTTGTTCTTTAGCTACTCTCCTTCTAAGAGCACATAATATCATCAATTAATATGTTGGAACGAAAGGTTCATGCAATCGTGAGTTCTTGTGCGGCATCCTCTCTCGTGAGTATTGCTCCTCCTGTGGCGATTCGGTTGATCTTTGCATATATATATATTTGCAAAGTGCTAGTTGATACCTTGATCGTATTAGTTCTCGATTTCGAGTCTAGTAATCAAGATATTGCAAATTGATCGATGGGCTTTGTTGACATGCTCGTGATGAACTCGTCTTATCTCGAGATTGAATGTGATAGTTAGTTCATACTTGAGCTCTATTGTTTTACTTGCTTTGTCAATATGTTGTAATCGTTAATTGGTTACTTTCGGTTGAGCTCATAGTTCTATTGCAAATTGATCGCTTGTATTGACTAGTTTGTGATTCTTCTAGTAGTCTCAGATGAGCTCATTCAACTTTTCATTTGCCATCTTGATCTCTGTAGTCAACCTCTGTTTGATCGAAGTTTAATCTGTTTTTAATTAGCAGTTGAGATCATTTGACAGTTAAGCAAAGTATTGTTTAGAGCTCATAGTTTGAATTTATATTATCATATTCATTTCATGAAGAGTATAGACAATAGGATTGAGATGGCAAAGACTTGTTCTTTAGCTACTCTCCTTCTGAGAGCACATAATATCATCAATCAATATGTTGGAATAGTGTCTGTGCACTGTTAATCTCTAGACCTTTTATTGGTTGAGAGTTTAATCCAGACGGTTCTTATTAAGAACCGTCTGTGACTCCTTCGCATTTCCTTAGAGAAGCTGGTGGATTAAGGAGTGTTAAATTCTTTAGGAATTATGCTTTAATGCTAATTAATTTTGTTGGGATTAATTCTGAAATTTTTCTAAAACTGCATTTTTTTACAACAATCCAAAAAGAAAGTTTTACTTGATTCTATTTTGTTTCTATGTTGGGTTTAAACCTTTGCTTAGCATTTCCTTCGTCGATCATTTTACTTGATTCTAGTTCTATGTCTTCATTAAAGGCTAGTCTTCTGTACATGAAGCATTAAACCTTTGCTTATGTGACATCCCAAATGTATAATTAGGGTTATTCAAGCATAATTATATGTGTAGAAATTAAAACTTTTTCTCACATCTTGAAAAACCCTAAAATCTCATGTGATTCTTGTCCAAGAGTTGTGTAATCCAAAAACACAAAGCTCTTGTTGACCAAAAGTCAAATTCATTTTCCATCCATCTTAAATCTTGTGCCAATCAATTGGAAATATTTTCCCTTGGTCCAAAAACTGATGTGGGACCCCTCTGAAAAATATCATGAGTTGTAACACTTGTTGATAATTTTTGGAGGCAAAACAATCCTTTAAACAACCTTCATGAATTTCCTGAGAAAAATGCAGTGCATAATAACCTCTGAAAATTTTATGCAAGGTTAAGCTCATTGTCAGCAAGCTCCTGTAAAAATTTCATGAATTTTGGAGTTGAAATGCTATCCCAAACAATTCTGTTAAGTCTCAGCTGTTAGAAACTAAATTTAAAAGCCTACACTGTTCCTTGGGCTAGCCATGTTCAAGCTGGTCCAGCCCAACCATGTCTGCACCTCAGCAGACCTCATCTCCACCTTGATCAGGTCGTAGCTGTTGGATCTACATCCAACCGCCACGACCTCCTCTCAGGTCAACACTGCAAGGACCTCCCAACCTTGTCCTGGTCATAGCCCTTGGATTAACATCCAACCGGCCCTGACCTCCCCTGTGTGTCAAACCTCAAAGTCTACATCCCACCTTGATGAGGTCACAGCCATTGGATCAAAAATCCATGGTCACGACCTCCTCCTCTCAATCTAACTAATGACCTCCCCTTTAAGCGGTTGAGGTCGAGCTGGATTCAAATCCAAAGGCCACGACCTCCTCGAAAAACATCACGGCAAGGTCCTCCCGCCTTGGTGAGGTCGTAGCCCTTAGATCTAAATCTAAAGGCCATGACCTCCCTTGTGCGTTGCAAGCTCAGACCTCCACCTCTTTTGATCGTAGCCCTTAGATCTAAATCTAAAGGTCCCGACCTCCCTTGCTGCTATGCGCATCATATCAGACCTCCCGGTCATTGTGTGCCCTTGGATTTAAATCCAAAGGCCATGACCTCCCTCATGTCTTTTTGATCGCGTGCGGTTAAGTCCTCACCGGAGGTCCGCACTGCTGGATGGAGATCCAACGCTTTGGACCTCTGTCCCTTTTCCTCACGTGCGTGCTGATGACATGAAATCGGAGGGCCACGACCTCCCCACCTTGATCGTGTGGTGGGACCTCCTCCCACCACTTAAAACATAACGGTTCAAAAATTGATCCGATGGTTAGGACCTCTCCTGTGTCTTATCCAACGGTCACCAAGACCTCCCTGTTCTTCTCCTTCTCTGGCGCGCATGCAGCTCTGAGCAAAGGCATTAATGCATGTCGACCTTGGGGTACATTATATGACTTTTTGTCGACCAAGATTTAATGCAGTCACTTTCCGCCTCTTTGGTCATCTCAGCACTGTCACCTTGTCAACCTTTATGTCTTGTCCACCCCATGGACCAACCCGTGGGCTAAGCTCACCATGGAGCTTAGCCCCAGCTCATAACCTTCACCTCAGTCTATAAGTCACCCCTGGGAATCCTCCCTTGGCTTCCTTTGCACACAATTGACCTCAGCCTTGCACTTGTGCGTGGCTGAGCTCCTCATCCCCAAACTCACCTCCCATCTTGGCTGCCATTGTTGATGTCCTTGGAGCTCCTCAGTGAGACAAGGGTTCCAGTGGCTCCCTCCTTCAAACCTTGCTCACTTTTGCTCCTGAAAACCTCTTGGAAGTTAACCCTAACTTGAATTGTTTGGGCATTTTTCAGAGGTGGACAAAGTCGAGCTTGGAGCTGGTGCCTTGGGCTGTGAAGCTTCACTGCCTTCCCCAACTCCGGTCATCACCTCCACGACCTCCCAAAGACCTTAGGACCTCCTGTGTACACCTCCCGATAGTCCTTTAGATGCTTGGCACCCGCTGAATGCATGTTGTGGAGCTTAAGTTTTGGCACACGCTGATTGTCGCATGAGCTCCATTTTGCATTTTCAGATTTTGGCCGTCTTGGGTTGTGTTTGTCCTCTCGCTCGCCGGCGATTAAGGCCGTCGTCGCCGTTGAGAATGAGTCCATGGTGTGCGCAACACTATTGCGCACACGGGATGTCCTGGTTCTCGCGGCGAGGTCTACATCGCCGGCGATGACCAAATCTTTGAGCTCGGTCTTTGTCGGACACGGCAAAGACCGTTGTCGCTTTTAGGACAGTAGATTTGCCGTCACGGTTTAATCTTGCAATCATTGGTTGGGTCTTGATGTTCTTAAATCCACCATTTATTGTGCGCATTAAGACCTCTCGCGTGGACCTCCTTGTGTCCCGCTGGCAAGATTAACTCTTGTCCAAGCACGTATGCGTGCGTAAGCACGTGGTTGTGAGCTCGGGACGCCCGCACCTCCTCCAAGGAAACTGGAGCGCCCAAGACCTCCTTTGCAATCAGTGGCCGTCAGACCTCCCCGGAGGTCTGTGATGTTTAGATCTATCACTTAGGACCTCCTCGAGGTCATCTCACCGCTGAGGACCTCCCTTTAGATCTGGTCCGCTCAGGACCTCCTTTCGTGTTGTGGTCCGTTGGATCTCCCATCTACGGCCACGACCTCCCCTCACCTCGCGCATGTGAGTTGCTAAGAGGTCCATGACCTCTGGACTTCACGTCTTGCTGTGTGTGATGTTCTCTGGGAGGTCTTGAGCCGTTGGATCTGAGATCTGTGGCCCACGCCCTCCCATACCCTTGTGAGTTTTAGAAATTCGGTGAAGTCTTAGTTATAGACTGAAATAAGGTATAGACTTTAGAATTTCATATCTTCTTCGTTTTAAATCCTTTTGAGGTCATTCAAATTGTGTTAGCTCTGTCTTGAACTTAACTTTAATCCAAAAATGATTGTAAGTTGAGTTCAGCTCCAGAGCATAGTTAGCCACTAGGTTTTAAAACTCCCTTGAATATACACTCAAAATTTATGTTTAACTTGTAAAACCCATAACTAATGCTCTGTAGGTTATTTGTGAGTAAACCCAATTTTGTTAGCTTCCTCTAATAATGAACTCACTGTGAGAATTAGTTCTGAGCATGTTGCTGTTATAGAAATGAGGACTTGTGCATTATAATTTTGTTCGAGTTCTTGTTTTTGAAAAATTATAGAAAGTGCATAATAGCTCCAAATGAGATGAACTCAATTGTGTTATTCATCTCATGAGGTGCTGGTTTTACAATAAAATCTCAGCCTCACCACTTTTCTAGAAAATGTTGCCTCATAATTAAATTAGTGAATAGTGCAGTTTGGTAATTTTAGGGCTGAGCAGAATTGTTTTGCTCATATCTTTTGCATTGAGAATCCAAATCCATTGGTTCTTGTTGCAAAATTTCCTAAAAATCATCCCCTTGCTGCTGTAGAAAATTCATGGTATTTGGAGTTCGTTTGCTGTGCTGTCTTTGTTGCCTTTCGTCGTTCTTATCGGTTTTTTTTATCGCTTTTCCGTTAGGTTTCGACATTTGTGGTGATCCCGAGAGCGACCCTCTGCCACAATTTGAGCAACAGCAACAAGGCAAGCAGTTTGACCATTTCCCATCATGTCCCATTACTTTAGAGCTTAATACTTTGTTTTACTTCTATGTATGCATGCTACTTTGTGTTAAATGTCGTTAGTAATCCTATAGTCGCATAATCTGTAGGAATTCTTTATCCTCTACTACCAATGAGCCTAGGTTATTCGCTGTGGTTTGAGCTCGTTGGATGAGCTCTTATCACTTAGTAGTTGCGCTTCCTCTCGCTTAGACATGCTTAGCTATCGGTAGTATTGGGCGATCATCGACTTAGTCGATGATCTTGATCACTCAAAATGATTATTACTCCTATATGTCCAGCACTTGTGCTTTGATTAATTTGTAAAATCAAAAGCTGAAAATAAAAGATTGTTTAGACTTGGGCATATTGGATGGATGGTGCGGTTTTTGGAATGTGGTGGTATGCCCGGGTCCCTAGGACCGAGTACTTGGGTCACTAAGCCAAGCGCTTTATGCGTACTAACCACGCGAGGGCATATGGAACCCCTCTTGACTAAGTACTCTAGGAGGTGTTAATTATGAGCGAGCTCGGTTGGTGTGTTTTCAAAACAAATGTATATGTATAGGGTGGGAGGAGCATTAGCTTAGGGTAGGTCGCCTAATGTCTCCTTCTCCCGTGGGTTGTGCAGCTCGTAATTAGCATTCATCCTTTGGAAAGGTCTCGAGGACTTAGCCGTGCAAAGACACCTTCGGAAGTGTGCGTAAAGGAAAGGCGATCGACGTGTGGGTACAGTGGTACACCCCGCAGGATAAAACTATTCAATAGCCTCGCCCTAGGTTATGGACATGCTTGGTAAGGTCGTTCAAGACTAGTCTCAAACTTTTAATTAAAACTTGATGGGTTGGTATGAATGGATGTTCATGCTATTGTTGTGGTGACTTGGGTTAGTCACTTCCAGGATTGTTCTTGTTGTTGTTGTTATGTTATTATCGCGTTGTTATTTCAACAATTAAAAATGCTTTGTCAAATTGCTTTCAATCTACTATGTTATTGCAAATGAAACTTGCTTTATGCTAAAATGAGTCCAAAGCCTCATCCACTTAAATAAAGCTTGCATGTAGCTAAATTATAGTTCTGTTATCTTACACGTCGTTCTTGCAGTACAATAAACAAGTTATTGTACTCATTTGCTTTGCTTAACAACTTTGTTGCAGAGGAGGTAGAGCCCAAAGGGCTTCACTTTTTCTTGTTGTGTGGTGGTTGGGAGAGCGACTAGCTTGGCGGTCCCGGTCGATTGCCTTGTGGGCTAAAGGCACACCTTGGTTGGCTCTTATTTTGGCCATCTTTATGGCACTTTTGCTTCCGCTGTTATCTTTTGTAATTATTGCTATTTGGCCTAAGGGCCTCTCTTTTGTAATATCTATTCCATATTAATGTTAAACGGTTCGTTGCTTATGTACTATGTGTTGTATGGAATTGATGCATTCTTTTGTTGTGAGGTATGTGTCTTGCATTCGGGAAGTATACATCTCTCGAGACCGAGTTTATTTGGTTGATAATACTAGGGTCAATTGGATGACTAAGTATTATGAGCCTAATAAATCCGGGTGCTCACAGCTTAGCATTTTCTTCGTCGATCCTGACACACTTGAGTGTACCTCTACTTCATGCCAATCCTCCACGGCATGAAGCAGATGGTACACTCCAGTGTGTCGGGCTCGATGAAGTAGGCTCGGGCAAAGATAGGCTCGGGCAAAAGATTTGTATCACTAGTTTCTATCTATACAAAGATCACAAGAGAAGCTGGTGGATTAAGGAGTGTTAGGAGTGTTAGAATAGAAGCTCGTGGATTAAGGAATGTTAGGAATGTTAGTAGTCTGTATGAGCTCATTCAACTTTTCATTTGCCATCTTGATCTCTATAGTCAACCTCTGTATTTCTTCTTGAGATTAATTGTTTCATATTTATGTTGGAATGTTAGTAGTCAGTATGAGCTCATTCAACTTTTCATTTGCCATCTTGATCTCTATAGTCAACCTTTGTACTTCTTCCTGAGAGCAAGTAAGCGAGATGGCAGAGGCACCGTCTTCGCCTGGCCACCGACGCCAGCAGATGGAAGAGGCGCCGACGAGGCCGCCAACATCGACCCCCGCAGATGGAAGAGGCGCCGACGAGGCCGCCAACACTGACCCCGCGGATGGAAGAGGCGCCGACGAGGCCGCCGTCACCGTCGACGATAATGACACGGAAGCGAGATGGCAGAGGACAATCGAAAATGCCTACGGGCGGTGGTCATCACGGAGGTCGGTGACTTTGGGGTCCCTCCGAGTCCCAAGAGATCGATGGCGAGATTCCGCACCATCTGCGGGATACTTGGAAGGAACGGGTCCTCATCACCACACCAAGGTGGAAGGACTGACGAAGAAGCGAAGGCGCCGTGGGCCAGAACTTTCAGAGAAGTTCACTATTCCAGAAGCACATGTGGCATGCGTGCGATGGACGGCGATGCTCACGATGGGTAAATCGTGGAGGACCTTCAAGAGCATTCTTGTCACGAAGTACGTGAACACGGGTGAGACGCCTTCGCAAAGATAGATTCTGACGCGGAAGCATGGGACACCTTTGTGGCTATGAAAACGTCGGCGAATTTAAGGAGCAAAGTGCGGCGCACAAAGCTCTCCAGACACGAAACACTCACCCGACAGACTCGGCCGCTGGGTACGCGGTAAATACGAGGAATGGGCGGCGGAGAAGGAGAACCCGTTTCCTGATGTCACAGACCCGCGTTCCCTAAGCTGGTTAAAAGCGAGGGCACAAGTCTCGTCTTCGGGCAGCATCTCCTTCACAAACCCGGCAGACCAGGAAGTGTCCCAACGTGTGGTAAATATATCGAACTACTAAGTTGTTAATAAGTCCATAACCGTAGTGCCTATAATAACGTGATGACCTCTTGCAGCGTGACTTGACTGCCCAAGCTTCCCAAGGCTCCTTCCATGCAGACATGGAGAAGGATATACTATCTACGGCCTTGGGAAACAAGGAGCACCCGGGTCGCACGCGAGGCCTTGGGGTTAACGCCTTGGAGTCATGGATTCGCGGACGATCATCGCACGATATGACTAGGAAGAGATCCAAGGCCGAGCACGACAACCGGTTAGTACAGATGATTACTAACCAATTTCAAGTAGAGATGGCAGAATTGCAGAGTCAAATGGATATACTCATGAGCCAGCGGTCGCAAGCCGCCCCCGCTAATTTGGGAGAGGTCCTCCTCGACGTCGGAGTAGCGTTGCGTCGCGCATAATTGTGAACATGACGACGTCCGATCACCGATAGACGACATCAAGGTAACGTACATCTATGGAATGCACCAAAGATAGACCCTAACGATGCCTTAGCTAATTGCATATCGTTTTGTAGGAGCCGACGCATCAGAAGCTCCAAGTGAGGATGGATGGGTCCTTTGTATTGAGGTTGCGAGGGGATGGTGTATCCATACGAGGAAGGCGGCAAAGACGGTGCCCACCGGTGCACGGTTACGCCAAGGTCCAGGTGGATATGGTACATGTCAATTTCCGAGCCATCCCGCTGGACATTTGCCCGAACGAAGAGATCACAACACTAGGGGATGCCGTCCTCTCTTTTATCTAGTGGCCCAAGAAGAACATCGCCTCGATCCAAAGAAGGTGCCGCGATCCGACACGACCATTCCTCTCCAACGGGACCTCGATGACTCCACCTCATGTTTAGCCTCAAAAGGCCACCTCTCGATTCCCATGGAGAAGACGCCGAAGGAACAAAAAAGCGTGCCGACGATCGGTTCGAGTCGTCTCACAAAAAGACGCCGCCAATCGCTAAGGCCAAATCGAAATCAACGAACGTTAAAGCGCCTCCCAAGTCCGGAAGTCCGGAAGTCCGTGATACCCGGAAGTCCGCGATACCGTGAAATACATCATCGAAAACCGTTGTGCTCGGTGCGAGATAATGCACGCCGATATGCTTGTCGCTTTGCATGCACGGTACTTGAACGAGACCCAAAAGAAGGGTGCGATCATCGAATCACCGTCGAATCGAGGACAAGCATTTCCTCAACGGACGAGGTACTTCGTGGGCTTCAATGATTTATTTGAACTATTCAACCTCGTTGGCCTCGACGCCTCGCTTCTACGATGTTGGACTCTGTAGGCGCGCATAATCAAGTTCTACATTCATCTAATACCGATAAATATCACAACTCATTGCTTATGTATAGATACATCTTTGCAAAATGTCCAGAATGGAAAGAACGGTGGGTTTCCTCGACCCACACGTGGTATCGCTATAACCATCCAAGAAGACTAGCCCTTCGTCGAGAAATACATAATGAGGTCATTGCTTCTACAGAGGAACATAAAGTACATAGTGGTGCCCTACAACCAGGGGTAAGTGTCACTACTTGCTATACAAATTTCATTTGTACTTTATACGCAGCACGAACTTAGGTTTAATGACTATAGCGACATACATGAGTAGGTACCATTGGATCCTTTTAGTTATTATACCCAAGAGGAACCATGTGATATACCTTGATTCCCTAAACCGCAATAAGCACGACTTCAGCACTCTAAGAGGAATACTCGAGAGGTATGCTCATTTCCTCCTTACATAACTCTATTGTAGTCTTCATTCATTTGAAATGGCCGAGGATAACTTTTTCGAATCATGTAGGTCGTTCATCAATTATGTTGCCAACAAAGGAATATACGATGGAAAGAGCGCCCAACTAACACACAGGATGGATTTTCCAGTACGCGCTACAACACAATAATCCTATATCATACTTCATAATAACGCGTCTCGAACTGACTATACCTATATATGTAATTCTATTTTTGCAGTGCCGCCAGCAAAAAGATGATGAGTTATGTGCAATCTACGTCTGCTATCATATGCAGCTAATCCTTACAGCTAGGAAGAAGGATCCTGAGGTTTGTCAATCTCGAAATAATTATTTCCTAATTATAAATTTAAATATATATATCTTACCACTTTACTCTTGCTAGCGATAGGCCTTGAATTTACAATGTGATGGACTCGTTGCGGAAGAGATCAAGGACATTCAAGGGAAGCTCTGCGCCTTTATCAACTCAGAAATTATTAACGACAATGGAGAATTTCACTCCGTCGCCAACCCGAGCATCACCCCACTAAAACCTCTCAACGCAAAACAATTGTAATCTAGTTGTAACTATAGCGACAATACTTGAACAAATGCGATCTTTTGTAATTTATTTTGAGTAATGATCACTTTGAGTTGTCATGGTCGCTTGAATCTGTTTTTGTGAATGCTTGAATCATTTCGTGAATGCTTGTTTTCAGAGGGCATGGCTAGCAATTCCCGAGGCTAGCCAGAAAACAAAGAAATTGTGGGCGGGGGTATGAGCTATCACGAGCGGTTTTTGTTAAAACCGCTCAGGAAGCAAGTATCACGAGCGGTTTCGATCGCAAACCGTCGTGATAGGAGAATATCACGCACGGTTCTACACAAAAGCCGCTCGTGATATTCACAAATCTGACGGTTTTATTTAGAACCGCTCGTGATATTCTCCTATCACAAACGGTTTTCTTTAGAACCGCTCGTGATATTCTCGATCCTGAGCGGTTTTCGTTGAAACCGCTCAGTGATATTGACTTCACTGACGGTTTTTAATAAAACCGTCAGTGATATTTCGTATCACAGACGGTTTTGTACCGTCTGTGATAATATCCTGTTATCACAGACCAACAAACATAGACGGTTCGGAAACCGTCTGTGATGACGGTTCTGAACCGTCTGTGATGTCGGTTCCTGTAGTAGTGAAGTCAAGAGAGGTCCCATATCCCTCTCATGTGGTTAGCACGCAATAAGCGCTTGGCTTAGTGTCCAAGATGTTCGGTCCTTCTTGTCCCGGGCACCATTCCAATCACACCATAAATTCACACCAACAACCATTGTGCCCAAGTCTAAAACATTTCATTTTTATTTTTCAGTTTTTGACTTTATAAAATAACAAAGCACAAAGTGCTGAGCATAATAATAATAATTTTTGTATGATCAAGGCTATCGACTAAGTCGATAACCGCCCAATTCTACCGATAGCTAAGCATTTCTAAGCATGACACCAATAAAGACAATAAAAGAGCATAATTAAATCACCAGGCTCTAATTCTGTTTATATTAATAACTTATGTTTTGTGGCAGGGGATAACAATTTACGGGCAACCATGCAATAGGAATAGCTACCTCTAATTGGGAAAACTACTTTGACACAAAAGCATGCATACATACAATTGAAACAAAGTATTAGACTTGAAAATAATGGGACATTTATGATCAAACTGCTTACCTTGCTGCAGATCACTTTCTTGCTGCAGAGGATCACTCACGCATTCAATAATTTCGTTGGAACCTAGCGAAAGAATCGAAAGCACAATAAGAACGAATAATACCGAAAAGACCCAAAAATTCAAAGTCATCCAAAAATCATTAAAAATTCACAGAAGGTAAAGCATGATTTTAGGTGAATTTAGCAACAAGAATAAACTGATTTGGATGTTCTATACAAAAGTTATGGCAGTTTGAATGTCAGTTTTCCAGAAAAATCCAAATAAATTGCTAGCTGTTACTGTTCATCCGAATTTAATTATTTAGTGAAATTTTGTAGGATCGTGGTGGATATAAGGATTACAAAAATAGATAGAGGATAAAATTATATGAATAACCCAATTGGATTCATCCCAATTGGAGTTCAACTGAATTACTTACGAATTTTTGAAGTTAATTCAATTTCTAGTGTAAAAATAGTTGATGCCAGAAATTAATTCTAATTTCGAAATTTTCTGGGACATTAACATGTTTTAAACCTATTCCATGTTAAAGTAAATTAAAAGTGGAAGCCAACAAAATTGGTTCCACTCAATTTGGAGTTACAGAGAAATACTATGCATTTTTGAAGTTAAAACAATTTTTAGTGCGACAATAATTCGTTTTGGAATTTTATAAACCATGTTCTCCTTTTCTCATTGGGGCCGACCTAGTACTAGCAAACACTCTTACTAGGCATTCTATGTATACATCTACGATGATCATATAGTCAAAATCAATCCTCTTATATGTTCTCATGATTATTTTAGTTAATCAATAACTAAATTGATACCGGTTTAATGAGAGTTTCTTAACATGACTTGCATGGAAGGTCCAGCTCATGTTAAAGATTATTTTTGTTATTATTTCCTATTTATCAAGGAAATTCCATGTTTTAAGTGTGTCCTTTTTATAGTCATAACATGACTAAGCTTTATGCTAAGGTGCAACATTTACTGGGTTAACTTCCAACTAATGATTTGTAACCTCTAATTGCCTTACCATCTCATATCCTATTGTTACTATTGCTATTATCAAAACTAGGGTATATGGCTTACTGTCATTTAGACAGCCATACACCAAGTCTTGACTCTTAAATAGTTTGCCCTCTTTTAGATTAATTGTTATTGGCCAACTAATACCTTCTAGCTGCTACTACCAGATAGAATGCAAATTGCCATTTGCAGTTTGCATTAACAACCACTAATTAACCTAACAAAACCAAGTGTAAGTTAGCAAAAAATTCTACAAATTGGATTCAACTACTAACCTACTGGTCAACTAACTGGGATGAGCCCTACTGCCAAAATTCGGTCAACAGACTTCCTAGTTCATCAGACAACTGAAAAGGAACCCTTTGAACTGAAAAGCTAATGCCCAAACATCACACTAATTCAAGCTTCACATTTGCAAATCTAAATGAGCAACCTAATTGATAGCTACAAGGTCTAATGTCCTATTGTTCCTTCAGGTTTTCATCAGGACAACTCTCCTGTTCAAAAACCTGACAACAGAAGTTTTCATCAACACAAACTTCTCTGTTCGTATGTCCATTCAAATGATCATCCAACAGACACTAGGAACTTCTTCTGAATTGAAATATCATTGTCTAAACTTCTCACTAATCCCATTGTTCATTTGTTGGAAATCTGGGTGATTCAATAGTCAAACAACAGGCTAAATAGCTTACTATCTATACTTCTCTCAAGATTCTAACTTCAGTGTTAAACAATCCTTTGAGGAACCTTAACTCTCAGTTTCTAAACAACCTCAGCCCATATAACCTACAACAGGGGAAGCTTTTCGATTTGGAGGGCTACTTGTTAGACACTAGTTCAGAGGCTAAAGGATCAAGATGATTTCTAACTACTGTTTTAACCAAGATCATTTGTCTAATGTCAAGTCCAAAACACTTAACTAGAATGGCTCTCTTGTCACCACAAGGGGGAATGCTTGACAGAGAGTAAATCGGGCAGCCTCACAGAGGAGGTGGCGGCTTGTTCAGAAGCACAACTCGCCGGTGACAGGCTAAGGCGAGGCAGCAGCAACTACTAAAATGGGATGCCTGAGTGTTAAGGAGGCTAAGGGTGGTGGTCTTGGAGCTCAGGAGGCATGGTGGTGGCGCAGCAAAGGCTCGCGGCAGCCGGTCATGGATAGGAAAAGGGGTGACAGAGAGGGATGCAACAGCGACCAAAACAGGGAGAGCATGAGCACTAGTGAGGTCAGTGGGTCTCACCGGGGTGGTCGCCGAGGTCGGAGAGTTGCTGAGGTGAACCGGCGACGGTTAACCTGAGCGGCGCGGGAGCTCCAACGGTGGCGGCTAGCTGGGGAGAAGTAGAGCACGGGTGAGTGATGGAGGGAGGTAGAGGTGAGCTAGAAGATACTCCTAGCGAGAGGAATTGAGAAAGGGTTCGCTGGAGGAGGCGCGGCAGTGGTGGCGGCGGTGGAGGCCAGAACCGGGGAAGAATCCCACAACACGGCGCTCTGGTGGCGGTTTCTTTAAATTGGTGGGGGGCTTTAAGCTCCCCATGGTGTTGGGCGCACCATGACGCGCTCGGGAGTGGAAGGAGGTCTCTGAGCTGGCCGGTGAGCTCGGAGGTGGTGCGGCCGTGGCCGAGAGCGACGCTCGGGCGCTTGGTTCCTTGGCGTTCAGCAGAGGAAGGAGGAGGAGGGGAAAGGAAAGGAGGGGCAAAGGAGCCTCGCGCTGGCCTTCTCAAGACGATGGGGTGGAGTGCACAAGGTGGCCGATGGTGGTCAGCATGGGCAACGGGGAGCCGTGGCAGGCATGCAAGGCGAGGAGGCTGCGCTGGCGCCGGTTGGCTGGCCGCGTGGAGGAGGAAAGCTGCAGACAGGGCCGGGTTGCCAAAGGAAGATGGATGGCGAGGGGATGAAACATTGGGCGGGCTGGTCCAAGACCAGGGGCGGAGTTGGGCAAGCACAGAGAAGAGCGGCCGCGTGGAGCGTTGCTCCTGCCCAAGGTAGAAGACGGCCTAACGGCGTGGGCCCGGGTGGTCAGTGGCTCAAGGCGAACGGGTGCGTTTAGGTGGTGCGGTTGAACCAGGTAAGTTGGGTTCGGGTCGGAGGAATAGTAGATTTTCTATTTTTCCAAAAAGGCTGAGACTTAAGGGAGTTTTTAGATATAGATTTCTAGCTCTAAAATTCGAGAAAATTTAGGTCAGCAGAGGACCTAGTGAACATTATGGTATAAAATTTATAGGGTTTTTCATGTATTATATTTTTCTTTATAATTATTTTGAGTTCCTCTTTTTGATGTTTGACTTCCAAATCCCTTCTTTGACTGATTGTTTTCAAATAGCAAATAGTTTCTAAAAATTATGAAATTTTTAGGGTGAGTCTCTAATATGTTCTAGAACCTAGGAAAAAAATATTTCGAACCTTTGTCACAAGATTTGCTTGCATTTTAAATTCAAACTCAATTTGAATAAGCAAATCCAATAAGGAACTAAATAATCTCCAAAAATTTCAGAAAATCCAAACAAGCATAACAGATCATATCAAATATAAATAACATAATCCCAGCTTTGACTCCCACTATATTTTCAAAATAGAAGTCAATTTGTATTTTTGAGCTATAGAAAATATATTTTGAAGTTTGAAATGGAGAAGGAGTATTGGATTACTAGGTTTCAAATCTAGTCTTCAAAATCAAAAGATTTTCTACATAGGGTTTTATACCCTACTCTGAACTAAGTTTTTCAATTCTTGACAAACTTTTATTTTGTTTTAGAAATTTCATTTCTAGGTTTTGGAAAACCAGATTGTAACCTATTTGCTTTGCAACAAACACTACTACAGGAAGCCTCATCACGACGGTTCGAATCGTCATCACGCATTTATTTCCAAACCGTCTATATTTGTTGGTCTGTGATAACAGTAGTTATCACAGCACGGTTCAAAACCGCCTCGTGATACGCACTATCACTGAGCGGTTTTTGTTGAAACCGCTCAGGAAGGCTATTATCACAGATGGTTTTCATCAAAACCGCTCGTGATCCGAGAATATCACCGATGGTTTAATTTACAAACCGTCTGTGATGACATTTTCCTGAGCGGTTCTTGTTCAACTGCTCAGATAGTTTTCCTGACGGTTCTTGTTTAGAACCATCTGTGATAGCCTTTCGTGGCAAAAAAACCTAAAAACGATCGCTAAAACTTCAGAGGCCATTTAGAGCCCTAAACGACCTTTTTTGGGGTTTTCACTTTTTCGAGACCTCGCGAAGAGAATCTGACTTATGGATTTTCGGATTGAGCTTTTTGTTAGCTTTCCAATGAGCCAAAGAACGTCGCAATCGGAGTTCGTATGCAAAAGTTATGATGATTTTACCGAACGGTGCGCGATCTACCATCTATATTTTTGCCCAAACCAAATAACTCAACATGAACTACACACATCGAGTAGCATCACCCACATCACAAGAGCATCAACTCAAGAATCCACATCACAAAGCAAAGGGGGAGTAGAGAGAGTGAGGTCGTGGGAGGCCGGGCGATGAAGTGAGGAGGCCAAGGCGACGAGGTCGTGGGAGGCCAGTGGCACGAGGTCGGGCGAGGTGGAGTAGGCCGGGGTGATGGTTCAGATGAGGCGGGACGAGTTGGAGGAGGCCGGCGACAAGCCGGGCGGAGGCCGGGCGCAAGGTGTGAGGAGGAGAAACGGCAAAGGAGGAGATGGAGGTATGAGTGTGAGGAGGAGAGACCGCAGAGGAGGAGATGGAGGTTATATAAAGCGAGTTTCGTAGCCCACCCATTATGTTTAAATTTTCGCTTCCGCCTAACAATCGAGACGGTTCTTGTTAAGAACCGCTCAGTGATAGCACCTATCATGCACGGTTTTTAATAGAACTGCTCAGGATTATTCGCTGACGGTTCTATTAAAGAACCGCTCGTGACATGAACCTCAGAGTGGCGGTCTGGCAGAGGCGGCGGCTGGCGGAGGATAGTAGGATATCACAAACGGTTCTTAATTAGAACCGCTCGTGATAACTAATTATCACGAGATGGTTCTTATTCGAACCGCTCGTAGATTATCACTGCACGGTTCTTATTGAGAACCGCTCAGGATTGGTCGATTATCGCTGCACGGTTTGTGAATAGAACCGTTTATGATATTCGCGAGCGGTTCAATTAATGAACCGCTCGTGATAGATGACTATCACGCACGGTTCTAAAAATACCGTCTGTGATAGTTGGCCCGCGCCACTCGTAGGTCCAGACTGACCCAACACAGACGGTTCCAAAGGAACCGTCTCTGATGGGGCGTCTACTATAGCCTGTTTTGTAGTAGGGAAAAAGTTTTAAAAAGGTCTAAAATTTCATAAATGCACAGTAGATGCATAACTAATCCAACTTAGGGATTTTGGGCTGTTACAAATCTACCCCCCTTAAACAAAATCTCGTCCCGAGATTCCGGTAGTTCGGAAGTCGGAACAAAATACTATGGCAGACCTAGGTGGGTTTGGTCACGAGGTCACACTTTGGATTTTGTGGCAAATCGAACTCAAATCCGAAACAAGTGAGGTTCTTTCTAAGTTTTAGGTCCTATCGAGGGAAGCTTTGTCGAACGATTGCTAAGATCCTTATGTTTAGTGTTTTCTAGGTGGTTCTTTCAACTCTAAACGAAATGCACCTGTAATACCTCGGCCTACTCGTATGCGGCCCATGTGGCCCATGAGGAGTTGTGTGGTGGGATTAGTCCCACATTGCTTGTCTAAAGTGAGTTGTACTAGTATATAATGCCTGTTGGGTCCAAACATAGCACCTCCGGTTAACCCTTTTACACGGCGCGGGACGAAAGTGTAAGTGGGGTGCTATGTGTGGCTGGTCCGCCCACTGTGGGCTGGGCATTGAGCGGATTTTGGGCAGTGTGTTGGCACCATCTCGTTATCTTGATTTTCTTGAGGATAGTGCGGAAGATCTTGACGGTAACATGACGTTCTTTACACATTTTTCTTTCCATTGCTTTGTTTAACCTTTCCTTTCTTGATTCAAGGCACTTCGGGCAGAACTTCGTGTGGTCTTCCGGTAGGATGAAAGAATTCTAACTATCTATGAGGGAAAGAGTTACTACAGAGTAGAGAAAACAGTTTAAAGCAAGGCTTAAGGTAGTCTCATTTAACCCTTACTTTACTAGTCCTATTTGCCCGGTTTGGAAAGGGATGCATTAGATGAATGTATGAAAGAATGCATATATGAATTCAACTTTAGGGCAATTTAGGTTGGATTAGTGAGGGTGCAAATACTCACATGCATGCTTACATGATTCTATTAAAATGCATCAAGACAAATTCATTTTTGTTCGGTGAGCAAAAGATGCAACAAACAACAAGAATCCACACTACCATGACTTTATCTTTGATTGCTACGTTATGGATCAATCAAACAATCAATTTGACAACTTTAATAGACACTCAACAAGCCTACACATGCTAGTATCATCATCTTAAACTTCACACATGCATCAAGAATGCAAGCCTGCCATCTAGTTCAACACGTATTTTTGTTTAAAAGCTACTAGGGAGCAACTAGAGCTTGGGAAAAATATCAAATCAGCTAGAAAAATTCCAGAACAATTCTGGGATGTTTCTTGGACACTATAGATGCTAGGAAAATTAACCCTACACAACAATCTTAGGTTCTAGTTGGTACAACAATTCAGACAAGGAAAACAAGACATAGGCTCAAACACTAGTGAAATTAAGTTCAAAAATTCCAAAAAAATTCTGGAATTCTACTGAGGTGATTCTTAACACCAGAAAATTGGGTACTAGCAGTTTACACCTACCTATTAGTACCAGATTCAAAACTAGCCAGAACAGCACTGCAAAGTGTTTGAATTAATATCTAGGCAAAACAAGTTCAATAAATTCTGGAAAATTATATTTATTACTACACACCACCAGGTTATCATGTGAATAATTTCAAGATTTTAGGATCTACCATCAGTTACAGAAGTATTTTTCTTTCAATCCAAGTCAAAATTTGCACCAAAACAAGAAATGAGTTTCACTTCGCATAAAGAATAATTGACTACATAAGCAAACCTAGCATGGTTTAAACACTTTCAATTGAAAAACATAAAAATGAGCTACTCTTAGATCAAAACATAATAAGCTCACTTCTCATTAATTTAAAAGACAAGCATGCTTCTTTACTCCACAACATCTAGCACATCAAGCTATAACATACATGACATTCAAAATTTCAAACTCATGCAAGGAATCTACATGAGCATGGCAAGTTGTTAATTTCCAAATTGGTTAACAATATTAAGCTAAAGAAATTTAAAGGCAATTTCAGTTTATACTTCTACATGTTTAATTATTTTCATGTTTCGATCACCATGATGAACTACTAACCATGCTTCTTGATTTATACAACTTGAGTAACATGACATGCTTGAGTTAATTTAGGACTTATATGCATGATCAAAGTATAAAAATCAAGATTCTTAACCAAGTAATTTGAGGTATCTTCTACCCCCCTTAATATTTTGGAGCATAAAGGATGAGGTGAGGAAAGAATAAGCATAAGGTGAGGGAACGGCAATGGGTATGCAAATTTAACTCTAATATGTACTAATCATTTTAAAATCACCAAAATGAGATATTACCCTTACCCAATTACAAACATATAACCAGTAAGAAATGAACTCCAAATATTTGCAAAAAGGCATAAGATTCAATGCAAAACTCATAAGACACAAGATTCGACTTCTCGGTACGACTAACTTGTATTGAATGAACAAGCAATCGTTTGAGAAGAAAAAAATTTCAGAGCACAACTCAAGTTCTATTGCATCTAAAGTCATGGTAAAAACCATCCAAGGGTACTTTAGACACTAGCCAACTAATATCACATCTTACCCTTTCAATTCCCATGAGTTTTAGTTGAATTATCCTCACATTTTCAGCCCTAACGACGACTAAGTGCTTGCTGTCCAAAACTTGTATCCATGCTCCAAGCTGAGTTCTCCAACTTCAAAAGCTTCTAATCTTCATCAAAGGACAGCCAACACTTCAATTTCACAACACTCATTGAATCCCAAACCGAATTTAAACGGTAACAACTATCTTTTGAAAGAAGATGAGAGGAAACAACTTTTCAAGCTTAAACAGGAATGAGGTGAGATAAGCAATCTAAGATAGGTAAGGAATAAAATCTGACAACTCACTTAAGTTTTCATCAAATATTTGGTATTTTGAAGATAAGTTTTTCAAAATATCCTAAAGACGACTAAGCTAGGGGTTTCTACGGCCAGCCTAGCTCTGATACCAACTTTTGTGAGAACCCGGGGTATTTAACTCGTAATACTTAACCATCCAATTGGCCCTAGCATTACCAATCAAATATCCCTATTCTCGGCGCATATGTACTTCCCAGAATTGCAGTACATATACCCCATACAAAAATTAAGCATCCATTCCATACACAAGTTATTACAAGCGTACAACTTAAAGGACATACAAGATCATATTACAAAAGTAGGGCCGACAGGCCAAATAACAAGATAATAACTAAAGTAGCAGCGGAAATAGCAAGCCATAAGATGGCGATAAACAAAAGCCAAACGGTTTGCCATTACCCACAAGGCAATCGACCGAACCACCAAGCTAGTCGTCCTGTACGAAGTCGGTCTGACAAAAGTTAATCCCTTGGGGATCAACCTCCTGGTAGGTAATAACTTGTGTATGGAATGGATGCTTAATTTTTGTATGGGGTATATGTACTGCAATTCTGGGAAGTACATATGCGCCGAGAATAGGGATATTTGATTGGTAATGCTAGGGCCAATTGGATGGTTAAGTATTACGAGTTAAATACCCCAGGTTCTCACAAAAGTTAATCCCTTGGGGATCAACCTCCTCTGCAACAATTAATTAAGCAAAGCAAATGAGTACAAAAATGTACTCGCAAGACTGACGTGTAGAGTAACAGACCTACATATTTAGCTACATGCTAGCTTATTTAAGTGGAGGAGGCTCTAGACTCATTTTCAGCATAAAGCAAGTTTTCATTTGCAATAATGTAATAGATTTAAAGCAGTTTTACAATCTGATTTTATTTGGCAAAAACAGCGAGATACAAGTAACAATAATATAAGACATCCTGGAAGTGGCTAACCCAATAGCCACCACAACAATAGCATGAATTCCCCATTCATACCACCCACATCAAGTTTTAATTTAATGTTGTAGTCTAACTCTTGTAGAGACCTCACCAAGCATGTCCATAACCTAGGACAAGGCTATTCGAATAGTTTGAACCCTGCAGGGGTGTACCAATGTACCCACATGTCAGACCGCTCCTTAATGCCACGCGATAAAGCACACTTCCTTTGGTATGCCGGCGGAGCTAAGTCCTACGAGACGTTTCCAATATTGTGCATTAACTACGAGTCGCCCATATGGGAGGAAGCCCCATATGTTGATGTGGAGTCGTCAAAGATGCTCATCTCCTTATAAAGGATGATGCTCCTTACAGTGGATAACCTCCACCACAACTCACCCAAACACACACAAGTTTCTTTTTCAACACAACGCACACATCCACCATGCGACCCGGAGCTAACACACGCCAAAGTACCAAGTCAAGAGAGGTCCCATATCCCTCTCATGTGGTTAGCACGCAATAAGCACTTGGCGTAGTGTCCAAGATGTTCGGTCCTTGTTGACCCGGGCACCATTCCAATCACACCATAAATTCACACCAACAACCATTGTGCCCAAGTCTAAAACATTTCATTTTTATTTTTCAGTTTTTGACTTTATAAAGTAACAAAGCGCAAGGTGCTGAGCATAATAATAATAATTTTTGTGTGATCAACGCTATCGACTAAGTCGATAACCGCCCAATTCTACCGGTAGCTAAGCATTTCTAAGCATGACACCGCAAAGACAATAAAAGAGCATAATTAAATCACCGGGCTCTAATTCACCAGCGATATTAATAACTTATGTTTCGTGGCAGGGGATAACAATTTAAGGGCAACCATGCAATAGGAATAGATACCTCTAATTGGGAAAACTACTTTGACACAAAAGCATGCATACAAACAATTGAAACAAAGTATTAAACTTGAAAATAATGGGACATTTATGATCAAACTGCTTGCCTTGCTGGAGATCACTTTCTTGCTACAGAGGATCACTCACGCATTCAATAATTTCGTTGAAACCTAGCGAAAGAATCGAAAGCACAATAAGAACGAATAATACCGAAAAGACCCAAAAATTCAAAGTCATCCAAAAATCATTAAAAATTCACAAAAGGTAAAGCATGATTTTAGGTGAATTTAGCAACAAGAATAAACTGATTTGGATGTTCTATACAAAAGTTATGGCAGTTTGAATGTCAGTTTTCCAGAAAAATCCAAATAAATTGCTAGCTGTTACTGTTCATCCAAATTTAATTATTTAGTGAAATTTTGTAGGATTGTGGTGGATATAAGGATTAAAAAAATATATATAGGATAAAATTATATGAATAACCCAATTGGATTCATCCCAATTGGAGTTCAACTGAATTACTTACGAATTTTTGAAGTTAATTCAATTTCTAGTGTAAAAATAGTTCATGCCAGAAATTAATTCTAATTTCGAAATTTTCTGGGACATTAACATGTGTTAAACCTAATCCAAGTTAAAGTACATTAAAAGTGGAAGCCAACAAAATTGGTTCCACTCGATTTGGAGTTACAGAGAAATACTATGCATTTTTGAAGTTAAAACAATTTTTAGTGTGACAATAATTCGTTTCAGAATTTTATAAACCATGTTCTCCTTTTCTCATTGGGGCCGACCTAGTACTCGCAAACACTCTTACTAGGCATTCTATGTATACATCTATGATGATCATATAGTCAAAATCAATCCTCTTATATGTTCTCATGATTATTTTAGTTAATCAATAACTAAATTGATACCGGTTTAATGAGAGTTTCTTAACATGACTTGCATGGAAGGTCCAGCTCATGTTAAAGATTATTTTTGTTATTATTTTCTATTTATCAAGGAAATTCCATGTTTTAAGTGTGTCCTTTTTATAGTCATAACATGACTAAGCTTTATGCTAAGGTGCAACATTTACTGGGTTAACTTCCAACTAATGATTTGTAACCTCTAATTGCCTTACCATCTCATATCCTATTGTTACTATTGCTATTATCAAAACTAGGGTATATGTCACATCCTCAATTTAATAAAGAGAATTATTATGCATCTCATTAACATGCATCATGATTTCTAGCATTTACATTATATATTGCACTAGGAAAATCATGAAAGAGATTAAAACATATATATTGTAAATGGAACTCCAAAAAGGAAACAAGAACAAAACCTTATGAACATCTCCTAGAAATAATTTATTCAAATACTATAGCAATTATAACGAATTAATATAATTTTTCCTAAATTTTTGGAACAGGTTTTAACCCTATTAAAATTCAAACACAGTCTTATGACCTAGTTTAAGTTTGAAATGGTAAAATACAAAGTATATCATGAACAGTATGATATTATAATTTTTATGAACACTAGACTACCCCAGGAACCCCTGTGATTTATTTCACATTTTTATGAAATTTATTTCTATTTTTAACACCTTGGTCAAAGTGGAGAAAACAATTTAATTACCAGTCAAACTAAAGTCCAAACCCTAGCCGATACTGTTTATCGGGCTCGAGTCTGACTTGGCGAATTGGCATAGCCCAACCGCCTAATTGCACCATCACATGCAAGCGTTGGATCAAAGACCGACGGCCCAGATCGTCGCACCCCTTCAACAGCTCAAGACATCACCTTATATCGTAGCCGTCAGATCCCGATGTAATGGTGTTCATTGAGCCACGTCGCCCTGTTTCTCTTCCGCGCCTTGAGTCGCTGCCACCTCGGACCCACCTATCGGTCCTGTCTTCTCCAACGGGTAGGTGCGCTCGTGTAGAGCCGAGCTCCACGCGGCCGCGAATCTCTTCAGCGCGCTGAGCCCTGTCGCTTCACCGCACAAATTGGCCACTCGGGAGCGTTCCTCTCTGTACACCACAACCACTCCCTCCTTTTTCTCGGGTTAAGACATCTCGCACCCCTTTCTTCTCCCTCACTTCTCCTCTGTTGACCGAGGAGAGGGAGGCTAGCTTGAGCTCACCTCTCAGGTAAGCTCCCACCAGGTGGTACCTTTGGTTTCCATGCTCAATGCCTTTTCCGTTTTAGCTAACTTGAGCTCCCTCGATGGCTTGTAGCTCCTGAACCAGTTTCGTGCTCTCTGGAACTGTGACGACCCACCTCGTGATGTACCGCAAGAGGTCTGGGAGGACCATTTTTTTTTTGCACTGCTTAGTCACCACGGAAAGATGTGGTAGCACCGCATGGAGCTTTACCGAGGAGGTCTGCCAGACCTCCCAGAGGTCTTGCGGACCTCTGGAGGTCTTGGTCCGCCACTAACCTCCCGGGGAGGCCTTGAGGACCTCACGGAGGTCGTGGCCGCCACCTGCAGTAGCACCTCCAGCACATCACCAAGAGAGGTCGGCGGGACCTCCCAAAGAGCTAAGTCCCGTAGGACCTCCTGGTGGTCCTGCCCCTGTGCATCTGAGCTAGTCCCAGGACAACAGAGCTAGCTCGCACAAGAACACAAGCCAATACCACAACCACGAGGTCAAACAAAAATGAAGCAGACAAATTAAACTTTATATAATAGGACCTTATGGTCAAGCTTGTTAACAAGAGGTCTGCCACTGAGGGCTTACAAAACCAACGAGGACTTACAACTGGCAACAAGGAGCTCTAGGGCTCAAACACCAAAACACGCAAAAGCCATCCCACAAGCACCACAGGCTGTCGGGTGGAGGACGTCCTAGGCATCTTAGTCGTCGAAGAACTCCTCCTCGAAGAGGTCTGCACTGCCCTGCACTTGGTCATCTTCATAATCTGCTTTGACACAGGGCTTAAGCCATGAGTACTTGGAATGTACTCAGCAAGTTACAGGGAGCAAAGATGCAATAATATTCATGCAAGGACTTACCAATGGAGAGCTGTATGGTTAGTTTGCGCAAAGCCAAGTTTGACAATAATAGCAATAATAGATTGTAAGGCAGCAAGGTAAAACCATAATACATAATACTTTTGATGTTTAAAAAGGTGGAGTGAGCACCAACTCATGGCCACAACCCAAAAATGGCGGAGGTCTAGTCACACCAGTGGCCAGGTCCTCACCCAAAGCCCACTCCAGAACACCCATTCCAGAGGTCCAAACCAACCCCTGGACCACTACCCGAGCCAACCTTGACCCCTCTGGAGCCGGCCAAGGTCTCTTCGAGGCAAAGCCAAAGCATCTCGCGGAAGTGTCCAGTGGCACAAGCTTTTGAAACATCTACCCCTTGCACCATTTCACTGAGCATGTCCATGACCAAGGACTTGGCTATTCGAATAGATCTTTCACTCTGCAGAGGTGTACAACTTTACCCACAATCCACGATCTCTCTAGCGGGATGGGTTCCGGTCACCCTTGCTCACTTCCTAAGGTGAGCGCCTAGAGAGCGCTGCAAGGCCTTTACAAAGCTTTGAACTGACTAGGGCTGCCCGCTAAGGTTTCGCAATCCCCTCCAGTGGTCTAGAAATCCACAGGGTTATGGGGTGCCCCCTCTTGTGCCAACGAATCACATGCTCAACCACAACAGCTCCAAGCCATCTCATTGCTAATTATTCAGCCCAGACCATTTCCATAAAATGATCTTGTGGTTGCACTAATTGGCCCAGTTTAACAGACACAAAGTAAAGTCCTTATTTGTGCTAAGGCAAGACTTCCACAACCAAGTGTGCACAGCACCCACTACTCACTCCCTGCCTTCTTGCCTTAGCAAAACAATTTGTATTAGCCCATGCCGAAAGACCACCCAGGTCCTAGCACACAAATTTTTAACCAAGTGGTCTCACACCACATCCAACACAACTTAGGCATCCCGCCATAGTTTGCTCAACAATGGCACCAACCACACATCTCATAACTTATTAGTCAAGGTTATTAGAGATGAAGCATGATACGTTCGAACCACGTTTTCTAAGCAACGCTATATAAGACCTACGGCCCCCATGTTGGCAAATAACAAAGAACACCAACTAAATTATCCACCCTAAGGCTCATAAGGTAAACATGACAACATGATGGAGACAAGGTATAACGGAGGCATAACAGCAAGTAGGCAAGTAACTATAGCCCAAACCATTTTCTTATAAACATAGCCATGCATGATAAAGTAAAACCGAAATACATTTGCAAAACTTGGTTCAAGATGATCAAAAGGAGGTCTGTGGCTTGCCTTGGTCAAGCAGTGGAGAGCCTTCTGCAGCAAGAGCTGGGTCCAAGATCTCCTCGAACTCGTGATCTACACGTTCGCAAGAGAACCAAATAAGCAAAACCACACTAAGCCAGAGAACAACAAAAGAACCAAAAAGGAACTCAAACCAACTCAGCCAAAAAGGAAACCAAGAGGCTTAACACAGCCTCAAAGAGCTCCTGGGAAAGGTCTTTGCGCAAGGAAGAACCGAGCAGATGAGGCAGGGAAGGAAGAAATGAGCAAAAGATTACAAAGGCCTGCCCTCCCAGGCTATATATAGCCGGAGTTGGTAGTGTGCACCACAAGGAAAAACTCAGTGAGGTGTAGGCAATCGGGACAACTAGGGCAAGGCTTGCCCTAAAAGAATTGAAATAAAGTACCTCAGATATGACTGCATTTAATGTGACCCGACACCTATTAAATGCGCACAGAGTTCTGAGGCAAGAGCAATAATTACAAGGTGAAGAGGGGCTAGCAAGTGGGGCCAATCAAAAGGGTGTACCACAAGTCAAATAGGTGGCCCCACCGCAAGGGTCATCCCCGCCAAAGACCCTTTGTGAGGTCTGGGCAAGAGGTCCAAGACACTCAGAGGGGAGGTCTCGACAGAGAGGTCCGACAAGTAGATCTCCAAAGGGAGATCTAACGGTCAAGATCTCAACGGGAGGACGTCAATGGTCGAGATCAAAGGTGCGGGGAGGTCCCGACGAGTAGATCTCAAAAGGGAGATCTAACGGTCAAGATCTCAAGGGAGGACCTCAACGGTCCAGATCAAAGGGTGCGAGGAGGTCTGACGAGTAGATCTCCAAAAGGGAGATCTAACGGTCAAGATCTCAAAGGGAGGACCTCAACGGTCGAGATCAAAGGTGCAGGAGGTCTGACGAGTAGATCTCCAAAAGGGTGATCTAACGGTCAAGATCTCAAGGGAGGACCTCAACGGTCCAGATCAAAGTGGTGAGGAGGTCTCGACGAGTAGATCTCCAAAAGGGGATCTAACAGTCAAGATCTCAAGGGAGGACCTCAACGGTCCGAGATCAAAGGTGCGAGGAGGTCTGACGAGTAGATCTCCAAAAGGGGAGATCTAACAGTCAAGATCTCAAAGGGGAGGACCTCAACGGTCCAGATCAAAGGGTGCAGGGAGGTCCTGACGAGTAGATCTCCAAAAGGGAGGTCTGAGCGGCTAGATCTCAACAAGGGGAGGTCTGAGCGGCTAGATCTCAACAAGGGGAGGTCTGAGCGGCTAGATCTCAACAAGGGGAGGTCTGAGCGGCTAGATCTCAACAAGGGAGGTCTGAGCGGCTAGATCTCAACAAGGGAGGTCTGATCTCAACAAGGGAGGGACGCTGAGGAGGTCGAAGGACAGAGTAAAGGTCCGCAGGACGAGAGGAAGGTCTATTTGAACACCGAGAGGTCCAAATAGCCACGAGGTGGTCTAGGAAGGTCCCAAAGAGCACCGAGAGGTCAGAGAAACTCTAGAGCGCCCAAGAGAACTCAGGGGTTCCCAGAGAGCGTGGATAGGTCCACTGGAGGTCCAAAAGAAGCAAAGCCAAGCGTGGCATGGGGGGGAAAACCGAAGAGGTTTTTGAAACACAAACCCGAGCTAGGTCCTTGATAGGAAAACCCCAAGCAAGGGAGAGGTTCGAACAGAGGGGAGATGTGAGAGAGGTCTGGATCTCAAAGAGATTCAAACCAACAAAGGAAGTTAAGAGAGAGAGAAGAGGTGAACCAGGGGCACACAGAGAGGCTTGGAGAACCACAACCCGAGGGCAAAGAAAGACACCACAGAGAGCCACAACCAAAGCAAGGAACATCAACAACGACTTAGTTAAGGTTTGATTAATTCCAATTGAACTCTCCAGATTTCAAAATCTCAGGTTAAGCTTTGGATTCTCAATAAAGCCATATGGTTACTTTTATTTTGAAAACTTGGCAAGGGCTTAAAAGAAAACGGGATGTTACAGGAACCCTAGAGCGTGCACCCGAGGAGCTCAACTTGCTTTCTTCGTGTCCGGGAGGTAAGACCCTGAATCTTGCGTGTCAGAATGTGCATTAGGGTATCTTAACTCCTTTCCCTCAATTAATTTCATGATTGCTTCACAGGAAGTGTCGGATCTTGGAATTAATCTTTTGTCAACCGCCGTCATTGTTCATCTTCCCCAGCTCAGGCTGGTAAGCCATTGTCAAATTATTTGTGCCTACATCTTATCCTAGACTTGCTTGAGCTAACCCGAGCACCCATTGTTCACCCTTTTGCCCAGAGCATCTTGTTTGCTTGGAGCCGTGCCGCCACCATCGTCTTCTTCGACTCCGACGAAGCTCCGGCAACCCCTAAGCTTCCCGAGCACCTTCCTGAGTTTAGGTAACACACTAATAGTCCCTAGGACCTAGGCACATGCTTAGCTAGCGCTGCGGAGCTTCCTATAGCTGTTGTCGTCATTCCAGTACTTGGTAGCATCGCTCGCTGCCGGTTAGCCGCCGTTCGGGGCTGGCTCCGGTGCTGTGAGTGCTCCCTGGAGGTGCGCAATACTATTGCGCACCCGTCCATCTCATCGATCCCGCGTGGCGTGGCGCTGCCGCCAGCGAGCCGGTGAAACGCGCGGATGCGTTGTCGTTTTCGGGCAGCAACTGTAGCAACGAGATTAGAGGTTAAGATCATTAGTAATTAAAGCGTGTCTTAAACACTTTAACAAGTCACTTACATGTGGGCCCATGACTTAAAACATATCGTCTCGTGTAAGTAATCAGAGCGTATAACTTGGGTCATTTTTGACCGTTGGATGTGAGATCGATGGCTCTGGTTCGATGGGCAGTTCGGACCGCTCGGACGCACCGTGAATCTGAGCTGTGCGTTGCGCCTTGAACGGTCACGATCGATGCGCTGATCGGACCACTTCTTCGGCCACGCTTGGTGACCGTTGGATTTAAATCAACGGCCACGAGCTCTGTCTCTGTAACACACGCTACCACACATGGGTGGGCATTGGCAAGCAGTGCCTTGTCGATGGCGAGGGGCTAGCCCACGCTCGGTGAGAGAAGTAATAAATGAATTAGAAAAATCTGAAAACGAATTATTTGTACACTGAAAAATATGTGTAACTTCGAAAATGTATAACTAATTCATTTCAACTCCAAAATGGATGAAACCACTTCTGGTAATTTTCATTTTTGATGAAATTTATATTAAAATTGGTTTCAAACATGTCTATATAACAGAGAGTATTATTATGGAAAATGATCCATAAACTCATTATTTTACACTGGAAAAAGGCTGACAACTTTGAAAATAGATAACTAATTCATAAAAATTGCAAATGGAATGAACTCAACTGTTTTGAACTTGTAATGATAATACCTAATTATCTATGTAATCCTTGTACGCACTAATGTGCTGCAAATTTTTATCCAAACAATTATATTTAGTGAACAGTGACAGATTGCAATTAATTTGGATTTTTCTGAAAGCTGAACTTGAAACCCTTATAACTCTCACATACTAAATGCAAATGGGATAATTCTTTCACATAAATTCATCTAAAATCATGACCTATCTACTGTAGAAAAATCATGCATTTTTGAGCATTTTGAATTTTTGAGTATTTCTCGATGTTTATTCGATACTATATTTATCTAGATACCGAGCCTATTGATATTGACTTATACGCTACTGAGGAAGAGCAACTGAGTTACCAGCAAGGCAAGCATCATTTGAACTTTCTTTTGCACCATATTTGATCCTAGTTTTGTTAAGTTAGTGCAATGGTAATTGCTTGCATGCTATTTTTGATAATGTCGCTATTTTTGTGATGAATAGTTAGATACATCCTATTACTTTGTCATTGTGGTTATCCATGAATTACTCTAGTACTAAAATGCTTAAGATAAGATTGTGTGAAGTATATTATGTTCGGGTTTGCTTAGCCATGCAAGTCTAGAATCAGAGCCGATTGTCGGAATAACCCGACAATTATGGGATACACACAACTTTCAATTTATACTTTTGTTTCAGATCTTCGTATCTGTTTTATGAGTTAAATTTTGTCAATTTAAATGAGCTTTTGGTCTGGACAAGTGGTTGGTTATGGAGCGTGCCTTCGTGCACACTTTGGGTTGTGGCTTGTCTTGTCTAGACAATTGAGGACCGAACTTTGGGTACCTACGGTTCAAGCAAAACTCGTGCTATCACACACGGTGTATGGGCGCTGCTTAGTTAAGTAAGGGGTTGGTATTGTTGAGTTGATGACTGGTGGTGTGAGGGCGTATACGTGTTCCATCGCATATACGTTCCATAAGGGTGCCGATTGCAATTCTTTATTGTGAGGGTGAGCCCTCTTTAAACTTTATTAATTGGGTTGGCATTTCCGACACAACTTGCGTGCCGTTTAGATGTAGGAGGCTAGCCTACACTTAAACGGGGTTACGTCGTGTTTGGGCGATTCAACTAAATGATATCAACTTGCTGAAAAATACTAAGTCTTGGTTTACCCGGCCGGCATACCATGGGAAGTTTGCTATATTCGAAGGCATCTGGAGGCTTACGGGCTAATCAAGTCGTGTGGGTAAAGTAGTACACCCCTGCAGGGTATAAATCTATTCGAATAGCCGTGTCCACGGTTATGGACGACCGCTTGAGTTTGTGGCCGCTTATTGTTAGACTTGGAATTAAAATTATGCTATAACTTGGTATTGTCATGAATGGGATGTTCATGCTTGTCATAGTGTCAAAGTGGACAGCCACTTTGGCATTTGTATGGTTCATTTGTTATTCAGTTTACTATTTATTCACATGCCTTACTTCTACTTCAAATCTGATTTTGAAATGGCACTTGAAAAACTAGTATGTGTAGGTTGTAAATTGTTGCGTCTCTTTTGCAAAACTAAGCCAATATGAGCCATCCTTTGGAACAACCTCTAGCATAACTAATTTTTATTTGTGTAAGACTTGCGAGTACCTTTGTACTCAACCCGGTTGCTACAATTTCAAGTGAGGAAGTGTATGAGCCCGTTGAGCTTGTTAGCGCCGATTTTGGCGACGCTAATGAGTAATGCTAGCATTTAACTCCCAGTCGGTTGCCGATGGGTTATGGGGCATACCATGCTGGACCTTTTGGTTTATTTACTTGCTTCCGCTGCTACTTAAGACTTTTAATTGAATTTGGCCGGTCGGCCGCTTGTAATAGATGTAAACTTTAACTATTACGTTGTATGCCTTTTAAACTATCTATGTATGTTGTTGTATGGATGTGATCAACGTTGTATGAGAGTATGAGCATATTGGTCGCTGATCTTGGGAGCCAATATGATTGCATACTCGCTGTTCGTGGCTTCCTACTTAACTCACTAAGTGTAGTGCTTGACTTGTTGGAGAACCGACAATCATGTAGTGCTTGCATGGGAGCAGTGCGCATGATCGCTGGGGCTCTAGTTTATTGTTAAGCCTTTCACTAAGATCGAGTTAAGTTGGAATCCATTTACTTGAGGCTCTAGAGTTATGTCCTTAAGACCATGTTTAATCTCGGTCTTATGGAGATAACCCGGGGGTCCTCACAGATATGGCTTACTGTCATTTAGAACAGCCATACACCAAGTCTTGACTCTTAAATAGTTTGCTCTCTTTTAGATTAATTGCTATTGGCCAACTAATACCTTCTAGCTACTACTACCAGATAGAATGCAAATTGCCATTTGCAGTTTGCATTGACAACCACTAATTAACCTAACAAAACCAAGTGTAAGTTAGCAGAAAATTCTACAAATCAGATTCAACTACTAACCTACTGGTCAACTAACTGGGATGAGCCCTACTGCCAAAATTCGATCAACAGACTTCCCAGTTCATCAGACAACCGAAAAGGAACTCTTTGAACTGAAAAGCTAATGCCCAAACTTCACACTAATTCAAGCTTCACATTTGCAAATCCAAATGAGGAACCTAAATGATAGCTACAAGGTCTAATGTCCTATTGTTCCTTCAGGTTTTCATCAGGACAACTCTCCTGTTCAAAAACCTGACAACAGAAGTTTTCATCAAAACAAACTTCTCTGTTCGTATGTCCATTCAAATGATCATCCAACAGACACTAGGAACTTCTTCTGAATTGAAATATCATTGTCTAAACTTCTCACTAATCCCATTGTTCATTTGTTGGAAATATGGGTGATTCAACAGTCAAACAATAGGCTAAATAGCTTACTGTCTATACTTCTCTGAAGATTCTAACTTCAGTGTTAAACAATCCTTTGAGGAACCTTAACTCTCAGTTTCTAAACAACCTCAGCCCATATAACCTACAACAGGGGAAGCTTTCTGATTTGGAGGGCTACTGTTAGACACTAGTTCAGAGGCTAAAGGGATCAAGATGATTTCTAACTACTTGTTTTAACCAAGATCATTTGTCTAATGTCAAGTCCAAAACACTTAACTAGAATGGCTCTACTGTCGGTGTAACATCCCAAATGTATAATTAGGGTTATTCAAGCATAATTATATGTGTAGAAATTAAAACTTTTTCTCACATCTTGAAAAACCCTAAAATCTCATGTGATTCTTGTCCAAGAGTTGTGTAATCCAAAAACACAAAGCTCTTGTTGACCAAAAGTCAAATTCCTTTTCCAATTATCTTAAATCTTGTGCCAAACAATTGGAAAGTATTTTCCCTTGGTCCCAAAACTGATATGGGACCCCTCTGAAAAATATCATGAGTTATAACACTTGTTGATAATTTTTGGAGGCAAAACAATCCTTTAAACAACCTTCATGAATTTCCTGAGAAAAATGCATTGCATAATAACCTCTGGAAATTTTATGCAAGGTTGATCTCATTGTCAGCAAGCTCCAGTTAAAATTTCATCAAATTTGGAGTTCAATTGCTATCTCAAATAATTCTGCTAAGTTTCAGCTGTTAAAAACTAAATTTAAAAGCCTATATTGTTCCTTGGGCTAGCCATGTTCAAGCTGGTCCAGCCCAACCATGTCTGCACCTCAGCAGACCTCATCTCCACCTTGATCAGGTCGCAGCCGTTGGATTTACATCCAACCGCCACGACCTCCTCCATGATCAACACCGCAAGGACCTCCCACCTCATGAGGTCATTGCCGTTGGATCGATGATCCATGGTCATGACCTCCCTGTATTAAACCTCAAAGACCTCCTCGAGCTGTTAAACCATCGCAGCCGAGGTCATCCCATTTGTTGAGGTCGAGCCGTTGGATCAAATCCAACAGCCCACGACCTCCTCCTCAACATACTCGGTCAGTCCTCCCACTGCGTGAGGTCATAGCCCTTGGATCCAAGATCCATGGTCACGACCTCCTCCTCTCAACCTAAACTAAACAAACCTCCCACCTAACCAAGGTCGAGCCGTTGGATCGAGATCCAACGACTCACGACCCTCCTGATATCAAGCGCTCACAACCTCCCCATCTTTTGTTGTGCACCGTTAGATTAAAATCTACAGTCCACGACCTCCTTTTTGTCTCATGCGCAGACCTCCCGGCAACAAGACGTGAGATCGTAGCCCTTAGATCTAAATCTAAAGGCCCCGACCTCCCTTGTGCGTTGCGCAAGCTCAGACCTCCACCTCTTTTGATCGGAACCCTTAGATCTAAATCTAATGATCCGACCTCCCTTGCACATTGCGCATCATATCAGACCTCCCGGTCATTGTGTGCCCTTGATTTAAATCCAAAGGCCATGACCTCCACCTCATGTCTTTTTGATCGCGTGCGGTTAAGTCCTCACTGGAGGTCCGCACCGTTGGATGGAGATCCAACGCTTTGGACCTCCTGTCCCTTTTCCTCACGTGCGTTTTCGCGATTAAGGAAATCGGAGGGCCACGACCTCCCCACCCTTGATCGTGTGGCTGGGACCTCCTCCCAGCCACTTAAAGCATAACGGTTCGAAAATGTGATCCGATGGTTAGGACCTCCCCAGGTCTTATCCAACGGTCATAAGGACCTCCCCTGTTCTTCTCCTTCCTCTGGCGCGCATGCGTGCTCTGAGCGGTGGAGTTGTCGCGCCAGCCTCAGTGCACCTTCTTGACTCTCTGCGACCCGCATTTAATGCTGGTCAGCCTTCCGCCTCTCATGTCCACTCTGACCTGCCAGGTTGTCAACTTTATGTCATGTCCACCCCATGGACCAACCCGTGGGCTAAGCTCACCATGGAGCTTAGCCCCAGCTCATAACCTTCACCTCAGGCTATAAGTGTCCACTCGAGCTCCCCGTTGGCTTCCTTTACACACTTGGAGCCTGTCATACCAGTGTTTGGCTGAGCTCCTAACTCACTCACCTCCTCTCTAGTGGCTGCCATTGTTGAAGTCCTTGGAACTCCTCAGTGACTCAAGGGTTCCAGTGGCTCCCTTCTTCAACCCTTGCTCACTTTGTGCTCCCCAAACCTCCTGGAATAACCCTAACTTATTTTGTTTGGGCATTTTTCAGAGGTGGACAAAGCTGAGCTTGGAGCTGCAAAGCTTCATTGTCTTCCCCAACTCCGGTCATCACCTCCACGACCTCCCCAGCACCTTAGGACCTCCAGGTACCTCCTGTTAGTCCTTTAGTTGCTGGCACCCGCTTGAATGCATGTTGCGGAGCTTAAGTTTTGGCACACGCTTGAATGTCGCGCGGAGCTCCCTTTTTGCATTTTGTCGTTTGGCCGTATTCGCCTTGTTTGTCCTCTCGGCTCGCCCGGCGTTCAAAACCGTCCATGCCGTTGAGAGGAGGTCCTTTGGTGCGCATGGTTATTGCGGACCAACGGTATTATGGATCTCGCCGGCGAGGTCTACATCGCCGGCGATGACCACATCTTTGCGCTGGTTTTTGTCGGACACAACGGCGTCGTTGTCGTTTTAGGACGTAAATCCTCCATGTTTAATGCGCTAATCATGTGTTCCAATCATTGTAATCATTGGATGTCTTAAGCGCCTTTAATCCACCCTTTATTGCGTGCATTTAAGACCTCCGGTAGCGGACCTCCTGTTGTCCCGCCGCATTAATCTCTTGTCCAAACACGTGCGTGTGCGCAAGCACGTGGTCGCGAGCTCTGGACCTCCATGACCTCCTCCAAGGAGATCTGGAGCGCCCAAGACCCTCCTTGCGCATCGTGGCGCCCAGACCTCCACGGAGGTCTGTGACGTTAGACCTCTGCTTAGGACCTCCCGAGGCCATCTCGGCCGCTCATGACCTCCCGGGTAGATCTTAAGCTGTCAAGGTCCTCCTCGGACGATCTGAACCATCAATGACCTCCTTGGAACATCTGGACCGTCCGGGACCTCCTGTGAGGTCTGACGATGTAGATCTTCCTCGTGGAGATCTTAGTAGTTTGGATCTTCCGTTGGAAGATCTCAACCGTTGAGGACCTCCCGTGTTGATCTGAGCCGCTCATGACCTCCCGTTTAGATCTCGTCCTTAGGACCTCCCATGAGGTCTTTTCTGGTTTTCTTGAAAGGTATAAACTTTGAAATTGCATATCTTTCTCGTTTTAAATCCAAATGAGGTCATTCAACTTGTGTTAGCTCTTTCTTGAACTTGACTTTAATCCAAAAATGATTGAAAGTTGAGTTCAGCTCCAGAGCACAGTTTGCCATTAGGTTTTAAAACTCACTTTAAATATACACTCAAAATTTATGTTTAACTTGTAAAACCCATAACTAATGCTCTGTAGGTTATTTGTGAGTAAACCCAATTTTGTTAGCTTCCTCTAATAATGAACTCACTGTGAAAATTAGTTTTGAGCATGTTGCTGTTATAGAAATGAGGACTTGTGCATTATAATTTTGTTCAAGTTCTTGTTTTTGAAAAATTATATAAAGTGCATAATAGCCCCAAATGAGATGAACTCAATTGTGTTATTCATCTCATGAGGTGCTGGTTTTACAATAAAAATCTCAGCCTCACCACTTTTCTAGAAAATGTTGCCTCATAATTAAATTAGTGAATAGTGCAGTTTGGTAATTTTTAGGGCTGAGCAGAATTGTTTTGCTCATATCTTTTGCATTGAGAATCCAAATCCATTGGTTCTTGTTGAAAAATTTCCTAAAAATCACCCTCTTACTGCTGTAGAAAATTCAGAGAATTTGGAGTTCGTTTGTTGTGCTGTCTTTGTTATTTTTCGTCGTTCTTATCGGTTCTTTCTCGCCTTTCCGTTAGGTTTCGACATTTGTGGTGATCCCGAGAGCGACCCTCTGCCACAATTTGAGCAACAGCAACAAGGCAAGCAGTTTGATCATTCCCATCATGTCCCATTACTTTAATGCTTAATACTTTGTTTTACTTCTATGTATGCATGCTACTTTGTGTTAAATGTCATTAGTAATCCTATAGTCGCATAATCTGTAGGAATTCTTTATCCTCTACTACCAATGAGCCTAGGTTATTAGCTGTGGTTTGAGCTCGTTGGATGAGCTCTTATCACTTAGTAGTTGCGTTTCCTCTTGCTTAGACATGCTTAGCTATCGGTAGTATTGGCGATCATCGACTTAGTCGATGATCTTGATCACTCAAAATGATTATTACTCCTATATGTCCAGCACTTGTGCTTTGGTTAATTGTAAAATCAAAACTGAAAATAAAAGACTGATTTAGACTTGGGCATATTGGATGGATGGTGCGGTTTTTGGAATGTGGTGGTATGCTGGGTCCCTAAGGACCGAGTACTTGGGTCACTAAGCCAGCGATTTGGCGTACTAGCCACACGAGGGCATATGGAACCCCTCTTGACTAAGTACTCTAGGAGGTGTTAATTATGAGCGAGCTCGGTTGGTGTGTTTTCAAAAACAAATGTATATGTATAGTGTGGGAGGGAGCATTTGCTTAGGGAAGGTTGTGTGATGTCTCCTTCTCCCGTGGGTTGTGCAGCTCGTAATTAGCATTCATCCTTTGGAAAGGTCTCGAGGACTTAGCTGTGCAAGACACCTTCGGAAGTGTGCGTAAAGGAAAGGCGATCTGACGTGTGGGTACAGTGGTACACCCTGCAGGGATAAAACTATTCGAATAGCCTCGTCCTAGGTTATGGACATGCTTGGTAAGGTCGTTCAAGACTAGACTACAACCTTTAATTAAAACTTGACATGGGTGGTATGAACGGGGAGTTCATGCTATTGTTGTGGTGACTTGGGTTAGTCACTTCCAGGATTGTTCTTGTTGTTGTTATTATGTTATTATCGCGTTGTTATTTCAACAATTAAAAATGCTTTGTCAAATTGCTTTCAATCTACTATATTATTGCAAATGAAACTTGCTTTATGCTAAAAGGAGTCCAAAGCCTCATCCACTTAAATAAAGCTTGCATGTAGCTAAATTATAGTTCTGTTATCTTACGTCAGTTTCTTGCGAGTACAATAAACAAGTTATTGTACTCATTTGCTTTGCTTAACAACTTTGTTGCAGAGGAGGTAGAGCCCAAAGGGCTTTACTTTTATGTTGTGTTGGTGGTTGGGAGAGCGACTAGCTTGGCGGTCGGTCGATTGCCTTGTGGGCTAAAGGCACATTGGTTGGCTCTTATTTTGGCCATCTTTATGGCACTTTTGCTTCGCTGTTATCTTTTTGTAATTATTGTTATTTGGCCTAAGGGCCTCTCTTTTGTAATATCTATTCCATATTAATGTCAACTTCTGGTTTGTTGCTTATGTACTATTTGTTGTATGGAATTGATGCATTCTTTTGTTGTGAGGTATGTGTACTGCATTCTAGGAAGTATACATCTCTCGAGACCGAGTTTATTTGGTTGATAATACTAGGGTCAATTGGATGACTAAGTATTATGAGCCTAATAAACGTCGGGGTCTCACAAAAGTTGGTATCAGAGCCGTTATGACCGTAGTAACGCAAGCTTGGTCGTCCTTAGGATATTTTGAAAACCTATTTTCAAAGCATCAAATGAGTTTTGAAAGCTTAGGTAAATTCTCGGATTTTATTCCTTACCTATCTTAGCTTTCTCTTCTCATCTCACTCTGATTTGAGTTTTAAAATTGTTTTCCTCTTTTCCCTTCTACAAATAGTTGTTATCGATTAACACTGGGTTTTTGGGAGAACCAATGAGATTGGCAAATTGAAGTGTGAGCTGCCCACTACAAGGTTTTGAAGTTCTGGAGTCGGTGATTCGACAAGGAGCTTGGATGCGAAATCTGGACAGCAAGCATCAAATTTTCGGACAGCAGTCTCAAAGGTTTCTAAGTAGGATAGATAATGAGAGGTTAATCAACTAAAACTTGTGGGAATAAAAGGGTAAGATGTGATACTAGTTAGCTAAGTATCTAACACTTATTTCGCTGCATTAACCTTGCTCTCTAATAGTTTTAGATCTCATCTTACAATCTGATTTTTAATCTTCTCGATCAATTACTCGTTCATTCAATACGGGTTAGTTGAGTTGAGAAGTTGAGCCTTGCTTTTGGTGTTTCTTGGCTGTTTTTAGAGTCTTTTAGAAGCTTTTTTTAAAAGTTTAAATAACCGCTGATTTTGGCTTTCGTTTGGGGTGATATTCCATTCCCCTAGTCGATCGCTTTTGCTTTCTTTAAGGCTTTGTTTTGGTCTAGTTGCTAACCAAAATTCCTTGTAACAGGATGGCGGGCCTTTTCAGAAGTGCGGCCAAGGCGATCGGTGGTCGGACGAGCTTCCTCCTCCTCGACCATGGCCGAGGTTCTTCTTCGATCGGCGCAACCGCGGATGACAGGAGAGTTCTACTGGACGTCATCGCGCGCAACACCACTGCACTTACCGGAGCTTCAGGATCTGGGCCAGGGAATGCCCATCAGCCGCGTGGAGGACTCGCGGAGTTTCTTCGTACTCAGCCCCCTACCTTTTCCCGGTCTGAGGACCCGCTCGATGCAGACGATTGGCTTCGTTTGGTTGAGCGGAAGCTCAGCATAGCGCAGTGCCAGGAGCACGAGAAGGCGCTGTTCGCATCGCACCAGCTGGAGGGTGCAGCCTTGTCATGGTGGGAGAACTTTCTCGCCATGCAGCCCGTGGATCACACCGTCTCTTGGGAGGAGTTCCGTGCTGCCTTCCGACGGGCTCACATCCCTGCCGGCTTGATGGAGATCAAGAAGCAGGAGTTTCTTGCGCCAAGCAAGGGCGAGCTTCATCATGGAGTATGTCTATGAGTTCAACCATCTAGCTCGTTATGCTCCCCGAGGACGTGGCCACCGATATGGCTAAGGGCCAAGTTCGGGCATGGCTTGTCCGAGGAGTCAAGGACAAGCTATCCATTGTCGACTTTCACGATTTTCGGACCTTGGTCGACAAGGCCATTGTCGCTGAGCATGCGGCTCGAGAGCTTATGGACTCCATAGCGCAAGTGGGAGGCCCATAAGTCATCCAGGCGATTCTTCCGCCCCGCTTGGCAGTCTCAGGGTACCAGTCTCACTCTTGGCGCCCGAGATCACTCGCCTTATTCCTCGTCCTTCGCAGGCCGTGTCTCAGTCACGTGCACCTGCGAGTCAGCAGAGCGGCCCCCGCAACCTGGCTGCCGGGGTCACATGTTTCTCATACAACCAGAAGGGGCATTATGCGAACCATTGCCCTAAGAAGACAGGAGCAGCCCCTCGTCCTAATGGAGGGCGCGGGCCAGGAGGTGGTGCATCTCAGGACCAGAAGATCGTCCCGGCTACCCAAGGCGTGGGTAGTGGTCGTGTCAACGCCATCACCACAGAGGAGGCTCGGGAGGCACCCGGCGTCGTGCTAGGTACACTTTCGTTAACTCTCATCCCGCTGTTTCGCTTTTGTTTGATTCAGAGCATCTCATTCATTTGTTTCTCGAGTCTTTTTCTGCTGTTGGAGAGCTTCTTTTCTCTCCATTGTCGGTCCCGCTACTCATTCGCTCTCCCGGTTCGGAGTTGAGAGCTGAATCTGTGTGTAGGGATGTCCCTATCAAGATCGAAGGGGTAGGTTTCTTAGCAAACCTTATCCTTCTCCATTCATGAGTCTTGATGTGATTCTTGGCATGGATTGGTTGTCCCAAAGACATGGGGCAAATCGATTGCACCAGAAGCTCATCTCTCTATCTAGTCCCTCCGTGGCGGGTTAAGCTTTTCCGAAGTTGCTAGATCCGCATCTCTTCGCTTGAAGCGAAGCCCGCTCTAGATATTAGCGAAGTCCCAACAGTTTGTGACTTTGTTGATATCTTTCCCGCTGATCTTCCAGGATGCCACCCGTTCGAGACCTCGAGTTTGTCATTGAGTTGGCTCCCGGTACCGCCCCTATCTCAAAGAGGCCTTATCGGATGCCACCGAACGAATTGGTAGAACTGAAGAAGCAGTTAAGTGAGCTGCAGGAGAAGGGTTTCATTCGCCCTAGCTCATCTCCTTGGGGTTGTCCAGCCATCTTCGTAAAGAAGAAGGACGGTACTTTGCGATGTCGTCGATTATCGCCCACTTAATGAAGTGATGATAAAGAACAAGTATCCATTGCCCGCATTGACGATCTCTTCGATCAATTGATTGGAGCTCGAGTTTTCTCCAAGATTGATTTGAGAGTGGGATATCATCGAGTTCGGATTCGCCCGAGGATATTCCAAAACGGCGTTCTCTACTCGCCACGGCTTGTACGAGTACACCGTCATGTCATTCGGCTTAACCAATGCTCCTGCCTTGTTCATGAACCTCATGAATTCGGTATTCATGGAGTATTTGGATAAGTTTGTCGTGGTCTTCATCGATGATATTCTTATCTATTCCAAGAACGATGAGGAACATGCCGAGCATCTGAAGCTTGTGTTAGGCAAGCTACGTGAGCACCATTTGACTGAAGTTCGACAAGTGTGCGTTCTGGTTGAAGGAAGTGGCTTTCTTAGGCCATATTCTTTCGGCGGAGGCGAGTATTGATCCTAGCAAGGTCACCGATGTTCATCATGGAGTCCGCCCGCCACTTCACCACCGGCGCGGAGTTTTCTTGGTTTAGCGGGATATTATCGCCGCTTTATCGAGAACTTCTCCAAGATCGAAGCCAATGACGGAGTTGCTCAAGAAGGACAAGAAGTTCTTGTGGTCTGATGCTTGCATGGCAAGTTTTCATATACTCAAGAAGCGTTTGACCACCGCTCCCGTTCTTGTTCTTCCTGATATCCATCGCAGCTTCGATATCTTTTGCGATGCTTCTCGTCGAGGCCTCGGTTGTGTCCTTATGCAAGAAGGCAAGGTAGTGGCCTATGCATCAAGGCAATTGAGACCTCACGAACTCAACTACCCTACTCATGACTTGGAGTTGGCTTCTGTGATTCATGCACTTAAGATTTGGCGACATTACATAATCGGTAATCGTTGTGAAGTGTATTCGGACCACAAGAGCCTCAAGTACTTGTTCACCCAACCGACTGAACCTCGTGCAAAGGAGATGGTTGGAGTTGATCAGGATTATGATATGGGTATTCACTACCATCCGCAAGGCTAATGTCGATTCTCGACGCGCTTAGTCATAAAGCGCATTGTAATGCCTTAGTGCTCAAGGAGCATTCGCCCTCTCTTCTCGAGGCATTCCGGCGTCTCAACTTGGAGATAGTTGAGCATGGATCTCTCATTGCCATAGTTGTGCAACCAACCTTGGTGGATCGGATCAAGTCCGCTCGTGATGGATTTGGGAGTGAGCCACATTAAGGCAAATGTCAAGAACGGAGCGACCAAGTGCTTCTCGAGGATGAGCATGGCGTCGTGAGGTTCGGCAACGCCTTTGTGGTTCCAAAGGACATGGAGTTGCGAATTTAATCCTCCATGAAGCCCATGATTCGCCTTTATCCATTCATCCGGGGCCACAAAGATGTATCAAGATCTCCGCCGAGATTTTGGTGGACCCGAATGAAGAGGGAGATCGCGAAGTTCGTTGTCGAATCGCGACGTATGTCGTCGTGTCAAGGCCGAGCATCGGCGTCAGCGCCAGATCGCTTCACCTTTGCCAATTCTCGAGTGGAAGTGGGATTCGATCGAAATGGATTTCATCACGGTCTACCCACGCCCCCGAAGAAGAATGATGCCATTTGGGTCGTCATCGATCGATTGACTAAGGTGGCACATTTCCTTCCCGTCAAGACTGAACATCGGGTAGGTCTTTTGGCGGAACTCTATATCGCCCGCATCGTGAGTTTGCACGGTGTGCCGAAGACTATTGTGTCGGATCGTGGATCCCTTTTCACGTCTCGTTTTTGGCATAGCTTGCAAGAGGCTATGGGCACTCGTCTTGCTTTCAGCACGGCATTTCACCCCCAAACTGATGGTCAGACCGAGAGGGTCAACCAGGTTTTGGAGGACATGCTTCGTGCTTGTGTCCTTTCATATGGGAAGCATTGGGAGAAATGCTTGCCATTCGCCGAGTTTTCTTATAACAACAGCTTTCAGGCCAGTCTCGGCATGGCACCATTTGAGGCCTTGTACGGGAGAAAGTGTAGAACCCCGTTGAACTGGTCAGAGACCGGTGAGAGACCTCTCTTTGGCCCAGACTCAATCAATGAGGCCGAGCGCCAAGTCCAGCTTATTCGTGAGCGTTTGCGCACAGCTCAATCCAGGCAAAAGAGCTATGCGGATCGCCGTCGACGTGAGTTACGTTTTGAGCCTAATGACTTTGTTTATCTCAAAGTCTCTCCTTTGAAGGGCCATCAACGTTTCGGCGTCAAGGGCAAGTTAGCTCCTCGATATGTCGGTCCCTACCGCATTATCGAGAAGAAGGGAGCTGTTGCCTATAAGTTGGAGTTGCCAGCTGCACTTGCAGGGGTACATGATGTTTTCCATGTGTCCCAGCTTAAGAAGTGCCTCCGTGTTCCAACTGAGGAAGCTCCGTTGGAAACCCTCGATGTCCAGGAAGATTTGACCTATCGCGAGCACCTGCTCACAGACTCGATGAGTCTGAACGAAGGACAAGGAATAAGACCATCAAGTTCCTTAAAGTTCAGTGGTCAAACCATTCTGAGGATGAGGCTACTTGGGAAAGAGAAGATCGTCTACGTGCGGACTATCCATCTTTCTTTACCGAGTGAGCCAAATCTCGGGACGAGATTTTTGTTAGGGGGGGAGATTTTGTAACATCCCAAATGTATAATTAGGGTTATTCAAGCATAATTATATGTGTAGAAATTAAAACTTTTTCTCACATCTTGAAAAACCCTAAAATCTCATGTGATTCTTGTCCAAGAGTTGTGTAATCCAAAAACACAAAGCTCTTGTTGACCAAAAGTCAAATTCCTTTTCCAATTATCTTAAATCTTGTGCCAAACAATTGGAAAGTATTTTCCCTTGGTCCCAAAACTGATATGGGACCCCTCTGAAAAATATCATGAGTTATAACACTTGTTGATAATTTTGGAGGCAAAACAATCCTTTAAACAACCTTCATGAATTTCCTGAGAAAAATGCATTGCATAATAACCTCTGGAAATTTTATGCAAGGTTGATCTCATTGTCAGCAAGCTCCAGTTAAAATTTCATCAAATTTGGAGTTCAATTGCTATCTCAAATAATTCTGCTAAGTTTCATTTGTTAAAAACTAAATTTAAAAGCCTATCTTGTTCCTTGGGCTAGCCATGTTCAATTTGGTCCAGCCCAACCATGTCCGCACCTCACAGACCTCATCTCCACCTTGATCAGTCGCACTGTTGGATTTACATCCAACCGCCACGACCTCCTCATGATCAACACCGCAAGGACCTCCCACCTCATGAGGTCATTGCCGTTGGATCGCTGATCCATGGTCATGACCTCCCCGTATTAAACCTCAAAGACCTCCTCGAGTTGTTAAACCATCGCAATGAGGTCATCCCATTTGTTGAGGTCGAGCCGTTGGATCAAATCCATGACCACGACCTCCTCCTCAACATACTCATCAGGTCCTCCCACTGCGTGAGGTCATAGCCCTTGGATCCAAGATCCATGGTCACGACCTCCTCCTCTCAACCTAAACTAAACAAACCTCCCACCTAACCAAGGTCGAGCCGTTGGATCGAGATCCAACACTCACGACCTCCTGCTATCAAGCGCTCACAACCTCCCCATCTTTTGTTGTGCACCGTTAGATTAAAATCTACTACCACGACCTCCTTTGTCTCATCGCACCAGACCTCCCGGCAACAAGACGTGAGATCGTAGCCCTTAGATCTAAATCTAAAGGCCCCGACCTCCCTTGTGCGCTATGCAAGCTCAGACCTCCACCTCTTTTGATGGAACCCTTAGATCTAAATCTAATGATCTGACCTCCCTTGCTGCATTGCGCATCATATCGACCTCCCGGTCATTGTGTGCCCTTGATTTAAATCCAAAGGCCATGACCTCCCTCATGTCTTTTTGATCGCGTGCAGTTAAGTCCTCACCGGAGGTCCGCACTGCTGGATGGAGATCCAACGCTTTGGACCTCTGTCCCTTTTCCTCACGTGCGTTTTGCGATTATGAAATCGGAGGGCCACGACCTCCCACCCTTGATCGTGTGGTGGGACCTCCTCCCACCACTTAAAGCATAACGGTTCAAAATGTGATCCGATGGTTAGGACCTCCCTGTGTCTTATCCAACGGTCATAAGGACCTCCTGTTCTTCTCCTTCCTCTGCGCATGCGTGCTCTGGCGGTGGAGTTCATGCGCGCCAGCCTCAGTGCACCTTTATGACTCTCTGACGACCAGATTTATCGGGTCACCTTCCGCCTCATGTCCACTCGGACCGCCAGTTGTCAACTTTATGTCATGTCCACCCCATGGACCAACCCGTGGGCTAAGCTCACCATGGAGCTTAGCCCCACTCATAACCTTCACCTCGGGCTATAAGTGTCCACTCGAGCTCCCGTTGGCTTCCTTTACACACTTGGAGCCTGTCATACCGATGTTTGGCCGAGCTCCTAACTCACTCACCTCCTCTCTAGTGGCTGCCATTGTTGAAGTCCTTGAACTCCTCGGTGACTCAAGGGTTCCAAAGTGGCTCCTTCTTCAACCCTTGCTCACTTTGTGCTCCCCAAACCTCCGGAAGTTAACCCTAACTTATTTTGTTTGGGCATTTTTCAGAGGTGGACAAAGCTGAGCTTGAGCCGGTGTCGTGAGTGCAAGCTTCATTGTCTTCCCCAACTCCGGTCATCACCTCCACGACCTCCCAAAGCACCTTAGGACCTCCGGTACCTCCTGTTAGTCCTTTAGTTCTGGCACCCGCTGAATGCATGTTGCGGAGCTTAAGTTTTGCACACGCTTGAATGTCGCGCGGAGCTCCTTTTTGCATTTTGTCGTTTGGCGTCATCTGCCTTGTTGTCCTCTCGGCTCGCCGGCGTTCAAGGCCATCCATCGCCGTTGAGAGGAGGTCCTTTGGGTGCGCATGGTTATTGCGGACCCAACGGTATTATGGATCTCATGGCCGAGGTCTACATCGCCGGCGATGACCACATCTTCTTCGGGTTTTGCCGGACACAACGGCGTCGTTGTCGTTTTAGGACAGAAATCCTCCATGTTTAATGCGCTAATCATGTGTTCCAATCATTGTAATCATTGATGTCTTAACCGCCTTTAATCCACCCTTTATTGCGTGCATTTAAGACCTCCGGTAGCGGACCTCCTGTTGTCCCGGCGCATTAATCTCTTGTCCAAACACGCGTGTGCGCAAGAAGCACGTGGTCGCGAAGCTCGACCTCCATGACCTCCTCCAAGGAGATCTGAGCGCCCAAGACCTCCTTGCGCAATCGTGGCCGCCCTGACCTCCTCGGAGGTCTGTGACGTTAGACCTCTGCTTAGGACCTCCCGAGGCCATCTCGGCCGCTCATGACCTCCCGGGTAGATCTTAATCTGTCAAGGTCCTCCCTCGGACGATCTGAACCATCAATGACCTCCTTGGAACATCTGGACCGTCCCAGACCTCCCTGTGAGGTCTGACGATGTAGATCTTCCTCAGGAGATCTTGGTAGTTTGGATCTTCCGTTGGAAGATCTCAACCGTTGAGGACCTCCCGTGTTGATCTGAGCCGCTCATGACCTCCGTTTAGATCTCGTCCTTAGGACCTCCCATGAGGTCTTTTTCTGTTTTCTTGAAAGGTATAAACTTTGAAATTGCATATCTTTCTCGTTTTAAATCCAAATGAGGTCATTCAACTTGTGTTAGCTCTTTCTTGAACTTGACTTTAATCCAAAAATGATTGAAAGTTGAGTTCAGCTCCAGAGCACAGTTTGCCATTAGGTTTTAAAACTCACTTTAAATATACACTCAAAATTTATGTTTAACTTGTAAAACCCATAACTAATGCTCTGTAGGTTATTTGTGAGTAAACCCAATTTTGTTAGCTTCCTCTAATAATGAACTCACTGTGAAAATTAGTTTTGAGCATGTTGCTGTTATAGAAATGAGGACTTGTGCATTATAATTTTGTTCAAGTTCTTGTTTTTGAAAAATTATATAAAGTGCATAATAGCCCCAAATGAGATGAACTCAATTGTGTTATTCATCTCATGAGGTGCTGGTTTTACAATAAAAATCTCAGCCTCACCACTTTTCTAGAAAATGTTGCCTCATAATTAAATTAGTGAATAGTGCAGTTTGGTAATTTTTAGGGCTGAGCAGAATTGTTTTGCTCATATCTTTTGCATTGAGAATCCAAATCCATTGGTTCTTGTTGCAAAATTTCCTAAAAATCACCCTCTTGCTTCTGTAGAAAATTCAGAGAATTTGGAGTTCGTTTGTTGTGCTGTCTTTGTTGTTTTTCGTCGTTCTTATCGGTTCTTTCTCGCCTTTCCGTTAGGTTTCGACATTTGTGGTGATCCCGAGAGCGACCCTCTGCCACAATTTGAGCAACAGCAACAAGGCAAGCAGTCTGATCATTCCCATCATGTCCCATTACTTTAATGCTTAATACTTTGTTTTACTTCTATGTATGCATGCTACTTTGTGTTAAATGTCATTAGTAATCCTATAGTCGCATAATCTGTAGGAATTCTTTATCCTCTACTACCAATGAGCCTAGGTTATTCGCTGTGGTTTGAGCTCATTGGATGAGCTCTTATCACTTAGTAGTTGCGTTTCCTACTGCTTAGACATGCTTAGCTATCGGTAGTATTGGGCGATCATCGACTTAGTCGATGATCTTGATCACTCAAAAATGATTATTACTCCTATATGTCCAGCACTTGTGCTTTGGTTAATTTGTAAAATCAAAAACTGAAAATAAAAGACTGATTTAGACTTGGGCATATTAGATGGATGGTGCGGTTTTTGGAATGTGGTGGTATGCCTGGGTCCCTAAGGACCGAGTACTTGGGTCACTAAGCCAAGCGATTTGGCAGACTAACCACACGAGGGGCATATGGAACCCTCTTGACTAAGTACTCTAGGAGGTGTTAATTATGAGCGAGCTCGGTTGGTGTGTTTTCAAAACAAATGTATATGTATAGTGTGGGAGGGAGCATTAGCTTCCGGAAGGTTGTGTGATGTCTCCTTCTCCCGTGGGTTGTGCAGCTCGTAATTAGCATTCATCCTTTGGAAAGGTCTCGTAGGACTTAGCGTGCAAAGACACCTTGGAAGTGTGCGTAAAGGAAAGGCGGTCGGCGTGTGGGAGTAAAGTGGTACACCCTGCAGGATAAAACTATTGAATAGCCTCGCCCTAGGTTATGGACATGCTTGGTAAGGTCGTTCAAGACTAGACTACAACCTTTAATTAAAACTTGACATGGGTGGTATGAACGGGAGTTCATGCTATTGTTGTGGTGACTTGGGTTAGTCACTTCGTGATTGTTCTTGTTGTTGTTATTATGTTATTATCGCGTTGTTATTTCAACAATTAAAATGCTTTGTCAAATTGCTTTCAATCTACTATATTATTGCAAATGAAACTTGCTTTATGCTAAAAGGAGTCCAAAGCCTCATCCACTTAAATAAAGCTTGCATGTAGCTAAATTATAGTTCTGTTATCTTACGTCGTCAGTTTTGCGAGTACAATAAACAAGTTATTGTACTCATTTGCTTTGCTTAACAACTTTGTTGCAGAGGAGGTAGAGCCCAAAGGGCTTTACTTTTCTTGTTGTCTTGCGTGGTTGGGAGAGCGACTAGCTTGGCGGTCCGGTCGATTGCCTTGTGGGCTAAAGGCACACTTGGTTGGCTCTTATTTTGGCCATCTTTATGGCACTTTTGCTTCCGCTGTTATCTTTTTGTAATTATTGTTATTTGGCCTAAGGGCCTCTCTTTTGTAATATCTATTCCATATTAATGTCAACTTCTGGTTTGTTGCTTATGTACTATGTGTTGTATGGAATTGATGCATTCTTTTGTTGTGAGGTATGTGTACTGCATTCTGGGAAGTATACATCTCTCGAGACCGAGTTTATTTGGTTGATAATACTAGGGTCAATTGGATGACTAAGTATTATGAGCCTAATAAACGTCGGGGTCTCACAGTCGGCCACAAGGGGGAATGCTTCAGACAGAGAGTAAATCGGGCAGCTCAGAGGAGGTGGCGGCGGTTCAGAGCAGCACAAGTCGCCAGATGATGGCTAAGGCGAGGCAGCGACAACTACTAAAATGGGATGCCTGAGTGTTAAGGAGGCTAAGGGTGGTGGTCTTGGAGCTCAGGAGGCATGGTGGCAGCGCGGCAAAGGCTCGCGCTGGCCGGCCATGGACAGGAAAAGGGGTGACGGAGAGGGATGCAATAGCGACCAAAATAGGGTGAGCATGAGCACTAGTGAGGTCAGTGGGTCTCACTGGGGTGGTCGCCGAGGTCAAAGAGTTGCCGAGGTGAGCCGGCGACGGTGACCCCGAGCGGCGCGGGAGCTCCAACGGTGGCGGCTACCTGGGGAGAAGTAGAGCACGGGTGAGTGATGGAGGGAGGTAGAGGTGAGCTAGAAGATACTCCTGGCGAGAGGAATTGAGAAAGAGTTCGCTGGAGGATGCGCGGCAGTGGTGGCGGCGTTGGAGGCCGGAACTGGGGAAGAAGGCCACAACACGGCGCTCTGGTGGTGGTTTCTTAAAATTGGTGGGGGCTTTAAGCTCCCCGTGGTGTTGGGCGCACCATGACGCGCTCGGGAGTGGAAGGAGGTCTCTGAGCTGGCCGGTGAGCTCGGAGGCGATGCGGCCGTGGCCGAGAGTGACACACGGGCGCTTGGCTCCTTGGTGTTCAGCAGAGGAAGGAGGAGGATTGGAAAGGAAAGGAGGGGCAAAGGAGCCTCATGCTGGCCTTCTCAAGACGATGGGGCGGAGTGCACAAGGTGGCCGATGGTGGTCAGCATGGGCAACGGGGAGCCGTGGCAGGCATGCAAGGCGAGGAGGCTGCGCTGGCGCCGGTTGGCTGGACGCGTGGAGGAGGAAAGCTGCAGACAGGGCCGGGTTGCCAGAGGAAGAAGGATGGCGAGGGGATGAAACATAGGGCGGGCTGGTCCAAGACCGGGGGCGGAGTTGGGCAGGCGCAGAGAAGAGCAGCCGCGTGGAGCGTTGCTCCTGCCCAAGGTAGAAGACGGCCTGACGGCGTGGGCCCGGGTAGTCAGTGGCTCAAGGCGAACGGGTGCGTTTAGGTGGTGCGATCGAACCAGGTATGTTGGGTCCGGGTCAGAGGAATAGTGGATTTTCTGATTTTCCAAAAAGGCTGAGACTTAAGGGAGTTTTTAGATATAGATTTCTAGCTCTAAAATTCGAGAAAATTTTATAGGGTTTTTCATGTATTATATTTTTCTTTATAATTATTTTGAGTTCCTCTTTTTGATGTTTGACTTCCAAATCCCTTCTTTGACTGATTGTTTTCAAATAGCAAATACTTTCTAAAAATTATGAAATTTTTAGGGTGAGTCTCTAATATGTTCCAGAACCTAGGAAAAAAAATATTTCCAGGCACTGTCACAAGATTTGCTTGCATTTTAAATTCAAACTCAATTTGAATAAGCAAATCCAATAAGGAACTAAATAATCTCCAAAAATTTCAGAAAATCCAAACAAGCATAACTGATCATATCAAATATAAATAACATAATCCCAGCTTTGACTCCCACTATATTTTCAAAATAGAAGTCAATTTGTTTTTCTGAGCTATAGAAAATATATTTTCATGTTTGAAATGGAGAAGGAGTATTGGATTACTAGGTTTCAAATCTAGTCTTCAAAATCAAAAGATTTTCTACATAAGGTTTTATACCCTACTTTGAACTAAGTTTTTAAATTCTTGACAAACTTTTATTTTGTTTTAGAAATTTCATTTCTAGGTTTTGGAAAACCAGATTGTAACCTATTTGCTTTGCAACAAAAAGTTTTAAAAAGGTCCAAAATTTCATAAATGCACAGTAGATGCATAACTAATCCAACTTAGGGATTTTGGGTTGTTACACTATCCTAGGGAAACCAAAGGATATTATTTCTACAACCAGGAAAAAGGCAAAGTTTTTATTGCCCGAAATGGTGTCTTTTTGGAGAAAGAGTATCTTTCAAAAGAAGTCAGTGGGAGAAAGGTGAAACTCAAAGAAATTCAAGAAACATCTAAAAGTGTTTCAACTCCTACTGAACCTCTACAGGATGAACAAATTGTTGTTGAACCTGTAGATGAGGCACCAGCCCCACGTAGATCTAAAAGGCCGCATCAATTGCCTACAAGGTATGGGCATGACGTATTATTATTGAATAATGATGAGCCTAAGACTTATGAGGAAGCGATGATGGACCCAGACTCTGAGAAATGGCTTGGAGCCATGAAATCCAAAATAGACTCCATGAGAGAAAATCAGGTTTGGAACTTGGTCGATCCACTTGATGGTGTTAAAACCATTGAGTGCAAATGGATCTATAAGAAAAAGATTGATATGGATGGAAATGTTCACATTCATAAAGCTCGACTAGTCGCAAAAGGTTTTTGACAAGTTCAAGGAGTTGACTACGATGAGACTCTCACCAGTAGCGGTGCTTAAATCTGTTCGGATCATTCTAGCTATTGCTGCATATTTCGACTATGAGATATGGCAAATGGATGTCAAAACGGCTTTCCTTAATGGAAACCTAGATGAGGATGTGTACATGACACAGCCTGAAGGTTTTGTCGATCCAAAGAATGCTAGTAAAGTATGCAAACTTCAAAAGTCCATTTATGGGTTGAAGCAAGCATCTCGGAGTTGGAATATACGTTTTAATGAGGAGATCAAAAGGTTTGGTTTCGTCAAGAACAAAGAAGAACCTTGTGTTTACGTGAAGGTTAGTGGGAGCACACTTGTTATTCTAATCTTGTATGTAGATGACATACTAGTGGTTGGAAATGACATTCCAATGCTTGAATCTGTTAAAACTTCATTAAGAAATAGTTTCTCAATGAAAGATTTAGGAGATGCAGCATATATCTTGGGAATAAGGATCTATAGAGATAGATCTAAGAGGCTAATTGGATTAAGCCAGGATATGTACATAAACAAAGTGTTGAATCGGTTAAACATGCAAAATTCCAAGAGAGGATTCTTGCCCATGGCACATGGCATTAATCTTAGCAAGAATCAGTGTCCTACGACCAGTGATGAGCGAGACAAAATGAGTGATATTCCATATGCTTCAGCCATTGGATCTATCATGTACGCCATGATATGTACACGACCAGATGTATCATCTGCGCTAAGTGTTACGAGCAGATACCAAGCTGATCCCGGTGAAGGTCACTAGATAGCTGTGAAAAATATTCTTAAGTACTAAAGGACTAAGGATGTGTTCCTAGTTTATGGCGGTGATGAAGAGCTTGTTGTAAATGGTTACACCAATGCAAGCTTTCAAACCAACAAAGATGATTATCGTTCGCAATCTGGTTTTGTATTCATTTTAAATGGAGGAGCAGTGAGCTAGAAAAGTTCCAAGCAAGAGACGGTTGCTGATTCCACGACAGAGGCCGAGTACATTGCGGCTTCTGAAGCTGCAAAAGAAGGTGTTTGGATAAGAAATTTCATTGCTGAGTTGGGTGTGGTTCCGAGTGCCTCAAGCCCAATGGATCTCTATTGTGACAACAATGGAGCCATTGCGCAGGCTAAGGAGCCTAGATCCCATCAGAAGTCCAAGCATATACTCAGGTGCTATCATCTTATTTGCGAATTAGTGGATAGAGGAGATGTTAAGATATGCAAAGTTCATACGGATTTAAATGTTGCTGATCCGTTGACAAAGCCTCTCACACAGCCAAAGCATGAGGCACACACAAGAGCTATCGGTATTAGATACCTAAATGATTGACTCTAGTGCAAGTGGGAGACTGTTGGAAATATGCCCTAGAGGCAATCATAGAGATGATTATATTTCATTATGTTCATGACATTGGATAATGTGTTATCCTGTTCCTAGAATAATATTGTTAATATTTATTATCAAGTATGTGACTTGGTTGTGAAACTCTATATTTCTGCGATAATTATTCTTATATGTTCCCTGGTCGGAAACATATGAGGACACATATGAATAGACTAGCATATGTATTGGTTGATGACTATGTTTCATGAGTTATAGATATGGAGATATCAAACCAATAATATGGACACATGTTAGAGAACATGATGTTGGATTAGACCCACCTTGAGACACTATTGAGATTGTTATGATTCTATGTGTCGTTAGTTGGTCTCAAGCAATGATGATGTATAATCCTTAGACCTGAGATCAGCATGGTTTCCTACATGTGTAATAGCACTCTTAGGGGTTGCCAAACGCTACACCGTAACTGGGTAGTTATAAAGGTAACTTTCGGGTATGCTATGAAACATGTAGAGAAATGTGACTGGTCGGATATGGGATTTGCCCCTCCTAACATAATAGGAGAGATGTCTCTGGGCCCCTCGTTGTGATCGGATAAAGAAAGTGCATGGCCATGCCACTAGTAGTCGAAGTGTTCGACCACGTGAAGTTATCCGACACTCGATCAAGAAAGTATTGAACAGTCCATGGATGACACAATATCTCACCTGGAGTTCAACCAGACATCGTGAGGTAAAGGAAGCATACATGAGTAGGTCGCTCAGTTCGAACAGTTACGGACTGGTTGTATGGATATACGAGCTGGTCGTAGACTGGTCGAACGTAATCACAGAGTGGTCGTAACCTGGTCGTAAAGAGTTACGAACTGGTCGTGACCAAATACGAACTGGTCATATAGATATAGGATCTGGTTGTAAGCGATGAGGACCTGGTCGTAGATCATATTGCATTAAGATTCATCTGATATAATTTGTGTGTATTCGGGAATCGTTATGTTCTTCTAGGAGCCGCTACGACCCGTGATCGGAAAGGATTTTCGAGTCACAACTGAACTACGCATGAACCTACAGGGTCACACACTTAACGGGTTGGAACAAACTAGTACGAATACGATTCATCAAACGTGATCAGATAGGATTCGTCACGAGCACTATATAAGGAGATGCATGAGGCTGTGGGGATGGATGGGACGAAAGAATCACCACCGAAACCCTAGCCACCATCTTCCTGAGAGCTCTGCCGTGCAACTTGGTGCTAGCACACTGGCGTATGGTTGTTTCTTCCCTGGACGTGTGGATACCGTAGAGGCGCTACTACGATTGTTGCGCTTGAGGACGATCCGCGATCTTCACGAGGAACTGCAAAGGTTGCTGGAGGGGACGATCGACTACGACCACTGCATCGACTTGCTGGACGTTGGTAGATCAACTACGACCACTACATCGACGCGCTATACGTTGGACCAGGCTGCTCCAATCCTTCTTTCGCTGCTCTGCGCGTCTGGTGGTAATGATCTATGATCATCTCCTTGCTTGGCTTCCTGGTTTGCATGGCAGAAATTTTTGATTGTAGCTATCGTAGCCTACCCCGCGACCCAACAGTGACTTCCCAACAGCCACCACAACATAGCATGAATTACCCATTCGTATCACTCGAAATCAAGTTTTAACGAAAATGTTGAGTCTAACTCTTGTAGAGACCTAACCAAGCATGTCCATGACCTAGGACGACACTATTCGAATAGTTTATACCCTGCAGGGGTGTACCAATGTACCCACACGCCAAACTGCCTTTTTGCCACATGATTAAGCACACTTCCTTAGGTATGCCGGCACGGCTAAGTTCTACGAGACGTTTCCAATATTGTGCATTAACTACGAGTAGCCCGTATGATAGAAACCATACGTTGTGTCGGAGTCATTGGCAGAGAGAGAACTTACCAATGCTCCTCGGGGTAGGGAACTTGGACTTAATACCAAAACCCATCCCGTCACGCCCATCACACACATGGAATAAATCCTTTTTCAACACAACACACACAACCTCCTGCGACCCGGAGCTAACACACGCCAAAGTACTAAGTCAAGAGAGGTCCCATATCCCTCTCATGTGGTTAGTACGCAAAAGTGCTTGGGTCAATGTCCAAGATGTTCGGTCCTTAATGACTTAGGCATACCACCACACACCAGATAATCACACCATCAACCATATGCCCAAGTCTAAAATATTTTATTTTCAGTTTTACACTTTAAAAAGTAACAAAGCACAAAGTGCTGGACATAGGGTAATAATAATAAGTTTTGTGTGATCAAGGACATCGACTAAGTCGACAACCGCCCAATTCTACCGGTAGCTAAGCATGACTAAGCAACATCAACTCATAAACTACTAAGTGACAAGGGCTCATCCAACGAACCTTAAATCACAGCGAGATAATCCTAGGCTTAGTAGTAGAGGATAAACATTTACCTACATATTATGCATCTAGAGGATCAACTACTCGATTGACCATTTAACAACAAAATAGAGCATGCATACATACACTTTGCAAACAAGATATTAGACATTGAAATTAATGGGATCAATGTGATCAAATGGAAACAACTTCTTGCTTTGCTGGAGATAACTTTCTTGCTACAGAGGATCACTCTTGTGCTCAATATAATTGTCGGAACCTATCGAAAGAATCGAGAAGAACAAATAAGAACGAATAACACCGAGAATACTCAAAAATTAAAACTCATCCAAAAATCATGAAAAATTCACAGAAGGTAGAGCATGATTTTAACGGAATTTAGCAGCAAGAATCAATTGATTTGGATGTCCTATGAAAAAGTTATGGCAGTTTGAACATCAGTTTTCCAGAAAATCCAATTAAATTCTTATCTGTTACTGTTCATCCGAAATTAAATGTTTTTGTGAAAATTTCCAGAGAGGTGGTGTACATGAAATTTTTATGGTAGATAGAGCACAACATGAGATGAACAATGGAATTTGATTCACCTTATTTGGAGCTAAGATGAATTTTCTAGGATTTTTCAAAGTCATGAAAGTAGTGTACAAAATATTTGTAAAATAAGATTTTCAGTAATAGTAACATGCTCACAACCTATTCCACAATAAACTACACTAACAGAGGATTCCATCAAAATTGAGTTTACTCATTTTGGAGTTACAGAGAAATACTTAAGCATTTTTGAAGTTAAAACAATTTTTAGTGCAACAATAATACTAAACCTAAAGCAATTTTACCAAAAGTGACTTATGCAACAGTAAAATGATTCAACCCATTTTTATATTAAAGTACATTTAAAAAGGAAACTAACAAAATTTGAATAATCAAATTTGGAGTTAGAATGAATTACTTATGAAATTTTGAAGTTAATGTATTTTTCAGTTCACAAATAAAGCATTTCAGATTTCATATAAACATACAATACTTTTTATACCCAGACTATCTTAGCCCCGGTCACTGACCCGTGGGGCCGCTAAATAGTGTGTTTTTTGTTTTAATTTTTGATTAAAGTGTGTGCTGACAGGTGGGCCCCATCCGTCCTAGACACGGTACCGAAGAATAGGGCGTGGACCAAGGTCCATGACCCGGTTCACTGGTCTATGGACCCAGCAGCACTTACTGTGTAGATAAAGCCCTCGGGCCCACGTGTAAGCGACTCATTAACCACCTTAAGACAACACTTAACGGCTAAACAAATCATTAGCTTTCAATGGCTAGGATTAGCCCTAATGACCCAACTACAGTATTGCCGGACGCGCCCGACAACGGAGCGCCGCGCTCGCCGGGGCATTGCCGGCGATTCCAGCAACAGCGGTGCAAAACAAGGGGAGGGATGGATCCGCTATACCGATGCGCACCGCCCGGTAGCGGCGGCGGCCTCAACGGCGGCCGGTAGCGGCGGCATGCCGAAGATGAGCGGCGGCGTTAATATGACAAAAGCACAAGAAACGCTAAAGCTCCGCAAGGTTCAGGGAAGCAGGTGCCCGAGCTACTACTAAGCCTAAGGAGGCTACCTGAGAGACAGAGAGGCTCAGGGATGGTCGGAGCTGAGCCGGCGTCGAGGAAGGTGACGGCGGCGGGGTGCTTCACTGAGGAGAGGTTGCTTTGGTGAAGGAGGCAGAGAGAGAGAGGTAGAGAGAGCTTAAGTGAGGCCCACACATGATGTGCAAGCAAAGAATCGACAAGAGACTTACCACACCGGAGATGGGGAAGAAATGGGCTCCTTGCGGCCGAGTTAGAGAAAATCCCAGATTTGATTATCCCTGTGATGCAAAGATAAAATTGGTTGAGGGGAAATCGTGAGGATGCTCTAAGGCATGGGATGATGCACTTTAGAGAGGATAATACTCACTGGATACTGAGTTGGCACGGTGGCGGTTTTGGGTGCGCGCTCTGGAGCAGTAGGGAGCTCGACGGCAGACCAAGAGCTACAAGCCAAGACAAAGCCTCGCATTAGGAAAAATGGAAAGGGTGATGACCAGAGATGGAGAAGGAGGTGGAAGCACAAAGCTTACCCGAGAGGGAGCCGAGTTCTTGCCTCCTTTCCCTCGGTCACCGAGAGGGAAAGTGAGAGCTTGAGGGCGAGGGAGACACGGTTATAGCTGGGCAACGGTTGGAAGAGAAACAGCGTGAAGAGGCGACGCTCCAGGAGTGGGCAGACGGGGCGGTGCGGCAACGGCGTTGACGGAGCGCGGCCGCGTGGCGAGTGCGCTCTGCGCGAGTCCACGCGAGGAGGAAGACGACCCTAACCTGCGGGGCCCGCTGGTTAGCGGCACAAAACAGCGCGAGCTAGAGTCTGGTGCGGCCAGTTTTAAGTGGGGTTCGACCAAGTCAAGTGGTGCGATCGGGTTTGAGTCGGGCTCGGGTTCAAGTTCGATGAATAGTGACTTCTGATTTTGATCTAAAAGGCTGAGAAGATAGGGAATTTTTAGAGGTAGCAGTAAGCTTCAAAAATTCTGAAATTTTCATGGAAGCTTGCTGGATTAGAGTACAACTTTGTGTAGTTTTTCTAGAAATTTTCATGCAATATATTTCTCTCTAGAAAATTCACAAGTGGCTGCCCTAGAGGTTTGACCAGAGTTCTAACTGGTTTGACTAGCTCTTAAGAAATGGCAAATAAAATCTGAAAATTATGAAAAAATTTCAGAGAGGTTACTAGGATGATCTAGAAGCTAGGAAAATATTTCTAGAGGATGATCACAAGATTTAATTAGAAAGTTTTCAAGGATTATGCTTTCTTCAATTGAAGCATTGGTCTTTGAAAATAGGAAATTCTCGGGGAAAGTTTCCAGAAAATTTCAAATGACATCATGAGGCATCAAAAGTTTTAATTTACCCTCATTTTTATACATTTGAAACACAAACCTATGTTTGGGATGTTACAAAACCTCCCCCCCTTACAAGAATCTCGTCCCGAGATTCCGATCACTCGGAAAAGAAAGATGGGTAGTCCGCACGCAGGCGATCCTCCCTTTCCCAAGTTGCTTCATCCTCGGTATGATTTGTCCATTGAACTTTAAGGAACTTGATGGTACGATTCCGTGTTCTTCGTTCAGCTTCTTCAAGGATGCGAAGAGGACGCTCTTTGTACGTCAAGTCTTCTTGTACACCGAGACTTTCCAACGGAGCTTCCTCGGTTGGAATGCGAAGACACTTCTTCAATTGGGACACGTGAAAGACATCGTGCACACCTTCAAGTGTAGCGGGCAATTCCAACTTGTAGGCAATAGCTCCTTTCTTCTCGATGATGTGATAAGGTCCAACATATTGAGGAGCTAGTTTGCCTTTGACGCCAAACCGTTGATGACCCTTTAGAGGAGAGACTTTGAGATAAACAAAGTCATTAGGCTCAAAGCTCAACTCACGATGACGATGATCCGCATAGCTCTTTTACCTCAATTGAGCTATGCGTAGTCGGTCCCAAATCAACTGAACTTGACTTTTGGCTTCATTGATTGAGTCTGGACCAAAGAATGGTCTTTAACTGGTTTCTGACCAATTCAACAGGGTTCTATATTTTCTCCCATATAAGGCCTCAAATGCTGCCATGCCAAGACTAGCTTGAAAGCTGTTGTTGTAGGAGAATTCGGCGAACGGCAAGCATTTCTCTCAATTCTTCCCGTATGAGAGAACACAAGCACGGAGCATGTCTTCCAATACTTGATTGACTCTTTCAGTCTGGCCATCAGTTTGAGGATGATACGCGGTGCTGAAAGAAAGATGAGTTCCCATAGCCTCTTGCAAACTATGCCAAAACCGGGAGGTAAAGAGTGAACCATGATCAGAAATGAACATCTTCGGTGTCCCATGCAAACTCACAATGCGGGATATGTAGAGTTCTACCAACAGACCCACACGAAGACCGGTTCACACTGGTATGAAATGTGCCACTTTAGTTAGTCGATCAATGACAACCCATATGGCATCACTTCCCTTAGAGGTACGGGGTAGACCAGTGATGAAATCCATACCGATCGAGTCCCACTTCCACTCAGGTACTGGCAAAGGTTGTAGGAGACCCGCTGGACATTGATGTTCGGCCTTCACACGATGACATACGTCACACTCAGCAACAAACTTTGTGATTTCTCGCTTCATTCGGGTCCACCAGAATCTCTAACGGAGATCTTGATACATCTTTGTAGCCCCGGGATGAATGGATAAAGGAGAATCATGGGCTTCGCAGAGGATGACATTCTGCAATTCCATGTCCTTCAGAACAACAAGGCGCTTTCCGAACGATACAACACCATTGTCTTCTGAGAAGCACTTGGCTGTTCCGTTCTTGATATTCTGCTTCATTGGGTTCACACCAACATCTGTTTGTTGTGCAGTCTTGATCTGATCTTCTATGGTTGGTTGTACAACCAAGGCAGCGAGGGAACCATGCTCAACCACTCTCAAGTTGAGCCGCTGAAATTCTTCATAAAGGGCGGGCTGCTGCTCCTTGAGCATCAAGGTATTGTAATAAACCTTGCGACTAGGAGCATCGGCAACAACATTAGCCTTGCCCGGATGGTATTGGAGACCCATATCATAATCTTTGATCAATTCCAATCACCTTCTTTTCCTAAGGTTCAGATCTGGTTGGGTGAACAAGTACTTCAAACTTTTGTGATCCGAATACACTTCGCAATGATTACCGATCAGGTAATGTCACCAAATCTTCAGTGCATGAACCACTGCAGCTAATTCCAAGTCATGTGTCAGATAATTGAGTTCATGAGGTCTCAATTCTCTTGATGCATAAGCCACTACCTTGCCCTCTTGCATAAGAACACACCCGAGTCCTTGACGAGAAGCATCGCAATAGATATCGAAGCTTCGGTGGACGTTGGGAAGAACAAGAAGTGGAGCTATGGTTAATCTCTTCTTGAGTTCTTGAAAACTCTTCTCACAATCAGCAGACCACACATACTTCTTGTCCTTCTTGAGCAATTCAGTCATCGGCTTTGCAATCTTGGAGAAGTTCTCAATAAAGCGACGATAGTATCCTGCTAAACTGAGAAAACTCCTCACGTCGGTCACCGACTTGGGTTGACCCCATGAAAGCACATCACTGACCTTGCTAGGATCCACGGCTATACCTTCCGCTGAAAGAACATGGCCCAAGAATGCCACTTCCTTCAACCAAAACTCGCACTTGCTGAACTTCGCATAGAGTTGATGTTCGCGCAGTTTTCCCAACACTAGCTTCAGGTGTTCAGCATGCTCTTCATCATTCTTTGAGTAGATGAGGATATCATCAATGAAGACCACCACAAACTTGTCCAAATACTCCATGAATACCATATTCATAAGATTCATGAAAAGAGCAGGAGCATTCGTCAAGCTGAAAGACATGACTGTACACTCGTACAATCCGTAGCGAGTAGAAAAAGCCATCTTCGGAATATCTTCAGGCCTGATACGGACTTGATTTTAGCCCAATCTCAAATCAATCTTGGAGAATACCCGAGCTCCGGTCAATTGATCGAAAAGGTCGTCAATCCGAGGCAACGGGTACTTGTTCTTCACCATCACCGATTCAATGGACGGTAATGTCAATGACAAACGCAGAGTCTTGTCTTTCTTCTTCACAAATATTGCAGGATAGCCCCACGGTGATGAACTTGGGCAGATGAAACCCTTCTATTGAAGCTCACCAAACTGCTTCTTCAACTCCTCCAATTCATTTGGAGGCATCCGATACGGCTCTTTGAAATTGGGGTGGTATCGGGCAGCAGCTCGATAACGAACTCAATATCCTTGACTGGAGGCATTCCTGGCAATTCTTCGGGAAACACATCCACAATGTCACACACTATGGGGACTTCATGAATCTCTACAGTTGGCTTTGCTTCAAGTGCATAAAGATGCGGTCCTTACATCTTCGGAGAAATTCCAACTTGCTCGCCGGATGGACTTGTGAGGGAGATGAATTTTCTGGCACAATCGATTTGTCCCAAGTGTTGGGATAGAAAATCCATACCAAGTATCACATCCAAACCCGCTGAATTAAGGAGGATAAGATTTGCCAAAAATTCCACTCCTCCAATCTCAATAGAAACATCCCAACATTCATTTTCAGCTCTCATTTCCGATCCCGGAGAATGAATAATCAAAGGGACATGCAAGGGAACAAATTGAAGATCACTAAGTGCACCAAAATACTTTGATATAAAAGAATGAGAAGCTCCGGAATCAAACAAAATGGTAGCAGGCTGAGAGTTGACAAGAAGCGTACCCAACATGACATCGGGTGCCTCCTGTGCTTCCTCGGCCGAGATATGGTTGACTTGGCCGTTGCCCACATTCTGGGTCTTCTGGTTAGCCTTCTGATCTTGACCATTTTCTTGCCCGCGTCCCCCATTAAGACGAGGGGCCGCTCCAGTCTTCTTAGGGCAATAATTAGCATAATGCCCCTTGTTGTTGCAGAAGAAACAAGTGACCTCAGCAGCTGGATTGCGGAGGCCTCCTTGCTGTCCCACAGGTGCACGTGGTTGAGACATGGCCTACGGTGGGTGAGGTACAAATGCCAATGACCTCGGTGGTGGTGGAGCCAGAGGATGGGACACCGGGACTTGCCCGACGCGAGAAGGGGGAAGATTGGCCCTTGCTGATTTTTGGGCCTCCCACTTGCGCTTGCGAGAATCGCCTAGCGCTCTTCCCTTATGCTCAGTGACAATGGCCTTGTCGACCAAGGTCTGGAAGTCAGGGAAGTCAACGATAGATAGCTTGTCCTACAGCTCCTTAGATAAGCCATCCATGAACTTCTCCTGCTTAGCTTCATCAGTGGGCACGTCCTTAGCGGCGTACCGAGAGAGATGGTTGAATTCATGCAGGTGCTCAGTCACTGACTTGCGCCCTTGCTTGAGCGCTGAGAACTCCTTCTTCTTGAGCTTATCAAGCCGGCGGAAACATGAGCCCGACGGAAGGCAGTACAAAACTCCTCCCAAGTGATGGCTCAGCCCGCGGGCTGCATGGCGAGGAAGTTTTCCCACCATGAGAGTGCTGCCCCCTCTAGTTGATGGGAGACGAATAGTGCCTTCCCTTGTTCTTGGCACTGAGTGACATCGAGCTTCCGCTCGACTAGACGCAACCAATCGTCTGCGTCGATGGGATCTTCGGATCGTGAGAAGGTGGGTGGCTGCGTGCGAAGGAACTCTGAGAGTCCTCCCCTTTGATGATGACCACCTCCTCCCCCTGATCCGGAGGCACCGGAAAGATTGGAGTTATTTCATGCAATTGCCTCTAGAATCCTTGTCTGATCCATGCGGTTTCGTTCAATCTGAGCGAGAACCTCAGCCATGGTCAGAGGAGGCGGGAGCTCCTCATCCTGACCAGCTGGCTGACCTTGGCTGCTGTGAGTTCTTCCAGCCATCCTGTTTCATAGAAGTGGGTTAGCAACAAAAACCCAAAAACTGGAGGCGAAAGGTAGCAATAGAAAGGCTATCGACTAGGGAAATGAGATATTACCCTAACCCAATACAAACATATAACCAGCAAGAAATGAACTCCAAATATTTTCAAAAAGGCATAAGATCCAATGCAAAACTCATAAACCATAAGATCAACTTCTCGTCACGACTATCTCGTATTGAATGAACGAGTAATTGTTAGAAAAGAAAAATTTCAAAGCACAACTCATGTTCTATCGCATCTATAAATCATGGTAAAAACCATCTAGGGGTGTACTAGGCACTAGCTATCTAATATCACATCTTACCCTTTCAATTCCCATAAGTTTTAGTTGAATTATCCTCTCATTTTCAGCCCTAACGAAGAACTAGGTACTTGCTGTCCAAAATTTGTGCTTGCTGTCCAGATTTTGTATCTAAGCTCCAAGCTGAATTTTCCAACTCCAAATTCTTCTAATCTTCGCCAAAAGACAGCTAACACTTCATATTCTCAACACTCCTTGGTTTCCCAAAACTGAAATTAAACGGTAACAACTATCTTTTGAAATAAAGATAAGAGGAAACAACTTTTTAAAACTTAACAAGAATGAGGTGAGATGAGCAATCTAAGAGAGTTAAGGAATAAAACATGAGAACTTACTTAAGTTTTCATAAACCATTTGATATTTTGAACATAAGTTTTTTAAAATATCCTAAGGACGACCAAGCTAGGGGTTTTTACGGTCAGTATGGCTCTGATACCAACTTTTGCGAGAACCCGGGGTATTTAACTTGTAATACTTAACCATCAAATTGGCCCTAGCATTACAAATCAAATATCTTGACTCTCGGCGCATATGTACTTCCCAGAATTGCAGTACACATACCCCATACAAAAATTAAGCATCCATTCCATACAAGTCATTACATTACCAAGTCTACAAGCTTACAACATAAAGGACATACAAGTTCATATTACAAAAGTAGGGCCGACCGGCCAAATGACAAGTAAATAATCAAAGTAGAAGCGGAAACATATGCCATAAGATGGTGATAAACAAAAGCCAAACGGTTTGCCATTACCCACAAGGCAACCGACTGGAAACGTCCAAGCTAGTCGTCGAAGGCAAAGTCGAAGTCGGTCTTACAATAGTTAACCCCTTGGGGGTCAACCTCCTCTGCAACAATTAAGCAATGCAACTGAGTACAAAAAATGTACTCGCAATACTTACGAGTAACAAGCCTATACATAGCTACATGCAAGCTGAATCAAAGGAGAAGGTTATATGGTTCATTTGACGCACAAAGCAATATTTCATTTGCAATATGTAATAGATTGAAGGCAATTTGACAAATCTTTTTCTATTTGATTAAATAACAGCGAGACAACATTTATAAACATAATTAACATCCTAGAGGTGACTTCCCAACAGCCACCACAACATAGCACGAATTACCCATTCATACCACCCGAAATCAAGTTTTAACGAAAATGTTGAGTCTAACTCTTGTAGAGACCTAACCAAGCATGTCCATGACCTAGGACGAGGCTATTCGAATAGTTTATACCCTGTAGGGGTGTACCAATGTACCCACACACCAAACCGCCTTTTTGCCACATGATTAAGCACACTTCCTTAGGTATGCCGGCACGGCTAAGTTCTACGAGACGTTTTCAATATTGTGTATTAACTACGAGTCGCCCGTATGATAGAAACCATACGTTGTGTCGGAGTCATTGGCAGAGAGAGAACTTACCAATGCTCCTCGGGGTAGGGAACTTGGACTTAATACCAAAACCCATCCCGTCACGCCCAACACACACATGGAATAAATCCTTTTTCAACACAACACACACAACCTCCTGCGACCCGGAGCTAACACATGCCAAAGTACTAAGTCAAGAGAGGTCCCATATCCCTCTCATGTGGTTAGTACGCAAAAGTGCTTGGGTCAGTGTCCAAGATGTTCGGTCCTTGTTGACTTAGGCATACCACCACACACCAGATAATCACACCATCAACCATATGCCCAAGTCCAAAATATTTTATTTTTCAGTTTTACACTTTTCAAAGTAACAAAGCACAAAGTGCTGGACATAGGGTAATAACAATAAGTTTTGTGTGATCAAGGTCATCGACTAAGTCGACAACTGCCCAATTCTACCGGTAGCTAAGCATGACTAAGCAACATCAACTCGTAAACTACTAAGTGACAAGGGCTCATCCAATGAACCCTAAATCACAGCGAAATAATCCTAGGCTCTGTAGTAGAGGATGAACATTTACCTATAGATTATGCATCTAGAGGATCAACTACTCGATTGACCATTTAACAACAAAATAGAGCATGCATACATACACTTTGCAAAGAAGATATTAGACTTTGAAATTAATGGGATCAATGTGATCAAATGGAAACAACTGCTTGCCTTGCTGGAGATAACTTTCTTTCTGCAGAGGATCACTCTCGTGCTCAATATAATTGTCCGAACCTATCGAAAGAATCGAGAAGAACAAATAAGAACGAATAACACCGAGAATACTCAAAAATTTAAACTCATCCAAAAATCATGAAAAATTTACAGAAGGTAGAGCATGATTTTAAAGGAATTTAGCAACAAGAATCAATTGATTTGGATGTTCTATGCAAAAGTTTTGGCAGTTTGAACATCAGTTTTCCAGAAAATCCAATTAAATTGTTATCTGTTACTGTTCATCCGAAATTAAATATTTTTGTGAAAATTTCCAGAGAGGTGGTGTACATGAAATTTTTATGGTATACAGAGCACCACATGAGATGAACAATGGAATTTGATTCACCTCATTTGGAGCAAAGATGAATTTTCTATGATTTTTCAAAGTCATGAAAGTAGTGTACAAAATATTTGTAAAATAAGATTTTCAGTAACAGTAATGTCACATCCTCAACTTAATAAAGAGAATTATTATGCACCTCATGAGCATGCATCATTGTTTTCAAACTTGTGCATAATTTATTGCACTAGGAAAATCTTAAGCAAGCGTTAAACCTACACCGGTATTTCAACCCCAATAGAAAATAGGAACAAAACCTTGTGAACATCTTCTAGAAATAATCTATTCAAATACTATAGTAATTGTAATGAATTAATATAATTTTTCCAAAATATTTGGGACTGGTTTAAACCTTGTGAAAATTCAAACATCATTTAATGGCATACACTAAGTTTGAATTTATTATATACAAATTATTTCATGAACAGTAGTGTTCAATAATTTTTCTGGGCACTAGACCTTCCCAGGAACCCCTGTGATTTATTTCACAATTTTAGGAAATTTATTTCTATTTTTAGCACCATGGTCAAAGTGGAGAAAACAATTTAAATCCTAGTCAAACCCTAAACCCAACCGATCAAGTACTATTCATCGGGTTCGAGTCTAATGCTGCTAGCTGGCTCAGTCCAACCGCCTTGATGCACCTTCACATGTAGGCGTCGGATCTAAATTCAACGGTCCAGATTTCACCGCTGTTCAATTCGTCGAACCTCTCATCAAATTTGAACCTCCGCTCGTGATCCAACGGTCTAGAACGCGCATTCTTCGGATAGGTCCAAGCGCCCTTTCTAATCTTGGTCGTTCATCCAAAATCTGACGGTCCACACCGACTCATTTTCTCGAGCCATCGCGCGCGCTGAGTCGCTGCCGCGCCGGTCCCATCTGTCGGTGCCGTTGTCAACCTCCCGCTGCAGTGCGCAGACTTCGCTCGCCACGCGCCCGGCCCGCTCTGCTGCACGCCGTCATCGCCGTGACCGCACCGCGTCCGTTGGCCACTCCTGGCGCTTCTCCACTTGACGCTGCCTCCACTCCGTCATCTCCCTGGGAATAACACCCCCTCGGCCGCCCGTTCTTCCTCACTTCTGCTCTTTTTGGCTGAGGAGGAGGAAGCTCTCCCGTGCGTGTCTCTAGGGTAAGCTTCCACTGGGTGGTTGCCCTCGACTCCTCATTCTTTGAACTCTCCATTTTGCTAAGCTGAGCCCTTGTCGTCGTTTGTAGAGCTCAGTTCGTCTTCGAGCTCACGGCTTGTTCCAGAGCGCGCTCCGCCAGACACCTCCGTGGCTTCTCCGTGTCCGGGAGGTATTATCCTAAACCTTGCGCGTCACTAGGTGCCCTTGTACCTAAGGTTAATTTCCCCTCAACTAATTTGTATAATGCACGACAGGTTTTCTTTGATTTGGAGAAATCGTGCTTTCGGCCTAAAGACCAACCCTTCATCTCCCACTTGGTTTCGGTAAGCCATTCTCCGATTCATTGCTCTCTTAGCATCCTTGTTTGGTCCTTAGCATGTCTCGACCACTCATTTGCCCTCTGGTTCACCAAGTTGAGCTCCCTGCTTGTGCCGTGCCATCGCCGCTTTCTTCTCCAGTGCCGACGCAACCCCGGCCTACTCCAAGCTTCCCCGAGCACCCGCCTCTGCTTAGGTAGCTGTCTTTTAGTCCCTAGGACCCTGACACCCACTTGAATGATGCTGCGGAGCTCTCTTTTGCTGTGTGCACATTTGCCATATTGGGCGCCGCTGCTTAGCTCCGGCTAGCCGCCGGTACAGGCCACCATTGGCGCCGCCACCACCACCCAGAGGTGCGCGGCACTATTGCAGAGCAGATGCGTGCTTTGGCCGGCTTCGCCGTGGAGCGTAGCGCCGGCGAGCCGCCGGGCAATCGCGCGGTTGCGTTGTCGTACGCGGACCGCCACTGTAGCAACGGCATTAAGCCTTAACTCCAATCATTAGTATTAATGTTGTCTTAGCTGTCCTAATGTGTCGCTGTCAGGTGGGGCCACGCATAGAAAACAGGAGAGTAAAGAGAGATGCGGGAGAAACTGATGAGTGGGTCCCATGTCCTTAAGCCCCGTGCGCTAGGCACGCGTGTGCGTGGACCAAGTCCGTGGACCGAGTCACTAAGGGACCCACCTGTCAGGGCGAAGTGTAAAACCAGTAGTGAAAAGGAAAACTCACTGTTCACCGGGCCCACTGGTTAGTGACCATGGCTAGAGGCACGCTCGGTGAGAAAAGTAATAGATGGATTAGAAAAATCTGGAAATGAATTATCTGCACATTGTAAAATATGTATAACTTCAAAAATACATAACTAATTCATCTTAACTCCAAAATGGATGAAACCACTTCTGGTAATTTTCATTTTTGATGAAATTTATATTAAAATTTATTTCAAACATGTCTCTGTAGCAGAGAGTATTATTATGGAAAATGATCCATAAACCTATTATTTTTACAATAGAAAAAGGCTGATAACTTTAAAAATGGATAACTAATTCATAAAAATTGCAAATGGGGTAAACTCAACTATTCTGGGCTTGTAATAATATTCCCTATTTATCCATATAATCCTTATACCCTCCACTACTCTACAAATTTTGGCCAAATAATTAAATTGCTCAATGAGAATATGTTTGAAATCTGAAATTCAAACCTTAACAACTTTTGCATACTAAATCCAAATGGAATAATTATTTCACCTAATTTCATCTAAAATCATGATTTAGCTACTGTAGAAAAATCATACATTTTTGAACATTTTGAATTTTTAGTATTTCTCGATGCTTATTCGATATTATGTTTATTTAGATACCGAGCCTATCGATATTGACTTATACGCTACTGAAGAAGAGCAACTGAGTTACCAGCAAGGAAAGCATCATTTGAAATTTATTTTGCACCATATTTGATCCCAGTTTTGGTTAAGTTAGTGCAATGATAATTGCTTGCATGCTATTTTGTTAATGTCGCTATTTTTGTGATGTGTAGTTTAGTTATCTCCTAATTCATTGAGGTTATACTTGAATTATTCCAGTAACACATGCTTAAGTTAGAATGGTTGAAATATATTGTTCGGGTTTGCTTAGCCATGCAAGTCTAGAACCGTTAGTTGATTGTCGGGAATAACCCGACAATTATGGGATAAACACAACTATCTTTATATACTTTTGTTTTAGATCTTCGTATCTGTTTATGAGTCAAATTTTATCATTTTAAATGAGCTTTTGGGTTTGGACAAGTGATGGTGCCTTCGTGCACGAGATTTGGGTAAGTGGTTGACTTGTTTGGACAATTAAGGACCGAACTTTGGGTACCTACGGTTCAAGCAAAACTCGTGCTATCACACGTGGTGTATGGGCACTGCTTAGTCAAGTAAGGGGTTGGTATTGTTGAGTTGATGACTGGTGGTGTGAGGGCGTATATGTGTTCCATCGCATATATGTTCCATAAGGGTGCCGATTGCAATTCTTTATTGTGAGGGTGAGCCCTCTTTAAGCTTTATTAATTGGGTTGGCATTTCTGGCACAACTTGCATGCCTGTTTAGTTGTAGGTGGGTAGCCTACACTTAAACGGGATTATGTTGCGTATGGGTGAGTCAACTCAATGATATCAACTTGCTGAAAAATGCTAAGTCTTGGTTTACTCGGCCGGCATACCATAGGAAGTATGCTATATTTGGAGGCATCTGGAGGCTTACGGGCTAATCAAGTCGTATGGATAAAGTAGTACACCCCTGCAGGGTATAAATCTATTCGAATAGCCATGTCCTCGGTTATGGACGACCGCTTGAGTTTGTGGCTGCTATAGTTAGACTTGGAATTAAAATTGTGTTATAACTTGGTATTGTCATGAATGGGATGTTCGTGTTTGTTGTTGTATCAAAGTGGACAGCCACTTTGTCATTGTATGGTTCATTTGTTATTCAATTTACTACTTATTCACATGCTTTACTTCTACTTCAAATCTGATTTTGAAATGGCACTTGAAAAACTAGTATGTATAGGTTGTAAATTGTTGCGTCTCTTTTGCAAAACTAAGCCAATATGAGCCATCCTTTGGAACAACCTTTAGCATAACTAATTTTTATTTATGTAAGACTTGCGAGTACCTTTGTACTCAACCCGGTTGCTACAATTTCAGGTGAGGAAGTGTATGAGCCCATTGAGTTCGTTAGCGCCGATTTTGGCGACGCTAATGAGTAATGCTATCATTTAATTCCCAGTCGGTTGCCGATGGGTTATGGGGCATACCATGCTGGATATTTTGGTTTATTTACTTGCTTCCGCTGCTACTTAATACTCTTATTTGAATTTGGCCGGTCGGCCGTTTGTAATCGTTGTAAACCTTAACTATTATGTTGTATGTCGTTGAACTATCTATGTATGTGTTGTATGGATGTGATCAACGTTGTATGAGAGTATGAGCATATTGGTCGCTGATCTTGGGAGCCAATATGGTTGCATACTCGCTGTTCGTGGCTTCCTATTTAACTCACTAAGTGTAGTGCTTAACTTGCTGGAGAACCGACCATCATGTAGTGCTCGCAGAGGAGCAGCACGCATGATCACTGGGGCTCTAGTTTGTAGTTAAGCCTTTCACTAAGATGGAGTTAAGTTGGAATCCATTTACTTGAGGCCTTAGAGTTATGTCTTTAAGACCATGCTTAGTCTCGGTCTTAAGGAGATAACCCCAGGGGTCCTCACAAGTAACATGCTCACAACCTATTCCACAATAAACTACACTAACAGAGGATTCCATCAAAATTGAGTTTACTCATTTTGGAGTTACAGAGAAATACTTAAGCATTTTTGAAGTTAAAACAATTTTTAGTGCAACAATAATACTAAACCTAAAGCAATTTTACCAAAAGTGATTTATGTAATAGTAACATGATTCAACCCATTTTTATATTAAAGTACATTTAAAAAGGAAACTAACAAAATTTGAATCATCAAATTTGGAGTTAGAATGAATTACTTATGAAATTTTGAAGTTAATGTATTTTTCAATTCACAAATAAAGCATTTCAGATTTCATATAAACATACAATACTTTTTACACCCAGACTAACTTAGCCCCGGTCACTGACCCGTGGGGCTGCTGAATTGTGTGTTTTCATTTTAATTTCTGATTAAAGTGTGTGCTGACAGGTGGGCCCCATCCATCATAGACATGGTGCACAAGAATAGGGCGTGGACCAAGGTCCACGACCCGATTCGCTGGTCTATGGACCCAACGGCACTTACTGTGTAGATAACGCCCTCGGGCCCACGTGTAAGCGACTCATTAACCAGCTTAAGACAACACTTAACGGCTAAACAAATCATTAGCTTTTAATGACCCTACTACAGTATTGCCAGACGCGCCCGACAACGGAGCGCTGCGCTCGCCGGGGCCTTGCCGGTGACTCCAGCAACAGCGGTGCAAAACAAGGGCAAGGATGGATCCACAATAGCGATGCGCACCTCCCGATAGTGGCGGCGGCCTCAACAGCAGCCGGTAGCGGTGGCACGCCGAAGATGAGTGGCGGCGTTAATACGGCAAAAGCACAAGAAACGCTAAAGCTCCGCAAGGTTTTGGGAAGCAGGTGCCCGAGCTACTACTGAGCCTAAGGAAGCTACCTGAGAGACAGAGAGGCTCGGGGATTGTCGGAGCTGAGCCAACGTCAAGGAAGGTGACGGCGGCGGGGTGCTTCTCTGAGGAGAGGTTGCTCTGGTGAGGGAGGTAGAGAGAGCTTAAGTGAGGCCCACAAATGATGTGTAGGCAAAGAATCGACAAGAGACTTACCACACTGGAGATAGGGAAGAAAGGGGGTCCCTGCGGCTGAGTTAGAGAAAATCCCAGATTTGATTATCCCTGTGATGCAAAGATAAAATTGGTTGAGGGCAAATCGTGAGGATGCTCTAAGGCACGGGATGACGCACTTTAGAGAGGATAATACTCACTGGATACTGAGTTGGCACGGCGGCAGTTTCGGGTGCGTGCTTTGGAGCAGTAGGGAGCTCGACGGCGGACCAAGAGCTACAAGCCAAGACAAAGCCTCGCATTAGGAAAAATGGAAAGGGTGATGACCGGAGATGGAGAAGGAGGTGGAAGCACAAAGCTTACCCGAGAGGGAGCCGAGTTCTTGCCTCCTTTCCCTCGGTCACCGAGAGGGAAAGTGAGAGCTTAAGGGCGAGGGAGACAGGGTTATAGCTAGGCAACGGTTAGAATAGAAACGGCATGAAGAGGCGATGCTCCAGGAGTGGGCAGACGGGGTGGTGCAGCAACGGCATTGATGGAGCGTGGTAGAGCAGTGCGGCCGCGTGGCGAGCGCGCTCTACGCGAGTCCACGCGAGGAGGAAGATGACCCTGACCAGCGGGGCCCGCTGGTCAGCGGCACAAAACGGCGTGAGCCGGAGTCTGGTGTGGCCAGTTTTAAGTGGGGTTCGACCAAGTCAAGTGGTGCGGTCGGGTTTGAGTCGGGCTCGGGTTCGAGTTTGATGAATAGTGACTTCTGATTTTGATCTAAAAGGCTGAGAAGATAGAGAATTTTTAGAGGTAGCTTAGAAGCTCCAAAAATTCTGAAATTTTTATGGAAGCTTACTAGATCAGAGCGCAATCTTGTGTAATTTTTCTAGAAATTTTCATGCAATAAATTTCTCTCTAGAAAATTCACAAATGGCTGACCAGAGTTCTAACTGGTTTGACTAGCTCTTAAGAAATGGCAAATTAAATCTGAAAATTGTGAAAAAATTTCAGAGAGGTTACTAGGATGATCTAGTAGCTAGGAAAAATATTTTTAGAGGATGATCACAAGATTTGATTAGAAAGTTTTCAAGGATTATGCTTTCATCAATTGAAGCATTGGTCTTCGAAAATAGGAAATTCTCGGGGAAAGTTTCCAGAAAATTTCAAATGACATCATGAGGCATCAAAAGTTTTAATTTACCCTCATTTTTATACATTTGAAATACAAACCATTGTTTGGGATGTTACACCACTGATCCTTGGGAGCTAACATGAGACACATATCCGGGCACTCGGAATCACTTTTGTTTCATGTTAAGTGTTGCGCAATCACTTGGCTTGAAACAGATCCGATGCCAGGTCCTCATAGCGTTGGTATTAGAGCCATACTGACTGTAGGTTAAAGCCATAGCAATGGACATTGTTAGGATTTTGATTTGCAAAAGAATATTTTCAAACTATCAAAAATTTGGCAAAAATGCAAGTAATATAATTCTTTTCTTTCTTACCCATCCTAGCATCTATTTTCTTACCTCCCTATTCATTTGATTTGAGAAAATCATTTTCTCTATTGCTCGTCTCTCTTTTCCCACACTAGAAACGTTAAATAGTCGTCGGTAAACAGAATTGGTGGAAGAACGAGAAGACGACACCTTGCTGCAATTTTAAGATTAAGTTAGGGATTATCCTTAGATATTATACACCCTAATGATATTAATTAGCTTGTAGACGCTGGATTTTGTGGCGATAATTTGCTCTCTTTTGTTCCAAGTAGTTGTGCATCGCCTACGGATGGGTTGTATCGCAACTATGTCGGAAAACTAATTGTGTTTTTATTTGGATTTTGTGCTGTCCACATGGACCATAGCACCCTTTTTCTTGTTGCATAAATGTGCTTTCATTGTGCATTCATGTAGGTTGAGTCACCCCCTGCTGTCAAATACTTACCTTATGCTTTTCCCTCATTCCTTTTGCCGGTTGCTAACAAGTTGTATGGCAACAGTATGTCGGTTCATAAAACTCGTGTGATGTCGGAAGTAATGGAGGACTCGCAGCCCATGGGTTCTCAAATCACTGATGTTCAGCCCCCGAATCCTCAACGGCACAATCCAGAGCACCCCGACCCGCAATTTCAGCATGTGGGTCGACAAGAAGAACCTATTCCACCTCAGCCATCCGTGGTCGAAGTGTTGGCCCAGATGGAACATAGTCAGCAAGACCAGACTCTGATCTTGTAGTAAATTGCTCAGAACACCGCCAGTATCCAAGGTGGTCAAATGGTAGCGGGAGGAGCCGATCTTTAAGGCTCCCGATTTGCTGACTTTCTAAGCACGAAGCCTCCCGTGTTCTCTTGTTTGGAGGATCCTCTCAAGGCCAATGATTGGCTTCATACCATTGAACGGAAGCTGATCATCACTCAATGTACTGACGACGAGAAGGTCTTCTACACCTCCAACCAACTTGAAGTGGCCGCTTGTGCATGGTGGGACAATTTTTGCGCCATGCAGCCCGCCAATCACGTTCCATCATGGGACGACTTTCGAATAGCTTTCTGAGAGGCATATGTTCCTTCCAGCATCGTGAGTATCAAGAGACGTGAATTCCTCACGCTGAAGCAAGAAGATAAGTCTGTAATGGAGTATCTTGATGAGTTCATTCATTTGGCTCGTTACGCTCTGGACGATGTCTCCACTGATGCAAAGAAGCAAGACCAGTTCTTGAATGGGCTGTCGGAAGTATTGCAATTGGCGCTTGCTGTACATGACTTCCGCAACTTCCAACAATTGGTTGACAAGGCAATTGTGGTGGAACATAAGATGCAAGCGGTTGTAGAATCGCGAAAGCGCAAGAAGGCTGCACAAATTTCAGCAAGCTACAATTTTCAAGAACTGGGTGTTTGGCAGCCCGCTCCTCCTGAATTCCAAGTCTCGGCACCTCCGAGAGTTTCCATGCAAGTGTCTCAACAATCTCAGCAAGAAATCCAACAAAGGCACCCCAGAAAGAAGTGTCGAATCCGACTCTAGCAAAACAAGCGTGTTACTTGTTTCACTTGTGGCAATCCGGGGCATTTTGCGAGTCATTGTCTGATGAAACACGAAGCTATTTCTGATCAGCGCCAAGACCTTGAAACATTTATTGATCAGAGGCCTAATGTTACTTCTCAGAACACCTGTCATGCTCATGTCAATCATGTCACCACCGAGGAAGCGCAGGAAGCACCCGACATCATGTTGGGCACATTTCTAGCCAATTCGACTCGCGCGACAGCATTGTTTGACTCTGGAGCCTCTCATTCCTTCATGTCCAAAGGTTTTGCTACCCTCCACAACATCTCACTCAGCTTGATGCCTGCACCTTTGATGATTCAATCGCCGGGTTCAGAAATGAGAAGCATTCATGAATGTCGTGAGGTCGAGATTGATATCAAAGGGGTCAAGTTTTTGGCCGATCTTATTGTGTTAAATTCAGTGGGCCTTGATGTTATTCTTGGTATGAATTGGCTGTCCAAGAAGCATGGTCAAATCGTTTGTGCTCACAAGTCTATCACTCTCACAAGTCCTCTTGGTTTTCAAGTCGAAATGGTGCCAAAATTGGAGCATCCACATCTTCATGCCCTTAGCGGCAAAGAATTGTCGGAATTGAATGAAGTTCCAGTGGTGTGTGAGTTCCCAGATGTGTTTCCCAAGGAACTACCAGACATGCCACCCTTACGAGAAGTTGAATTCGTGATCGAGCTCCAGCCTGGAACTGCTCCAATATCAAAACAGCCTTGTTGAATGCCGCCAAATGAGTTAGTTGAATTGAAGAAACAGCTCGCGGAACTTCAAGAGAAGGGTTTCATTAGGACAAGCTCCTCACCTTGGGGATGCCCGGCTATATTTGTGAAGAAGAAGGACCACAGTCTGCGGATGTGTGAGGACTATCGTCCGCTGAATGAGGTCACCATCAAGAACAAATATCCGCTTCCACCGATTGATGATTTGTTCGACCAAATGACTGGTGCCTGTATTTTCTCCAAAATTGACTTGAGATTGGGCTATCATTAAGTTAGGATCAGATCTAAAGACATTCCCAAGATGGCATTCTCAACTCGTTATGGTTTGTACAAGTACACCGTCATGTCCTTCGGTTTGACTAATGCACCGGCCTTGTTCATGAATCTCATGAACTCAGTGTTCATGGAGTTTTTGGATAAATTTGTAGTCATCTTTATTGATGACATTCTCATATATTCCAAATCTGAAAGGGAGCATGAAGAACACCTTCGGCTTGTGTTGAACAAGTGTCAAGAACATCGACTTTATGCAAAATTCAACAAATGTGAATTTTGGCTAAAAGAAGTCGCCTCCAAAGGAGGAGTGGCTGTGGATCCAAGCAAAGTCCAAGATGTGCTTAATTGGACACAGCCCAAGTCCGTCTTCGACGTCTGCAGTTTCCTCGATCTTGCAGGATATTACCGCCGTTTCATCAAGAATTTCTCGAAAATTGCAAGACCAATGACCCAATTATTGAAGAAAGAAAAGAAGTTTGAATGAACAGTGGAATGGGAAGCAAGCTTTCAGATGTTGAAGGATCGCCTCACCTCTGCTCCGGTGTTAGTCCTACCGGATATCCATAAAAACTTCGATATCTACTGCGATGCATCTTGCCTTGGTCTTGGTTGCATCCTTATGCAAGAGGGCCAAGTTGTGGCGTATGCATCTAGGCAATTGAGGCCTCATGAGATGAATTATCCCACCCATGACCTTGAGCTTGCAGTAGTGGTTCATGCTTTGAAGATATGGCGACATTTCCTTATCGGCAATCTTTGCGAAGTCTACATCGATCTCAAGAGTTTGAAGTATATCTTCACTCAAGCCGATCTGAATCTAAGGCAAAGAAGATGGCTTGAATTAATCAAGGACTATGATTTGAGACTTCATTATCATCCAGGGAAAGCCAATGTCGTTGTCGATGCTTTGAGCCGAAAATCGCAATGTAGTTGCATTTCGGTTAGACCCGAAACGGAGGCCTTATGCAACGAATTTCAACGGCTCAACATGGAGATGATTAGCGAGGGTTTTCTCACTGCCTTGGAAGTGAAACCTACCCTAGAGGACCAGATCAAGATAGCCCAGAAGATTGACAAGTGTATGGAAAGAATTAAGAAGAAGATGAAGCTCGGCAAAGCCAAGTGTTTCTCCGAAGACCATCTAGGCGTTTTGTGGTTCGGAAAGCGATTGGTTGTGCCAAATGATGTGAAGCTTAAAGAATTAATCCTCCAAGAAGCCCATAACTCTCTTTTCTCCATTCATCCAGGAAGTTCAAAGATGTATCAAGACTTGAAGCAAAACTTATGGTGGACTCGGATGAAGCGGGAAATTGCATGCTTTGTTGCCGAGTGTGATGTGTGTCAATGAGTGAGAGCTGAACACCAATGGCCAGCGGGCATGCTTCAACCCCTCCCCGTTCCCGAATGGAAATGGGATGAAATTGGGATGGATTTTATCACTGGGCTTCCAAAGACTCAGCAAGGGTATGACTTCATATAGGTAATTGTCGACCGATTGTCGAAAGTTGCTCACTTCATTCCCGTCAAGACCACTTATTCGGGAAACCAATTGAAGGAGTTGTACATCTCCAAAATTGTATGTCTCCATGGTGTGCCTAAGATAATTGTTTCAGATCGAGGTACTCAATTTACCTTGCATTTTTGGGATTGCCTCCATGAGGCGATGGGAACTCAACTATCTTTTAGCACCGCTTACCACCCACAAACCAGAGGCCAAACCGAGAGGGCGAATCAAATTTTGGAGGACATGTTGGGAGCTTGTGTGTTGTCCTATGGCAAGAAATGGGATAAATGCTTGCCGTTCGTGGAATTCTCCTATAACAATAGTTATTAAGCAAGCCTCCAAATGTCACCTTTTGAAGTGTTATATGGGAGAAGGTGTAGGACACCTCTCAACTGGTCCGAGTCCGGGGAGAGAAAATTCTTTGGACCAAACTTGATCAATGAAGCCGAAGAGCAAGTCTGTATGATCCGGGAGAGACTACGCACGGCTCAATCTCGTCAAAAGTCTTATGCTGAACGCCGTCGACGTGAATTGAGTTTTGAAGTGGACGATCATGTTTACCTTAAAGTCTCACCGATGAAAGGAATGCAACGCTTTCAAGTCAAAGGCAAGTTGGCACCTCGCTACATCGGACCATTCCGAATTCTAGCGAAGCGAGGATCGGTGGCCTATCAGTTGGAGCTACCACCATCACTTTTAGATGTGCACAATGTTTTCCATGTGTCTCAACTAAAGAAATGTCTTCGAGTCCCAACCGAAGCAACCAACTTGGAAAACCTTGATTTGCAACCCGATCTTTCTTATCGGGAGCACTCGATACGCATTCTTGAAGAAATCGAGCGCAAGACAAGGAATCACAACATCAAGTTCTTGAAGGTTCAGTGGAGCAACCATACTGAAGATGAAGCAACTTGGGAACGTGAAGACCGGATGTGAATTGAATATCCCGATCTTTTTGTTCTGTCTGAAGTACCTTCGTATCAAGAAAGGAAAGGCTAAGCAAAACAATGGAAAGGAAAATATGATAGAAATTCCTTGTAACCTTGTGAGGATATCTTAGCACTATCTTTGAAGGAAATAAAAACAACAGATGTTGTATCTTTTAGAATCTTCCTGTCCAACTTCCGATCTACCCAGATCTCGGGGACGAGATCTTTTGTAAGGGGGGAGGTTTGTAACATCCCCAAGTTAATTAATGATAATTAGTATTCATCTTATCAGCATACATGACATTTTAGAAACTTTTGCATATTTTATTGCACTTGGAAAATCTCAAATAAAGTTTAAACCTAAAACTCAAATATAAGTTCCAAGAGAAAACAAGAACAAAAACTCTTGTTCATCTACTGGAAATAATTTATTCAAATACTATAATAATTATCATTAATTAATAAAATTTTTACAAAATTTTTGGAACAAATTTCAACCCACAGAAAATTCAAACTCTTTTCATTAACCTTTTCAAAGTTTGAATTTAAAATAAGCAAATAATCATGAACAATAATGTTTAATAATTTTTATGAACACTAGGATGTCCCAGGAACACCCTTGAATTATTTCAAGATTTTTAGAATTTTATTACTATTTTTAGTGCCTCGGTCAAATCTGTTGAGCTTTGGTCAAATCTGGATTTCAAAATCCCTAGCGCTGTTCGTATGGCTCGAACCCAAGCACTGTTCCGACTCAGGTCCAACCTAGACATGTGGTTCGACCACACCGCCTAACCCCACCTCACCCCTTCGCTGTGCCACTGACCGGCCGGGGCCACCGGTTAGGGGCTTCTTCTTCCTCAGGCGAGAGCGAGCAGAGCTCGAGCTCCAGGTGGCCATCATGCACTGACGTGGCTCCATCACGGCGTTCACCCACCACCCACGATAGTCTATCCCAGGGCGCCTCCTTCTCACGCCGTGTCGACCTCCGTCTTCGGCCTTGCACAAAACCGCCTCCATGTCCTTCCTTTTGCTCACTTCTCTTCCCCGCCATGGAAGAGAAGGAGGCTTTTGCTCTGCCTCCTGTCGGTAAGCTTCACCCACGACTGCTCCATTATCCTTATCCTTTGTTGCCGTCCCCATTTTATCTAACCCGAGCTTCTCCCTCGCCTTGTAGTTTTCGGAACACTAACGTGTCCTCAACGGCTCTAGAGAGCGCACCGAAGGCCATCGCCGTGTAAATCTTCGTCATCTTCGTGTCCGGTGAGCCCCTTGCCTTTGCAAGTGCGTCACCTTGTGTCCTAGGTCACTAGTATTTTTTTCCCTCAATCATTTTGTCCAAACGTCCACAGGAGCCCGAGTATTTTGGAGTTTCTATTTTCTTCGATCGCGGGAGCACTTGTCTTCCCCGTCTCCGGTGCGACGAAGCTCAGTTCGATTCCCAGCATTAGAGGCATCGCATTGACGTCCCAGGGCCACACAAACTTTCCCCTAGCTTTGCAAACCTCCACGACGAGCTCCCCTCGTTGGTTACTTCGTCGCCACCTCGGTCATCACCGCCGGCGGTCCTCCAACCATCCCTATCATCCCTCTAAGCTTTGGTACGTTCCTAGTGTCTCCTAGTTGCTAATGCGCACCTTAATTCCCGTAATGCGTCGTTGGGTCGTTCTTGCCTTGTTGGGCCGAAAGCCACCGCCGCTCGCCGGCGTTGCACCGCCATTGTAGGCCGTCCCATCCCTCGACGTCGAGACCTCTAGACTCGCACGGCTATTGTGCACCCATTGGTCTTGGATCACGCGGCCATGGACCGCCGCGCCGGTGAGCCACCGTGCAAGCGAGCGGAGCGATAGCTCTGTTTGTCGGACGGCCGACCGTTTCCTGTAGCTCATCATTAGAAGTTAAGCGTGATGATTAGTATTCAATAACGAATCTTTGTTAGCAAATCAGCAGTTAACTGGGTTAATGATTGGCACTTAATGGCCCTGAGTCTCTTACATGTGGGCCTGGCCCCGCACTAAATGAGCTGTGCACATAGACCGTGAATTGGGTTCATAAGACCCAGTCCATGACAAGCAGGGCCCACTCATCACTTAGAAATTAAATTCAGTTGGAAAATGACACTATTTAGTAGACCCCACCTGTCATAGGCGTCACCTAGCATAGGCCTCAGTAGAAAATGTATTTAATCCTTAAGAAATTTTGGAATACATTAAATTTCACATTGAAGATGGTATTAACTTCAAAATTGCATAATTAATTCATTTTAACTCCAAAAACAAAGGAAACCAATTTTGTTATTTTTAGTTTTACATGAACTATATATGAAAATAGGTTTCAACCTTGTCACTATCTCAGAAAATATAGTTATTAGAGATTGATCCAAAACCCATTTATTTATACACTAGAAAATACCTTTAACTTTAAAAATTTATAACTATTTCATCTTAACTCCAAAATGGATAAAACCAGTTTTGATAATTTTCATTTTAATAGTACTTTATTTTAAAATTGGTTTCAAACATGTCTCTATAACAGAGAGTATAGTTTTGGAAAAATAATCCATAACTCTATTATTTTTACAATATAAAAAGCTGATAACTTTAAAAATGTATAACTAATTCATTAAAACTCCAAATGAGGTAAACTCAACTATTTTGGTCTTATAAAATTATTCTCTATTTATCTATGTAATCCTTTTTCCCACTACTTGTAATACTCCAAATTTATTTAAGTGAGAAGAAATAATTTAGGGAGAACAACCAATCATAAAATGGATTTAGCAGAAGTTTAGAGGGGGGTGTAATACTCCGAAACGTGATAGAGAGAAAAAAAATAGTTAAAAGGATTTTTCTGAAATTTCTTCAAAACCTGGGCCATGGGCTTTTGGCCCACAGCACCAAGGTCCAAAAGGGTGGAAACCCTAATTCTGCTACAGTACCAACCATGCTACAGTAGTCACCGCCGTGCTACAGTAGACGCAGTGCTACAGTGCATCACCCCCTGCTGCTCCTCCTCTCCCAGGCGCCATCCTCCCACTGCCGGCGAAGAACGCCCGGTTGCTGCTGGCCAAGGAAGAAGGAGAGAAGGGAGAAGAGAGGGAAGGGGAGAGAATGTGGGCTTGGTACGTGTTCTTCAGCGGTTCTTCAAGGGTACCTTCTTTTCCCCTTTGATTAGATGCGAAATCGACTAGTTAATCAATGTCGGTATTATGGTCTGCTCAGGACAGATTGCGTTAGACAGATGTTTTGATGTAGTTAAGTGCACATTCAGTTCTGGATGTCTGCTAGAGTAATGTAGAGGACGTCGCCATCTTTCCGTGAAGTGCTAGAACACATTATTTGGACTTCTGTAGCAGATGTTATGATTTTATTAGTGGAACTGTTCTGCAGATTAGTTGATTTTCTAACAGGTTTTAGTAATCTGAGTTAATCGTTTAGTTAAATGGAGAATTGGACAAGCTCAGTATAACGAAAAATGTAGGTAATTTCAATACCTTTCCAGAAAGCTAAAGAACGCAAGATTTGGACACTCGTAGCAAAAGTTATTGTATTTTTTAGTGTTCTGTCCAAAGAACCCGACGCGAATTCGATGTTTCGTTAACTAGCTCGGTAGGGGCAATAGATGGCAGATTCAGAACAGCCCCTCAACTAGGTTTAGTTGGGGAATTTAATTACCTTTCCAGAAAGTCTAAGAACATCTTATTTGGACTCCTGTACCAATAGATATGGATTTTTGAAGTTGACTATCCACCGAGGGGACAGATCGACATTTAGAAATTTGGGGACGAGATCGAGTTAGATGCTTTTGCGTGTTTGTGGTTGTTGTTATATAGTTTGTTTTGATCCGCTGCTGTGTCTTAGCGTGCGTTATAATTATTCTTCAGGTGGTGGACTGGTACCGGGGGTAGCACCTTCTGCACATCCCTCGTTCTCTCGCGGTTAAGGCAAGTATAATGATGGATATAATATATATTGTTGAATGGCAATGTTTGATATATATTATGAGTACTTGTATGTTCATGATTGTGGTGATGACACAATTGGTAATGTTCATGGTTGCTAGAGATATGAATTACGTGTTATTCATGGTGGTTTGTCTATAGTTATGAGATTTTGGAGTATGAATAGGTTATTCATATGCAATATTATTGCGGATGCATGTTTGTATTACTTTGAGAATTCATACATATGCATCATGTTGGCTTATTGAAGTCTTGGTCATGTGATGATCAAGCAACTCTTGAGGTCCCCGTCATGTTAATGACGGGCTAAAGGTCCCCATGCTTGAAGAGCATGGGCTTAGGTCCCCATACACGTGGAGTATGGGCAATGGTCCCTGTACCAGATGGTACAGGCATGGGTGTGCATCGACGGATGCGCACTTTGCATTACCGGTAAAATGCAAAAGGGAAAGAGAAGAAAAAAGATCATGTTGGGCATATTGCATAGCATGCGTCTGTAAAGTGATTGATATGTGGTTTTGTGAAGTATATAGTTGATGAGTTACATGCTTGTATGCTGTTGATGCCATTTATTATATTTGCCTCCGGTATACTTAGTTATACAAAGGAGGGTCTACCGAAATTTAGAACTACGCCTTATGTTTAAATGGTTATTATGTTTATTTAGTAGCATTCCAGGCCCTAGTTGGGTTGGGGTGTTACAGTTGGTATCAAAGCGGGCTGTAGGTCCGTGGTATTGAAAATTTTAATCTTGACACACTATGCACAGTAGGTGGGTTGGGTTTATTTGCATTGCATTGCATATACGCTTCCTTGAATTTTTATAGTTGTTACTGTGAAAGTGTTGCTAGTTGATTGATGTGCTTAATGTTATGAAATAATCTTGTATACTTATAAATTATTATACTGTATATTATGTGTGGGCATAACCCATGTTGAGAGGTTGAGGTCGTGGTTGTGGCCTTGGGCTTTACCAAAGCTACACCACCGTTCATGAGATGAGAATAGTGAGTATCTTTGGAGAGGGTGTTCTCTTCCTAAATTTGATTTGGTCAACTCGTTCGGTTGTGCATGATGAATTTCCTTAGGTTAGTAGTTTTATCCCATCGATGTGTTTCCATTGATTTAACTTGACCCTTTAGCGATCATTGTTTTCCAACTGTTGAGCCGCTTATGTTGATGAACCTTCTTTGGATAGTGGTTACAATGCGCTTGATGGGTTTCAATTGGTTTGTATTTGTTTTACAGAGCAAATATTGTCTTTTCTGACTCTTGAGCTATTCTTGCAACCTGTAAATGTTGTCTTTGGCAATTTTGTGCCTCTTCATGAGAGATCTACCTTCTTGTTGGCAAGCTTGACCCATTTATTCGCTAGGTGTTTTAGATAATGGAAAGTATCATATACAAACTTCATTGAAGTACATTTCGTCTTTATGCACTTCTTTTGGAGTAGTTGGAATATCGAAGTTTAGTGCATCTTCTTTGAGAAAGACAGTATCAAAACTATTTTGAAATATCTTGTTGTAATATGTGAGAGGTTTAAAGTATAAAAGATAATTTGATAATATATGAGTTATCAAATTGAGTCTGTAGTTTGGTGCGTAATCGATCTTAACCAAGATCTTTGGAAGTGAAGTTAATAGATTTGACGTTGTCATGGAGTAATTACATGATGCACTTGTTAAGTGGTATGACCATTCATACTCGAAATCCAAGACCTATTAAGATGGTGGAATTTGATAGATTTACTGGATAATTCGGAGTGAAGTATCGCAATGGATTTGTCTACCCATTAGAGATGATTATGTTAAGGATGTGAGTGAACGATGAGGATATGTTCGACTGTGGTCTTAGTAGGTAATAATATGAGATTTTCTTTAATTGACTATTTGATGATCTTATTTATGCTCGTGGGAATACAAATAGAGAAATGACCATCAATTCGTCCATGATTGAATAATCATCAATGTTTATGATAACCTCCAGATTAGAATTAGAGTGTACTAAATTAGTGTAAGCCTTCCTAATAGGTGAAAGGTTGAAAGTCAAAAGTGATTTACTCATGTGTGTTTCATGAGGATGACCTATGTTTGCATGATGGTGAAATTGTCGGATAATAGTATGCCTCTGATGAGAGGGTTTTGGAATAACCTCTTAAATTGAGTAGTAGGTTTCCCTCTAAAATTAAGTGGTTGTTGTAATGAGATTGTAAGAAGTTGGTATAGTTTCAATTGAGGATGAGATGATAAAGTGGTGTGTAACACTTTGGTAAGCCGTTGGGGGCTTTATAAAGGAAGAGTTGACAATAACGAATCTTCTTAAGGGTGAATTATTCTTGATATTAGTAAGATTGTCCATAAGAGAATGTGACGTATGGGAAGGTTTCGTTTGGTTCCTAAGTGATTAATTTGATTTGGTTTTAAAGGCATTTCTTGTTTGGAATGACAAGTAATGTTGTAATCAAAGAAAATTACTTTCTTTGTTAACGGAAAATGTTTGCCCTAAGTATTTGAGGTTGGAGTTAAGGATCGTAACCTGCAACTTTTCTATCATTGCCGCTTAAGTGTTTCTTGAGTTTCAAAAGCAATGTTTTATTGTGATTTATTGATGTTTGAAACTCCCTTCTTGTGGAACGTGTGCCCTTAATTGTGGTCTCGTCTTTTGTTTTTCGATATCAATGCTATTTGACTATTTCTTTTGGTCCTGTGCTCACTGTGAGGGGTAGTGTTTTCTCATGTGTTAAAACTTGTATTTGTTTGCTCTTTCCTTTTTGAGAAAAGATTAACCGACTTGGGTTGCAAGGTCTTATAAAGTGTAATGTGGCGATTGGTTGGTGGTGGTCAAGTAAATGATCGCAATGAGAATTTTGGGGGCCAAGCTATTTGAAGAACAGTAGAAAGTGATTTGGTTTTGACCTATAACTCTTGGAAAGAGTTGGATTTAAATGGAATACTTGTCATTGAAATAAAACAGATTAGTGTTAGAGCTAGTGGAACCCATAGCGAATTATAATCCAAGAACTTTCATTCATGTTGGAATGTTGAGATTATTGAAAGTTTGGAAGCTTGATCAATGTGTTAGAGTATCGCGATTAGATAATTTTGCAAGGTTGGGTAGGTGATCTATGACGGTGTAGTTTAATGAGAGTAGGATTAGCGAAGTAATCTAATCGTAATGTCAATTGATGGGATAGTAGGTAGGGTTGAGTTGTCGGCAGGTATGCCCTGGCTTTAGTGAATAACCTTCGGGGAGATAGAATTCTTCTAAAAGATAATTTGGTCGAGAAAATATTTACATGTGGATGAAAATAATTGAGTATGTTTAGAGTGTGGGAATTTCAGTGAATGGATCTGAGGATTTCTCGATCTTTTATACGAGAAGTTTGTTGTAGGAGTTTTGGAGGTTGAATTTGGGCTTTGCATTTTTATACTAGAACCTTGGTTGCCAATGATTATATGTAAAAGTAATAGAGTAAGAGTGGATTCCGAGTAGCGGGATGATCATTGATAGTATCCTTTGGGGGTAGTAAATGAGAGTGTGTGATGTGAATTTCAAATTGATTATCCTTAACGGATTGAGCGATGTGATGGTGTGTGAAATCTATATTGAGTTGTGTTTGGAATTATTTCGTCAAAATAATTCATCTGGTAGAGAAGTTGGCTAGAGTGTGATATTGTGGATTGGAAGAGTCTCCCTGCATAAGTGTGGATTTTGTGTTCGGTTGAACATAGCTTTGAGGTTGTCAATTTAAGAGAAATGAGTTAATGTGTTATGCGATGATTTGGGATCCTATGGTTTAAGAGAAAGTTAAATTCTTAAAAGAAAAATGGTGGAAAAGGGTGTGATCTTGGAAAGTGAGATATTCTCTTAGTTCTTACTTGAACTATGTGTTTATGACGGATGTCAATTACAAAATGAGTTGGTTCTTGTCGATATGTGTGATTCCTTCCAGTTAAGAAAAAAAATGGTTAATCTGGTTTTTCGAGTGATTTCGCTTTTGGCTTGTGTGGCATTTATTTCCAAACTGCCTACTTGAAAAGTGGAAAAGTTTTCATGGTAAATCCATTGATTTTGGATTGGGCTCTTCTAAGGAAGATGGTTTTGAGTTGGATGCATTATGACTCCTTTGTTTTCAGTTGATTTCTTGGATAAGTGACTTGGTAGGCGAGTTCTTTGTACGCCCCTTGTTAAAGGAGATCTCCTTGCATAGGTAAAGTGATCGATCGAGAGTTGGAACAAGAGTTCCGTGTGTTTTGTGCTTGACGGTGTACTTGATACAAAAGGAAGTTTAACCAAAGGTGTGTTGGATAGGTTCCTTAGTCACAGGGATTTGTAGATTGGTGTATCCCTAGGACCGTCTCGAGTTCTTGCGCGGAGTACGCAATGTCTTATATATTCTGGTGCTGAGAGAGTACATGAGAGGTCTGGGGCTTGAGATTTTGTTAGCTATTGTTGACCAACAAGTAAGACCGTGCCTTGAGCCATGTCCGTTCAAAGGACTCTTGAAAGGTAGGGATGAGTAATAAGGCGTAACACGTCAGTTACGTCAAGGTACGAAGGTCGCAGCAGACCGAGAGAGAGACCATCTGGGAATTAGAGTCTAGCAAGCGCGAGGAATATCCAGAATTATTCACAGCAGATACATGGTTATGTTAGTAAGTTTCAGCCGTGCTTATTCTCTAGCGTAAGCGTGATTAGAATTCGGGGACGAATTTAGTTTAAGGGGGGTAGAATGTAATACTCCAAATTTATTTAAGTGAGAAGAAATAATTTAGGGAGAACAACCAATTAGAAAATGGATTTAGCAGAAGTTTAGAGGGGGGTGTAATACTCCGAAACGTGTTAGAGAGAAAAAAAAATAGTTAAAAGGATTTTTCTGAAATTTCTTCAAAACCTGGGCCATGGGCTTTTGGCCCACATCACCAAGGTCCAAAAGGGTGGAAACCCTAATTCTGCTACAGTACCACCCATGCTACAGTAGCCACCGCTTTGCTACAGTAGATGCGGTGCTACAGTGCATCGCCCCCTGCTGCTCCTCCTCTCCCAGGCGCCATCCTCCCACTACCGGCGAAGAACGCCCGGGTTGCTGCCGGCCAAGGAAGAAGGGAAGAGGAAGAAGGAGAGAAGGGAGAAGAGAGGGAAGGGGAGAGAATGCGGGCTTGGTACGTGTTCTTCAGCGGTTCTTCAAGGGTACCTTCTTTTCCCCTTTGATTAGATGCGAAATCGTATAGTTAATCAATGTCGGTATTATGGTCTGCTCAGGATAGATTGCGTTAGACAGATGTTTTGATGTAGTTAAGTGTGGATTCAGTTCTAGATGTCTCCTAGAGTAATGTAGAGGACGTCGCCATGTTTCCGTGAAGTGCTAGAACACATTATTTGGACTTCTGTAGCAGAAGTTATGATTTTATTAGTGGAACTGTTCTGCAGATTAGTTGGTTTTCTGACAGGTTTTAGTAATCTGAGTTAATTGTTTAGTTAAATGGAGAATTGGACAAGCTCAGTATAACAAAAAATGTATGTAATTTCCATACCTTTCCAGAAAGCTAAAGAACGCAAGATTTGGACACTCATAGCAAAAGTTATTGTATTTTTTAGTGTTCTGTCCAGAGAACCCGACGCAAATTCGATGTTTCGTTAACTAGCTCAGTAGGGGCAATAGATGGCAGATTCAGAACAGCCCCTCAACTAGGTTTAGTTGGGGAATTTAATTACCTTTCCAGAAAGTCTAAGAACATCTTATTTGGACTCCTGCACCAATAGATATGGATTTTTGAAGTTGACTATCCACCGAGGGGACAGATCGACATTTAGAAATTTGGGGACGAGATCGAGTTAGATGCTTTTGCGAGTTTGTGGTTGTTGTTATATAGTTTGTTTTGATCCGCTGCTGTGTCTTAGCGTGCGTTATAATTATTCTTCAGGTGGTGGACTGGTACCGGGGGCAGCACCTTCTGCACATCCCTCGTTCTCTCGCGGTTAAGGCAAGTATAATGATGGATATAATATATATTGTTGAATGGCAATGTTTGATATATATTATGAGTACTTGTATGTTCATGATTGTGGTGATGGCACAATTGGTATTGTTCATGGTTGCTAGAGATATGAATTACGTGTTATTCATGGTTGTTTGTCTATAGTTATGAGATTTTGGAGTATGAATAGGTTATTCATATGCAATGTTGTTGCGGATGCATGTTTGTATTACTTTGAGAATTCATACATATGCATCATGTTGGCTTATTGAAGTCTTGGTCATGTGATGATCAAGCAACTCTTGAGGTCCCCGTCATGTTAATGATGGGCTAAAGGTCCCCATGCTTGAAGAGCATGGGCTTACGTCCCCATACACGTGGAGTATGGGCAATGGTCCCTGTACCAGATGGTACATGCATGGGTGTGCATCGACGGATGCGCACTTTGCATTACCGTTAAAATGCAAAAGGGAAAGAGAAGGAAAAAGATCATGTTGCTGCTTAAGGATTAATTTTGGCTATGCTTGAATGCATTGGATTATTTGTAATAATGAGAGTGGTAAATTTTAATTATGCTTACTTATGCTTTAGCTGAATAGATTATTTATGAATGCGTTAATGAACTTTGGATGTTGAGATATTGATAATAATATATGCATCTGTTGGAACCTCCGGTATACTTAGTTATACAAAGGAGGGTCTGCCGAAATTTAGAACTATGCCTTATGTTTAAATGGTTATCATGTTTATTTAGTAGCATTCTAGGCCCTAGTTGGGTTGGGGTGTTACACTACTATTCTACAAATTTTGACTAAATAATTAAATTCGGTGAACGGTAACCGATTCAATTAAATTGGATTTTTCAGAAATCTGATTTTTCAAACTGCTATAACTCTTACATGCTAAGTCCAAATAGAATAGTTCTTTCACCTAAATTCATGTAAAATCATAATCTACCCACTGTATAAATTTCATGTATTTTTGAGTAATTTGAATGTTCAGCTTATTTGGTGTTAATTGCAATATCGTTCTTTTGATAGATTTCTCGACGATACGAGTGTATTTATGAGTGTAACCTGAGATTGAACAAGTGGTATAGCAAAGGTGCGAGCACCCTCCTCTTGATCATATTGCTCCTACTGATTTTAAAATGTTTTGTATGGTTTTAATCTCTCAATTGCGTGCTATTTGAAAAGTATGTTCATGGGTAGAAATAGTTAATTCCCTACTTGCTGCATTGGCCCTCCTTTGAATGTTGATTACCCCTTTTTACCTTGAATGATTAAGGATATATGTTATACGGGAGTGTTTGCTAATTTGTAGCACGATGCTTAGCCATGCTAGTAGTTGTAGTCGATAACAGCTGATGGATCAAATTGAATCTTGATATAAATTGAGGATTATATGGATTTGATTATGTAGAGTTTGAGGAAAATGTCCAGATATTCAAATCTAATTTTTTGAACTTGTTGATGAGTTGTTGTTATGTGTTGGACTTGGACGGATGATAGGGTGATGAAGGGGTGGTCCCAGATTCGCATAGCCCCGTCTGGGTATTTGAGGACCAGTCTGTGGTGTGATGAACCAATTCTTACGTACAACCACATACCAGGATAATGGCGAAGGCTTGGCTTAATAATTTGTGTGTGTTAGCTATCAAAACACAATTAGATTGGCAATTGTTGTTGTTTCGGTTTAATGGCTCTCTTGTCAATCTAGTGGGGGCATATTATATTTTTCTTTTCTTGCCCTTAAGGGTCTCTTTTATGATAGGGACTTACTTACATAATGGGGTTCCCCTGTGGTTCAGGCGACTGTTTACTGTCTGCCATGGGGCTGTCCTTGGGTGGTTTGATAGATAGGACATGACATTTGTAACGGCCTCATTATGCTATCTCAGTCGCACTCCAAAGGAAGAGTGCATTAGCCGACATTGAGAGGTATGCATATCGTGTGGGTAAAGCTGTACAACTCTGCAGAGTCAAATAAATCTATTCAAATAGCCGTGTCCCCGGTTATGGACATCACTTATGGGAAAGCATGCACAATTAGCTTATGGGAAATTAAGTTTGGGTTATGGTTAAAAATGTTATGTCATTATGTTAGTTTGGAAAAACAAGACTACAACCATACCAGCTGCACTAAGCATGCTCATGACCGTGAGTGCGGCTATTTAAATAGATTTTTCACTCCGCAGAGGTGTACAACTTTACCCATAGTATGAGGTATTCCAGTTATCTGGAATATCTCTATATCACTGCTCACTACCGGAGGTAAGCAGTCTAGAGTTCACGACGCAACCTTTACATCATCTAGCCCTAACCTTGCACTAGCCCAACGAATCATTATCCTTATTGTCAGAACCCCGGGCATGGAATACCCGTGGATCTTATGTGTATATTGTGCTAGTCCCAGTAATAAAGGCTAGCACACACATTCACAACATTTGGCATCACATTCATACATTCTACTTGGGCTATTACAAAAGTTATTACAAACCACGGCCGACCGGACAAATAAAAGCAATTATCAAAGCAAGTAAAGTCACAGCAGAAGACGAAATAGTAGTAGTAGTAGCAAAAGTCCAGCGGCATGCCCATTTGATCCCTCAGGCAACCAACAAGGAAACAAGGCCTAAGTAGACCCGTCATCGAACCCCTCGGTGCTAGGTGCAAAGAACTCATCGTCAGGCGTCAGATCATCTGCAAATTCTAAACCAACAACATTAGCAAGATTGAGTACTTGTGTACTCAGCAAGACTTGTAGTGTATCACAAAATTATATTAGATGCAAGGCTGTCAAAGGTATAGCTCTATTCTACAAGTTCTTTTGCTCCAAGCCAAGTTTATTTGCAATAATCACAAGTAATAATTTGCAACAAAATTTGAAAGAGCAGTTTATGAAGAAGTAAAAACAGGATAGTAAGTAAAGTAACTGAATAAGTATCAACAAACACTCACAACCCTACTCAGTTGTAAGCAAAAAATATAATCAGGTTTTGCCATAGAAATGACACTAACAAGTTCATGTTCAACCATAGAAATGGCAGTCCTGCTATAGAAATAGGAAATCAGACATAAAAATGACAATCCGCTATAGACATAGCAACAAAGCCATAGAAATGGCAGTTAACTCAATAACTGAAAAACCCCATGTCATTACTCCAATCTTTTGTGAGAAAACAGTTTGGAAAAATAAAACTACCGCCATACCAGCCGCACTAAGCCTGCTCATGACCGCGAGCGTGGCTATTCAAATAGTTTATCACTCTGCAAAGGTGTACAACTTTAACCATAGTACGTGGTATTCAAGTTGCCTAAAGTATCTCTATATTGCTGCTCACTACCGAAGGTAAGCAACCTAGAGTTCGCGACGTAGCCTTTACATTATCTAGTCTTAAACCTGCACTAGCCCTGTGAATCTTTATCCTCATCCATCAGGATTATAATAATAGTAACACTGATAGTAACAAGGTAACACATTGAATGAGGGCCTCACTCACCCGGATAGAAACCCGTTGAGCAAGTCCCTCACTTTGCCCAGATAGAAACCATCGAAGTGAGGCATCCGCAGTTGTGCCGGCATTGCCGATCCCCCAGCAATGTGCACACTAGTTCCGCCTACTGTCATGCAAGGCTAAGATTTCGATAACTTAGTTAGCTACGACCATCCCATAATAGCACATATGGTTGTACGATTAGGTCTTAGTCCTAGATTTGCTGGCTTTAGTCCTTAATCGACTACGGGCAAGATCTCCACCCTATCTACTAGTGAGTTACAATCCTCACTTTTTCAGAATACAATATAACTTGCTCGTGTCTAAAGACTAAAGCTTTCATATCATTTTTTACATACAATAACAGAGGTAACTCCTCAAGACATTTTGCAAAATACTCCTAAATGCGCAAATTATCATATTGTCCTTTAGTTCTGAAATTCTATTGCTCTAGTTGCGTTTGTGCAATAACTGCACTAAAAAATTCCCAAATGACATTACATATTGTCTAACCGATATTCTAAAGGTTACAATAGTAAGAGATCAAAATTTCAAGGAGACATATGCAGCAAGTAGGATTTACAACTACTAATTTCCTGATAATAGCATTTTCATACAAGAAATACACGCATGCATAATAGGATTTGCAAAACAAAGTACAATAAGTAAAATACTGGGATCAACTTGATCAAAGGGGGTGCTTACCTTCCTCTTGGTGTTCTAGAGGTGTAATGGATTGATCGTCGCAAGAAATACCCAAATAATCGACGTCTAAACAGAGCCATAAAAGAATTAAATAGCAACCAACCAAGATAAACAGTAACCAAAAATAAATATTTTTACATATTTAGGCAGATCATGATTTGAGACGAATTTAGAGACCAAAATCACTTAATTTGGAGTTGTGTAGCAAAAGTTATTAAGGTTTTACTACAGTCGGTTTCATAAATCCAGAATAAATGGAAAATACGTTTTCTAACGGAGAAAGCATATTCTTGCGTCTGTTATTTCAGAGTTTACGCCTTCTATTCCAGCTATAACTAAAAGCGTATTTTCTATTTTCCATTGGATTTCTGGTAAAAACTAACATGTGGGGCCCACTGTTAGTGAGACGGTCCACGAGCACAGTGCGTAGACCAAAGGTCTATATGCACTGGGTGCATGGGTCCACGGGGTTTTCATTGTGCACTTAAACCGTGGGCTTGCATGTCATAGACTCAACATAAGTTAACGTTTTGAGTTAACTTAACAGTTTGGTCCCACACTTCAGCGACTCATTAGCGTTAACTAAACAGTTAAATGGTTAGTTGGCCTTAATGACACGATTAGGCACGTTGATGACGAGCTACAGTGCTCGTCATCGCGGTGCTGCGCGGTGGCGCTCGTGCCTGAGCTACTCGCCGGTGATGTGGGGCTAGGCGATGGCAATGGGTGCTCAAGATGGATACTACGCACAAATGCGCACTGCAGATAATCGACGACGCGTGGCTCGGGTGGCTCAACGCGGGTGCTTGTTGGCGAAGGAGGAACTGGTACGGCAAAACGCGACAGCATGAATGGGCATAGCCCTTGGTAAATGAGCGTGCGCATAAGCATCTATGGGCTATTAGGACTGTACCAGAAGGATGCGGAGGGGCTGAGATGGTTTGAGGTGAGCTATCGACGGCGAGCTGCGGCGGCGAAGTCGGTTGTGTGTGGAGAAGAAACCCAGGTGAAGGAGCTTGAAATTTGATGGTCAAGGAAGCTTCAGTACGTCCTGGAAATGCTTCGGGTGTAGCGAATCGGCTCGAGGTGTCATCAATCGCCGATGAGCTCAAAGCGGCAGTACTAGTCGAAGACAGATAAGAAAGGCCAATTCGAGCGATCCTGTGAAGCAAAGACCGAATTGAGTGAGGGGAAAGGAAGCTTGTGCACTGAGACAAGAGATGACGCGATAGGATTGACTAGGAACCCTTCGGTTGGTCGTCAATGGAGGCGGTGGTGCACGACCTTTTTAGGGTTTCAGCTCTAGAGCTCGAATGAGTGAAGGAGAGGTGGAGTGAGTGCGTGCACGGAGTTGGAAAAGGAAATGTGAAGCTCGGTGGTGTGTTTTTATAGCCTAAGCGGTGGAGTAGGGCGAGGAAGGGCTCAGGCAGTGGCAGTCAATAGGGCGAAGCTCTCGGCATTGTACGGGTAGAGGAGGGTTGGCATGGGTAGGTATGGGCGCGGCATTGAACGGCGACGCGATGCGGGTGGTTGGGTTGTAGAAAAACTGTTGGCGGCGAGGCGAAACTAGGGCGTGCAGAGCTTCACTAAGGCAGCATTTGGCGCTATCGAAGCGAGGTGGAAGACGGTTCCTGGGCACAGGACCCACCAGTCAGCGACACGATGAAGCGGTACGGGCTGATCTAATCTCGACGGTCCAATATGAAACAAATGGCCTCGATGAATCTGTAATATCCCGTTTAAATATAAAACATATAAGTGACTAGTACTAAAATTAAATATAATTAGAAAGGAAAAATTCAAAATTTTGGAGGAGTTTTAGAATTCAGGCCTTTGCCCATAGCTCTTTGGTCCCATGTGGGGGAACTTGTAATACTCAAGAGTAGAATTCGAGAGAAAACAAATATTTTTAAAGAGAAGGTCTATTTAGAAATTAAATTAGGAGGAGGGACATTTTAGCAGAACAATTGTAACAGGGGAATTGAGGGGGATATCTGCAAAGTTTTGGCAACCTTGGCCGGGGCCTCAAGCCCACTTGCATTTGGCCTATTGGTGGGAGGAGGAGGTGGCCGGCCAAAGGGGGGGGGGCAAACCCTATCCGCCACCCCCCACTCCATAGCCGCCACCCCCACCCCTTGGGCACCCCTCCCCATCTCCCCTTGGCTGCCTTGATGATCCCTTGCGCCTCTCCACCATGCCTCCCCCTGCTGCTGGTGAAGATCGTCCACTTCCCGCTGCCTGCCGAGTGGGGAGAAGGAGCAGTTTGTGTTGGTGGTGGCCGGCCAAGGAAGGAAGAGGAGGAAAGGAGAGAGGGGATGTGAGGACCCCGGTTTATTAGGCTTGTAATACTTAGTCATCCATTGACCCTAGCATCACAAACATAATAATCCGTGTCTTTGAGATATGTATACTCCCCAGAATGCAGTATACACACCCCTTTACAAAATCATGCATCAATTCCATTCAAGACATAGAACCAAAGCACGACTAGAATAAAAGACGTACATAATATAGAGTTATTACAAAAGGGGCCGACCGGCCAAATACAACTAAGAAAGATAAACACAGCGGAAGCAAAAGCCATAAGATGGCGATAAACAAAAGAGAGCCACCGGGCTTGCCTTTAGCCCACAAGGCAACCAACCAAGCCGCCTAGCTAGACTCCCAACCGCAGCACATCTCATAAAAGTAAAGCCCTTTGGGCCCTACCTCCTCTGCAACAAAGTTATTAAGCAAAGCAAATGAGTACAAAAATGTACTCACAAGACTGACGTGTAGTATAACAAAACTATAGTTAAACTACATGCAAGCTTTATTTAGTGGATGAGGCTTTGGACTTATTTTAGCATAAAGCAAGTTTTCATTTGCAATATTTAAATAGATTCCAAAGCAGTTTTGCAATTCATTTTTAATTTGCAAGTAACAACGAGACAAGTAACATATTAACAATAGATAGATGACAACAACAATCCTGGAAGTGACTAACCCAATAGCCACCACAACAATAGCATGAATTACCCATTCATACCACCCATGTCAAGTTTTAATTAAAGGTTGTAGTCTAACTCTCGAAAGACTTCCCCAAGCGTGTCCATAACCTAGGACGAGGCTATTCAAATAGTTTTAACCCTGCAGGGGTGTACCAATGTACCCACACGTTAGACCACCTTTTCGCCAAGCTATTAGCACACTTCCTTTGGTGTGCCAGCACAGCTAAGTCCAATGAGACTTTTCCAATATTGAGTGTCAACCACGAGTTGCCCATATGGGGATACAACCGCCCCATACGTTGATGCGGAGTCATCAAAGATGCTTACCCCCTTATACGGGTGGTGCTCCTTGCAGTGGATAACCCACTACTACTCGCCCAATAGCCCACCATGCAACCCGAAGCTAACACCCGTCAAAGTACTTAGCCAAGAGAGGTCCCATATCCTCTCGTGTGGTTAGCACTAAAAATGCTTGGTTCGTGTAACAAGATGTTCGGTCCTTGTTGACTTAGGCACCATTCCACAAACCAACAATCACACCATCATCCATTGTGCCCAAGTCCAAATAGTTTTCATTTTTAGTTTTGTTTTGACTTTACAAATTAACAAAGCACAAGAGATAGACATAATGGAGTAATAATTTTTGTGTGATCAAGGTCATCGACATAATATCGACAACCGCCCATTTCTACCGTTTATCTAAGCATTTCTAAGCATACCAACATGTGATCTACTAAGTGATGAGAGCTCATCCAACGAACTCTACATCACAGCAAGGTAGTCCTAGGCTTAGTAGTAGAGAATGAACATTTACCTACAGGATATGCATCTATAGGATCACTAAACGATATCATTTAACAACAAAATAGCAATGCATACATACAAGTTAAACAAAGTATTAGACTTTAAAGTAATGGGACACAATGGGATATGATCAAACTGCTTGCCTTGCTAGTTATGCTCAGTCTGCTGCAGAGGTTCGCTCACGTGATCAACACACTCGTCGACACCTAATCGAAAAGGCGAAAAGAATCGATAAGAACGACGAAAACCAAAAAGACAGCACAGCAAACAAACTCCAAATGCTCTGAAATTTCTACAGAAGCAAGAGGATGATTTTTATAGAATTTAGCAATAAGAACCAATTGATTTGGATTCTCAATGCAACAGATATGAGCAAAACAATTCTGCTCAGCCTTAAAAATCAAAACTGCTACTATTCACCACAATTAAATTGTTTAGCAAAATTTTCTAGGAAGGTGGTGCAGCTGAGATTTTAACAGTAAATCAAGCACCTCATGAGATGAATAACACAATTGAGTTCACCTCATTTGGAGCTATTATGCATGTTTTATGATTTTTCAAAGACATTAAAATGAGCACAACTAAAATGCACCCACAATTCTTTTAAAAATAGTGACATGCCTAAATCCTATTCTAACATTTAGTGCATTAATAGAGGAACCCAACAAAGTTGGATTCACTCAAAAAGGAGCTCTAGAGAATTACTTATGCATTTTACAAGATAAATACCACTTAAGGGATAACAATTAAAACCCATTTCTAATCTATTTTAGCCCACTCTTTTCTGGAGCTGAACTGTGCTCCTAACCATTTTTAGATTGGAGCCCAGATCAAACTAGAGCTGCAGAAATTTGAATCACCTTATTTGGATTAAAAATGAATTAGTTATGCATTTTACAAGTTCTTTACCTTTTTCAGTTTGCAAATAAGTGCTCTCTGGATTCTCTAAAAACCAAAATAGAGGGGAGGACATGAGCCGTTGATGTTAAATCGGACGGCCCAAGACCTCCCAGGAAAATGCGCACGCGCGCCTGCGTAGGTCCAGAAAACATGGGCCGTTGATCTTGGATCCAACGGTCCATGTCCTCCCTGCAACGCTGCGCGCTAATGGAGGAGAGGTCGTGGCCGTTGATGCTGCATCCAACGAACCACAACAAACGGGGGAGGACCGGGACGGTCCAGATCCATACGGGGAGGACCTTAACGGCTGAGATGACCTCGAGGAGGTCCTAAGCGGCCAAGATCAACACAGGGAGGATCTCAATGGTCGAGATCAACACGGGGAGGTCCTTAACGGCTAAGATCCACACTGGGAGGACCTCAACGGCTAAAATGACCTCGAGGAGGTCCTAAGGGTTAAGATCTACAAGAGGAGGTCCCGACGGCTAAGATCTCACACGAGGAGGTCTTAACGGCTCAGATCTCCAAGGGGAGGTCTGGGCGGTTAAGATTTACACGGGGAGGACCTCAATAGCTAAGATGACCTCGAGGAGGTCCAGAACGGCTAAGATTTGAAAAGGGGAGGTCTTTGATGGCTGATATTTACACGAGGAGGTCCTGTACGACAACGCACAGAGACATCCCCGTCCGACAAAAACCGAGGGGCATTCCAAGGCTCGTTGCCGGTGATGAGGACCTCGTCGGCGCCACCCAAGGGCACCAACGTGTGTGCAATAGTGTTGTGCACACACTGGGACCATCCCCAGCGGCGGGGGTGGCCCTGAACGGCGATGAGCCGGAGATTGGTGGCACAAAAGCACACGGCCAAGAGCAATACTTAAAAATTAAAGCTCCGCAACTTCATACACGCAGGTGCCCAGTGCTAAAGGACTATCAGGAAGTACCTGGAGGTCCTGAAGGAGCTGAGGAGGTTGGAGGAGCTTCGGCAACGTTGGACTTGCCGGCGCCGAGGAAGACAAGTGGAGGAGAGGACCTGGGCAAAAACCACAGCACCAAGTCATCACCATGTGCTCCACAAAGTTATGAGGTGCTCTGAGAACAAAGGATTAAGAGGAGGAGGTCCATACCGGATTTGACACAAAGGGGAAAGCTCACGGCCAACAGCTCCAAACTTCAATTAGCCCTCTCCTGCAAAGGCCAACCCCAATGGAGTTAGGGTTAAGACTTCTGGAATTTAGAGGAGCAAAATGAAGCAGAGGCCGAGAGAGAGAGAGCCACTGGAGTACTCAATGCCCGAGGAGCTCCAAGGTGCTCCAATGGCGGCCAAGGAGGTCAGAGTGGTTTGAGCTCCTCAGAACCGAGAGCAAAACGGTGAGGTGTGGAAAAGAAACCAATGAAGACAATGGGGAGGTTTTATACCCTAGGACATGGAGGTCATGAGCCAAGGGTTAAGCTCATGGTGAGCTTAGCCCATGGCGCGGTCCAAGGCTTGGATAGGACGTGGAGGTGATGGGGGCGTAGGCCTGGGCAGGACTAGGGTGGAAAGGCACTGACACGCATTAAATGCGCTCAGCACAGAGCCGTTGGGACATGACCGGACCTGCACACCCACCGCCATGGCTCACGCACACGTGATAGAGGAAGGAGAAGAACAGGACCTCGAATCCACCGTTGGATGAGAAAAGATAGGGAGGTCCTAGCCCTCAGATCTGAAACGGTAAGTTGTAAAGGAAAGGGAGGAGGTCTTGACCTTAGGATCTGGACTGAGAGGTCCTGACCTTTAGATCGACCTCGCGCGGAGGCGCAAAGGAACTGGGAGGTCACAACCGTAGGATTTTCATCGCACGTTTGCGAAATGATAAGGGGAGGTCCTGTGCGGTAGGGGTTAGGAGGTCCTAGCCGTTGGATTGCGATCCAAGGGTGCGGACCTGATGGGGAGGACTTAACGATGCGCACGATATAGCCAAAGGGATGAGGAGGTCATGGCCTTTGGATCTCAATCCAAGGGCACACAACAAGGGGAGGTCAAGACCGTTGGATTTACATCCAATGTCACACAATGGAGCGAGGAGGTCTTGAGCTGGTGCGCACGAAAGTGGCGGAGGTCATGGCCCTTAGATCTTAATCCAAGGGCACACAACATCAAGGAGAGGTCGTGGCCTTTAGATCTGGATCTAACGGCTACGACCTCGCGTGGGTGGGAGGTCAGATGCGCATGACAAAGAAGGGAGGTTGTGGCCGTGGATTTTAATCCAACGGTGCACAACACATGAAGGAGGAGGTCTGGAGCGCTTGATAACGAGGGGAGGTCGTGGCTGTTGGATTTGATCCAACGGTTATGACCTCAACAAGGTGGGAGGACTGGGCCGAGTTGGTTGTGGAGGAGGTCGTGGCCTTTGGATCTGAATCCAACGACTATGACCTCAACAAGGTGGCAAAGGAGGTCTGCTGAGCCAGAGGAGTGGGTTGGGTTTGGCCAGCTATGGAAAGCGGCTCAAGCCCAAGGAACAGTGACAAGCCAATAGTTTAAATTTAAAAGCTGAGGCTTTGAAGATTTAATTGAGATAGTAATTCCACTCCAAAATTTATGAAATTTTAACTGGAGCTTGCTGACTTTAGGATTAACCTTACATAAAATTTCCAAACGTTTTTATGCAATACATTTTTCTCAAGAAATTCATTAAGGCTGTTCTAGGGTTTGATTTACCTCCAAAAATTATCAAACAAGTTTTAGAACTTATGATATTTTTTAGAGGGGTCCCACATCAACTCTAGAACCAAGGGAAAATGTTTTCCCAAGTTTGGCATAAGTTTTGAGACAAGTGGAATAAGGGTTGGACTTTAGTCCACAGGAGGTTTAGGTTTTTGAACTCCACAACTTCTGACAAGAATTATAGGTGAGTTCAAGAGTTTCAAGATGTGAGAAAAAGTTTTAATTTCTACACATTTTCTTACATTTGAAACACACACCCATTTATACATTTGGGATGTTACAGGGGAGAAGGGAAGAAAGTGGGAGATCACGGGCTAGGTACATGATCTTCAGCAGTTTGTCGAGGGTAAGATCTGTTCCCTTGCGATTAGTTGATTATTTGATTAATTAGTTTCATCGGTAATTAGATCTGTTAGAGCAGATAGGGTTGGCCGGCATTTTTGAGTAGCTTAACGACAGATTCAGTCCTAGACGTATCCTAGAGTAATGTAGAGGACGTCATCATATTTCCGTGAAGTGCTAGATCGTGTTATTTGGACCCCTGTAGCAGAAGTTATGAATTTTATAGCGAGTCTGTCTTGCTGATCTGTCGGTATCCTGACAACAGTTAGTAATCTGAATTAAGCGATTATTTAAAGGGAAAATTAGAGGAGTTCAATATAATCAAAGTTGTATACTATTGTCTCATATTTCCAGAAAGCTCAAGAATGCAGAATTTGGACAATTGCACCGAAAGTTATGGTAGTTTTGGTATTACTGTATAGAAAACCCGACGCGAATTTGATGTTTTGTTAATTAGCTTGGTAGCGGTATTTGGTGGCCGATTCAGAAAAGCTCATCAACTAGGATTATTTATAGAAATTGATAACCTTTCCAGAAAGTCCCCAAACACCTCATTTGGACTCTTGTACTAAAAGATATGATTTTTAGAGTGTGACCGTCCACAGAGGGGACAGATCGACATTTAGGAATTTGAATTGGGATCGCATTAGAATCTAGTGCAAGTTCGTGGTTGCTTATATAGCTTGTTTGGTCTATTACTGTTGTCTTAGTATGCCTTTATATATATTCAGGTGGGGGATTGGTCTCGGGGGCAGCGCCCTCTTCACGTCCTCCGTTCTCGCACGGTTGAGGCAAGTATTATGGTTGTTAGTATAATTATGAATATTTGATAGTGAGTGCTTATGTTTTTTATACATATTAGCTATGCAACGATGATAGTGTGATATGTATGAATAAGAATGGTGAATGCTTGAGTTATCGCTAAAGGATATTCATGTATGTTGTTGTTGCCATACATGTTATTTAAAGTTTGAGATTCTGATATGTAGTTATTGATATACATGTTATTGAAAGATAGATTACTGGTACATGTGCATGTTAAGAGCATCCTTGAGACTTGGTCACGTGGTGACCAAGTATGCATATTGGAGGTCCCCGTCATGTAGATGACGGGCTTGTGGTACCCACGTTCGTAGAATGTGGGCATTGAGTAGAGGTCCCCATCATGAAGATGATGGGCTATGGCCCTATACTCGTGGAGTATAGGCTCTTGGTCCCTGTGCTAGAGGGCACAGGCAAGGGTATACATTGACAGTTGTATACCCCGTATTACTGGTAAAATGCGAAAAGAGTAAAAGAGAAAAAGATGCATTACTCATTTGCATTACATAAACATGTGAGTTGTTTTAATGTAATGTTTTTTTATGGGATGTTGATGCTATAACTGTGAGTTAATGTTTATTTGTTGGTACTTGCTGAGCCTTTGGACTCACTCTTGCTTTTGTTGTGCTTTTAGGTACCACTTGCAAGAACGGCATGCATGGGAGGGAGTAGGCTTGCATTGGATGCACTCACTACCACACAACTTTAAAGCTAAATAACATTTAGATCACACATTAATAATAAGCAAACTTCTTAAGGATTCATTATGGTTATGAATGAATGCATTGGATTAATTGTAATAATGAGAGTAGCTTATTTTGGATAACCTTGCTTAAGCTTTAGCTGATTAGCATAGTTTAAATGCTTTGATGAATTCTGGATGATAGAATATTGTCTTTGATATATGTGACTGTTGGAACCTCTGTTATAGTTATGTAACGTCCCGTTTGTCTAGAGTTTTGAAAAGCTTTCAAAATAAAAACAACCATTTGGTTTTGATGAGAATTCAAAGCTTAACTTAAAGATTTTTGGAAAGTTGGAGATTTAACTTGAACTAACCAAACTTCAACTAAGTCCAGTTGGTTGGTGCTCTCTAATTGGTTGAAGTTCTCTAGTGTTCTTTGGCTTTTGCTTACCTTCTATCTTTTTGCTCTGTGTGTGTTTAGGCCCAACTTCTCTTTTCTAGGACCTCCTCTGTGTCTGGACCCCTCTCTCTCGGTCCAGACCTCGCTTGTGTTGGACCTTCCCTTCTCTAGACCTCCTAGTAGGTCTAAGACCTCCTTCCTTTGGTCTGGACATCTCCGTATGCCTAGACTCTCCTTTTGTTGGACATCCCCTGCTGTCCAGATCTCCCTCTCGCTCAGACCTTCCCTTGTTCTCTGGACCTCCCCTGGTTTGGATTTCCTTCAATCTAGACCCCCCCCCTTCTTTGTTGGTTTGAATCTCTTTGTGGGTTAGACCTCCTTTGAACCTCCCCTTGTGAGATCTTAACTGTCAGGACCTCCCCTTTTGCAGATCTTAACCGTTAGGACCTCCCCTTGTGAAATCTTAACCATTAGGACCTCCCCTTTTATAGATCTTAACCGTCAGGACCTCCATTTGTAGCCCTTGACCGTCCAGGACCTTCCCTTTGTAGATCTTGGCCGTCCAGGGCCTCCCCTTGTACATATCGCGGTCAGGATCTGCCCTTGGTTCTGATCTCCTCATCCTCCTTTGAACCATGCCTCCGGTCAACTCCCTTTCTCTCCCTTCACGTAGGCGCACTATCCGAGCCATCCAATCTTGATCGCACGGCCCTGCTTTGTTGTGCGCCTTTCCTTATTTCCCAGGACCTCCTACTGGTTGTTTTGCAAGGACCACCTCCTGGATCTTTGCTGGTCTTTTTGCAAAGACCACCCTCCTGGTCCAGATCGCCTCTTATGGTCAGGACCTCCCCTTTTAGGCCACGACCTCCCCTTTCGGATGTGACCTCCTTTGTTAACCCTTTTTGCAAAGACCACCCACTTGGTTAACCTTGGCCTCCAGACCAAAGGAAGGAGGTCCTCCTTGTTCTTCATTCTAACCTCTTCCTCGGGTTCTCCCTGTCCTGGTGAGCTCTCCAAGCTGCTCTGGTTTGGACCTCCCTGTCACATCCCCAAATTAATAAAGAGAATTATTATGCATCTCATGAGCATGGAATAAGAGTAAAACCTACACCTTAAAACTTAATTGCAAACGAAGGCAGAAACCAAACTTTATGTGAATCACTTGGAAATAATTTATTCAAATACTAGAACTAGTATAATGAATTAACATAATTTTTCCCAAATTTTTTGGACTGGTTTAAACCCTAAGAAAATTCAAACACAATTTAAGGACCTACATTAAGTTTGAATTTAAATTATACATGTTATTTCATGAACAGTAAGGTTCAATAATTTTTATGAGCACTAGACCTTTTGTGGGCAACGGTCCATTACAATCACAAGTGTAGACAGCAGTCTAGTCGTTTTTACACCTTTTGTGGGCAATTCTCATCTCTATAACTTGGGAGTTGGTACCTCACTTGAATTGGATAAAGTACCAGTAGTATGTGAATATCCAGATGTATTTCCAGAAGAACTTCCAGGCATGCCCCCTGATCGCGAAGTTGAATTCGTCATCGAGCTTGCGCCCGGTATCGCGCCAATTTCAAAAAGGCCATATCGGATGCCTCCAAACGAGTTGGTGGAGTTGGAAGAACAACTCAAGGAACTTCAAGATAAGGGATTCATTAGGCTGAGCTCCTCGCCTTGGGGATGCCCGGCTATCTTTGTCAAGAAGAAAGATAAGAGTTCACAGATGTGTGTTGACCACTGTCCGTTGAACGAAGTTACTGTTAAGAACAAGTATCCGCTTCCGCGGATTGATGATTTGTTCGATCAGTTAAATGGAGTTCAGGTTTTCTCCAAGATTGATTTGAGATTGGGCTACCATCAAATCAAGGTCAGAACTGAAGATATACCGAAGACAACAGTTTCCACTTGTTACAGTCTGTACGAGTACACTGTCATGTCTTTCGGATTGACGAATGCACCAGCATACTTTATGAACCTCATGAATTCAGTTTTCATGGAGTACTTGGATAAGTTCATCATGGTATTCATCGATGATATCCTTATCTACTCAAAGACTGATGAAGAACACGAGCAGCACCTGCGACTTGTGTTGGAGAAGCTTCGTCAGCATCAACTTTATGCCAAATTCAGCAAATGTGAGTTCTGGCTCCGTGAAGTTAGTTTCTTGGGTCATGTATTATCCAAGGGGAGGGTCACTGTTGATCCAAGCAAAGTGCAAGATGTGCTTGACTGGAAACAACCCAAGAGCGTCACCGACATTCGTATTTTCCTTGGACTTGCGGGATATTACCGCAGATTCATCAACGACTTCTCCAAAATTGCGAGGCCAATGACCCAATTATTAAAGAAGGAAAAGAAGTTTGAGTGGTCATCAGAATGTGAAAAAAGCTTTCACATCTTAAGGGATCTCCTGACCAAAGCTCCGGTGCTCATCCTGCCAGATATTCACAAGAGCTTCGATATTTATTGTGATGCATCTCGCCACGGGCTCGATTGTGTGCTCATGCAAGAGGGCCGAGTGGTGGCATATGCATCGAGGCAATTGAGACCTCATGAAGCTAATTACCCCACACATGACTTGGAGCTTGCAGCTGTAGTCCATGCTTTGAAGATTTGGCGACATTACCTCATCGGTAATCGTTGCGAGATCTACACCGACCACAAAAGTCGCAAATACATTTTCACCCAAGCCGATCTGAACTTGAGGCAAAGAAGGTGGCTTGAGTTGATCAAAGATTATGATATGGGACTTGATTATCATCCAGGGAAAGCCAACGTGGTGGCCGATGCATTGAGTAGAAAATTCCAATGCAACTGTTTATCGGTAACTCCATTTTCGGCAGGATTGTGTGCTGCAATGCAACATCTGCACCTGGAGATAATTGAAGAAGGTTGTCTTGCTGCCCTAAGTGTGAATTTTACACTTGAGGACCAGATTAGAGAAGCCCAAAAGGCTGACTTGGAAGTAGCTCAAATCCGGGAAGAAATGAAGAAAGGTAAGGCCAAATGCTTCAAAGAAGATGCTCATGGTGCCCTATGTTTTGGAAGCCAGTTGGTAGTGCTGTTTGATCGCACCTTGAGAGAGCAAATTCTCAAAGAGACTCATGACTCCAAATTCTCTATCCACCCAAGGAGTACCAAGATGTACCAAGATTTGAAGAGGCGGCTTTGGTGGAGCCAAATGAAGCGACAGATCGCTCAATATGTTGCCAGGTGTGATGTATGCCAAAGAGTCAAGGCTGAGCATTTGAAGCCAGCAGGTACTCTACAAACCCTGCCCATTCCCAAGTGGAAATGAGAAGAAGTTGGCATGGATTTTATCACCGGCCTTCCAAGGACTCAAGCTGGGTCCGATTCCATATGGGTGATTGTCGATCATCTGACAAAAGTTGCTCACTTCATTCCTGTCAAGACCACCTACCGCGGAGACAAGTTAGCAGAGCTTTATATTTCAAGAATTGTTTGTCTCCATGGTGTCCCAAAAGTGATCGTGTCTGATAGAGGCCCTCAATTCACATCCTATTTCTGGGGATGCCTACATAAGGCCATGGCTATCTTTCAGCTCCGCTTACCACCCACAAAAGGATGCACAAACTGAAAGAGTGAATCAAATTTTAGAAGACCTTCTTTGAGCATGTGTGCTGTCCTATAGCAAGAATTGGGAGAAGTGCTTACCATTTGCAGAGTTCTCCTACAACAATAGCTTCCAATCAAGCATACAAATGTCACCCTTCGAGGCATTGTATGGGAGAGCTTGTAGGACACCCTTGAACTAGTCTGAAGCCGGGGAGAGGCCATTTTATGGTCCAACCTTGGTGGAGGATGCAGAAGAACAAGTTCGTGTCATCCGTGAGCGACTTCGGACGGCTCAATCTCGTCAGAAGTCTTATGCCAACCTTCGTCGTCGTGAGTTGAGTTTCTAAGTAAATGATCATGTTTACCTTAAAGTCTCTCCGATGAAAGGAGTGCATCATTTCCATGTCAAAGGCAAATTGGCATCTCGCTACATCGGACCATTCCGTATTCTAGCAAAAGTGGGATTGGTGGCCTATCAGTTGGAATTACCACCATCACTTTAAGGTGTACATGATGTGTTTCATGTATCACAATTAAAGAAGTGTCTTTGCGTTCCAACTGAAGCCACCGAGTTGGATGAACTCGATTTGCAACCCGATCTTTCTTATCGGGAACACCCTATTCGCATCCTTGAAGAAACAGAACGCAAGACGAGGAATCGCAATATCAAGTTCATTAAAGTATAGTGGAGTAATCAAACTGAAGAAGAAGCTACTTGGGAACGTGAAGATCAATTCCGACAAGAATATCCAGAACTTTTCCTTAAAGTGACTTCGTATCAAGAAAAGCAAGGTTAAACAAAGCAATGGTAAGGAAAATGTAAAAAAAAATTATACCTTGTAACCTTGTAATGCATCTAGCACTATCTTTGAAAGAAATAAAAACAACAGATGTGATAACATCTTTTAGAACCTTTCTATCCAACTTCCACCCTACCACGATCTCGGGGACAAGATCTTTTGTAAGGGGGGGGAGGTTTGTCACATCCCCAAATTTATAAAGAGAATTATTATGCATCTCATGAGCATGCATCATTGTTTTCAAGCAATTGCATTATATATTGCACTTGGAAAATCTGGAATAAGAGTAAAACCTACACCTTAAAACTTAATTGCAAACGAAGGCAGAAACCAAACCTTATGTGAATCACTTGGAAATAATTTATTCAAATACTAGAACTAGTATAATGAATTAACATAATTTTTCCCAAATCTTTGGGACTGGTTTAAACCCTAAGAAAATTCAAACACAATTTAAGGACCTACATTAAGTTTGAATTTAAATTATACACATTATTTCATCAACAGTAAGGTTCAATAATTTTTATGAGCACTAGACCTTCCCAGGAACCCCTATGATTTATTTCACAATTTGAGGAAATTTATTTCTATTTTTAACACCTTGGTCAAAGTGGAGAAATCTAATTCGAAACTCAATCAAATATTAAACTCAGCCCTACACTATTCCTTGGGCTCGAGTTCGACCCGGACTCTTGACTTGACCAGACCAACTAAATGCACCGTGTGTGAACCCTTCGATTGGAAATCAACGGCCCAGATCGCATACCCTTTCAGCCCAGTTTGAGCGGATGCGCGCGACGTCGACCGTTCGATCAAGATCCAACGGTTCATGTGGACTCACTCACTCAGGCTCTCGTGCGTGTGTGTGTTGCTAACGAAGCGGGGCCCGCCGGTCAGCTGCTTCGTCAACCTCACGGAGGGGACGATCTCCACGCAGCCGAGTTTATCCGACGCGCGCAGAACGGTTCCGTCGATGCCGTCAATCCGCCGCTGCCGTTGGCCACTCCGGAACATTCTCCATTTGACGCCGCCTCCACTCCGTCTCTCGCCCGGGGATAATACCCCCTCTACCCCTAGCAATCTCCTCACTTCTCCTCTGTTGACTGAGGGGAGGGAAGCTTGCTCAGGCTCATCCCTTCGGTAAGATCCATGCCTCAAGGATTCTTTGGCTCCTACATTCGTTACCGTATCCCTTTTTACTAACCTTAGCTCATGTCCTTACTTGTAGCCCCCAGACCACCGAGGTGCCATTGCGAGCTATAGAGCACACCCGGGACTAACCATTGTTGCCATTTTCGTCTCCGGTGAGCTCCTCTCAATTTCTTTCGCGTCACGATGTGTCTTAGGGTCTAACTTAGCTTTCCCCTCAACTAATTGCTTGATTACTTCTCAGGAGCGTTTGTATTTAGGGTTAGCCCCATTTTTCGCTGAAAATACTATTCATCGTCCCATTGCCATCTTGGTAAGCTATTCCTCGATTACCTTCGTCCTCACCATCTACACCACCCACTGAAGTCATCTCTACCTCCATTTTTCGGTGTTGTTGCCCAGGGAGCTTTCCCCTCATGGAGCTTGTCGCCGCCGTCGCCATTACCGTGGCCAACCCACCCCCAAGCTCCTCCAGCCTCTCCGTCACTTTGGTAAGCTTCAGTGTACCTCCCAGTAGCTCATGCGCACATTGTTTCGGCCAATGCATCATCGGGTGGCATCATGCACTTAGGGCTGTGGGTCACTTCCGCTCGCCGCCGGTTAGCCACCGGTACGGGCCGTCCTAACCATCGCCACCGCCACCATGAGGTGCGCGTGGCTCATAGCTCTCCATTCCAACCCTTAGTTTGCAACGGCGAGGACCACCGCGCCGGCATGCTGCCCGGCCATCTCATGGCCAAACATGCGAGCGCGTGACATTTTCCGACCAACACTGTAGCAAAGTGATTAAGAGTTAAGTAGCAATCATTAGCTTTAAATGGCTGTCTTAAAAGAGTAAATGAAACACTTGCATGCGGGCCCATGGACGGTTAAGGATATCAGAGAATCGGTGATGTGTTTTCCTTTGAGGAAAATGTATTTCTTATAGGCTTAAATAGGAAGTATCTTTTTGTAATAAGAAAGCGTATTTTGTAGAATGCGCCTTTGACGTCATTCTCGGCTGGGCGGGGTCAAAGTTGACCAAGTCAACTCTCAACCCAAGGGCCCGCTGGTCAGTGACCGCAGCTAGGATAGCGCCCGGTAAGAAAAACAATAAACGGCTGAGAAAATCCGAAAATGAATTAATTACACACTCTAAAATATGCATAACTTCAAAAATACATAACTAATTCATCTCAACTCCAAAATGGATGAAACCATTTCTGGTAATTTTCATTTTTAATGAAATTTATATTAAAATTGGTTTCAAACATGTCTCTATAGCAGAGGGTTTTATTTTGGAGAGTGATCCATTAACACTATTATTTTTACAAAAGGAAATGCTGATAACTTTAGAAATTCATAACTAAATCATAAAAACTCCAAATGACATAAACTCAACTATTTTGGACTTGTATTAATATTCTATATTTATCCAGATAATCCTTTATCCCACTACTGCTCTGTAACGTCCCGTTTTTCCGGAGTTTTAAAAATTAAAAATAACCATTTGGTTTTGGTGAGAGTTTAAAGCTTAACCTGAGTTTTCAAAAGAAGCTTTAATTGACTAATCTAAACTTGAACTAAATCTGCTCGTTCCCTTTGGGAGTTTGTTGGTGTGTTCCTTTCTCCCTCTTGTGCTTTGTGTGCCTTTGGGTTTGGCTTCTCCTTCCTGACCTCTTTTGTGTCCTGGGTGCCCTCTCTTTCTTTCTCTCCTTGTTACCAGGCTCCTTTGGGTTTAGACCACCAGTTTGTGTTTCAAACCCTCTCGATCTTGGACCTTTTCTCGGACGCCCCACCCTATGATGTACAAAGAAAGGTCAGGAGGACCTTCCTTTTTTTTGTTGTTTTTTTTTTGAGTTGCGGTACTACCGCATGGAGGAGCGGTAGTACCGCTCGGTGCTGCCCGAGGGAGGTCTGCCCGGACCACCCAGGAGGTCCTCAAGACCTCCTGGAGGTCTTGACCACCAGGACCTCCTAGGAGGTCATCAAGACCTCCTGGAGGTCTTGGCCGATAACCTGCCAGGAGCACCTCAACAGATATCACAGGAGGTCTCGACAGATCTCCTGTGCCAAGTCCCGTGAGGACTTCTGGAGGTCTCCGCTCAAGCAAGACCGAGCTAGTCCCAGATCAAATTGGCTAGCTCACATGTAACCGACATGTGTAATCAAATCCATACAACAAGCTTAAAGAGAAGACAAACCAAAATAACACATATATTAACAAGTGGCTTTATGGCCAAGGTTTGTACAGGTGCCACTAAAGGCTAACAACAAACGAGAACAACAACACAGCCAGAGGCGAAGACAAAACACAAGGTCCATTCTGCCAGCCCACAGCTACCAAGTGGAGGACGCCACCATCACAAGAAGGTCTTCAAGGGTGCTCCTCCCGAGAGCACTGACCACTGAACTCCAACCTCACGATCAAACAAATAGGCACAAGCCAATGAGTACCTCGAATGTACTCGGCAAGCCATGGGTAAGGTATGCAAGTAATAATCATGCATGGCTTGACAAAGTGAGTCTGTATGGTTAGTTTGCGTAAAGCCAAAGTGACAAGAATAACATAATAGATTGCAAAGCTTAAGTTAGAAAGCGTAATACATAAGTACATTTGATTTTTAAAGGACAAGTGAGCACCCACTCACACCCAAGGCACCAACCCAAACCTCTCGAGCACCCACTCCAGAGCACCACAAGACCAGCCCCTAGACCACTTTGTGAGTCAGGCCATGACCCTCCGAGCCGGCCAAGGTCTCTTCGAGGCACAAGCCATGACCTCTCACCAAAACGCCCAGAGGAACACAATTTCACAAAAGAATTCTACCCCTCATTCAAATCTCCGCATGTCCATAACCGAGGACGCGCCATTGAACGGATTTACACTCGCAGAGGTGCACAACTTTACCCACAAGAGGTAGTCGCTGATATTTCACACGCTACCTTAGACATGCGAATCAAGTGGAGACTACCACCGGCTTTTACAAGGTCCCGCTCGACTCTACCACCAACATTAAGGTTTCGCCCTCACGGTGCAGCGTCTAGCACCCGATGGCCCCCTCTAAGCCATGGTGCTCCATCAACACCTCCTCTACCTTGGAACCGAATCGTAACAAGACCAGTTATTACTCGGTCCACCCCATAATGGACATGTGGTTGCACGGTTTGGCCCAGATCAATGGCTCCCAAGGTTCATCCTTAAATGGTCTGCTCAAAGAGGCATTCCACAACCCAAATGTGACCTCAAAGAACAACTTGGGGCACCCAGTGACTCCATGGCTACCCCTTGATCACCTAGGTGACTCCATGGATTCAACCCTTGAGCACCCACTACTGCCCGCCAACTCGCCCGAAAAAAAGCGACTTTTAGGTTCAACTCGGCCAAAGACCACCCATCCCGCACAACATATTTTAAAGTGGTCTCAAGACCACAAACAACACAACTATGGCTTCAACCCTAGTTGCTTATCGCTGGCACCAACCAAAGTTCCATAATTCATTAGTCAAGATTAAGCAATAATGATGATTCATGAGGAGACCCACGCCTACTAGAGCAAGGCTAAGCAAGAACGATACCCATGTTGGCAATAGCAATACAAGACCAACTAACAAGACCATCCTAAGGTTGTCAAAGGTAACATGTCAACATATGGATTACCAAATAGACGAGGAGGCATAAAACCAGTAGGTATTTAACTAGAGCCCAAACCATTTTATACAAATAGCAATGCAAGTTTAACAAATCAAAATACTTTTGCAAATGGGATCAAGATGGTCAAAGGTCCCATGACTTGCCTTCAATGGCGGGTCAGCTGAAGCTTCAACCGGTCTTTGGATCTTCAAGCTCCTTAGTACCCACGGAATCTACACGTTGCAAAGAAAACAACTAAATAAAGCAGCTCAAAAGGAACCCGAAAAGAACTAGCAAGAACAGAAAGGAAAGATCCACAGAAGGGGAGGTCCAACAAGAAGGAAGGAGGAGGTCCGAGAGGGAGGAAATCCCACGGGAGGGAGGTCCAAGACTCGGACTCAAGGAGGTCCGAACCAGAGGAGCCTGGAGAGCTTCTCCGCACCGAGAGAAAGAGGGAGGGGAAGAAATGACGAACAGGAGCAAATGGAGGCCCCTCGTGCCCTATTTAAAGAGAAAGGGAGAATAGAGGCATCAGAATAAAAGGGACGCCCGATTCAAGGCATCAAGACAAAGGCACACTTGGCACAAGGTACGAAAAAGGATAAAGAAAGCTAGGGATGTGACAAAAGTAGAAAAGAGTACAAAGGTAGTGGCAACATTTAATGTGATTCAACCCACATCAAACGACTTAGAAAGCGGGGCATGGGAGACAACAAAGGTTGAACATAAGGTCAAAGGGAATGGTCCGAGTAGGGGGGCTCATGAGGAGATCAAAGGACCTAAGTCCTAAGACAACCAGGAGGTCTTAAGGACGAAAGGTCCTGAAGACAACAGAGTGGTCTTGACCACAAAGGTCCAAACACAAGGAGGAAGTCTAGACCACCAAGGTCTAAACACAAAAGAGGAGGTCCGACTACAAAGATCCAAACACAACACAGGAGGTCTGAACCTAAAGGAGGTTCAAACGCGAACGGGAGGTCTAGACCACAAAGGTCTAAACACAAAAGAGGTCCCGTGGACAAGAGGTCCAAAAGACTAAAGATATCTGGGCCTCAAAGGAGATCCAAACCACAAGCAGATCTAGACCCCAAGGAGGTTTAGATCATTAAGAAAACTAGACCTCAAAAGAGGTCCAAAGCACAAGGGGTATGGCACTCGAGGAGGCCCCGACTGCTAGATTTCCAAAAGGAGATCCGACGGTCAAGATCTCAAGCAAAGGGAGGTCCCGACTGTTAGATTTCCAAAAGGAGATCCCACACCAAGATCTCAAGCAAAGGGAGGTCCCGACGGTTAGATTTCCAAAAGGGAGATCCGACGGTCAAGATCTCAAAGAAGGGGAATCTTAACGGTCCTGATCAAAAAGGTGCAGGGAGGTCCTGGGCAGGAGGTCCACGACACTCAAGAGGGAGGTCCAAAACCAAAAGGAGATCTAACGGAGGAAAATCCAAAGGGGAGGTCCGTGCGGTTAAGATCTCCAGAGAGGAGGTCCTAACGGCCAGATCTAATCAAGGGAGGTCTCAGGCGTTAAGATCTCCAGAGAGGAGGTCCTAACGCCGAGATCTGATCAAGGGAGGTCTCATGCGGTTAAGATCTCCAGAGAGGAGGTCCTAACGGCCAGATCTGACAGGGAGGTCTCAGGCGTTAAGATCTCCAGAGAGGAGGTCCTAACAGATCTCGATCAAGGGAGGTCTGCGGTTAAGATCTCAGAGAGGAGGTCCTAACGGCCGATCTCGATCAAGGGAGGTCTGCGGTTAAGATCTCCAGAGAGGAGGTCCTAACGGCCAGATCTCAACAAGGGGGAGGTCTATTTGAACCCAGGGGAGATCCAAATAGGCAAGGGGAGTTCCTAAAGGACCCAGAGGAGGTCCGAAGGAGTTCCACAAGGATACAAAGAGGTCCATGCGGGCATGGGGAAGTCCAGAGGGACTTAGGGATGCCCCAATGAACACAGGGGTTGCCAATGAATGTTGAGAGGTCCACGGGGAGGCCAAGATAGGGAAAGGAGTCTAGATAAAAGGAGGTCTAGACAGAGAAAGGTTTAGGCCGAGAGGGAGGTCCAGACACAAAGAGATTCAAACCAACAAAAAGGAGGTCTGGACTACAGGATAGGCACAAGGAAAAGGTCCAAAGATCAGAGGGGTTTGAAACACAAACCTGAGCTGGTCTAAACCCAAAGGAGCCCTGGGCCGACAAGGAGAGAAAGAAAGAGAAGGGGCACCCAGACACAAAAGAGGTCTAGGAAGGAGAAGCCAAACCCAAAGGCACACAACGCACAAGAGGGAGGAAAGGAACACACCAACAAACTCCCAAAGGGAACCGAACAGATTTAGTTCAAGTTTAGATTAGTCAATTAAAGCTTCTTTTGAAAACTCAAAGTTGCTTTAAACTCTCACCAAAACCAAATGGTTATTTTTAATTTTTAAAACTCCTAAAAACAGGGACGTTACATTTTCCTTGTGCCTATCACGTAGTCCAGACCTCCTTTTTGTTGGTTTGAATCTCTTTGTGTCCGGACCTCCCTCTCGCCTAAACCTTTCTCTGTCTAGACCTCCTTTATCTAGACTCCTTTCCCAATCTTGGCCTCCCTGTGGACCTCTCAACATTCATTAGCAACCCCGTGTTCATTGGGGCATCCTAAGTCCTCTCGACTTCCCCATGCCCGCATGGACCTCTTTGTATCCTTGTGGAACTCCTTCGACCTCCTCTCGGGTCCTTAGGAACTCCCCGGTTCAAATAGACCTCCCTTGTTGAGATCCGCCGTTAGGACCTCCTCTCTATAGATCTTAACCGCACAGCATTCTCCTCTTGATCGATCTCGCCGTTAGGACCTCCTCTCGAGATCTTAACCGCATGCATTCTCCCTTGGTCGATCTGGCCGTTAGGACCTCCTCTCGAGATCTTAACCGCATGCACCTCCCTTGATCGATCTCGCCGTTAGGACCTCTCTCTCGAGATCTTAACCGCACAAACCTCCCTTGATCGATCTGGCCGTTAGGACCTCCTCTCTCGAGATCTTAACCGCATGCATTCTCCCTTGATCAGATCTCGCCGTTAGGACCTCCTCTCTCGAGATCTTAACCGCATGACCTCTCCTTTGGATTTTCCTCCGTTAGATCTCCTTTTGGTTTTGGACCTCCTCTTGAGTGTCGTGGACCTCCCGCCCAGACCTCCTCGCACCTTTTTGATCGGACCGCTAGGTTCCCTTCTTTGAGATCTTGACCGTCGGATTCCCTTTTGGAAATCTAACCGTCAGACCTCCCTTTGCTTGAGATCTTGACCGTCGGATTCCCTTTTGGAAATCTAACCGTCAGACCTCCCTTTGCTTGAGATCTTGACCGTTGATCTCCTTTTGGAAATCTAACCGTCAGACCTCCCTTTGCTTGAGATCTTGACCGTCGGATCTCCTTTTGAAATCTAACCGCTGGGCCTCCTCGAGTGCCATACCCTTGTGCTTTGGACCTCTTTTGAGGTCTAGTTTTCTTGTGATCTAAACCTTCTTGGGGTCTAGATCTGCTTGTGGTTTGGATCTCCTTGAGGCCCGGATATCTTTAGTCTTTTGGACCTCTTGTCCACTGGACCTCTTTTGTGTTTAGACCTTTGTGGTCTAGACCTCCTGCTATGCGTTTGAACCTCCTTTAGGTTCAGCCCTCCCTGTGTTGTGTTTGGATCTTTGTAGTCCGACCTCCTCTTTTGTGTTTAGACCTTGGTGGTCTAGACTTCCTCCTTGTGTTTGGACCTTTGTGGTCAAGACCACTGTTGTCTTCAGACCTTTTGTCCTTAAGACCTCCCCGGTTGTCTTAGGACTTCCGGGCCTTAGATCTCCTCGCAGCCCCCCTACTCTGACCATTCCTTTGACCTTATGTTCACCCTTTGACCTGCCTCCCTTGCCCCGCTTTCTAAAGTGCGTTTGATGTGGGTTGAATCACATTAAATGCTACCACCTACCTTTTGTACTCTTTTTCTACTTTTTGTCACATCCCTAGCTTTTTTATCCTTTTTCGCACCTTGTGGCAAGTGTGCCTTTGTACTAATGCCTTGAATCGACGCCCTTTTGTTACAAAGGCTCCCTATTCTCCTTTTCTTTAAATAGGGCACCAGGGGCCTCCATTTGCTCCTGCTCGTCATTTCTTCCCCTCCCTCTTTCTCTCGGGTCCAGAGAAGCTCTCCAGCTCCTCTGGTTCGGACCTCCTTGAGTCCGAGCCCTTTACTCTTGGACCTCCCTCCCGTGATTTCCTCCTCTCTGACCTCCTCCTTCCTTCTTGTTGGACCTCCCCTTCGTGGATCTTTCCTTCGTTTTGCTAGTTCTTTTCGTGTTCCTTTTGAGTCGCTTTATTTAGTTGTTTTCTTTGCAACGTGTAGATTCCGAGGGTACTAAGGAGCTTGAAGATCCAAAGAATTTTTGCTGAAGCTCGAACTCGCCATTGAAGGCAAGTCATGGGACCTTTGACCATCTTGATCCCATTTGCAAAAGTATTTTGATTTGTTAAACTTGCATTGCTATTTGTATAAAATGGTTTGGGCTCTAGTTAAATACCTACTGGTTTTATGCCTCCTCGTCTATTTGGTAATCCATATGTTGACATGTTACCTTTGACAACCTTAGGATGGTACTGTTAGTTGGTCTTGTATTGCTATTGCCAACATGTGTATCATTCTTGCTTAGCCTTGCTCTAGTAGACGTGGGTCTCCTCATGAATCGTCATTATTGCTTAATCTTGACCAATGAATTATGGAACTTTGGTTGGTGCCACTGATAAGCAACTAGGGTTGAAGCCATAGTTGTGTTGTTTGTGGTGCGAGACCACTTTAAAATATGTTGTGCCAGGACTGGGTGGTCTTTGGCGAGTTGAACCTAAAAGTCGCTTTTGCTTGGGCGAGTTGGCTGAGGCGAGTAGTGGTGCTCCAAGGGTTGAAGCCATGGAGTCACCTAGGTGATCCAAGGGGGTAGCCATGGAGTCACCGGTGCCCCAAGTTGTTGCCGGGTCACATTTGGGTTGTGGAATGCCTTGCCCGAGCACCATTTAAGGATCGAACCTTGGGAGCCATTGATCTGGGCCAAACTGCAACCACATGTCCATTATGGGGTGGACCGAGTAATAACCGGTCTTGTTCTCGATTCGGTTCCAAGGTAGAGGAGGTGTTGATGGAGCACCATGGCTTAAGAGGGGCCACCGGTGCTAGACGACACCGTGAGGGCTAAACCTTAATGTTGGTGATCGAGTCGAGCAGACCTTGTAAAGCCCGGTGGTAGTCTCCACTTGATTCGCATGTCTAAGGTAACGTGTGAAATATCAAGTGACTACCTCTTGTGGGTAAAGTTGTGCACCTCTGCAGAGTGTAAATCCGCTCAATGGCGCGCCCCTGCTATGGACATGCCCGAGATTTCAATGAGGGGTAGAATTCTTTTGTGAAATTGTGTTCCTCCCGGCGTTTTGGTGAGAGGTCTTGGCTTGTGCCTCAAGAGACCTTGGCCGGCTCCAGAGGGGTCATGGCTGGGCTCACAAAGTGGTCCAGGCTGGTTCTTGTGGTGCTCGAGTGGGTGCTCCAGAGAGGTTTGGGTTGGTGCCTTGGGTGTGAGTGGGTGCTCACTGTCCCCTTTAAAAATCAAATGTACTTATGTATTACGCTTTCTAACTTAAGCTTTGCAATCTATTATGTTATTTACTGTCACTTTGGCTTTACGCAAACTAACCATACAGCTCACTTTGTCAAGCCATGCATGATTATTACTTGCATACCTTACCCATGGCTTGCTGAGTACATTCGAGGTACTCATTGGCTTGTGCCCTGCTGTTTGATCAGCAGAGGTTGGAGTTCCAGGTGGTCCAGTGCTCTCAGGAGGGGAGCACCCTTGAAGACCTTGCGCAGTAGGTGACGTCCTCCACTTGGTAGCCTGTGGGCTGGCCGAATGGACCTTGTGTTTTTGTCTTCGCCTCCGCTGTGTTGTTGTTCTCGTTTGTTGTTAGCCTTTAGTGGCACCCCCTGTACAAACCTTGGCCATAAAGCCACTTGTTAATATATGTGTTATTTTGGTTTGTCTTCTCTTTAAGCTTGTTGTATGGATTTGATTACACCTGTGTCAGTTCTGTGCGAGCTAGCCAATTTGATCCTGGGACTAGCTCGGTGCGCAGAGGCAGGACCTCCAGGAAGTCCTACGGGACTTGGCCTGGGAGATCCTGTCGGACCTCCCTGTGATATACGTTGAGGTGCTCCTGGGAGGTCCTGGTGGTCAAGACCTCCAGAAGGTCTTGAGGACCTCTTGGGAGGTCCGGGCAGACCTCCCTCAGGCAGCACCGAGCGGTACTACCGCTCCTCCATGTGGTAGTACCGCAACTAACAAAAAACAAAAAAAAAGGAAGGTCCTCCCGGACCTTTGCTGTACATCACAGGGTGGGACGTCACATGCTCTACAAATTTTGACCTCATAATTAAATTACTCAAGGAGGACATATTGAAAGCTGAAATTCAAACTAGTATTACTTTCACATCACAACTTTAAATGAAATAATTATTTCACCTAAATTCATCTAAAATCATGATTTAGATACTGTGGAAAAATCATGCATTTTTGAGCATTTTGAATTTTGAGGTACTTCTCGATGTTTATTCGGTATTATATTTATATAGATTTCGAGCCTATCAATATTGACCTATACGCTACTGAGGGAGAGCAGCTAAGCTACCAGCAAGGCAAGCATCATTTAAACTTTCTTTTGCATCATATTTGATCCCAGTTTTGTTAAGTTAGTGCAATGATAATTGCTAGCATGCTATTTTGTTAATGTCGCTATTTTTGTGACGTGTAGATTAGTTATCTCCTATTCATTGAGGTTCATCTGGAATAATTAATTACACCAGTACCACATGCTTAAGATAGGATTGTGTGAATTATATAATGTTCGGGTTTGCTTAGCCATGCATGTCTAGAACCGGTAGTTGATTATCGGGAATAACCCGACAATTATGGGATACACACAACTTTCATTATATACTTTTGTTTCAGATCTTCGTATCTGTTTTATGAGTTAAATTTTTTCAATTTAAATGAACTTTTGGTCTAGACAAGTGATGGTGTCTTTGTGCACGAGATTGGGTAAGTGATGGGCTTGTCTGGACAGTTAAGGACCGAACTTTGGGTACCTGCGGTTCAAGCAAAACTTGTGCTATCACACGTGGCGTATGGGCGCTGCATGGTTAAGTAAGGGGTTGGTGTTGTTAAGTTGATGACTGGTGGTGTGAGGACGTATATGTGTTCCATCGCATATATGCTTCGTAGAGTGCCGATTGCAATTCTATAATGTGTGAATGAGCACTACTTAAACCTTGTTAATTGGGTCAGTGTGCCCGGCACAACTTGCGTGCCCGTTTGATTAGTAGGCTTTATAACCTACATTTAGCGGGGTTACGTCGCGCATGGGTGATTCAACTTAATAATGCCAACTTGCTGAAAAATACTAAGTCTTGGTTTACCCGGCCAACATACCATAGGAAGTATGCTATTTTCGGAGGCATCTGGAGGCTTGTGGGATAATCAAGTTGTGTGGGTAAAGTAGTACACCCCTGCAGGGTATAAATCTATTCGAATAGCCGTGTCCATGGTTATGGACGATCGCTTGAGTTTGTGGCTGCTTATTGTTAGACTTGGATTAAAATTGTGGTTATAACTTGGTATTCGTCATGAATGGGATGTTCATGCTTGTTGTTGTATCAAACTGGACAGCCACTTTGTTATTTGTATGATTCATTTGTTATTCAATTTACTACTTATTCACATGCTTTACTTCTACTTCAAATCTGATTTCTAAATGGCACTTGAAAGACTAGTATGTGTAGGTTGTAAATTGTTGCGTCTCTTTTGCAAAACTAAGCCAATATGAGCCATCCTTTGGAACAACCTCTAGCATAACTAATTTTTATTTGTGTAAGACTTGCAAGTACCTTTGTACTCAACCTAGTTGCTGCAATTTCAGGTGAGGAAGGTTATGAGCCCGTTGAGCTCGTTAGCGCCGATTTAGGCGACGCTGACGAGTAGTGCTATCTTTTAATTCCCAGTCGGTTGCCGATGGGATATGGGCATACCACTGCTAGTCTTTTGGTTTATTTACTTCTGCTGCTACTTAATACTCTTATTTGAATTTGGCCGGTCGGCCGTTTGTAATAGTTGTAGACTTTAACTATTATGTTGTATGTCTTTTGAACTATCAATATATGTTTGTTGTATAGATGTGATCAACGTTATTTGAGGGTATGAGCATATTGGTCGCTGATCTTGGGAGCCAATATGAGTTCATGCTCGCTGTTCGTGGCTTCTCATTTAACTCACTAAGTGTAGTGCTTGGCTTGTGGGAGAACCGACAATCATGTAGTGCTTGTAAAGGAGCAGCGCGCATGATCGTCGGGGCTCTAGTTTTAGTTAAGCCTCTCACTTAGATTGAGTTAAGTTGGAATCCATGTACTTGAGGTCCAGAGTTATGTTCTTAAGACCATGCTTAGTCTCGGTCTTACGGAGATAATTCGGGGTCCCCACAAGCGTTGGTATCAGAGGCATGCTGACTGTACGTTAGAAATAGCACTGATGTTAAGTTTAGCAAGTCCCTTGGTCAATAATATTTTCAAGTTATCAAAACTACTTTAAGAAGTTTAAGTTAGGAATATCTTTTATTCCTCATCCATCTTAGTATCATTCCTTGCCTTATTCTGGTTTGGCTTTGCAAAACTAACTTACCTTGCCCTTCTTGTCCTTAGATGAACCCACAATACCTTGTCCGTGAGACTCAAACAGAAGATGTGGAAGGATACCCGACGTTACTAAGGGATATGATGTGGAGAGCAAACTTCACGTACCAACCGACATACTCCATTTATCGACAAGACCGAGGGCCAGGAATGGAGGAGTACATGGCCGTGGCGGACATTATTGCTAGGCATGTTACAGGAAGCATCCCATACCAATTTCAGGCACGTGGCACTTCGGAGGCCATGGAGCTCTAGGAAGTGGCTCGAGTGGCCATGAGTCACCTCCGTTATGATTTGACGGAGCTGTCTCAGCCGCCATACGAACATTACCTAATGCAAGCACATGTCGGGGAAGTGAGCAGATTTGCCAGGATTCAGTTTGGCGAAGATCCTCATGTACGGCAATTGGCGAGACTGGTGCACATCATGGACCAGATGCATCGCTGCACCGTGCATGAGTTAGAGGAGACACAGCACCGTCTCATTGAAGCTCGGGAGCACTTAAGGCTCATGGGCGACATGAGGCTCATTCATCCCGATGTGCTTTATGGCGCTAACATGATCTCCCCATACCTTTCTGCCCCGCCAGAATATCATCTACCCGCGGTAGGAGGTCATATTAACGGCATAGGATCACCCTTGCGTCTTCCTAACCTAGGGGACCCCGACGATACAGGATCCCCTGGATGCCATCTACTTGGTGAGTTTCCAGTGAACTTTAACCGGAACGATATCTAGGATATTAGGGTAGTGAGCTCGCTGTCCTGTAATGTGTTCAGTGATGCGTGTATCTTTAAATTCGTGTAATAGTCTAGTAGTTGTTGGAACCTTCGTGTTCATTTTCAAGAACTTTTATTTCAGGCATTTACCAATTGCCTACGGGCTAATATCAATGTAATTGTACCGGAATTCTGTAACATCCCTATTTTTTGGGTTTTTTGAAAATTTTGAAAACTTTAAAAGTTAACCATTTGGTTTTATTAATTTGCCAAAGCTTAACTTGTAATTTAGAATTTTCAAAGCTGTTTAATTTGAATTAATTAAAACTTCAACTAATTAAGGTTGGTTTAGTTGAGTTTTGTTGGGTTTTAAGTTGGTTTTTCCTTTTGCCTTATGTTAAAAATAATTAATTGCAAAAATTAAAAGCAATAGTTAAGCTGAAAATATTTTTATTAAGTTCTAAATAATTCAAGGGACTTTTGTGAATTTTCCTAGAATTTTTGGATGGCTTAAGCTATTTTCTAAAAATGCTTTTCCTTTTCTGGGATTTTCTAATTCGAAAATCCTTAGAAAATCCCCCTAAGCCTCTTAGGCCGATTTTCCCTCGGCCCGTTACTGTTTTCCCCGTGCGGCCCGCTTCGTCGGCCCGTTTTCCGCGCGCGCGCAGCGCCTCCCCCATCGGACACCGTCCGATCGAAATCGGACGGTCCACGTTCGCCCGCACCCTCCCCGTTGTCTCTCCTCTCTGTCGCCTTATGGCCCCGCTTGTCGCCTTCGCCGCCTGGGTTGTCTCCTACCTCCGGCCAGGCCTTCGCGCCGTGTCGGCCCCGCCACGGATCCCGCCGAGCCACGCCGCTCCCTCACTGCCCCTAGCCCCCTTGGTCCCCTTGTCGGTCGCGCCACCCGCCCTGCCCCGCTGGCCCGGCGCCTTTTTGCCCCTTCTCCGCGGATCTCGCCATTTCTTGCCGCCCGCCATTAAAGCCGGCACGGCAAGCCTTCCCCCCTCCTCCTCCAGGGCCCCCTATCGCCTATTTAAGAGAGCCCTGGATGCGCCTCCTCCTCCTCTCCCTTTCCCCTCTTCTCCCCCTCTCTTCCTCGCCCTAGCTCGGCCGCAATCGGAGTTTTTCGCCGGCAACCACCGCCCGACTCCGCCACACCCGCTGCCGCCGTCAAGCCCCTCCGGCCGCCGTCAACCTCACCCCCGGCATCGCCAAGCCGAGGCGCACCCGGTGCGCACCTCCCCGACCTCTGGAGCCCGCCGAAGCACCGCTGCGTTCTCTACCGCCGCCATCGCTGTCCTCGCCCGGCCCGCTTCGTGCCGTGTCGCCAAGTCCGTGAGCACCCGCTTCGCCGCGACTTCCTCTAGCCGCTAGTGGCCTCTCCGCCGGCAGCCGTCCCGCCATTCGCCGGTGACCCTTGGGCCGAGCGCGCCGCCGCTCGGGTCTGACGTGGCCGCGCCACGTTGCATCACCCTGATTTTAAGAATTGGGATGTTAATATTTAATTTGGCGATATATTAAATTTTTGACTATGTTTTAAAATTTTTCTAGTGTTTAATCAAAATGTTGTTTTTAAAATCAAATTGTTTGAAAAAAAAACTGAAATTAAAAATCTAAATATTTTGATTTTAGGTTTTCTGATGCATCACAAAAATCATGTCATTATGCATGCATTAGTACGGATGCTCTTTTTCAGTTCGACCGACCGCAGGCGAAACGCCTGTGTGTTCCTTCTTGTATGGTCAACTCCCTTCGCTTCTCTCCTTCTAATCTCATCCAAAAACTAAAAACCGAGCCATGCATGTCATACCATCGTGATCGTTATCGCATGATCAACCCAATTCCGCAATTTGATTTCGCATGCATGGTAGTTTGAGCAAATTCGCGAAAGGAGAGAAAAGAAATAGCAGATAAAACACCTGCGTGTTTATTCTTTTCACTAACTTCTCTCCTCGCAATCACAACCGAGGATCAAGAATCCGAGGACGCATGTTATACCATTGCGATTGTCATCGTGAGAGTGTTCTAATTTAGCAGTTAGTTCGTGCATGCAAGGTCATTTGGACAAGATTAGATAAAAGGAGGAAGAACTATACTGCTATTCATCTTCCGAGCAAGCAGGAACTTCAAAGATTTTTAGAGAGCATCATACTTTGGATAAATTCCTGAAAATTTTACCCAAGCATCAACATTATGTCAGGTACATCCCCAAAAAATTTCATGATTTTTGGAATTAAAGTTCTATGCCCAAAAATTCTTTAACTCTCTCTGCCCTTTTCTTTATTGATGTCCACTGTTCATTCGAATTTTGTTTTCTCCCAACTGAGCAGCACCTCTTCCATTTCTCTACCCCCAAACCGAACCCTCTCTAACCACATGCATGCCATTCATTTTTCTATGCCCCAGCCGGACCATTGCTGTCCACTAGCATTTTTTTTACTCTCCCAACAGCCAAGGTCACACAGCCACTCCATCTCCCACGCCACTTCTTCCCCAAAACAGCAACTCCTTCCTTCTCACACAAGCTCTAGCTCCCATCTCCATTCCTCAAAATCTCAGCTCTAAACCAAAAACCAGCCCTTGCATGTTATTGCATTGCATCCGCAATCACAAGAGCCATACATCCATCCAAGTAGTTCTTACATGCACGAAGGTTTGCACATTTTGGAGAAGGGAAGGAAGAGGTGGTAGAGCAGTGCGCTGCAGGAGGAGCAATGGGAGGGGAGAGCTCGTTGTAGCAAATGGAGAAGAGGCGCTGGTGGCCATGGTGGCTTGCAAAGCCGAGCTAGGCTTGTGCATGGCATTGTCGGCAGTGCAGCAACCCGGCTCTATGGTGCACAGCAGCAGCTAGGAAGGCCGGTGGCAGCCAGTAGCAGCGTGCATTGTAGCGGCTCGGTGGTGACCAGGTCTGATCGGCCGAAGCAAGGAGAAGGCAGAGGGGAGGAGCTCCGGTGGAGAACAGGCAGAGGTAGAAAGGGGACTGGGCTCAATTCTTGACAGTGAGATTTAATCGGTTGCTAAACAAAGTAGCTTTGGTGAAGAATGAAGGTTGTCAAATACAATGGTTGACTTGAGCCTATGTCCACAAGCTGAGAAGGAGAATCATCGTTGTACAAGGATGCATGGATGTGCGTATACCAGCTGGTGTGCATTTACCAAGTTACTACAGAGGAAAGAAAAGAATGGAGAAAGAATGTGCTCGGTGGAGAAAAAGGCCAGAGAACTGTTGGTTGGAAGAAAAGAAAAGAAGAGTGGAGGAGCCGGCCAAGAGCGCAGCTGATGGAGGCAGCGGCACGACAGTGAGGATCCAATGCGGCGACGCGGCGCTGTGCGACGGCTGAGTGGACGCGGACGTGGACGACCTCGGCGACGACTACGGTGGACACGGAGTCGAGAAGACGACGTCCGGTGATGATTCGCACGCCTAGTGCCGTGGTAAAATCTTTAGTATTATTTTTTGTTAACCCGCTACGATATTAGTCCTACATGTTGCATATTAGTCATGTGCATGTCATCTATCTATGCACCTTTAGTTATAAAAATGATTTGGTAGCTTAAGACCGGTATAATTCTCCTGTTATGTCTTATTTATACGTAGGCGTGTTCATGTGATGTATGCCGGTAGATACGAATGATTTTATCATCGTAGTGGAATATGTATTGTTGATCGGTAGATGCTATATTAAATATATGAGTTGATTATTTGATCGGATGATATTATTTTGAAGTTGCATGGATGTTAGTAGTGATCTTTGGATAATACATTAATTGGAGGTTTTGTCTCACATTGAATTAGTAATTTTTGGAGTTAGGGCGCATAAGGATTTTATGAATTATTATTTGGTGGATAGCTCTTGTGATGATATCTATGGAGATATGGAGGTTGAATCGAGTGATTTATTTAATCATGAGTAAATTGATGGGGTGTCTTAAGTAATAGTCATGTGAGTCATTTGTGCTTGAATATGGAGAAGGTAGCAATTGATCATTTGGTTGCGAATAAATATTTGGATTTGCCATGTACTTACTAGGTAAGTCCCATGTACCGAGTCGGTAGAATTGTACTATCTATTGGATTAGTAGCTAAACGATTATTAGTCGATCATAGAGGCGCATATGTGATTGGATTAGTAGATGTCGTACACGACTAGTCCGATGAAATGGATATAAGTTGATTTATTAGTGAACTATTAAATGTTGGATGTGCTATTAAATTGTAAAGCTCACTAGGTGTCGGTAAGTCAAATAAATCTCGATCGGTGGAAATTTTGGTTTATACGATTGTCTTGCCAAGGTGAAGCTAGTAGACTTGAATACTTAGTATTAACTTAATTAGTCTAGTAAATAGAAATTGATAGATTTAGTCATGGTCATATGCTTATCACTTGGTGGATTTCATTTAACTACTAGATGGATTGTGTTGATGGAAGTTTATGAGTCTGGGAATTATTTGTTGGATTGACTACCTTGATTTTGCCTTAGTGAAGGTTATTATGGGTTTTAGATCAAGATATGAGGATATGATCAAAGAGGGTTATGCATGTGATGGGATTCAACACCGAAGAATTGGTAAGTCAATGATATTGAGAATATTAGATTTGCTGGTAGATGTTTTACTTTAGGAATTAAATGGAATAGAAAAGAATATACATAGGCCCCACTTGTCATGACAGAGGCTAGGTTAGTATGTGTGCAAAAAGTATTAAATAATTTGGAAAAATTCGGAATACAATTATTTGTGCACTGCAAATTCATTTAATTTCAAAAATTCATAACTAGTGCAAACCAACCCAAATCAAGTGAAACCAAGTTTGATAATTTTATTTTTAAATGTATTTTAATTTTAAATAGCTTTGAAATATATCTCTGCCACAGAGAATATAGTTTTTGGAAAGTGATCCAAAGTTGTTTTATTTTTGAAATTTTAACTTTAAAAATTCATAACTATTTCATAAAAACTCCAAATAGGATGAACCAAGTTATTTTGGTCTTATATTAATATTCCTTATCCATCCATATAATACTCATCCTCACCACTGCTCTGCAAATTTTGGCCAAATAATTATTTTCGGGTAAACAGTAACCGAAAGCACTGTTTTCAGCATTTTCTTAAAAACTGATTTTCAAATTGCTATAACTCTCACATACTAAGTCCAAATGGAATACTTCTTTCACCTAAATTCGTATAAAATAATAATCTAGCTACTGTAGCAAATTCATGCATTTTTGAGCACTTAGAATTTTTCGGCTTTTCTCGATGTTTATTCGATATTGCCTTTCTTTAGATTCCGAGTTGCCGGAAGTAAGCGAGTAAATAACCGAGAGTGAGCAAGTGAACTCCCTGAAAGGCAAGCATCATTTGAACTTTCTTTTGCATCATATTTGATCCCAGTTTTGTTAAGTTAGTGCAATGATAATTGCTTGCATGCTATTTTTGATAATGTCGCTATTTTTGTGATGTGTAGTATAGTTATCTCCTAACTCATTGAGGTTATACTTGAATTATTCTAGTACCACATGCTTGAGTTAGGATGGTTGAAATATATTGTTCGGGTTTGCTTAGACATGCAAGTCTAGAACCGGTAGTTGATTGTCGAGAATAACCCGACAATTATGGGATAAACACAACTATCTTTTTATGCTTTTGTTTCAGATCTTCGTATCTATTTATGAGTTAAATTTTGTCATTTTAAATGAGCTTTTGGTCTGGACAAGTGATGGTTAGTGATGGTTCCTTTGTGCATGAGATTTGGGTAAGTGGTTGACTTGTCTGGACAATTAAGGACCGAACTTTGGGGACCTACAGTTCAAGCAAAACTCGTGCTATCACACGCGGTGTATGGGCACTGCTTGGTTAAGTAAGGGGTTGGTGTTGTTGAGTTGATGACTGGTGGTGTGAGGACGTATATGTGTTCCATCGCATATATGTTTCGTAGGGTGCCGATTGCAATTCTTTATTGTGAGGGTGAGCCCTATTTAAGCTTTATTAATTGGATCGGTGTTCTCGGCACAACTTACGTGTCCATTTGGTTGGTAGGTGGTATAGCCTATCCTAAGTGGGGTTACGTCACGCATGGGTGATTCAACTCAATAATATCAACTTGCTGAAAAATACTAAGTCTTGGTTTACCCGGCCGGCATACCATAGGAAGTATGCTATATTCGGAGGCATCTGGAGGCTTACAGGCTAATCAAGTCGTGTGGTTAAAGTAGTACACCCCTGCAGGGTATAAATCTATTCGAATAGCCGTGTCCGCGGTTATGGACGACCGCTTGAGTTTGTGGCTGCTTATTGTTAGACTTGGAATTAAAATTGTGGTTATAACTTGGTAACGTCATGAATGGGATGTTCATGTTTGTTGTTATATCAAAGTGGACAGCCACTTTGTCATTTGTATGGTTCATTTGTTATTCAATTTACTACTTATTCACATGCTTTACTTCTACTTCAAATCTGATTTTGAAATGGCACTTGAAAAACTAGTATGTGTAGGTTGTAAATTGTTGCGTCTCTTTTGCAAAACTAAGCCAATATGAGCCATCCTTTGGAACAACCTCTAGCATAACTCATTTTTATTTGTGTAAGACTTGTGAGTACCTTTGTACTCAACCCTGTTGCTACAATTTCAGGTGAGGAAGGCTATGAGCCCGTTGAGCTTGTTAGCGCCGATTTTGGCGACGCTAATGAGTAATGCTATCATTTAACTCCCAGTCGGTTGCCGATGGGTTATGGGGCATACTGTAACATCCCAAATCTGGATCTGTGTTTCAAATGTAAGAAAATGAGTAGAAATTAAAACTTTTCTTGCATCTTGAAGTTTTTGAACAATTCCATAATTCTTGTAAAGGAATTGTGGGAAATCAAAAACCAAAATCCCCAATTGACTCAAGTCATAAACCTCCTTGTTAAAAATCTTGTGTCCAACCCCTGGAAATATTTTTTCTTGGTTCTAGGGAAGCTTTGTGACACCTCTGAATTATTTCATAATTTTTAGAAATTATTTGATAATTTTTGGAGGCAAGTCAAACCAGTCAAAAGCTTGGTCAAACCTTAGATTAATTCGTCTGGAATTTCTTGAGAAAAGTGAAGCGCATGAAAATCTCTGGAAATTTTATGTAAGGTTTATTCTAAATTCAGCAACCTCCATTTAAAATTTCAAAATTTTTGGAGTTAAATTGCTCTCTCTAAAAATTCTTCAAAATCTCAGATTAAATTCAAATCCCTAAAGTCAAAATTCCTGTTTAGGGTTGAGTCCATCTAAGTTGCATGGTTGAACGAAACCACCTAGCTGCACCTGGCTTGAACCACTTTGGATTTGAGTCAGTGCCAAGTGGGGCCGCCTGTAACATGGTCATCCCCTACCTCAGCCGTGCCCGAGCCTGTGCTCATGCGCAGCGCCATGACTAGGGGAGAGCAGCGCATTGTCCACTCGGTGCAGTCCCTCAACGACTCTTTGCTGCCATGCATTTAATGCACGTCGTGCGGCCACCCCCAAAGTCCTCCTTCCCCCTGCAAGCCACCAGCTTTGCTTGCCCATGGTAGTGGCCTGGACCCAGTCCACCATGGTTGCTGCCCTAGCTCCACTCGTGTCCCTCTGGCTATAGGAACCCCTCAAGCTCCTCCTTGGCATTCTTTAAACACCCCATAAGCTCCACCTTGCTCCTCTGTACTTGGTTGAGCTTAATTCACAAAAACACCTGAAGCCACCATTGTTGGCCGGCAGGAAGCTTCACCACCACAGGGTTCTAGTGGTTCTTCACTCAATATTCTTGCTTCTCCTGGTTCCCCTAATCATCTCAAGTAAAACCCCTAACCTAATTTGGTTTAACACTCTCAGGGAAAGTCCAATTTGGAGTTTTCCCCATTTTGGCCGAGGAGCACCCCTCTTCGTCTCCACCTCTGATGAGTGCCTCATTCCCTAATTGCTGGTTCATGGACCTTCTTTGAGCCGTGTGGAAGCTATATGGATGACCTGTGCTGTCATTTTATGCTCAGGCCATCACTTCCCTCTCACCTTCCTCGGTGCTGGCAGGGTTCAAAGTCGCCGGAGCAACCCCGGCCACCCCCTTGCCTCCACTGTGCCAAGGTAGCTCCCTAATAGCCCTTGGAAGCTTTGGCACCCACTCAAGTGAACCATGCGGAGCTCTTTTGCTATTTTCATTTTCGACTGTATGTGTTGCCGTCATCTTCTCCGGCTCGCCGGCGATTTGCACCGCCACCGCCTGCGAGGTCACCTCCATTGGGTCCGCGAGGTTATTGCGGACCCATTCATGTCCTTGGGTGGCGCCAGCGAGGTCCCAGTCGCCGGTGGCAAGCCATCTTTCTCACTGGGCATTTTTGTCGGACGTGTGCACTGTGCCGATACCGTTCAGACATTAATCCTGCTATTTAGTGCGCTAATCATTGTTAACTGGAGTTTAATCGGGGTTGGAAATTAATGGCTAGGCTTTAATTGTGTCTCAGTGTCACTAACCAGTGGCCCAGGCCTTTGTAAAATCCCCCGTGCACTGTGCCGAGATTATTAGGTTAAGATGCAGGCCATTAAATTCTAATCATCATCAATCATTCGCTAATTAAATGCTTGCCATTAATCATTGTCCTTAATCAGTGTCCTAGTCTCACTGACCAGTGGGCCCGCACCCCTTTGAGTCTACCTGTGCGTGTGCGTTTTGAAAAAGGTGCACTGTGCACCGTTGGATCTTGATCCAACGCCGCACCCGAAGCGACCGAGCCCAAGTTTGCGAGTGGGTTGGGCTCAACCAGCTCGCTCAGAAGGGCTTTCGACCGAGGGGGTGGTCACACGTTGCCAGCCGTTGGATCACCATCCAACGGTCGAGATGCAATTGAATGTTCGGACCACTCCGTTTGGCTCAGTCACTTCGAGCCGTCCATCTCAAGATCGACGGTCCACGTTCATTTGAATGTTCGGACCGTCCGAACCGTCAAACCAATCTTAGCCTTTGATCCCCGATCCAACAGTGAGTGCGTTTGTTCAAGACGCGTCTTGCGCCGTTGCGCCATGATGGGCGTTGATTTCAGATTAGCGGCCCAGATAGCGCCACATCTTTTCCTTTCGGTAAAGAGTATTTATTTCCCGGTAAGAGTTATTTTACAACTGAAAATTGTATTAAACTTTGAAAATGTATAACTAATTCATATAAATTCATTTTCGGTTGATTCCAGTTTTGATAATTCTGTTTTTAACCAAAATTTAATCTAAAAATAGTTTTTAGCTCAGTTTAGCTCCAGAAAATTTTTAAAATAGGTTTATTTCCTTTTCAGCTTTATTTAATACTTTAAAAATTCATTTAATTTGGAAAATGCATAACTATTTCTCTGTAACTTATTTTTAAGTGAAACCAACTTTGTTGGTTTCCTCTGTTAATGTACTTACTTGTAAAATTGGTTTTGAACATGTTACTGTGTTAAAAAAGATTGCTTATGCATTTTAGTTGTGCTCATTTTCATGTCTTTGAAAAATTATAGAAAGTGCATATTAGCTCCAAATGAGATGAATCCAATTGGGTTGTTCATCTTATGAGGTGCTTGATTTACAGTAAAAATTTCAAGTGCACCACCTTCCTAGAAATTTTTGCCAAACAATTTAATTATGATGAATAGTAACAGATTGCATTTCTCAAGCTGAGCAGTTTTGTTTTGATCATAACTTTTGCATTGAGAATCCAAATCAATTGGTTCTTATTGCTAAATTCCTTATAAATCATGCTCTTGCTGCTGTAAAATTTTTAGAGCATTCAGAGAAAGTTGGTTTTTGAGTCTTTTCGTATTCTTCGTTCTTATCAGTTCTTTTTCGATTCTTTCGTTAGGTTCCGAAGAGCACGTTCATAACCAAAGTACTCCTCTGCAGCATAGTGAGCCAAACCAGCAAGGCAAGCAGTTTGATCATGTTAATCTTAGTATTTTCAAGTCTAATATATTGTTTGCAACTTGTATGTATGCATTGCTATTTTGTGTTAAATTATGGTTTGTGTGAGCACCCGGATTTATTAAGCTCATAATACTTAGTCATCCAATTGACCCTAGTATTATCAACCAAATAAACCCAGTCTCGAGAGATGTATACTCCCCAGAATGCAGTATACATACCTCACAACAAAAGAATGTATCAATTCCATACAACACATAGTACATAAGCAACAAATCAGAAGTTAATATAATAAGGAATAGGTTATTACAAAAGAGGGGCCTTCTGGCCAAATAACAACAAGAACTACAAGAAAATAACAGCGGAAGCAAAAGTGCCATAAAGATGGCTATAACACAAAGCCAATCAGTGTGCCTTAACCCCTAGGCATCTGACCGGACCGCCAAGCTAGTCGTCGAAGAAGCTGCAACACATAGCACAAAAGAGAGGCTCTTGGAGCTCACCTCCTTCCTCTGCAACAAAAGCCACAAAAATGCCACAACCACGGGCAGATGAGTACATAAAGTACTCCGCAAGACTTACGTGTGAGATAACAGAACTATAAATAGCTACATGCAAGCTTTATTTAAGTGGATGAGGCTTTGGACTCATTTTAGCATAAAACAAGTTTCATTTGCAATAACATAATAGATTGAAGGCAATTTGGCAAAGCATTTTTAAATGTTGAAGTAATCAACGAGATAATAACATAGTAACAACAACAAGATCAACCTGGAAGTGACTGACCCAATAGTCACCACAACAATAGCATGAACTCCCCGTTCATGCCAACCATGTCATGTTTTAATTAAAGGTTGTAGTCTAGTTCTCACGGGGCGTATCCGAGCGTGTCCATAACCTAGGACAAGGCTATTCGAATAGTTTTAACCCTGCAGGGGTGTACCAATGTACCCACACGTCAGACCGCCTTTCCTTTAAGCACACTACCTTTGGTATGCCGGCACGGCTAAGTCCTACGAGACATTTCCAATGGGCGATGCTAATTACGAGCCGCATCCCACGGGGACAAGGACACATTAGACAGCCTAACCGGTCTGCTAATGCTCCCTCCCACACCACACACACACATTTTCTTGTAAAACATACCAACCGACCAGCTCATAATTAACACCTCCCAAAGTACTTAGTCAAGAGAGGTCCCATATCCCCCTCGTGTGGTTAGCACGCAAAAATTGCTCAGAACGGTGGCGCAAGTAACTCGGTCCTTAATGACTCAGGCATACTACCACATTCCAAAAACCGCACCATCCATCCAATATGCCCAAGTCTAAATCAGTCTTTTATTTTCAGTTTTTGATTTTACAAATTAATCAAAGCACAAGTGCTGGACATATAGGAGTAATAATCAGTTTTGAGTGATCAAGACCATCGACTAAGTCGATGATCGCCCATTACTACCGATAACTAAGCATGTCTAAGCAATTAAATCGAAACTACTAAGTGATAAGAGCTCATCCAACGAGCTCCCCACCACAGCAAATAACCTAGGCTCAAGGTAGTAGAGGATAAACAATTCCTACAGATTATGCAACTATAGGATTGCTAGCGACATTTAACACAAAGTAGCATGCATACATAGAAGTAAAACAAAATATTAAGCTTTAAAGTAATGGGACAATGATGGAAATGATCAAACTGCTTGCCTTGATGTTGCTGGTCAAGTTGTGGCAGCGGGTCACTCTCGGGATCGCCACAAATGTCGAAGCCTAACGGAAAAGCGATAAAGAATCGATAAGAACGACGAAAAACCAAAAAGACGCAACAGAGAAACTTCTCCGAATGCTATGAAAATTTTACAGCAGCAAGACAATGATTTATCATGAATTTAGAAACAAGAACCAATTGATTTGGATTCTTAATGCAAAAGATATGATGAAATCAATTCTGCTCAGCCTATAAATACCAAACTGCACTATTCACTAATTTAATTATGAGGCAACATTTTCTAGAGAAGTGGTGATGCTGAGATTTTTACAGCAAAACCAGCACCTCATGAGATGAATAACACAATTGAGTTCATCCCATTTGGAGCTATTATGCACTCTCTACAAATTTTCAAAAACAAGAACTTGAACAAAATTATAATGCACAAGTCCTCATTTTCCTAATCAGCAACATGCTCAAAACCAATTTTCACAGTGAGTTCATTAATAGAGGAAACCAACAAAGTTGGTCTCACCCAAAAATAATCTACAGAGCATTAGTTATGTATTTTATGAGTTAAGCATTAATTTGAGTGTATATTTAAAGTGAGTTTTAAAATCTAATGGCAAAACTGTGCTCTGGAGCTGAACTCGACTTACAATCATTTTTGGATTAAAGTCAAGTTCAATACCGAGCTAACACAATTTGAATGACCTCATTAGGATTTAAAACGACAAAGATATGAAATTCTAAAGTTTATACCTTATTTCAGTTTATACTTAGGAGTTCACTGGAATTTCTAAAAACCCTAAAGACAATGGGAGGTCATAAGCGGCTTAGATCACACGGGGGAGGTCCTTAACGGTTGAGATCTTCCAAAGGAAGATCTAAACTATCAAGATCTCCCCGAGGAAGATCTACATCGTCGAGACCTCACGAGGGAGGTCTGGACGGTCCAGATGTTCCAAGGAGGTCCTCGATGGTTCAGATCGTCCGAGGAGGACCTTGACGGTCAAGATCTACCCGGGAGGTCATGAACGGCCGAGATGACCTCGGGAGGTCCTAAGGGAGGTCCTAACGTCCGCTGACCTCCGGGGAGGTGCGGACGGCCACGATAAGCGCAGGGGAGGTCTTGGACGCCCAGATCTCCTCGGAGGAGGTCATGGACGTCCCAGAGCTCGCGACGACGCACGCGATGCTTGGACAAGAGGTTAAATCTTGGCGGGACAACGAGGAGGTCCGCGGGGAGGTCTTAAATACGCGCAAGGTGAGGATTAAATGCGTTAAGACATGCCAATGATTTCAATGATTTGAGCACATGATGAGCGATATCGCGGTGGATCTTTGTCCTAAACGACAACACCGCCGCTGTTTCATCCGACAAAGACCGGGTTTATAGACGTGGTCATCGCCGCGATCTGCACCTCGCCGGCGACATCCAATGGTACCGTTGGGTCCGCAATAACCATGCGCACTCAATGGACCTCCTCTCAACGGCGGCGATGGTTTTGAACGCCGTGAGCCGAGAGGACAACGAAGACAAGCACACGGCAAAATCCAAAATGCAAAAGGAAGCTCCGCGACATCCATTCAAGCGTGTGCCCAAATAAAGCTCCGCGACCTCATACATGCGGGTGCCCAGCGCTAAAGGACTATCAGGGAGTACCTGGAGGTCCTAAGGTGCCGAGGAGGTCGAGGAAGGAGGACCTGGTGCCGAGGAGGAAGGGTGCTCCATGGCCAACGCCACTCCGAAGCTCCACTTTGTCCCTCTCGCAAATGCCCAACAAATCAAGTTAGGACTTGGTCCCAGAGGGTAGGGAACAAATGGAAGCAAGGGAAAAGGAGGAAAACTCTAGGGACCCTTGTCCACCGAGGAGCTTCAAGCTTCTCAACAATGGCGCCAAGAGAGTGAGGAGAGGAAAGCTCAAATGGCACGGTGCAAGCTTAGAGCTTAGAAGTGTGCCAAAGAAGCTAAGGGAGGAACCCAATGGGGGTTTTATACTTGGGAGAAGCAAGCACACGAGCTGGGGTTAAGCTCATGGTGAGCTTAGCCCATGGCTCGGGTCATGGGGTTGGACAAGACACGAGGCTGACATGGTGACAGGTCTGTGTGGGACAGGAAGGGCGGAAGGCTGGCCTGCATTTAATGCGGGTCAGCAAAGAGTTGTTATAAGTACACAGTGGACAGGCTGGGCATTAATTCACTTGCTCAGGGCCACGCATGCGTGACCAAGGAAGGAGAAGAACAGGGGAGGTCATTTTGACCGTTGGATAAGCCCACGGGGAGGTCCTGGCCCTCCGATGTGGTTTTTGAACCGTTACGCTCAAATGACTGGGAGGAGGTCCCACCACACGATCAAGGATGGGAGGTCGTAGCCCTCCGATTTCCTTAATGTGTAGCGCACGGGAAAATGGGATTAGAGGTCCAAGGCGTTGGATCTCCATCCAACGGTCTTGGACCTCTGTGAGGTCTTAACCGCACATGAACTTAAGAACGTGAGGGGGAGGTCATGGCCTTAGGATTTAAATCCAAGGGCGCACAACCAAAGGGAGGTCTGAGGCTTTACATGAAGCGCGAGGGAGGTCAAGACCTTTGGATCTTGATCCAACGGTGGTGATCAAGACAGGGGAGGTCCTGAGCCTCGCACGTGGCGCAAAGGAGGTCTTGATCTTGCGCAACACACAAGGGAGGTCATGGCCATTAGATTGAGATCTAAGGGCAACGACCTCACGTGCGCGGGGAGGTCCGATGCGCATAAGACAAAGAGGAGGTCGTGACCGTGGATTTTTAATCCAACGGTGCACAACATGAGATAGGGGAGGTTGGGAGCGCTTGATAACGCAGGGAGGTCGTGGGCTGTTGGATCTGATCCAACGGCTACGACCTCAACAAGGTGGGAGGTTTGCTTAGTTTAACAGTGAGGGGAGGTCATGGCCATGGATCTTGGATCCAAGGGCTACGACCTCAACAAGGTGGGATGTCAAGTGGTTTAACAGCCCGTGGAGGTTTTTGGGATTTAACACACAGGGGAGGTCATGACCGTGGATCTTTGATCCAACGGCTATGACCTGATGAGGTGAGGAGGTCTTTGCGGTGTTGACCGCGGAGGAGGTCGTGGCGGTTGGATGTAAATCCAACGGCTGCGACCTGCTCAAGGTGGAGAAGGAGGTCTGACGTGGTGCAGACACGGTTGGGCTGGACCCGCTTTGCAAGTGGCTAGCCCAAGGAACAGTGTAGGCTTTTAAATTTAGTTTTTAACAGCTGAAACTTAACAGAATTATTTGAGATAGCAAATGAACTCCAAATTTGATGAAATTTTAACTGGAGCTTGCTGACAATGAGATTAACCTTACATAAAATTTCCAGAGGTTATTATGCAATGTATTTTTCTCCGGAAATTCACGAAGGTTGATCAAGGATTTGTTTTACCTCCAAAATTTATCAAACAAGTTTTACATCTTGGGATATTTTTCAGAGGGGTCCCACATCAGTTTTAGGACCAAGGAAAATATTTTCCAAATGTTTGGCACAAGATTTAGACAATTGGAAAATGAGTTTGACTTTTGGTCAACAAGAGCTTTGTGTTTTTGGATTACACAACTCTTGGACAAGAATTACATGAATGTTTAGGGGTTTTCAAGGTGTGAGAAAAAGTTTTAATTTCTACACCTTAATTATACTTGAACAAACCCTGTTTATACAGTTAGGATGTTACAGTTTGATTAGTTGATCCTTTAGATGCATAATCTGTAGGTAAATACTTATCCTCTACTACCTGAGCCTAGGTTATTTGCTGTGATTAGAGTTCGTTGGATGAGCTCTTGTCACTTAGTAGATTACGGATTAAAATTGCATAGCCATGCTTAGCTATCGGTAGTATTGGGCGATCATCGACGCAGTCGATGGTCTTGATCACACAAATGTTAATATTATTCCATTATGTCTAGCACTTGTGCTTTGTTAATTTGTAAAGTCAAAAACTGAAAATGAAAACTGATTTGGACTTGGGCATAATGGTATGTTGGTGTGGTTGTATGGTGTGATTGGAATGATGCCCAAGTCAACAAGGACCGAACATCTTGTGTCACACTCTCCAAGCAATTTTGTGTGCTAACCACACGAGAGGGATATGGGACCTCTCTTGACTAAGTACTTTGGGAGGTATTAGTTATGGGTCGCTGGTGGGAAAAATTGTTTTTATAAGAGGAAGAGCACCCGCAATTGCTGCAGCTGGGCCGGTGTCTCCTACTCTCCGGGTTGTGCGGCTCTTAACTAGCATCATTCATTGGAAATTTCTCGTAGGACTTAGCCGTGCCGGCATACCTAAGGTAGTGTGCTTCATCTAGTGGCAAAAAGGCAATCTGGCGTGTGGGTACATTGGTACACCCCTGCAGGGTTAAAACTATTCGAATAGCCTCGTCCTAGGTTATGGACACACTTGGTTAGGTTTTGCAAGAGTTAGACTACAACCTTTAATTAAAACTTGACAGGGGTGGTATGAATGGGTAATTCATGCTATTGTTGTGGTGCTATTGGGTTAGTCACTTCCAGGATTGTTGTTGTCATCTATCTATTGTTATTATTGTTGCAAAACTGTTATTTGAACATTAAAAACAGATTGCCAACTTGCTTTTAAATGTATTACATTATTGCAAATAAAGATTGCTTTGTGCTAAAAATGAGCCATACAACCTCCACTTAAAGAAGCTTGCCTGTAGCATATGTATAGGCTTGTTATCCTACACGTCAGTCTTGCGGAGTACATTATTGTACTCATTTGCTTTGCTTAATGTATATGTTGCAGAGGAAGAAGGTGAGCCCCAAGGGCTTCACTTTTGTGAGATGTGCTTCGGATTTGAAGGCTAGCTTGGCGGTTCGGTTGGTTGCCTTGTGGGTTAAGGCACAGTAATTGGCTTTTGTTCTGGCCATCTTATGGCACTTTTGCTTCCGCTGTTTACTTAGTTATTTGAATGTTATTTGGCCGGTCGGCCTCTCTTTTGTAATAACTCTCTCTATTATAATTAACTTCTGGTTTGTTGCTGTGCTTCGGTTCTATGTGATTGTATGGAATTGATGCACGATTTTGTAAGAGGTGTATGTACTGCATCTTGGGAAGTACATGTATCTCGAGGCTTGGTTTATTTGATTTGTGATGCTAGGGCCAAGTGGATGGTTAAGCATTACAAGCCGAATAAATCCGGGTCCTCACACATACCATGCTGGATATTTTGGTTTATTTACTTGCTTCCGCTGCTACTTAATACTCTTATTTGAATTTGGTCGGTCGGTCGTTTGTAATAGCTGCAGATGTAATACTCCAAATTTATTTAAGTGAGAAGAAATAATTTAGAGAGAAGAACCAATTAGAAAATGGATTTAACAGAAGTTTAGAGGGGGGTGTAATACTCCGAAACGTGTTAGAGAGAAAACAAAAAAAATTAGTTAAAAGGATTTTTCTGAAATTTCTTCAAAACCTGGGCCATGGGCTTTTGGCCCACAGCACCAAGGTCCAAAAGGGTGGAAACCCTAATTTTGCTACAGTACCAATCCATGCTACAGTAGCTGCTAGCGTGCTACAGTAGACACGGTACTACAGTGCATCCCCCCTGCTGCTCCTCCTCTCCCAGGCGCCTTCCTCCCACTGCCGGCGAAGAACGCCCGGGTTGCTGCCGGCCAAGGAAGAAGGGAAGAGGAAGGAAGAGGAAGAAGGAGAGAAGGGAGAAGAGAGGGAAGGGGAGAGAATACGGGCTCGGTACGTGTTCTTCAGCGGTTCTTCAAGGGTACCTTCTTTTCCCCTTTGATTAGATGCGAAATCGAATAGTTAATCAATGTCGGTATTATGGTCTGCTCAGGACAGATTGCGTTAGACAGACATTTTGATGTAGTTAAGTGCGGATTCAATTCTGGACGTCTCCTAGAGTAATGTAGAGGACGTCGCCATCTTTCCGTAAAGTGCTAGAACACGTAATTTGGACCTCTGTAGCAGAAGTTATGATTTTATTCGTGGGACTGTTCTGCAGAATCATTGGTGTTCTGACAGGTTTTAGTAATCTGGGTGAAACGATTAGTTAAATGGGAAATCAGAGAAGCTCAGTATAATCAAAGTTGTAGATCATTGTCTCTGCTTTTCACAAAGCTCAAGAACTCGAGATTTTGATACACGTACTGAAAGTTATGGTATTTTTAGTGCTCTGTCCAGAGAGCCTGACGGGAAATCGATGTTTTATTAACTGGCTTGGTAGGGGTACTATTTCACCGATTCAGAGAGGTTCACCAACTAGACTTAGTTGGATAATTTAATTACCTTTCCAGAAAGTCTAAGAAAGCCTTAATTGGACTCCTGTAGCAATAGATATGAATTTTAGGAGTTGACTGTCCACCGAGGGGACAGATCGACGTGTAGGAATTGGGGTTGGGATCGAGTTAGACGCTCTTGCAAGTTAGTGATTGTTGTTGTATACTTTGTTTTGGTCCGCTACTGCCATCTTAGTGTGTGTTATAATAATTACTCAGGTGGTGGACCGGTCCCAGGGGCACCACCTTCTGCGTGTCCCTCACTCTCTCGTGGTTAAGGCAAGTATAATGATGGTTATAATATATATTGTTGAATGGCAATGTTTGGTATATGTTATGAGAAATTGTGTGTGCATGAGATGTGATGATGACATAGTTGGTATTGTGCATTATTGCTAGAGATATGAGTTATGTGTTAAATTTGGATGTTCGCTAGTTGTGAAGACTATGTTTATGAGCTTTGTAGTATGAATAGGACATTCATATGCAATCTTTATTCTTGGATGCATGTTTGTTAATTTGAGAAATTCATACATATGCATCATGTTGGCTTATTGAAGACTTGGTCATGTGATGACCAAGCAACTTTGAGGTCCCGTCATGTTGATGACGGGCTAAAGGTCCCCATGCTTGAAAAGCATGGGCTTTGGTCCCCATACTTACGGAGTATGGGCAATGGTCCATGTGCTAGATGGCACAGCATGGGTGTGCATCGACGGATGCACACTTTGCATTTGGTAAAATGCAAAAGGAAAGAGAAGGAAGAGGATCATTTTTGAGCATATTGCATAGCATGTGTGTGTAAGATGATTGATATGTGGATTTGAGAAGTTTAATTGCTGACTTACATGCTTGTACGTTGTTGATGCCATTTATTATAGTTGCTGAGTCTTGGACTCACCTCTTGTTGTGTGTTTTAGGTACTTTTACGAGATCGGCATGCATGGTGGAAAGGAAGAATTAGATTTCTTGCACATCCACATGAACCACCCACCATTGAATGAAAGGAAAACCAACTAAGGGATGAATGAACTGCTTTGAGTACTCATATCAATTATTGCTTGATTGGATTAGTCCGTAATAAATAGACGTTTGGATGCTTGTGATCTATTTCTTAAATGCTTAGTTACTATGGATGATATAGTAACGAATAGTCAGTTTTGATTATGTCGTGATCAAATGGCAAATTTTGGGTTATCTTTATATCTTTTAACTATCTGTTGGAACCTCCGGTATAGGTAACTATACAAAGGAGGTTCTGTCGAATTTTTGTAAGATGTTTTAGTTTGATTATGTTTAAATTTACTTAATTTAGTAGCATTCCACGCCTTTGTTTGGCTGGGGTGTTATAGTTGGTATCAGAGCGGGCTGTAGGTCCGTGGTATTTAAAGTATTAATTTTGACACACTATGCACAGTAGATGGGTTGGGTTTTTGCATTGCATATATGCTTCTATTGAGTAAATAGTTACTTTTGTGCTACAGTTGCTAGTTGATCATTGTGCTTAATGTATGATATAATTTTATATACTTATAATTGATTATATTAGTTATATATTATGATAGTTGATGTCAAGAGGTTGAGGTCGTGGTTGTGGTACTGGCTTTACCAAAGTTACACCACCGTTCATAGTAAGAGAATAATGAAGTGGTTACCTCGGATATCTTAGTACAAAGTGCGATAGTGAGTACCTTTAGAAAAGTTGTTCTCTTCTTTGAATTTGGTCAACTCTTGTCCGGTTGTGGTGATGAGTTTTCCTTAGGTTATTAGTTCATTACGGTTGATGGGTTGCTTTGAGAAAGGATAGTGTGTTTCGATTAAACATTTGTCTGTAAAGCAATCATTGTTTTCCCAACCGATGAGTTATTCTTGCGGTGGTGAACTTGGTTGATGGTCAAGTTTGACCTTTATATTGGAGTTTTGTCTTTCTCATGGGAAAACTTGATCCATTTATTCGCTTGATGTTTTTGGTTAATGAAATCTTCCTTTTGCAAGTCCTTTAGTGCGTGGAGGCTTTGACTCAAAGTATTGCTTTTGGGTATTTTGAGTCTTTGAAGTTGAATGTTTCTCTTTTATGAAAGAAAACGTTAAAACCTTTATCGACGTCTTGTCATGGTTAAGCGAGAGGTTACAATCAAAGAAATTAATTGGTTGTTATTTGGGTTATCAAGTTGAGTCTGTATTATGGTGCATATTTGATCTTAACTAAGATCCTTGGACGGGATGTCGTTTAATTTGATGGTGTCTTGTAGTAGCTCTTGATGAATTGTGTTTAAGGGTATGGCTATACCCAATTGAAGTTAAAGAAGTTATTATTAAGTGTGAGATTTTGATGATTTGGTCTGATCATTAAGATTGTAGGATTTGTTAAATTTATTGGATAATTCGGTGTAATAGGTCCCAATGGATTAATCTATCTATAGTGATGGTTATGTTAAGGATATGTTTGATGTTGCCTTAGAGGATATTAATCCGGCAATTTTCATAAACTGGCTACTTGATTATTATACTTAATTGCTAGATTGAAACATGTATACCAGATTAGATGGATGTGAGGTAGTACCTTGTGAAACCCGGTGATTGAAGGAGATGATGTTAATAAATCTGTAGTTAAACTCTGAGCATAAAGTGGAATGTTGACTCTGTGTTATAAATGGATATGTGACTATAAATAGCAGTAGGACTCTACTTGCATACGTGATAAATACAATTGTCAATTGTTAATGATAATTGAAGTGGGTGTTGAGCAAAACTTATGGTTGAATGGATGAATGTATAAGTGGTCTCGGATAGTGTGCCTTGCGAAATTGTTATTTGATAGCATGATTTTGATGAAAGAGGGTTGTTTCAACCTTATGCTTTGTGTCACCTTGGGAGAGGTTTACGATGGGATAGTAGGCTATGAGGATTCTCGTTAATAGTGTATTATCTCATTGTTAGTGTGATTGTTAGTAAGGGATCATAAAGATGATATTGAATGTTTTGTATAAAGGGATTGGATCGTTCGCCTGATATTGATTAAATGAAAATGTTTCTAGTTTCGCATTTGTGATCTTTTAGACCTCGTGTTAATGTGGTAGCTAAAATTGTTTTGAGCAAAGTGACGCTCTGAGAGGTTTTATTAGTTCCTAAGTGGTTTATGTGTTGTGGTCTTGAAATCTCTTCTTGTTGGAGTTGGCTTGGTGATGCTGTAACCAACGGAAGTCATTTCCTTTGTTAAATGAAGGAGTGAAGTATAAGTATTTGAGATTGAAGTCAAGTTTTGTAACTTGCAGTTTATCGATTTTTGCCTAAACTTTTCGCTTTGCCGTGAGTTTCGAATCCCAAAAGCAATGTTTTATGCTCGTTTGAGGTTTGATATTCTCTGCTTGTGGGACGTGTGCCCTCATCTATGATCTCATCTTTGTTTTCCGGAATCAGTGCTATTTGATTAATTCTCTTAATCGGGTAACTACTATAAGTAGTAATGTTTTCCGATGTGCTGAAATTTATTTCTATTTGCCACTTCTTCTAAGAAAGGAGTTAACCGAACTGTATTGCAAAGTCTTTTCGGATGTGTTTTGGCAACTAGATAGAGGTGGTCTAGTAGATAGTTTTTGTGAACCTTTAGGTGTCAGGTTGTTTGAGAGGCTTCGATTAATCAATCGATTTATTAGAA